>CM034150.1:336241251-336895001 GCA_019776745.2 Taxus chinensis
GTGGAGTAGCCTCATAATGACAGGATTGATTATGAGGATACTGTGATGTAGCCAGCTATACTCCAACACCCCACTTAGTTCAATTAACTCTATTAACATAAGTGGAAATTTGGATCATAGTTCTACTTTAAACGGATATAGACACATGGACTAGTGTAGTGATCAACTCATGTTGACTTAGGGTATTTAAACACACCAAATCAACGAAAGTCAATTGAGTATGTCTGTGTATCCTTTGTTACCATGAGTAGACTTCCATAGTAGTGCATGTAACCTTCCCTTTTTTAATGTGAAATTTTGACTTGGTTTTGGTTGATAGTAGTTAAAGAAGACCAATCTAGATAACAGTACAAGTGTGGTTAAGGACATATTCCTATTGACGAGTACGTTGTCTTATAATGTAAACATGTTTAAAACTTTGGCCAAAGTATAGAAATCTACTAGTTACATTTTCTTATGTCACCTATTCTAAGTTGTGGGATTTTAGATGAATATTGGTAACATATATTCATATAGGATTCGTAGACAAAACATTTGTGTGATCCTTTAAGAGTAAAAGAACCAAAGTATAGATGATTTACACTTGAACAAGTTAAACATGAGAGATTGGTGATTCACCAAGTCATTACAACTACATATGGTTTTTTGTTATGAGATGGAATGGAAATGGAATGTGTGTTTTGAATTAATTTTTTTTAGAAAAGTGAACATTATGTTTAAAAAATCCCTTATTTATAAGTTATTAAAAGTGGATGTTACAGGTGAATGAAGCATTCAAGGTAGTCAAGTTCCTTACTATAGGAGATAGTGCCATGGTTAAGGACCGAATTCTAGAGTTTTGAGGAGAACCTGAGTTGTATGCATGCTTTGTAGAAGAAGAACTAGAAGAAGGAGAGAAAGAGGAGGTACAACTTTAGTGTGCCTTCCTGGAAAAAGAAAAAGGAAAGTTAGTCTATTTGATATACAACGAGGAAGTGAAAAATTTATATGCTAACCATACTGTAAGTACACATGATGTATTGGAAAAGGTAGGTGAGAAAGCGTATGCTTACCATGAGCCCTTGAAAATAAAGAAGGTTAACATTGGTACAAAGGCAGAGCCAAAGGAAGCTTTCATTAGAGATTACTAGCTAGGCTAGGAAGTTTCAAAAATAGTTGAGCTGTTGCACAACTTCCGATACTTGTTCCCACATGGGTACCATGAGCTTAAGGGAGTTCACCACTCACTAGGGGGAAATGAGGATTAAATTAAAAGAATGTGCACGCCCAAAGGAATAGACCTTATAAAATGAACCTGAATCTGCTCATAAAGGTTAAGGATGAGATTGATAAGATGATATAATCTAGTATCATTGAGGCAATTGAGGAATATGATTGGGTGGGCCCTATGGTAATTAGTATTAAAAATTATCGAAGAATAAGGATTTTTGTTGAATATATGGAATTGAATGCTTTGTGTGTCATAGATCCTTTTCCAACCCCATTTACTAAGGATATCTTGGAAGGAGTAGTAGGGCGGGAGATCTATTCTTTTATAGATGGATTTTTAAGTTATCACCAAGTGATAATTGCGAAGGAAGACCAGGACAAGACTACTTTCACCAGTGAATGGGGATTTTTTATTATACACTCATACCTTTTAGGTTGAAGAATGTACTTGATATGTTTTCATGCATTGTAGTATAGGAGTTTCAAGACTTCATCCTTAAATTTCTAAAAGTTTTCCTAGATAATTAGATGGTGTACAGGTTAGTAAGAGACCATTGTGACAATCTAAGATTGATTTTTGAGAGATACAGGAAGTTGAACATCACAGTTAACATTAAGAAATGTGTCTTTTCTACTCCATTTGGCATATTAATCGGTCACATTATATGCAAGGAAGGCTTATTGGTAGACCTTGCCAAAGTGGTTGTTATTTTGGGTTTGGAGGAGCTTACCAATCAAAGTGTAGTACGTGGATTTCTAGGGCATACGAGATATTATAAGAAATTCATTAAGGGATATTCCAATATTTCTATGCCTTTAGAGGAACTATTAAAACATAAGGGTATATTTGATTGAGATGAGGTGTTGTTGGGTTTCAGATTTTCACTTGGAATGGAACCATAGTTAGGGGACAAGAAAGTTCCTCCTCTTTAATGAGAGAGGTTACCTTATTGAAAGCAGGGAAAAAACCTATGTATAAATGCACAGTCTTTCATTCAATGGTGGTTTCCCAATATCTTGTAATGTGTTTTAAGCCTAAAAATTTATCAATAGATGAGGATAAAAGAATTTGAAGAGAGGAGGGAGGCAGAAGAAGACAATACATTCAGGGAAAAGAGATGGCAGAGAAAACCCTTATGTATATTGTGTAAATAAGATACAGAGTAGAACCATCCATATTTTTAACAGACACAATTTGCAGACTCAAAGTTCTGGAGATTGTACAAACTAAAACACAAAGTTTCTAAGCACGCAATGATTATATGATTCACATATCAGAACCAGAAGGAAAGAGAAAGCAGAAGAAAAAGGGAAAATCATTTGTATTGACTTCTTCTAATTCAAAATTATAGTTCCAAAATAATAAAAATTCTAACCCTTTACAATGGCTTTGAAAGCTCTTAATATATCTCACAAGAGATGGTTACAACTTCCTCGAGTAAGCAAAAAAAAATTATAACTTATTCCAATCATCCACGCCCTTTTGAATTCTTGATTTACAAAGAAACATTAATGGCGGAAAAAATAGTTTTAAATATACAGTTGTTACATTATTTTACCAGTTAAAGAATGGGCCATTTGATTTGCTTTTACAACTTCAAATTTGGGCCACCCACATGGAAGAAATTGATTGGAGCAGGCCTGCGGATGCCTTCTACATTTTTTGCCTTTAAAGCTATGCTAGGCTAACACGTGGAGAGCTCCACCAGTTCCTTTATACTTTGTCGATTTAGGTCTATTTCTTACTTGACCTACATTGATCCCTAGACACGTGGAGGGATGACACTCATTTGAGTTTATGTTTTGCAAGTGCCCCTTAAAATTGCATCGAGCTAACGCGGGTCTCATTCCACCGGTCTTGGACTTTTCAGTGGCCAACTCTATCTCCTCATTGAATCTAACCACATGGAAATTTGGCACTACTTGGAGACTGAACCTTTGATTTCACCTCTGAAATGGCACCACTAAGGCACATGGAGACTTCTGCCAACCCGCCCATACTTAGTCAATTTTAACGATCGGATCTTTCTCTTTTTGGACCTAGGACATGTGGAGGACTAGCACAAGTTTGATAACTACCCTTTTCTTTGACTCTTGAGGTAGAGTCAATCAAGCACATGGCATCATCCATTGAGCCTTCCATACTTAGTGAATCTTATCTTTTTTTTCTTCATTTTTTACTTAGGACACGTGGAAATATTGCACTTATTTGAGGACAATCCCTTGGACCCTGCCCCTAGAGTTGCACCATTTAGACACATGGAGGCTTCTATTGAACCTTGAAATATGGCCAAACCACATCCAATCAAATATATTCACGTATTACCCATGGACTCTGGGGAAAAAATTAATGGGGAAAATACGCTTGTCATTCCCAACTACGGGAAGAAAATAAGAAGGAAAGGAACCTTACCATACACTCGACTTTCAAATTTTTCTCCATGAATAGGAAAAATATAAACAATGTCAGGCTTGATTTGATTCAATACTCTAAGGTACAGACTCAATTTTATTTGAAACTTGACTTCAAAAGAGGGGAATTTTGGGGCCAATAACAGTTGGCTCTTTCTGGGGATGACTTGGCTTGGAACAAAGAAAAAAGGAAAGATCAAGAACTGCAGATAACTATGGGGAAAAGAGGGCCTTTGATTTATCCATTGGGAAAATGAGTCAAAGGCAAAACCAATACAAGGAAACACACACAATATGGGAAAAGAAAAAAAAGAAACCAAAAGGGAAGAATAGAAACGATAAAAAAAGGAACGACCCAAAACCAAAACACTGTATATAATATATAGAAGGACCACCTATTCACCTAGGACTTGAACAACTTTAGATACTTCCCACTATAAGGAAGTGGGAGAGGAGAACCATCCATGTAATCTAGATAAAAATATTTCTCTCTTACAAAATGTCTTATTTTAAAAGGACCAAGCCAAATAGAATCAAACTTACCATGACTTCCTCATGGCTCATGTCTTTTGTCCCAAAGCAGCATAATGTCTCCCATTTGGAAAAATCTAGGTTTGGATTTCTTGTCAAATAAATCCTTCACTTTCAACTGATGAGTTGTTATCTTGTCAACCACTTGCAATCTATCCTCATCAAGCTTCTAAAGGTACAAAATTATTTTATCTAAATATCTACTAAAACTTGAATCTTCAATTGTTTTCATCAGATGCAAGGTTGGAAATTCCACCGCAACTGGTATTTGAGATTCCACATCATACACCACTTGGAAAGGAGACATTCTAATTGCTCTCTTGTATGTAATTCTATCAGCCCAAAGTGCATCATATACCTTCTTATGCCAATTCCTCTTAGAATCATTTACAATCTTTCTAACTATTCTCACCAAGTTCTTGTTTGTTGATTTTGCATGTCCATTCCCTTGGGGGTAGTAATTTAAAGAATGAGAAAGTGAGATCCCATACCCATATCAGAAGTCCATCATCTCAACAGAAGAAAAGTTGGAAGCATTGTCAGTCACAATTTTGTTTGAGGTCTCAAACTTGATCAATATGTTCTCCTTAATGAAGTTACAAACTACTTCAAAAGTAGTGCTCTTAACTGGGATGGCTTCCACCCACTTGGTGAAATAATCTATGGTAGTCAACACATGGGTATGTCCAGCATAAGAAGGTGGGTTAAGAGTTCTAATGAATTCTAAACCCAATTGTTGAAATGGCTCTTCAATCACTACAGGCTTGAGATGCAAAGCAACCAACTTAGGTCTTCCAACAAATGTTTGGCATGCTTCACAATAACCAACCCATTTTGATGCATCTATGAATAGAGTGGGCCAATAATAACCAACATGAAGTATTTTATGAGCTGTTACAATAGAGGATAAATTACCTCCACAAGCATAGTCATGAAAAGCAGAGAACAACTTCTTTTGTTTCTCATTGTCTACACACTTCAAAAACCTTCCATCTATGCCTCATTTGAATAAATCATTCTCCCATAGCACATATTGTGTAGACATCAGTTTGATAGCTCTCTTCTCTTTGGCACTCAAGTGATAAGACACTCTCCATAGGTTAGAAAATGAGAAATGTCAGCATACCATACATCTAATGACATGAGGAACAGAACAACAGGGACATCAACTCCATCTTTAGACAACTTCTTGGCATCTCCCTCAGCAATAAGTTCACACAAGCCCTTACCCCGAACTAGATTTATTGGCCTAATATCAATATCATACTCTTACACCTTTTCTACCCAATGAACTCTCTTGGTTCTAAATTCTTACTAAGTAAGAATGGATTTGATTGTTGTATCAGCTAGCAACACCACATAATGAGAATTAAGGATGTAAAACCTAAACTACTTGACAGATTTGACAACTGTAAAATCATGTTTCTCCATCATATTGTACTTCAGCTCATGAGTTTTAAATACATAACTCATGAATGCAATTGGGATCTCATGATCTTTAGCATTCTTCTAGGCTAACACAACAACTAGGGTATTTTAAGTGGCATAACGATATATAATGAAATATTTTCTAAATTCAGGAGACGCCTAGATTGGATTCTTTGCAATAGCCAGTTTAATGTTCTCAAATGATTTCTTCCCTTCAAAGGACCAACCAAAATTTTTCTTCCCTTGCATCATGCTAGCAATGGTCATAGTAAGTTCTATAAAATCAAGGATGAATCTCCTTAGAAAATTGATCTTACCAAATAAATAATGGATACCCTTCTTACTTGATGGAAGAGGAATTTTCTAGATGGCTTGAACTCTCTCCAAATCAATTTTGATCCCTTCCTTTAAAACAATGTGTCTCAACAACTTTCCTTTTGTGACACAAAATATAGACTTCTTAGGTTTTAAAGAAATTCCATGCTCTCTACACTTCTGTAATAATGTTTCATGGTGTTGGAAGTGATCTTTTCTTGCTTTAGAAAACACGATCAAGTCATTCAAATACACCACAATGCATTTCCCTTTCAAACTACCAAAATCCAAGTCCATGGCCCTCTAGAAAGTAACACCAGTATTGATGAGACCAAATGACATCCTCTTGTATGAAAAGGTGCCCCAAGGAATAGTAAAGGTAGTCTTATGTTGATCTGTAGTATTCACCTCTACTTGATTTTACCCAGAGAATCCATCTAACATAGATAGCATCTCCGAGCCTGTAACAGCTTATAATACTTGGTTCATCATGGGGAGATGGTAATTATCCTTCAAAGAACCCTAATTTAGATTTCTAAATTCCACACAGATCTAGATCTCACCATTCTTCTTCCTGACAAGCACTATATTAGTAATCCACATTGAATGGTGGATGGGGAAGATGATCCTAGCCTTCATAAGCTTCTATATTTCTTGGAAAATTATATCATCTATCTTTGAATTATACTACCTTTACTTCTATTTGAAGGGTTTGATCCCATGATTAAGAGGAATGAAATGTTACATTTCTTTAGGCTGAAAAGCCTTAATATCGTCATAAGAGTAAGCTAGAACATCAACACACCTCTTTAGCAAATTCACCACCTTATTTTTCTCTTCCTGAGTCCAGTATTTACCAATGTTGGCCATTTTGGGATCATCAAGACTCCAAATATTCACTTTCTCAGCCTCAACAGATTTTTTGGGATTCTTGGGAAACTTTATACTTCATATATCTATCATTTTTATCAAAAATATCCTCCAAAATCACCAGCCCTCTAGGTATTTTATTCCCTTTTATTTTGATGCATCCATCTTGATCCATCTCTTCTTTGATACCCTCTTCATTTTATGACACACACTCTCTAGGAAGATTGTCACTTCCTTCAAAGTACAACCAATCAAAGTTATCTCTAAGCTCCAAGAAAGAAAGAAAATGCTGGTCATCATTGAAAACTTACTAATTATTTGCATTGTCAGGCACACTTGGTCTATGGATCATCTCATTGGTGAATTTCTCTTGAGGGAAATTAGGATGAGGAATCAACAAGGGCCTTGAAATAGCTAGAGAGTTAGCCCTATTTTTCCTTTCCCTTGGAACAAATTCAATGGAAAAATCTTCAAGGAATTCAATGGAATCCCAGACTAGATTCTTGTAGTGCTTCAACATACTATTATTTACCTAATAAAGGTCTCTAACTTGTTTTACAATTATCTCAGGATCTCCCCAAGAAAGAAGTTTCTTCAATCCCATTTCCTTCACCATGATCAACCCAAGAATAAGGGACTCTTACTTAGAAGTATTGTTGGTATTTTCAAACTGAAATTTGAAAGAGAAAGGATGAACCTTACCCCCAGGAGAAATGAGCACTACACCAGCTTCAAAACTAGTTGAGGAACAAATTATATCAAACTCCAAAGTCCAAACACCATTAGGATCAAGCAACACTTCCTTTGGTAGAATTTTCTCCTCTTGTGACATGATCATGTAGTTCACATGCCCAATGTCTTCATATAGTATTTATTCTTTAGGATCATCTGTCTTTTACACAATATACTCTACTTGTCTCTTAGGAAGTAGCTTCTTCATATTCCCATTGACAGGGATCAAGGCATGTGACCAATCCATTTGGATCTCACCTCCAAAATCTTTGCAAAATTTCCTACTTAGTAACATGCCATATGAAGGAGGGATATCAAAAACCAAGATGGTAGCCAAGACCTTCTTCTCTGGTAAAGCAGTAAAAGCCACTTTGTGCATCCTTGATTCTACGAACCAAAGGAAATTATCTACTTTCCATGGAATAGAAAGAACCATAAAGGTTAGACACAAAGCATGAGCCACTTTTGCAGGCATTGCATTATCAGATGCACCAGAATCAATGACACAATTGCTAAGCTTGTGGCTAGCTATGAGGGGAGTCACATAGAAGGGTTTGATCTTCTCATTGGGTGAAGTGACTGTAGCCACAAGTCCAGGTTGAGGCAGAGAAGGAGTGGGGAAAAGGACTTTAGAGTAATTGGCTGGGGTTTTAGATTTAGAATTTACAAAGTTAACCATTTTGGAAAAGGATTTAGGATGGGTATGATAGAACTCTACCTCAGAAATATGAATCTTGGTCTTTTTAAGATGGTCTATAATGTCAAAAGATCCAGATGTGGATGGGGAATCACTACTAGGAGTAGGAGCATCTTTTGATCTATCAGTTTTATCATTTGTTGGACAAGAATTCTCAGAAGCAGAAGTAGAGGAAGAAGCACTAATAGATCTTACCTTTCGGGTGGAAGTAGTAGGAATAGGAGATCCTCTTCTTGCAATCACTGGGATGGTGATGGGGTACTCCTTGGATATTTTTGCATGTTACACCACTTTTTCCTTTTTTTTGGTCTACTCTCAGGTCATAACAACATATTATTCACTGTTCATCTTAGCTACTACATCATCATAGTCATCTTGATTATCCACACCCTCAGTGGTGAGGAAATGAACCTGAGAACCACCAAGATGATCCAATTATTCATCATCTTCCTCTGATTGTTCATCATAGAGATTATTTTATTCCTCATCATCAGGCTCAAGAACTTCACAAGTAGCATTAACAGAAACCTTGAGGGGTGGACCTTCAATAGCCAACTTGGTTTAAGAAGAAGGCAAGTGGTTCCTAGGCTGAAAGTTCTTCCTTGGAACATCTTGATATGGAGCATGCTGAGATAATTATTTCTTAATGGCAATGAGGTCATTAGCTAGCTTTTGCACTAACTAATTTGTATTACCTCTAGGAGAAAGGGAAGAAGAATATGCTTTGGATTTGAAAAACTCCCTTTTTCAGCTTGTCAGACATGATCAAGTCATCTCCAACACTAACAGCCAATCTCTTATCAACATCCAAAGTTGCAAGATTTTCTCTCCTCATGGCATAAATTACTTATGGAAATTAATTATTCAAGAAGAAACACATCTAAATCGGATCAACAGGCCTATTATTTATTGGAATCTTATTAATCAACTTATTAAACTTGACCAAAAATTATCTCATAGGCTCATGTGGCTCCTTTTTTATTTGAGAAATATGAGCTAGCAAAGCATGCACATATTCATCAGGTTTGAAACACTGCTCAAATTTAGTCCTCATAGTAGTCCAATCAATGATGGTCCCAGCAGGAAGATGGTATAACCAATCTGCAACATTGTCTTGCAAGGTTTCCATAAACAGCCTCACAAAGACATCCTTATGTTCAACTCCAAGGACCCCACATGCAATAATGAAGACTGCAATACATTCATCAAGGTGTATTTTTCCATCACCTCTAAATTTGGAAAAATTCTTCCTGTTACCCTTAGGTGACTCATGCAATGGTTGAGGAAGAGCCAGAGGACCAACTCTTTGTCCCCAAGGCTGAGATGTCACCATCCTTGGAAATATTTCTTAAAATGGAACTGAGACACCAACAATAATTAGGGCACAGAGATTAGGGCTATGTTGGGGTTGAGGAATGCTATAACCAGAAGCTCTGTCCTCAGCATGAGGGGTGCTTGTCGAATGAGCTCTTCTATTTATTCTTGTTAGAGGAAGTTGAAAATATTGTTGATCCAAGAGACTGAAACTGGGGATATTCAATTCCAAGAGCCCTTCTACCACGAGTATATCTTAGAGTCGCCAGATCAAAGAAATGATCAAATTTTAGTTGTTATTTTTAGAAAGGAAATTTTTTGAACAAATTCCCTAGTGGAGTCACCAAAAACTGTTGAGTTTTAGATTTTCACTCAAGGAATGAAACCATAGTCAGGGGACAAGTAAGTCCCTCCTCTTTAATGAGAGATGTTCCCTTATTAAAAGTAGGGGAAAAACCTATATACAAATGCATAGTATTTCATTCAATGGGGGTTTCCCGATATCCTGTAATGTGTTTTAGGCCTGGAAAGTTATCAATACATGAGGATAGAAGACTTTGAAGAGAGGAGGGCTGCAAAAGAAGACAATACTTTTAGGGAAAAGAGATGGAAAATAAAACCCTTATGTGTATTGTGAAAATAAGATACAGAGTAGAACCATCCACATTTATAATAGACACAATTTGTAGACTCAAAGTTATGGAGATTGTACAAACTAGAACACAAATTTTCCAAGAAAACAAGGATTAGATGATTCATAGATCAGAGCCAAAAGGAAAGAGAAAACAAAAGAAAAGTGGAAAAACCTTTGTATTGATTTCTTCCAATTTAAAATTACAGTTCTAGAATAATAAAAATTCCAGCCCTTTACAATGTCTTTGAAAGCTCCTGATATAGCTCGCAAGAGATGGTTACAACTTCCTTGAGTAAGCAAAAAAAGTTATAACTTATTCCAATCATCCACGCCCTTTCAAATTCTTGATTTGCAAAGAAACATTAATGATGGAAAATATAGTTTTTAAATATACAATCGTTTCATTATTTTACCAGTTAAAACATGGGCCATTTGATTTGCTTTTACAACTTCAAATTTGGGCCACCCACGTGGGAGAAATTAATTGGAGCGGGCCTACGAATGCCTTCTACATTTTTCACCTTTAAATTTGTGTCAGGATAACATGTGGAGAGCTCCACTAGTTCCTTTATACTTTGTCAGTTCGGTTCTATATCTTACTTGACCGATGTTGACCCCTAGACATATGGAGGGCTAGCGCTCATTTGAGTTTCCATTTTGGAAGCACCCCTTAAAATTACACTGAGCTGTCATGTGTCTCATTCCACTGGTCTTGTACTTTTCAACAATTAACTCTGTCTCCTCATTGAATTTAACCACGTGGTGAGTTGGCGCTACTTAGAGACTAACCCTTTGATTTCACCTTTGAAATGGCATTGTTAATGCATGTGGATACTTCCGTAAACCCACCAATACTTAGTCAATTTTAACAATCAGATCTTTCTCTTTTTGGATGTAGGACACATGGAGGACTGGCACAAGTTGTAATACCACCCCCATCTTTGACTTTTGAAGTTGTGGCGATGAGGCACGTGGTGTTGTCCGCTGAGCCTTCCATACTTATCCAACTTTAGCTTGTTTTGTCTTCATTTTGTACCTGGGACACATGGAATGCCTATGCTTATTTGAGGACTGTCCCTTGGACCCTGCCCCTGGAGTTACATTTTTTGGACACATGGAGGCTTCTACTGAACCTTGAAATATGGCCAAACAACATCCAATCAAAGATATTCACGTATTATCCATGGACTCTGGGGAAAAAATTAACGGGGAAAATACGCTTTTCATTCCCAACTGCGGGAAGAAAATAAAAAGAAAGAAAGGAACCTTACCATACAACTGAATTTCAAATTATTCTCCATGAATAGGAAAATTGTAAACAATTCCAGGCTTCATTTGATTCAATACTCCAAGGTACAGACTCAAATTTTTTTTAAATGTGACTTCAAAAGAGGGAAATTTTGGGGCCAACAATAGGTGGAGCAGATGGATTTTGACACACTAAAGGACAGGCTCACTACTCTACCCATTTTGCACTTTCCCTCTTTAGATAAGCCCTTTTATGTGCACATTGATGCATCAAGGATGATAATAGGATAGGTCTTAGCACATCCTAGAGACGGGATTGTTGACCATACCTGGTGCTTTACTAGTAGGAAACTAAGTCCAAAAGAACATAATCATACTACCACAGAGCATGAGGCATACTCAATGGTCTACGCGTTGCACAAATTTAGGCATTATTTTCTAGCTACACCTTTTATTTTCTACATAGACCACATGGAATTAAAGTACTTGGTGAACAAGCTCATTTTACAAGGGCGCATATGTTGTTGGGTTTTATTGTTTCAAGATTTTGAGTTTATGGTTGTGGTAAAACTAGGGAAGAGAAATTTGGGACTTGGCTATCTATCATAGATTAACTAAGGAAAGGACACGCAGAGCATTGAGGACACAATTCCATATGCACATTTGTTTAGATTTCAACACAAGCCCTTTGATTTGGAGGATATTGTTGTTTTCATGTGAATGGGTGTGGAGCCAAAAGGAATGAAGGCCTTTGAGAAGTAGTTGGCTATATGCTCCATGCCCTATATGTTAATTGGTGGAGAAAAATATACGATAGGCCAAGATGAGGTTTTTCACCAGTTTGTGTTAGAACATGAGCATACTATAATTATGGAGGTATATCATGGTGGAATTCCAGAGGTCACTATGCAGGAAATGATACCGCATGTAAGATCCTATTGGTAGGCCTTTGGTGGGAAATATTTTATAAGAATTGTATAGATTATTGCAAGTCCTATGACCATTTTCAGTGCCTTGGTAAGCTAGAGTGAGGAGATGAAATTCCATTAATACCTATTTCTAGTTGAGAGATGTTTGAAAAATGGGAAATTGACTTTGTGGTCCCTATTTTCCTAGTTGCGCAGAGAACAGGTTCATGCTACATTATCACTTACACACATTATCTTGGAAGGTGGGAAGAAGCGGTGCCTATAAAGGATTACATGGTGGCTACAATGGATAGGTTCTTATGGGAGAATATAATCAAAAAGTATGGATTCTTGTTAAGCTTAACGAGGGATATGGATATGCATTTCTTAATGAGACTATGTTTCACCGGATTCTTGATAAAATTAATGAAACGAATAAAGGGTGATAGGCCAAGGAGGAATACCATTTTGTGATATTGGTTGAAGGTTATACACATGTTTTAGATTTCCGATCCAGGCTAACCATGAATAACTTCCTTTTGGCTAGGAGGAACTACTTACAAATGCAAAACAAGACCACAAAAAAATATCATACAATATATGTTAGTGGACTACCTAGCGTGTGCTAGATCTAGGAAGCATGATACTTTCTAGATAGTTATCAATCCACTATTTAATATAATTCAATGTAATAAATAACATAAACAAATAACATTATGCTGTAATTGATATGATTTAGGCATCTCATTCAAATAAAATAAGTAAATATAATCTAACATGTAGGGTTATGATCATATATGGAGGTTGGGTAGGTGGTTTTCAGTTTATACATGTCTAACAGAGGTCTGGTAAAGGTTATAAATGGTTCTAGGAAATTCAGGAGTGGGTATTAGCTTGTTTTCCTGAGTTGGGTTATCAGACACAAAGTCGACGCTGGTCTGGGTGTGACTGATGATGGTTTAGCTATGACCGACAATGGTTCAGGGTGGATAAGGATAGAATAGTTAAATGTCATAAATAGGGGTCCATATTCCCTTTTTCTAGACAGAGAGATGGGGAGGTCTATGGAGTGGCTTTAGGTGGTGTATTTGGCTTGGGTGAGGCTTTTGTGAGGTTTTAGGGGTGATAAAGTCAACTTAGTGAAAGTATATCAGAAAATACAATAACTGACATTGGTCTGGTGACCAATGTTGGTAAAGGGGAAACTGACGATGATCAAGGTGACCGGTGTCGATAGGGGCTGAATGGTGGAAATCAAATAAACTTGGTTTTGGATCTTCTTTTTGATTGCACAGAGAAAGGAAGAAGGATGGTTAGGCTTGTATAATTCCTAGGAAGGTTAAGGAATGTCTAAGAGTCACATATGGGGGGTTAAAGGGGTTTTGGTTTGTTATATGGGTGGATTGATAGGAAGGTGGGGATGGTGGAATGTAAAATAGAATGGGATCTAATTAACAAAGCTAAAGAAACCATAATCTAAGTAAGTATAGAATGATGTACATCAGAAAAAACTTACTTAGAATAGAAATAGTTGATTTCTATAACTGGTGATCAGTGTTGTGGCACCACTTCCTGGAATGTTACTGTGAATGCCAATGCCTTCAAATCAGTCTTGGTGTTGGCTAGGGTCATCTGGATGCTCGAACAAGCTCTAGTTCATGCTTACATGTAGATATTTCTCTCTCCAAAACTCAAAAATGCCCACCTCTCCAAATTTCCAACCTCTTGAACAAGGTTACCAAAATAAATATAGGGTAACTAACAATGGTTTAGGTTAACTGGTGTTGGTTTAGGGTTAACCGACGTTAGTTATGGTAGGAAATCCTAGGTTTTCAAAAATAACAAATCTTGGTTATCTTTTCACCAATTCTGCTCGTTAGTCTTGATCTAAAATGGTATCGTGTGCTTAGATAAGTGAGTATGTTGTTAGAGAAAGAATATGCATCTAGTTTTATGGTTAGACTAAGTCTCAGTTAGTTAAGGTAAGTAGAAATTAAGTCTTAGCTAAAATAAATATGCTAATAATAGGTCCATGATGAGGTGTCTAGGTGATGTGGCTAGGTGAGGTGGTCAAGTGGGGATATTTATTAATTGATTAAAGTAATTAATTCAATTAATCATGTGCACTATGAGATATGAATATGTAAGGTATGGTTAATTCAATTAACGATGTTATACGGGTGGTATGAGCTAATTTTGGTGTCTACAAACTATTTGAATCTTGCTGGAAGAATTTATGGTGGCGCATCACAAAATTACGTCATATCACCCTCAGGCTAATGGAACTACTGAGGCATTTAACAAGATACTAAACCACACATTAAATAATATTTGTGATGTCAAAATAAGGGAATGGGATTATAAATTATTTGTAGTGTTATGGTCCTATAGAACAACTTATAAGTGTTTGAATAAGGCCACACACCCTTTCAATTTATGTTTGGTGTGGAGGTAGTTCTATATGTGGAATTCATGTTGCCATCTCTACGTATTGCATGCATAGGAGGATTAGCTGATGAAATTATTAGAGGAATGCATTGATAACTTATGGAGTTAGATGAGAGGCATACCATTTCTAGATATAGCCAGAAGATAAAGAAAGAGTGGTAGAAGGCATGAAATGATCGTCATATTAAAAAGAAGAAGCTTGAGGTTGGGCAGATGGTCTTGTTATATGATTTTAAGTTTATGAGCCAACTGAGGAAGCTCAAAGTGCACTGGTTGGGACTATATACTATCACTTACATACTTGATTCAGGTTCTTACCAGTTACAAGTGCTGGATGGCAAATGGTTTCCTAGTTTATTTAATGGGAGTAGGTTGAATACCTACGACAAATAAGTCTTCTTTTTGTTCTTAAATAAGGTAGTATTATCAGTTAGCTTAGGATTTTCCTTAATGCATTTTCCTTTATATGTGTTTCCTTTTGTCGTGGTTTTGCTTTTTCTTCTTTTTGTTTATTGTGGACATGTTTTTCACACTAGTAACCATTTTGATCAAAAGGGTTTTTATGCATAGAGGACCACACATACTTTTAGTGAGGAGTGGAGAGTGTAAAGAAGAGTTTTAGTGAATAATGCAGTAAGAAGAAAGTGTTGGGAATGTTGTTGATTGAAGGCTCATATGATAAATTCAAAATCATGTGGGTTCAGAGGAGATCACATAGTAGAGGTGAATATGGATGGAGATTGGTGTCAAAAGTTTTATAAAAACCACGTATAAGGATAAAATCATAGAAAAAACTAATGTAAGTTGCAGTAAGAACTTGGCTTAAGGCACAAAGGAAGATTGAATTTGGTGCTATGAGAGCACGTAAGAATCTTTGGTCAATGAAGTTTTGTGCCATAAAGTTGTGGGAGGTTCACATAATTTTATGGGTGAAGGGAAGGCACTACAAAAAATGAGCAGGAGGATGGCATTGGAAAAATCAAAATTTAATGTGGTTGTACAGTGGTAGGTGGAAAGGGAGTTAATGCAAGAAAAAGTAAAAGGATATAAATAGAAGGTTAGGGAGAGTTATTCTTTTTACCTTGCATTTGTTGTTTAAGAGCTCTTGCAAACTAGGGCATCCTTGCGAAGAATCCTCAAAGAGTTATTTGCGATGTGAAGAAGTTAGCGGATTTGCAAACTAGAGTGGAATGGAGTATGTGGGCATGCACAAAGGAGGTTTTGTGTTGGATTCTCATGAATTTTTATGATTTCTTGTGGAAGGAGAGTTTTCTTGGTTAGGGTTTATAGAGATAGGGCACGTGGTTTTGATGAGATTTTACAGAAAGAGTGGAGCCGAAGGACAGAGTAGTTTTAAAACACAACACAAGGAATAATTTACAAGGACCTGACAAGAGAAATTACACCAAGGAAGGGATCAAATATTTCACTGAATAAGGGAAAGGGCAAGGGAAAAGGAAAACCCATCGTATTGATAAGTTTTAATAGGGAGTGGTATGCAAATATGCAGTACCTAGATGGTGTTCTAATGGGGATGGAATGGTTTTATCACATGTGTAAGATGGTTATTAGTGATTATAAGCACACAAAAAATACCATGGAGAAGGAGATAGCATTGGATCTAGTTTTCCCAATTGGATAGAGAACACAAGATGTCAAGCTGGTGTATGATGATTTTGTGAAGACCACATTAGAGAAGGGTGAACTTTTACAACTCTATGAGTTGCCATACTTAAAAAAAACCAAAAGGTTATTTCAATGGTTAATGTCCCTCATGCATGAGGACTATTTTTACTTCACAAGAAGGATAATGTGCTTAACTACTTAGTTTATCTCCAAATACACTATGCTTATCTGCACTGAGGAATCACTGGAGGATGACCTTAGCGACAAGGATGCCATTAAGGAAATAACCACCAAATATGAATATAATAAGGTTTTACACTACTGATATCACTAAGATCACTAACCCAACAATGAAGATGGTTGTACACCTACTCACCAAGTTAAATGGACAAGAGCAGTGGATGCAAGTGGACAAGATGTGGTTGTATGTTTGCAAGAAAATTTTACAAGCAATAATCTATAACCTCTTGGCCTTCATTACGGAGGATATAATAGATGTCACGCGTGATGGGGATAAGATCATGTATAGTAATTTCCTTCTTACCATTTTGTTTTCTGAGATTGGAGTGCCCAATGTGTGGATTAAATATGTATTGGAATACTCTGATGAGAACCCTTCCCCCGCTAAGAGATTCGAAGCATACACTTGTGATACAATGACAGCTCCATATAAAGCGTACTTCAAGAAGTGTTCCAAGAAAATGAATGATGCATTTGGGGTGTATTGGATAATCCTTGAGTAAATTTCAGTCTTGGTGGATGGTGACACTAAGTTCGTGATATAGCAACACTTCTACATAGGTAGTTTCACTATAACAGATGGCACGAAAATTCCATGGTGTAAACTACCATTTTCCTTCACAGCACAATACTTGAAAATTATGGTTAGCAGGTTCAAGGAGGCCAAGAATCTCAAATTTTATCTAAGTGAGGTAGATCAGGATCACAGTGTGCTGCGCCAAACCATAGTGTATCCTAAGAAGCACACCTATGTGGAGAAGTATGTATCTCATGACATACATATGGTAAAATCTATTTCAATACCTATTATAGGAAAGACAACAACAAGGTTCTATGTATAACTAAGGCCCAAGTTCAAAAAGGGTGTGTATTTTGAGGATAATGTATCCATCCTCAAATACCTCACCGAAATAAATAAGGTTGTGCCAAAGAAGAGAGAAAGGGATGAAACTCCAACAAGTAGGGCGCCAAGTTTGTGAACAGTTCAAACCACATAAGCATAGGAGTCAGGCATGGGCATAAGTACTTACACTCAGAGGAATAAATCCCCCATAAAATAGATGTCACCTGAGAAGGAGATGTCCCATGTGATAGAGGAGTCGTCAGTGAAGTAGAATTAGAAGATGGTGTAGAGTTCAAACTCTAAGGATACAAAGAACGTGAAGGGTGACAGGTCTAAGGAGGATAATGAACAGCATGAGTAAGTTGAAGATACCTTGTGTATAATGTACATGAATCTAATGATGAGGAGAAGAATGATTATGAGGTGCTCATAATATGGGAGGAAGTGAAGAAGACCCCACACTTGGCCATAGGATAATTAGAGGACACTGTGCAAAGGGAAGTGGCAGGCATAATACAGAACTTGGTGGAATAGGAGGTAGAGCACATTACTGAAGAGATATTGAGAGAGGAGGAGGAGAGCATAGACAAGGAGAAGAGTCTAGCATTCATCTTCTCAAATTTGATGTGCATCGGTGGCCAAGGTGTGACAGTGGTACAAAGATACATGACTTATGTCAATGACCCTAACAAGGTCCCACATGCATGCTTCCAAATCATAGTGCCCACATACCAACTCTTTTATTGGTCATATTTTGAGAAAGATAGCTCATACACACACACAAGTAAGATGGTTTCATGCACTTTTGAGTCCCATTTTGATGAGCTTAAGTTTGAAGTTGGTGTGGATACAGTAATAGAGACATAGAACCCCAATGAGTTGAATCTTATCATGGATACTCAATGGCTAACTAATGAATATGCCTATAACATGCTCAATAAGGTATCTTTATAAGTAGAGGCATGGTTATTCAATAAGAATAAAAAAATTAAATCCATGGAGGAAGATTTGGAAGAAAAGAATAAGGAGATAATTAAGAGAGACGGGGAGATAAAAGGGAAGGTTTCCATAATTGCATAGCTGAAGGATGAGTTGAGAGAGGAGAAGGAAAAAATGTGTGAGGCATACAAGAAGGCAGATACTATCTTAGACTCCATCATTCTAGCATTCCTAGATTTTTCCCCTCATGAGAAGAAGTATGATTTAACTTTTCTTTGCCTGGAGGATTTGACATTTTTGATCACAATGGAGAAGCAACCACTTGCACTGGAGTATGCTAAGGATGTTTTGGTGCAAAAAAAATAATAGGAGAAGTTGAAGGTTAGGGAGACCATTACTTGGTACTCTGAGCTCATTACCTTAGTTAAAACTATGGCACACATGGCCAAAGTTTTCTATGAAAAATGACGAGACAAGGATAGGGTAGCGTGTATATTGGTTGTTACCCATGAGGTGAACCTGAAGGATTTCTAGGAAAAGAACAAGGGTAAAAGGGTAGGGAAAGAAAAAATCATAGTAGAAGTTGAGAAGAAGTTGGAGGAAATTAAATTCATAAGGGTCTCAATTAAAAATAAATTAAAGTAATTATATCCCCAGGACATACGAAGGATGGACATGTTGAGTGACCTTAGCAAGAAGATGGAAAATATTGTTGATACACTAAAAGCTAAGGATGAAGAGTTATCATGTGATGAAGTCAGTTCACTAATAGGGTATTTATTTCAAAAAGTGCAGAGTGATGTGGATGCCTAGAATAAAATTGAAGCATCCTTGAATAAAGACTTCCCAATCCTTGTGTAGCAATAGTAAAATTATTTTTTTCTTTTGCACAATCCGGGTACATATTATTCTTTCCTTCCATTATTTATTATTTGATTATTGGAGGATAGAATTTTTCTAACGATGGATAACACGTTTAGTGTGTGGTAATGTTGAGCCCTTAAAATTAATAAGTCCTAGAGAAGAGGATGAGCACATGCGGAGGAAAATTTGGAGAAAAGTGCATAACTGAAAGCACAAAACGAGATGTAGGTTGGTGAGCGAAGGAAAGGGTTTAAGGGTTTAAGGACTTAGCCACATTTTGGTTAAGAGTATCACATGAAAAACACGTGAATCTGGGGATAAGCGTAATGATGAAAAGGTTTTTACATGGATACTTGAGGCTCAAGAAAAGAATATTCTGAGTCTTTATGGTTACGGGTTGGAAAGTCGAGGTTGTTATGGATATCTAGAATTTGCATGGATTTATAGCATCTACATGGTTTGGACAGTCGAGTAGATCAAGATATGATGACATTTGGCATGTGGGCTTGCTTTTGGAATCATGATTAGGAGAGATTCGGTTCTATTTAAGGGGGAATTTGGATCTAGATTGGGGGATTTTAAGTTTAGAGAGTTAGATATTAGAGGATATATGTAGAGGTCAAGTATGTATGCAATGGAAGATTCATTGTGATAAATATGTAATGGCTCTAAGGGGTAATATTGGGTTTCTATTTGTAGGATGTTATTACCTTTATCTATTCAATATGATATGACCCTTTTGATGTAGTATGGCAATTGTAAACTCAAATTTTCAATATATAACTAGTTATTCTGTATATCTGTGTTTATGTGTACAAACCATAGTGTTCACATTTCACATGGTTTAGATCTAGTTCCTTGATATTTTTATAATGTTTATGTTATTTTCATGGTGCATCTATGTTTAGTTATAGTATCTTTACTTCTAATTATATTTTTATTTCTATAAACATTCCTCCATTAATGGAAAAGTGTTCTTATAAAGATCACATAAAGGAGGGGCTTAGCACCCACATGTGCCTCAAGTGATCACCCAACTAATGGGTGATAGGTCATCATGCTTAGGATTTTAAGGGAGAAGGTAAATGAGGCTAAAAATTTTATTAACACATGAAGTGTATGAGTCAAGGTGAATTTTTTTTGTAGGAGAAAGAGAAGTTAATATCTCAGTATAAGAGAGAATAAATATTCCCCTCCTGAGTGCATGAAGATATCAAGATGCAGTTAAGACAAATCTAAAAATTCAAGAGCAAGAACTCTTCATAAATTCAAATGGAGATCAGAGGGTTTAATACCCTGTTCTAAATGTAAAAGAAAGAATAAATTAAGAGACATAAAATGATCGATGCCACTAGTTACAGAATAGTAAATAAGGCATGATAGCAGCCCCCCTGATAAGTTGAGATTCTTAAATTAAAGTCTTCTGAAAATTATAGCCAAATTTGAGCATGACTAGCCTGTACCTTTCATAACTAGGGTCTCAAGGAAAAATATATGCTAAAAACTCTCACACTTGGATTTTTTACCCAAAAATTAGTAGAAATAATTATGAAGGTTTGTTTTATCTTTTGAAAAAGGAATTGTAAACTTTAATTGGTAAAAATGAGAGATTCTCTTACTAGTCCTCACCAGGACACTCTACACAGTGAAAAGGAAAAATTATATGGAAGGAATCACAAAGGAACCCCAGTACTTTCTATGAGCCAGGAAATGAAACTTTTCATTAATGATAAAAACTTTACTGGGTGCTTAGATATGCATCCTTTATATCTTGAATTCACTTATGATACAAATTTATTCATGACAGTTGGATGTCCCAAGACTAGTAAGTCATATAGCAAAAAAATGAAAAATGAATGATTACTAGAGGGGTATTGTGTTTTCAGTTTTGAAACTTTGGTAACTTTATAATGATGGATAAGAGTAAAGAAAAAAAATTAGTTTTTATTGGCAATGCATATTTACCTCTGAATGTATGTCATACAAATTTATTTCCATCAAGAAAGATAACAATCAGTTTTGGTCATGATAAGAATGAATTATTAGGATGATCTTTTTGAGGCATAAGAAATGAATAATATAATTACGTTTTGAGTGATAGAATATGGAAACTAACCTAGGAATCATTAAGGGAGTAAAAATCCAAAATTTAATTCTTGATAAAATAACTTGTGAAAGAAGTAGTGTTTGAAATGGACCTTGAAGATACTAAAAATGTTTTTTTGGACTGTTTAGATATGTCTGATCCATTCTAATGGTCTGAGTGCAAGATAAAAGTAGAGAAGGAAAATTTAAAAATGGTCTAATGGTCAAGAAAAAATATGAATCATTCTTTAGATAAATCATAGAAAGAAATTTTGTAGAGAATTTCAAACCTGAAATGTTGTAAAATGTTTGAGGGAATTTGGAAAAGAAACAAAGAAGTTATGATCATTTTTCAAGCAATATTTTTATCTCTCCCAAAAAATTTCTGAAGTGATGGAGGTAAAATGAGATTTTTTTCCTATAAAACACTTGTGTGAATTTGTTTCAAGTTACTCAGTAGGGATTACATATGAATTAAAGTCAGATAATGTCCTTGATTCTCCTCAAGCATTATTTCTCTTCTCAATTCCCTTCAGTAAGAGACAAGTGGCTTGTTTTAGTCATAGAGTGAGACAGCACAGTCATGAAAGGTAAGGATTCTTCATCTTTGTGAGGTTAAAATAGAATGTGACTCTTTCTCCAATCTCTGAGAAAATTATTTAATCCCAAATGTTCCCTAATGAATTTTAATGGTGCCATCTAAGCATGGTAGGGTCAGTACAAGTCCATCTCATCTCATACAAGCTTCTTCATTCATAATGATTAGGTATAGATATCATGTACAAGCTCAATGCCAAGAAAATGATAGTAACCAAATCCTCATATAAATCAATAATGATTCAATGAAGTTTATTATCTGTTTCTATGGTAATGTTTTCTCCTTAAAGATGACAGTCTCTGAACTGTTTATATAAGTTTTTCCAAACACACTAAAATCTAGGGTTAACCTTATAAGTCTTCCTCTTCAACCTCTGTATTCGCCATTGGTAGGGATAGTGCGAGCACATTTTTCAATATAGCTTCTCCATAGGTAGCTCATAAGTTTTTTAGTGGATGCAAGGAGTGTACAAATCAAGACTATGCACATCTACAGTTTATTTTCTTTGAATTTCATTGTTGTTTGTCAAGGCATCATAAAAAAATGGGTTCATCTTCTTAGATAAGCAATATTTAGATCTTAAAGTAACTGGAGAAGTTTGTGATAACTCCATGAACTAAGGTGATCAATATCATTTCTTGGTGGAGAGTGTGGAGTGTAAGAGCATCACTGTGTTTATGGGAAAAGGTGGAAGAATATAGTGAAGAAAGGAAGAGATGAAATATTCTCATACATTATCATGATATGAAGATTAACAAAGTCAAAAATAAACTTGGTAAGTAGAATTTATTGTATCAAAACTATGGAAACTTTCTTGTAAGAAGTAGAACACATAGTTTTTGGAGCACTTTCTAGTAATGAGGTCATGGTGAACCCCACTATTAGAAACAACACATGAAGAGAAGTTTTTTTAGGCTTAAGGAAATGATTTTGGCCTTAAAATTGTAGTAGGTTCATTTCCTAAACACTTAATTCTTATCAAGCTCTCACAAAATTTTAAACCCTCAACTAGGGTTTACAAGACATATAAATCCATATATCTCTACAACTAACTTGTGAAAATTTTTAAAAATGAGAAGAAATATTTGTGAGGTTAACTCCTAAGTATGAGATAAAGTTATAGGGTTAATCAACACTCCATTCCAGATATTTCTCTGACATAATTTTGAAAAAAACCTTTCAAATTACGTGCAGTACTTGTAAGTGTTTTTAAATGATTTTTTTTCATTGTTGAAACTTTTGGCCTTCATGAAAATATACAAGATGTTTGAAAATGTCATGTTTAACCTTGAGAAGGATTTAAATTGGTTTGAAAATATGACAAGAATGTGACAATGATAAATTTGAAAGTCTGTAACCTTGTTCTTTGTCTTAGTTGATTGAAAAAATATAATTTTCATCAAAAGAAAGTGTGAACAATGAAGCATGAGTATTTATTCATCAAAAGGAGCCTAAAAAATTCATATAGTGTCTTATTTTTCAAGGTGTATGGAACAAAAATAGTGAAATGTTGTTTAGGTTGCTAAGCCATTGTTTAATTGTCTGATGAATTTGTAGAGTGGTGAGTCATTCTACTTAAATTGAATGAGTTCTAGGAGAATTTAAAGAGTCTCCTATCAGTTAAAATGCCTCTTCTAGCTTGAACAAACATATGAAGAGTATTTCTTAGTCAAGAACTGTGAATAAGTCCAAAAAGGTAGAAAAATCACAAAGTGTTGGAAATTGAAAAGTTGAGTTTTTATGAAGAGATCGAGAAAGAGTAAAATGTATGGTGAGTAATAGTGTAATACAAAGAAGGTGAAGAAACATATACCTTGGATTTGGTTTTTCTATATAGAAAATACAATACAGTGAAAATATGTGCTTGTAGAATGAAGAAAACTACGTGTTAGCAACAAAAGTGCAAAGTACTAAATGTATGAAGAAAATAGTGGTAATGCATGAGGTGAGTGAAATGTAACATCCTAACATACCCAGAGTTTATGAATTTAAAAAAAATGTTCTTTTTTTTAGGGTCAGCAACGTATGCATGATACTGTAATAATATGTGAAAATAAACATATCAAACCATTTTAAGAATGGATTTTCTAGGTGATTATGAAATTGAATTGACTAAATTTGTGAAAATAAGTTTTAGACTGAACTAAGAAAGAAAATGAGGTGACTATATCATGAAGCTTGAAGAAACTGAGTGGAGGTTTGGAAAAGGAAATCTAGAATGAAGTTAGCATGATACATAAAATGGATGTGAGAGGTGTTAATATGATAAATGTATTGAAAATCAGAACTTTTTGATGCCTTGAAGGAACTTGAAAGTGCATAAGGAGTATTTTGAAGAAAAGGGAATTCTGAAAATTCAAGTATTTACAAGAGAATGAAGATATAGCTGAGGAAGAGTCTATGAATTTTAGTTGTAGAGAAGTATGCACAGGTGTAGATGAATGTTTTTTAACAAAATTTCCAACCAATATGTATGTTGTGAACCAAAACAAAGAGAATCCTAAAAAAAATGAAAGTTTGAAATGTTCTTATATGATAGAAGTTGATCAAAAGAGGGAGGAATTGAAATAAGTGTGAGAAAATGTATAGGTCCCTATCAATTGTTTGGGACAACAAGTCAAGTGCTTTCAAGAATTTGTATTTAAGTCTATGTTGCATCTTAGCAGGTGGGTAGTGGTAGCTTCCCTGTGAGTTAAAGATCACTAAAGGATTGTTGTTGCTAAACCAAACTCTGGAGTTGTAGCTTCCATACAGGTTGAATATTTTCAAATATTGAGTGGCTACTTGGTCAATTTTTGGAGTGGTAGATCTAGGTTGTATCGAAGCTCAACCATGAAATTAATGTAACAGATATAGCAAAATTTAATCCTAAGCATATTTCTTATTTTCAATGGGTTTTTTCATAGTTTGGGTTTCCCACGTTATTTTTGTCTATGTGTGTTAATTTTTCTTGTAGCTACTCATGGATGTTAGTTTATTTTTGACAATGCATGAACTTATGAGGTAAAAATTGTACAGACATTGATTCACCCCCTCTTAGTATCATAATTTACAACAATGATAAGTCAATATGATTAGGATATAATGTGTCCCTAATATAGTTAATTCAAGATTTTCCAAGTGTAAGCGAAGAGGCACAAGGAGCTCTTGCAAGAAATTTTGTGAGATGAAAGTCATGAAGACCTTAAGCAACAATAATGTGGATGAATCCATGTTAAAGATGAGGATCATGAGGTGGAGGGAAAATATTGTCTACTGTGAATCCTAGCCAAGTCAAGTGATCATGCATACATATAATATTAGAGCAAGTAGGATCAAATGGAATGTGTTCCCAATATGAGTAATTCATGAAAAGTGTACATGTGAAAGGAGGTTGTGTTAATGATGGTTTCTCATGAGAAGATGAATTAGGTAGAACGATGTCCAATGTTTGGACATGCCCCCAATAAAGTACCATATCACTTGTAGAAGAAGGAGGGAGAATAATGTGAATGAAATAGTGTCTAACATGAAAATAGGACCTTCAATTGGTGGCAAGTGATACAGACAATCCATAGGTTGTGGAGTAGGCAGTGTAGTGGTTAAATCATAGTTGTAATATTTTAATGATTCAAGATCACCTAGAATTGTATATTCCATACCCTCATGTAATAATTCAACACATCAATGTACAATATAAGGTATTAATTTCATGGCATGAATCCATGCCCTACCAAGTAAACAATTATATGAAAGTGGGAGATTAACGATAAAAAATGGAACTGGAATAGTCATTGGCCCAACTGTGAGTGACAAGGTGAAAATTCCTAAGCATGGATGCATAGTGGAATCATATGCTCAAATAGAGAGAGATGTTGATTTAAGATTATCTATAGAAAGGATTATAGTCTAAATGAATTATAGAGGAAAAATATTGAGCTTAGATCTAGTATCAAATAGAACACGCTTGATGCCTAAGTTGTTTATACAAACTTATATAGAGAGAGGAGGATCATTATTAAATACGGTAGTATTTTCAGCTATAGCTGATGGAAAAGTAATCAATTGAGAAAATAAATTGACAAATGTTTGATAGAAAACATTTGGATGAGGATCAGAAGGAACATGAGTAGTATCCAAGAGAGTAATGATTTTAGCTCTTAATTCATGGTGGATGAACAAGAAATCATGAATAGAGATATCCATGATGAGAGGATCCTAGAAGAATGAGAAAAATAAAAGAATGAGGACCCTAAGAATGTTCAAGTGATGGGTTCACAAAAATTATAAAGAAAAAATAGAAATAAAATTGTAATGTAGTAGTAAATGAATAAGAAATGAAGTACAGAATATACCCATGCAAATAAGCAATTACGATTTAAAAAACCTAAATGCAAATGAGGAGATAAAATCACTTATTTGTTTCACTATGATCTTGGAGGTGTATAGAATTGGAAAACTTAAAAATATGGAGTGCAAACTATCACAATAAAACCAATAAAAGTGGATAGATGCTAGAATATGTTGGACTAGGGCACCAGGAATGGGTTAGGGGTACTAAAAACCTACTCTGGGCATCTGTGACTGCCAAAATCCCTAGAAAATAATCTTTGGATGGTCACAAGGTGTTCGATTTCCTTAACTTCTTGTCTCTAGTATGTCACATAATGATTGCAAATGTCACTGATAACCTACAATAAAGAAATGACCTATAAAACCCTCAAGAGTGCATCAAATCCCAAAAAGAAAAGAATCCAAATAAGGGGGTGGATTGTCCTCCATTATCAAAAAATTGATCTTATGAGTGAGTGATGTACTACATTTCATACCCAATGTAGTTCTATGTGTGTGTGAAGATATTATGCCTTAGGTGACTCTTGTGTGTGTCACCCTTGATAGCGAGCAATAACTAGATGTAAGATATGTAAGTAGATGTGTGCATGGAATAAAATTAAATTCCCCTCCCATGAAGTGTATGCAGAATAATTCAGTCCCTTTCCCTTGTATAGATGTTATATGGATGCTTGAATGTTCTTGATAATGCCTTTGGATGCAACCTTAGGTGGTGATAACTAATGCTTAGTGTTTGGTCCTTTATTGCTGCCACATAAATTTATATTTATATGGTTCCCTTACTTGAATTTCGTAATTAACCCTAAGAACGATGACTACCAAAAATATAAGGTGCCCAAATGGCTATAAAGGATGCAAAATATGTGAGAAACATACAAAGAGGATAGGGGCACCCATACAAGACAAGGTGCCTGGCTCTGTAATCCTGAATAGGCATTGGCATCTTGGCTACGCGCTAGTATCCAAAGTGAGAAATGCTAAAGTGTGAAAAGACATACTGGGTTAGAACTGGGCTAGGAGTGTAAGAAAAAAAGTAGTAATAGAAAGCAAGAAAATATGGCTGAATAGATGTGTTAATTAGTAATTTTCTTACTTAGTAATAATATGAATAGTATTATGTGATCAGGACTAGATAGATGCCCAAAGTGCATGATTTAGTGTCTATACTCATGTACCAAATATGGGATATTATCCCTTACAAAAAATTTCAAAAACTCTATCATGATCTCATGTTAGCCCAATAAATTATTCATGTGTGTCACCCACCAGTGTGTTTTCATCCCACACAATGTATAGGTCATCATGTTATGTCTATCTCTCTCGTTTTTCCACTGGTCTTCCATCACCCTCAAAAAATAATCGGGTTTCTATTTACCAGTGTACCTTGGTAATTTATCCTTTCCCAAGTGCCTAATAATGCATGGCCTAATCATCTTGGCAACTCTCCCCTTGACCTCATGACCTACCATCTCCTAAGTGTCATGGGCCCAATTATCACATGACACACTAGTTGTATCACTAATAGATT
The DNA here is from genome assembly GCA_019776745.2 of Taxus chinensis. Classification (NCBI taxonomy): domain Eukaryota; kingdom Viridiplantae; phylum Streptophyta; class Pinopsida; order Cupressales; family Taxaceae; genus Taxus; species Taxus chinensis. The sequence continues at coordinate 336,269,054 of CM034150.1, forward strand.
ATGCATCTTCCCAACAAAGTACACCTTCTTTTGATGGTTCCAAGTTTTTTAGGGCCATGCACTATATTTTGAGTAGGAAAATGGTTAAATATTAGTCATGCATGGAGGTTTGGAACTACATGTAATGGGTGTGTGAAGTGTTGTGCATACTATAAGGGAACAATGTGTTGAGGTTCTTACATGATTAAATAGAGTTTGGGACTTAGCGAATTTTCTAGGATATGAATAAAAATAGAAAACAACGATTGGAGTGGCGTCTAAGAAAGGTAAAAACAATAAATAAAATTAGGGTAGCTTAGGATGCACACAAAGGAGATAAAATTTAAAAAACACATACAAGGAAGAATTAAAGTATCATGCACAAATTGGGATAATAATAGAATCAAAGCAAGTCATATATTTAAGTTAATCTATTATTAGCTTGAGTTATAAAAAATTATGTAAGATATTTTGTACACATGCCTATTATTATAAAAGTGTGTGAATGCGGTGAAGGGAAAGCCCCCACTCTGTGTGTGTGTGTGTGTGTGTGTGTGTGTGTGTGTGTGTGTGTGTCTGTGTGTGTGTAGTGCATCCATGTTAAGGGGGTATGTGTGTTTCTAGGATTCGATTCAATGAGTATGTGATCTCTCTAGTTCTATCTTAGGGTTTCAAGGTCTAAGAGAGAGCACGCATATTATTGTATTGATTCAATCACGATGTAATCACCCTTTTGTTATGTAATACAATTATGCTTATAATGGTGGTTTGGGAATTTAAATGTTACTGTTTATCATGAATGGTTATTTGTTTCCTTATTATGTGTTTTTGAAATAGCATGCTTATGATGATTATTTATACATGAATTAATGTTTTTGTTATGAATATGGTAAACATGCATGTTAAACTTATGATAAGAAAAAAAGGAGGGACCCGGTGGCTGCACATGCTTTGGGTGAGCTTACAAGCTTGTCTAGATGAGGTGCTAGCGTGCATAGAAATTAAGTGGGAAAATAAAAGACTACATTTTGGTTCCATTTTCGGGACCTCTTTTCAATTTTTCTACTAGGATGTTGCTTGCTAATGACGTATCGACTATCTTTGGAGAGTATTGAGAGTTTAATAGAATACGTCCAAGACAATTTTGCACATAGATATAAAATTGGGCCAGGTTTTGATGCACAAAAGTGGGTGGAAAATAATATGTATGTGTGCTTATATGAGACATTCTTCATATTTTTCCCACTAGAGTTGTACCAGTGGTTGGCAACTTATGCATAAAAAAAGGCCTTTGATAAGGTAAAAGAGTTTGGATACATGAATACTATTAGACTCTCTTTGATTCAACTTAGAAGTGGACCAGAGCTGTAGATTGTTTGTGGGAAGGTGTACTATGTAACTATACTTTGGAGTACACAATTTCTACATACTCTTTACCATAAGAAGTATATTTTAAGTTCTTGTGTGAGCCAAGAGGATCCTATTTACGTGTTATACCCTTAGCTATCAATATCTTGGTGGTAGAACTAGAAATGGAGAACTTACTTATGGCTAGCTAAATCCCCATCTTACACAGGGAAGAATTTGGTTTGGGAAGGATGGTGATGGCCCTAGCAAAAAAAGGAAGATAGATAAAGACAAATCAAATACAATGAGGTACTAAAGAGGGCAGTGAATGTAGCATTATTTTCAAGGAGAATGATGACTAGAAAAAGTTATGAGAACCCTGTGGTAAATGAGGACCCGCAGTATTATGTCCTCCTGACATTGGGAAAGCACAATAGAGAGACCCCATCATATTATGATGAGAGTGTATCATAGGATAGAATAAAGACTGTGGGAAATCATTTGACATACCCCTTGCATAAGGTATTCTAGATCTAGAGGTAGTTTTTTAAGAACATAATAGTGAAGGAAAGCAAGCAGGATCTCCATATTGGGAAGGAGATATATGTAGGCACATTTTACTTTTAGTTCAAGAATTGCAATAGTTTAGGGATGCATATATGATAGCATAGCAGGTTCCAGTGTTTAGGAGAACTTTTGGAGGTGATTTTTATAGGCGTGTCATCAGGACATGGTGTTGGCACACAAACTTTTGGAAACAATCCTATATGTGTTGTTACAACACAAACAATAGGTGTTTATTTCATCACAACAACTAGGACACAAGGAAGTTCATCTACTGGACCACATGTTGTGGTAGGAGGCTTGAGAGGTTCAAGTCAGCCATCATACAAAGAATATCTTAGTGGAGGTTTAGGATGTGGGTTTGGATCAAACCCAGGATAGGGTCCCCCACCATAACAACCTCCATGGAAACCACCTCTTAGTCAACCTCAGAAGACACCACCTCAACAACCACGGAACCCCAAGTCTACTTTGAGTTGACTCTCCACTTTCTAGAATATAGGGATGTGGAGGAATTGGCTGAGCATGTGCACAAGTTTGAATTGCCATGGAGAGCTAAGGGCATTATAGCCCTTGATAGAAAGTAAAGTATTTTTTCCACCACAATTTAAGAGATTACACACAGTTGGTATAGAAAGTATAATCTACACCAGAATTTAGTGGACTATGATGCATTTCTTGTTTTATTTTTGGTTGAATTTAACATTCCAAAATTTGAATGCGCTCAAGGACATCAAGCAAGGCTTATCTAAAAGTGTGAGGGAGTATGATGTGTGGTTTTAAAACTATCTTATTAAATATATCTAACGGTATTCATCAGAGTGATCATGCACATAGGTTCTTTACAGGCTTGTTAACTCTGTTTGGAAGGGCCTTATCACATGATACCTACTCAAATCTGCATGAGGCTTTGGAAGTAGCTCTATGTAATAAATAAGTTGGGAATGTGGACACTATAGTGATCATTTTTCTTGATGTATACATAACAGCTATGTCTAATAAATTGGATAATATTTCTATTAATTTTATGCATCAGACATGAAGTGTATTATAGTGCACCAATTATGATGTGGAAGTTCATACTAAGGATAGTTGTCTATGTAGGAATGTGTGAACACTGTTTACAGTCTTGTGAGATTTACCACAAGAATCATGACGTCTGCAATTTCCCCCTTTTTTAGCATGCAAAAATGAAGAATTTATCCATGTACTACAAGATCTGCAATGCACATACCCATGATACAAAATATTTTTGGTTGATAGACCATATTCATTAGGAATTTGAGACTGGATTACGATAGACCAAAATGGCTAGTAGCTCTATGACATATGACTTACAACCTAATGAAGGATCAATTGTGGATATGGAGGATTATAAGGTGAATATATGAGTAGAGGTCGTAGTGGTAGAGGAATATTCACATGTGGGACTTTTTTTACTTGTGGGTCTATAGGTCATTACCAATGTGAATGTCCCCATAATTAGGTTTGTGAATATTGTGATAAACAACATAAGGTTGAGGACCTACCTCATATTGTGGAAACCAACATAAGGTTGATAAATGGACACCAAATAAGATGATTTATCTATAATTACAACCGATTTTGGTTACCACATGTGTAGAAGCAGCGCACATGCGTAAGCCCCTTAAAGACAAACCACTCATCAAAAGAGAGGAAATTATGCATTTCAAGTATCCAAATGTTGTTCATCAAAAGGAGGTATATCAAAAAAACTATGGGGGTGAACATATATCTACATGGTGAGATCCATTACTCGAAGGAATAGGAACATGAGAGGGAACACATGAAGAATAGTGACTCCCACAGAAGGGTGTTCATGATTTAAAGGAAATGTGTAGGATATTGAGATAAGATAATACCATACCATTGCAAGGGGAATAGCTTCATGAGAATATATTGTTCATTGGATTTGAGCACGATCGATAGATCCTCGATCCAAATTTTCAACCATAGAGCCATGATTATGACAAGGAAATAGAACTCGATACAGTGATTGACAATTGACTAATGAGTAATATTATCATTGACATTGGCACAGAGGTGAATTTTTTGACCTTAGATACATGCACCCGAATTGGGAGACCACCATTGTATCCATCTTCTAATGTGTTGTAAATGAAAAATAAGACAAGGTACATGCCTATTGGGGTATTAAAGGATGTAAAAATCACTATTCAAGGGGTCAAGTTTACAGGAGATTTCAAATTATTAGATCTTACTAAGGTAGAAAACTTCCCAACATTGCTTAGGTAACCGTGGTTTTATATGAACAATGTGGACCTACACTTCAATAAAAGATACATCAGTTTTGAGAACAAGGAAGAGTGTGTGGTCATACCTTTTAATTATGTGACATTTGTGCCCTACATTGAGCCTGTGAGTGAAGAATATCTTAATAGTATTTATGTGTATATAATGTACGACCCTGAGAATGTGAAACCATCAAAGGAAGGTGTACTTCTGTGGGAATATGTGCACTCTTTTAGTGATAATAATAGTGTTTCTTGTGACAATTGGTCCCATGATAGGTATGAAAATGTTGGGCATGAGGTCAAGGAAATACTTACCAGGATGATCAGACTACACTTGATTATGCACTTGGGAAAAATCAGTTACCTAGGTATACTAGAGAGGAGAAGCCTGAATCTTTCTTAATGGATGATAAATGGAAGAATTAAGGGGATAGAAGGAATATTTTGGTGTACATCTTGCATAGAATAGCAGCACACTGATGGGAAACACACATATATAATGTTTTAGGTTGGCACGAGGTAAGGGTGTCCTTTTTAACAAGATTCACTCGAAGAAAAACCCCTTCTCTTATCCATGAGTATGATGGAAAGACTCCAACTTTAGTACACATCCAAAAATGTGAGAGATAGTGAGTGTAAGGTTAGGAGTCTTTACCACCATCTCTCTAGGTACAAAAGTTCTATTATATGTTGTGGGGATGTGTGTGTGCATGGTATGTACATGCTCAACTCAAGTAAGAAACTACAAGATGGCATGATATGAATAAAGGTATGGCACATAATTTTTGTTATTTTTATAATAATCCACCAATACATGAGGCCTTATATATTATGAATCACATCACATTAGGGGATATCAAAAAGGAAGAAGGGCTCATAGTTCAGCTCTTGGGATAACTTGGGACTATGGCACATGAGAACATAGTGGACATAAAAGAAATCCACCTAGGGTGCACATGGAAAGAGAAGGAAAAAGGGAATATTGTATACCTAATTGATGATGAAGAAGTGGAGAACTTGGAAATTTTCTATATAGATGGTGTGTGTGAGGTAATGTACTTTGTATATGAATACTAAGGCATCCATGTACCATGGAATCTATGCATGAGGTAAGGAATGCACGTACCATGTTCTTATGAATACAAATAAGGTTAATATTGGGACTGAGGAATCACCTAAGGAGACCATCATTGGAAATTATTGGTTAGAATAAGAGGTATCAAAGGTCATTGAACTATTGTGATAATTCCAAGATCTATTTCCAAGAGGCTACCATGAGTTTAAATGTGTTCACCCCTCATTGAGAGATATGAATATTAAGTTGAAACAAGGCACGTGTCTAGTTCAGAAGAGGCCTTATAGGATGAACTTGAACCTATGCATGAAGTTAAAAGAAGAAATAGAAAAAATTCTTAAGTTTAGAATCATTGAACCAATTGAGGAATTTGAATGGTTTAGTCCCATGGTGATCAACATCAAGAAGGATGGTCAAATTATAATATGTGTAGATTACAATGAACTGAATGCATCATGTGTCATAGATCCCTTTTCTTATGGAATTCATAGAATAGATACTTGAGGGAGTTGCAGGGCATGAAATCTAATCTTTCACTGATGGGTTCTCAAGCTATCACCAGGTGTGATTTTCACATGAATATTGGGAGAAGACTACTTCACCAATGAATGGGGAAGTTTTACATATACTATGATTTCCTTTGGATTGAAGAATGTGCCAGTAGTGTTCTCACCCATATTTTTGTAGGCATGTCATGAATTCAACCATAAGTTTTTACGGTTCTATCTAGATGATTGGAATTTCTATGGGCTTGTAAAGGATCATTGTGATAATCTGAGTCTCGTGTTTGAAAGATGCAAGAATTTAAGTATCTCTCTTATTATAAAGAAGTTTATCTTTGCTACACCCTTTGGAAATTTTCTTGGGCACATCATTTGTAAGGATGTATTGTTATTAGACCCAACTAAGATTAGAGTGATTTTGGGATTAAAATAACCTACCAATCAAAGCGAGGTGTGTGGTTTATTAGGGAATACTAGTTATTATAGGAAATTTATCAAGGGATAAGTAAATATTTCCACACCTCTAGAGAAGTTACTCAAAGATAAAGGAAATTTTTATTGTGGTGATGCATAATAGTAGGAATTTAAAACATTGAAGGAGAAGCTTACAACTATACCAATATTGTACTTCCCCTCATGGAAAAAACCCTTCCATGTATGTGTTGATCGCTCTAGCATGGCTATTAGCACAACCTTGGTGTAACCATAAGAGGGTAATTTGAATCATTCAATCTTCTTTACAACTAGGAATTTGACACCAACAAATCATAACTACACAACCACAAAGCACAAGGCATTATCTATGATCTATGTGCTTCATAAGTTTTGACAATACTTATTAGATACACCATTTATTTTCTATATAGATCATATGACACTTAAGTACTTGGTCAAAAAACTTGTTTTGCAAGAGAGCATCTGTCAATGGATACTCCTTTTCCAATAAAAATTTTTTTTAGTTGTAGTAAGGTCAGGAAAGAGTAACTTAGGACCCGGTCACCTATCAAGGATCAATTATGGAGAAGACACACAAAGTATTGAAGACACTATGCCTGATTCATAGTTGTTCAGGTTGAATTATGTGTCAGTATAACTGGAATATATAGTAGTATTTTTTAGCACTGGACTTGAGCAAAGGGGATGAATACATTGGATAAGAAGCATATTATTATTCGAGTGGAACCATATTAACTTATTGGAGGAGACCTGTACAAAATGGGTATAGATGAGGTCTTACATAGATGTGTCTTGGAGCATGAGCACAAAGCCATTATGGAAGAGGAACATGGAGGAATTATGAGAGGATATTATGCAATAGATGCAACTACCTGCAAGATTCTTCTAGTTTGTTTATGGTGGGAGATATTGTACAAGGAAAATAAGGATTTTATCAAAGCATGTTATCGCTGTCAGAGGATTAACAAGCTTGGAAATAGACACAAAATTCCATTGCAGCCTATGGTGAGCATGGAACCTTTTGAGAAATGGGATGTTGATTTTTTAGTTCCCATTACACCACCCATGCAAAGGACTGGAGTACACTACATCATCACATGTATTGAATACTTAACAAGGTGGGCAGAGGATGTTCCTATAAAATATTACATGGTGGCGATGGAAACAATGTTCATTCGGGAGAATATTATTAACATTTATGGATGCCCTTTGAGCTTGACAAGTGATAGAGGAACTCATTTCTTAAATGAGACAATCAGAATCTTGCTAGCATATTTTATAAAATCACACCATAAGACAACTCCTTATCACCCTTAAGTAATTGACATTGTTGAAGCTTTCAACAATATCTTAGGACAAAATTTAACAAATATATATGATGTTGGAAGAAAGGATTGGGATGATAAGGTATCAATCGTTCTTTTGGCATATAGATCAACCTATAATTGGTTGAACAAGGCCATACCCTTTTACTTGGTTTTGGCATGAAGGTTGTAGTACCTATGGAATTTATGTTACCATATTTATGTATTACATGCGTAGGTGGATTATCTAATGAAAAGGAGATGGAAGAGTGCATTGAGAAATTTATGCAAGTAGAGGAGTAGTGCGCCATTACAGGTTAGATTCAAAAGACAAAAAAGGGAAGACAAAAGGCTTGGCATGGTAGACACATCAACAACAAGTTTTTTGTATTTGGAAATATGGTCCTTCTACATGAGTCCGAGTTTATGTGCCACCTAAGGAAGTTAAAGGTTCATTCGTTGGTAAAATTTGTAGTTATAAGATACTTGAATCAGGTGTATGTCAATTACAAGTGTTGGGTGGCACCAATTTTTCCAGTTACTTCAATAGGAGTAGGCTAAATCCCTACTATACATAAGATTATTTTCATTTTTAATATGGAAGTATTACCACTTAGATTAGATTTACTTTCATGTTTTATTTTATCTTTGCTTCTTTTTTTATAATAAGTATATTTGCGTAGGAGCTAATTACCATTTCTTTAATTAATTTGTAGAGGACTGCACATACTTTTTATGTAGGGTGGACAAGTGTGACTATTGAACATGATATCTTGGATGATGGTACTTGATGAGTGCATTGTTTGGCTCATTAATATCATATATTTAGACCGGAAATACTCTTTATGATATGACTTATTAGTATATGGGGATGTTTTGTGTAGTCATATCTTAGTAGGTTGATGCGTTTTCCTTGTTATTATTTATGAAAACCGTTTATCACATGAACCTCCTACTAACTATCTTTATGAGATCAAATGTGATTATGTGTGCAGGGAATGATGGAAGTTACTAGTGGATAAGAATCCCGAGTTCGAAGAATGTGGCTGAAGACTGTTTCCATCGAATTGACCTATTATATTGGGCTTGACTCTAATGGCCCATAGGAATCTATGAGTTTTAATTTATATTTGCTTAATAGTTTTTAATGTCGCCTGATACGGCGGATCTTGTAACCAACAATATCTATATGAAGACTTTGTCTTCAGAACTTGGTAGTACCACTTTTTTATTATTGAAGAAGATTATCTACATACTGTTTTGGATTTTTTTTTGATGTGTTATGAACTCATTTCGAAGTTAATGAAAGCCACAGAATTTTGAGAACCAGAAGTTGTTGATCACTCTATCCCGAGGAAGAGCAAGGGCCCACTCAACCGAGGAGATACGAGGTTACTTTGAGTTCATGCATACAGTCCTTCGATTACTTTTACTGCAATTATCATTTTATGAGTTTTACATGCATGCTTTGATTAAGTATCTTTTCTTTCTCCATTACCACTTTCACTTACAAAAGATGCTTTTGTTATGCAAATCTAGTTCATGAATAGTCTTTCTTTCTACTAAAAATTCCATTTATTCAGTTGTGATTTAATTTGTTAAGAATAAGTGTGCATGTATCCATATATGGCGACCTCTATATAGTTCTCTAGGGCCCCTGGTTCACTCGGCCCTCTGGCCGGCTGAGGAAAGTAGAAGATTAGTTGCTAAAATTCCTTTCATTGCACATAGTTGAATTTCATAGACTTGTATTTAATTTCATAGATTCTAACTACATTTCCGTAGAATAGTCACTACAACTAAGAAACCCCCAACAGACTCAACATATAGCTAGTTCTCCTAGACTCCATTGCATATTGCCTAGGACACAGCCCTGGTTTAGAATGACACTGACAAAGATTATGTCAGTTAAATGATTGGAAGAATACAACGACCCATCATTTTTGGCGCCGCTGTCGAGGACATAACCATAAGCTCCATTACTTTATTTTATATGCTATGGGTGTTAATGGAGTTCATATAGGAAAATAGTAGTTCTCTTGGACCTCGATTTAAACCAACCAACCTGAATGCATAGGTCTCGAGATAAACAAGGGAGATTTATAGCACACAATATTCAACAAATCTCTTTAGACACTTCACAAGAGAGAAACACTGAGAGTGATACAGATTCCAGTTCAATTCCTAGAACCTTTTCTGAGCATTTAGTATCCTCTTCACATCATTCTGTAATGGGGGATCTTGGGAATGTTGAAGACAAACCTTTAGGATGAACCTTTACATACCCCATTATCCTCGATGCAGATGAGAATGCACCCATGGAAAACATCTTACCATCCATCCTACCCCTCTTTCGAGGAATGACCAAAGAAGACCCTGATCAGTTTCTGTTTGAATTTAAAATCCTAAGTCAGACATATGACTACCGAACTAACAATCAAAAAATCCAACTATTTCCCTCCACTCTCACAGATTCTACTATGAGATGATTTATGGGGTTACCATCTAACTCCATTAATTCTTGGGAAGCCATGTAAAAAACCTTCTTGGATAAATACCAAGACTATTGTAGAGGAAGGGATATGAAGGAAGAGTTCTTCCAAATATGGAAAAAGGAAGATGAGAATCTAGAGGATTATCTAGATAGATTCCTCTTTCTCCATAAACGCATTGGGTATGAGTTACATGCAGACATCACTAAAATGGTCTTTTTGAAAGGATTGGATGAGGAAACCAAGGATTCTCTCCATCTTATGGGAGGTACAGACATGCATAATCTCACCATAGAACAAATTACTAAGCTATGTAGAAGATATTCTAGAACACGTGGAGGAATACAAAGGAAACAAACATCCAAGTCTTTGGGTACCTCTGAACTTCTAGAAGAAATGGCCAATATGAAAACAGACATTCTGCTACAATTAACATCCACCATAGATGGACTCAAGGAAAAATCCACCCCTTCTAAAGAACCATTGGACATGTATTACCCTAAATGTCAGTAGAGACACCCCTTGAGAGAATGTCCTTTGGATGTCACAGATATGTGCTTAATCTACAAAGTTACTGACCATGACACTAAGCATTACACACTTCTACCATAGTTGAAGGGAGGTTTGAATGCCATCTCTCAAACAAGTGTTGAATTAATTTTTTTCCAAAGACCAAAAAATCAGGGTGGGTTCCCATCTAGACCAACTCATAATCCTTGGAGAATGCCATGGCCAAATCAAGCCTCTCAGTCTTCTTGGGGATAGCCTGAGTGGGAAAACTCAAATTGGATGACTTATCCATATCCACCACCTTGGGAAAATCCCTACACTCAACCGTGTTGAGCTCCACCACCCACAGCCAATCCTTGGCACAATCAGCAGTGGGGTCCTCAACAAAATTTTAGCCAAAATCAGTCATGGGCACCACCACAAAATGGTAATCAACAATGTAGGTTCCAACAGCCACATCAAGTTGTAATGCCTCCACCTCAAGCCTACCAAAATCAAAGACAAGAAACAAAAACACAACTTCTAGCTCAACTAGTATCTAATCCTAAAAATCAACAGACAACTTCGATTGATGACACAGACGTAGGTAACACCATGCAGGTTAACACTATTGGTAATTTACGATTACGATCTGGTAAAATATTTAACCCTCTTGTTGTTATCACAGAACTACCTGATGATGTCGATAAGGAAGAAAAAATTGAGGGTAACACTGGTTATTCACCAATGTCAAATAAACAGGACAATCAAATACCCAAATAGACTACAACCCCTTTTCCTGAGTGATTACAAGACACTCGAACTGCAGATGAAACAAAACTAGTTCAAGAATTGAAAAAATTACATATTGAGGTTCCACTACTGCATGTAATAAGGGACATCCCTAAACTAAACCAAACCATTAGAAAAGAATGTATAAAGACACTAGGAAGAAAAAAGAAATACCCAAATACTATCAAAGTCAAAGGGAATTTGGTTGATTTAATTGTTGGCACCCTTATCTCACCAAAATATGGGGATCATGGGAGCCCTGTCATTACTATTTTTATAAACAACTAGTCAATATCTAATGTTTTGGTGGATCTTGGTACTGCTATTAATGTCATCACAAAAAAAATGTTTAACCTACTATCCTTGATAGGGATTTAACCAACCAACACTATTTTGCAGTTAGCAGATCAATCCATTGTTGTACCTGATGGCGTGGTTGAAGATATAATGGTCACTATTGAATCATGGGAGTACCCAATTGATTTCATGGTTTTGCAGCCTAAATCTCAGAAGTTGGGATATCCAGTCATCTTGGGAAAACTTTGGCTGGCTACAGTTGCTGCTTACATTGACTGTAGGTTAGGCAACATGAAAATTCTAAATGGGCAGAGATCCAAACACATTTCATTATATCCTCTTGCCCAGCCTTATACAAACAATTGTGACCAGGTATGGGTGGATTCTTTAGATGCTAACTCTTTGATTTCTTATTTTTTGTCCACTATTGTAGTACACAATCATATGACAGAAGCTGCAGAGTCATATGTGGTGACTGATTCTAAGGACTTTACAACTACGAAAATCAGCACTACTGCTATGGAATTCAGAATACCAGCATTAGACATTACCTCTGCTAAGTCTGGTAGGAAACTCTATGCTTATAATTCCAAACATTTACATCCTGATTTCTATTTTCCTTTAACCAAGGTTCTGTCTTTTGATAACATATCCATCCTACACATGCTTCAGCCCCATGTTTTCCCATTGAATTCTTTTATCACTAGTACAGAGCTTCCTCTTGCGAATGATACTAAGTAGGTGCTTGTCAGTATGGGTAGAGAGCTGACTATAGGAAGCGACTTGGAGGTCAATCAAGAAGCTAGGGTGCTTGAGGTTCTGAAAAAACATTCTCATGCTTTTTCTTGGGATTACACTAATATAAAAGGAATTCATCCTAGCATCTATACACATCATATTTACATCGATGATGTCAAACCTATAAGGTAGCCACAACAAAGAATCAATCCAACATTGAGAGACATAGTCAAAACTGAGATCAAAAAGCTCCTAAAGGTAGGTTTCATCTATCCTATATCTGATAGTCAATGGGTTTCCCCATTAGTTATTGTTCCCAAGAAGAATGGTAAGTGGCGAATATGTGTTGATTACAGGGAACTTAACAAAGCCACCAAGAAAGATTATTTTCCCCTGCCTTTCATTGACCAAGTCCTGGACAATTTGACTGGTAAGAAATATTTTTCTTTCTTGGATGGGTTTAGTAGGTATAATCAAATTAGTATTACCTCTGCTGATTAGGATAATACTACTTTTACGTGCCCTTGGGGTACATTTTCTTACAGAGTCTTACCTTTTGGGCTTTGTAATGCCCCTGCTACATTTCAGCGGGTAGTCTTGGCCATTTTTGCAGATCTTGCTAATGACTGTGTTGAGGTTTACATGGATGATTTCACTATCCATGGATCCACTTTTGAAGAATCTTTGAATAATATTGAGAAAGTACTCAGTCGATATGAACAACACCAACTATCTCTGAGTCATGAAAAATGTCTAATGATGGTTGATCAAGGAATTGTCTTAGGTCACCATGTTTCAACCCAAGGTATACAGGTGGATCCCAAAAAGATATCAGTCATCACCCAATTACCTACACCAGCTAATCAGACTGACATCAAAAGTTTCCTTGTCCATGCAGGTTATTACTGCCGATTCATAAAATATTTTAGGAAAATTACCACCCCAATGTTTACATTACTAACCAAAGATTGTGTTTTTGAATGTTCTTCTCTGTGTCAACATACATTTGATTCTATCAAAGAAAATTTGACAATAGCCCCTATCTTACATGGCCCTAACTGGGAAAAACCTTTACATATACACACTGATGCTTCTAATACAACCATGGGTGTTGTCCTTGGACAAAAAGACTCAGAAGATCATATATATGCAATTTATTTTATCAGCAAAAATCTAACTCCTACAGAAAATAATTACACTACTACGGAAAAAGAGTTTTTAGCTGTTGTATATGATTTGAATAAATTTTGTCATTACATCACTGGATATAAAAAATTTGTTTACACTGACCACTCTACCATTCAATATTTGATGAACAAACCAGTGGTTGGTGGAAGGCTCAATCGCTGGTTACTCTTGTTGCAAGAATTCAATCTCACTATTATAGATAAGCCTGGGAAATCTAACATTTTTGCTGACTTTCTTTCCAGAATAAATGTTTCAGGTGATGACAAAGCAGTCCAAGACCAATTTCCCAATTAACACTTGTTTTCTATCTCTACTAAGACTCCCTAGTTTGCTGATCTCTCAAATTATTTAACAACATGGAAGTTTCCTACCTATTTTACTCATAAGGAAAGAAGGTGATTGGTTAGAAATAGTGCAACATTTAAATGGTGTAACAGATTCTTATTTAAATGTTGTCCTGACATGGTTCTTCCTAGGTGTGTTTGAGAGGATGAGGTACATGAAATACTGTGAGCATGTCATGATGAGCCAGGAGGTGGACATTATTCAGTGAAACGAATAATTCACAAGATCCTTAGAGTAGGAAACTATTGACCTTCCCTCTATAAGACTGTCAAAAAGTATGTGTGGCAGTGTGATGCATGCCAACGAATGGGAAAACCTACACTTTCTATGGAAATTTCCCTAAACCCTCATTTGGTTCTAGGGCCATTTGAGAAATGGGGTATTGATTTTGTTGGACCATTTGATCCTCCATCTTTCAGGAAGGAGTATCTCTTGGTATGCACGGACTATGTCACCAAATGGGCTGAAGTTCAAGAATTGGCATCTGCCAATGAAGATATTGTTGCTGATTTTCTCTACAACTAGATATTACTACGATTTGGAGCACCAAGGGCCATTGTATCTGATCAATGTACTCAATTTGTTTCAAATATGATTGAAGCTTTCTTAGGAATCTACAGAATCAGGCACCAGAAATCATCACCATATCACCCCCAATCCAATGGGCAAGTGGAGGTAACCAATCAAGAACTCGAGAATATTCTAACTAAGGTGGTAAATGCCGATGGAAAGAATTAGGTAATAAAGCTTCCTGAGGTCGTCTGGGCCTACAACACGACCTGAAAAACAACTACTAGTTTCTCTCCCTATGAGCTATTCTTTGAGAAGAAGCCACTGTTACCTGTTGAGTTTGAGTTGGGCACCTAGCGAATAGTGTTGGAAGTCAGGATTGATTTGGATGAAGCACAACGTGAACAAGTGTTGTAGTTGAATGAATTAGATGAAATGCGGATGGAGGCACAGCAACAGACTGAAATTCTACAGCATCAACAGAAAACTTGGCATGATGCTCACATAAAAAAAATACATTTCATGAAGTACGATGAATTTTACTCTTTGATTCCCACTATTAGCAATTTAAAGGCAAGTTGTGTACACATTGGTTAGGTACCTATCAGGTAAATCAAGTGTTTGATAATGGCTCTGTCCGATTGATACCGATTGATGGAGATAAACGGACTCTTCTTGTGAATGGGCATAGGCTCCGAGTTTATCACCAACCACTGGATAAGAAGACTTTCACCGATGACATTCTGTTACGAGCATACATGCATATTGAGGAGGCTCTTTACCTCTCATGCATGGAGTAATCAATCTCTTGCAATTTCAATAAAGGAAGATGATCCTTCATTCGATCTTCTTCCCTTAGCATTTTTTATTGTAATTTCCAATAAATGTAGGAATTTTTATTATTTCTACTGCCGCTAATCATGTTTCATCCCAAATTACAAGGCATAGGAATCTACGGATATCGGCTGACTAAATTTGGCATGGGTAAGTGTATTTTAACTTGCTAATTATATTTCTATGTGAAACATTTCCCCATGTATTCATTTGTCATTATGATGCCATCATGAAATGATTGCTATGGTCATTCTGGATCTCTTTCCAAATCCATCTCTATGAATGATGGCATAAAGGGAGTAATGCCTCATAAATCACCACATGCTTCAATGTGTTGCACTCTCTAATGTTAGGATAGGTGGCACTTACTCCTCAACCATGGGATATGTGCCACTGAAAAAATATTAATCTCACATGGGTGGCCGATCTCATCACTATTTTTTTTCCATCACCTTCACTTGATGTTGTGCTACCCAAGGAATATGGTGTCATTTGAAATTTAATGCTTCTACAACCACTTCTTCCCATTGTGTTATACACATCAATCATGACTGGTTTTATCAGACACTAGACAGGAAGTGGAAGAAATTCTCTGCTCTGGTTTTTCCGCTACCATGTATTTCTAACTTTTTGGCTCAGCATGGGACCGCAAAAGACATCAGAACCTGCTTCACCTAACGCCTTACTCTGGAATGCCACCCTTTCACAGGTATTTCATGATTTTGGATGGTTGGATTTCATTTGGCAATTTGAAGGTTTTGATGAGGGCATTGTGGAATATTTCTTGAATAATTTTGAGTCCACTTGCTCGCAAGTTGGTGGACAAAGAGTTGAAATTACTAGTCAAGTCAATTATGACCTGTCTGGCTTGCCAAAATTCAGTTTAAAGGTTATGACCAATGCCCCTTTGCAAATTCTAATTGCTTAGTTCCACTATGAAGGAGAGGCACTCCCAGAGGTCATCCTGACTCCATTGGGTGTCTAGGAGGGTGTTAAGTGGAAAATTTTACTTGGAATATGGGGTGAGACTGCAAAATGGGTCAACCGGTATTTCATATACGATGGCCAGGACTCTATTCTGGGTGGTGATGCACTCAAAATAATCATTCACCTTAAAAAGGGACATGTCAACCAAGCCCTTTGGGTGAATCTTCCAGAGTACCTCACAGACTCCATCATTAAAGTATGCCAGAAACATCGGTCCAGTGGAGGAAAGTCTATGATTAAGCACCCTGGGTAGATTCATTTGTTGTGTTCACACCAAGTCTTCTTTCAACCAAAGCAGAGGCTCGAGGGACATGCTGGTGGTGAAGGGTCTAGGGAAAAGAAATTAAAATCTGGTCTCTCTTCTGCACCTCAGTCTACCCTTACATCGGGCCCTTGCACTTCACATAGCCAAGTAGAGGCAGCTGATGTTCCTGAGCATGCTGACATAGTTGGTACTCCTGAGGGACCATCCTGATCCATTTTTGATTCAAAAGGAAAGTGTCCCATGGCCCCATCTTCCTCCAAGAAACTACGGTCCTGGTGGCTTAGCTCATTTTTGGAGACAGGTGGTTTCCAATCAGAGTCCTTGCCTAATGATACTACCCACATTCAAGAGGAACTTCATACGGAGGATGACCCAACCGCTCCATCATCTGTTGTTCCGTCATCTACAAAAATTCACACTATAACTCTAGAAATGATTGACACCCAAGTGGCACCTTCTCACAACTATCTGGATGAAATCGCACTGCTAAAATCTCAGTTACAAGGTATGGAAGAAACCACCCTTTTATTACAAGCTGAATTTACACAAAAGATAGTAGAAAAAGTTCAGGAGATTGCTACCCTATAGCTTGAAGTAAGTTGTTTAAAGTGACACCGTGATAAGAGTCTTACCCTCTTGAATAGTTTCTAATAGTTGTCCCTTCAGGAAAGGGAATTATGGAAGGAAAATTAAAAAATTAAAAAAAGAAAAAGAATCTATGGAAGAGGAAAAACAAAAAGTAACATCTATCTTAGAGTCTGTCTGTCCTTTAGCCATCAAACTACTGTCCTGTAGGAAACCCTCCTCAATCTATAGCATGTATGTCCAAGAACAAGTTTATTCTTGGCATTTATTTCAATTGTGTTCTCAAGCCCCTCACGAAATTCCCAATGGCCCTAGTTTTTTATCAGTTTACAAGTGCAGTGCTCCAAAAATTCAAAATTTGCTCTATGAATTTTATCTACATAACATGATAGTGACCAATGCCCCTGATTTCTTGATCAACCTATTTGTGGGTGATTTTCAAATTAAATCCTTTTAGTTTATATTACGGAATCAGATAATTTGGTGGCAGCAAATAGACAGTTTCAATAACACTGCTCAATCCATCAGATTTCACATTCGCCTAACTCATCATACAGATGTCTCCCTGCAGAAAAAAATTTGATCATTTTACTATTAGGTAGGGGTTGGGGTGAATACTTATCAGATTTTGCTTCAGTGTGTTATTGATTTTGAAAATTATAGTCAAGAGAATTTTGGGGCTGCTTAGCAAGCTTGTGATAGGAGATGGGATACTTTAAGCCTGCCTTTGAAATGTAGGGAGGTTCTCTCTCCCCAAAATTTGAGCTAGAGCATGCGCAAGGGTGATGCTCTCATCACCATTATCAAACAAATTACAGATAAAACCAGCCAGTAATACATTGATGAATAGGCAAGCCTCTAAGTATGGCCACCACTCCTCTTGAGCCCTCTCATGACATGGAAAAACAATGTAGCACAGTCCCATGATAGCTTCACTACCTGGGTGGAAATTACCTCCAATACTCAGGGCTGCAAGAATACCATGAAGTATTATGTTGATCAATTCGAGGAGTATGACATGGCTGAATAGCTTGGACGGTAAGTAGGGCACAGATGAGTTGCATTGGGACATGCAACAGGTAAATTCAGGTGGAAAATGATGAGTGCATTGTTTGGCTCATTAATATCATTTCTTCAGACTAGAAATACTCTTTGTGATATGAATTATTAGTATATGGGGATGTTTTTTGTAGTCATATCTTAGTAGGTTGATGTATTTTCCTTGTTATTATTTATGAAAACCGTTTATCACATGAACCTCCTACTAACTGTCTTTATGAGATCAAATGCGATTATGTGTGCAAGGAATGATGGAAGTTACTGGTGGATAAGAAGCCTGAGTTCGAAGCATGCGGCTGAAGACTATTTCCATCAAATTGACCTATTATCTTGGGCTTGAATCTAATGGCCCATAGGAATCTATGATTTTTAATTGATATTTGATGAATAGCGTTTAATGTTGCCTGATATGGTGGATCTTGTAACCAACATTATCGATATGAAGACTTTGTCTTCAGAACTTAGTAGTACCACTTTTTGATTATTGAAGAAGATTATCTGCATACTATTTTGAATTTGTTTTTGATGTGTTATGAACTCATTTCAAAGTTAATGAAAGCCATGACATTTTGAGAATCAAAATTTTTTGATCACTCTATCCTGAGGAAGAGAAAGGGCCCACTCAACTAAGGAGATACGAGGCTACTTTGAGTTCATGCATATAGTCCTTTAATTAGTTTTACTGCAGCTATCATTTGATGAGTTTTACATGCATGCTTTGATTAACTATCTCTATTTTCTCCATTACCGCTTTCGCTTAGAGTAGATGTTTTTGTTATGCAAATCTAGTTCATGAATATTCTTACTTTCTACTAAATATTCCATTTATCCAGTTGTGATTTAATTTTTTAAGAATAAGTGTGCACATATTTTATTTTACAGTAGAAGATTAGTTGCTAAAATTCCTTTCATTGCACATAGTTGAATTCCGTAGACTTGTATTTAATTCTCATAGATTCTAACTGCATTTCCATAGAATATTCACTACAAGTAAGTAACCCCCCAACAGACTCAATGTATGACTGGTTCTCCTAGACTCCATTGCATATTGCCTAAGACACAGCCCTGGTTTAGAATGACACTGACAAAGATTATGGCAGTTAAATGATTGGAATAATACAACGACCCATAAGTACTTATCATGGAGTCGGTACAAAATTTACGGAGGTACGCATGACATTTGTAAAATAACAAGTGTTGGGTGAGTATGGATTGAGAACACATAAAACAAAAGCAAGGTGTTGTAGGTGGTTATGAATAATGGTTCTTAAAAGGGGATTTAGATTAGGAAGCCATGATTTGCATTCTAACATGGGGGAGGTAGCAACATGATGCAATACTTGGTATATGGCATAGAGGAATATAATTTTTTTAGTGTAAAGAAGTACACACAAGGCTGTATACAGGCTTGGAAAGTAGTGTTAGTACCCAAATTTGTTCTCCTTTTCAATCTGAGCAGCATCAGAAATATGGCATGAAGCTTGAAGGAAAATAGATCTAGAAATATGTCGTTTTGTAGCTGGGGATGTGATCTAACTGGCACTCAGATTTGTGGAGAGATGGATAACACTTTAAAAGGATTTGATCTAACCCTCACTATTTTAGGTTGTGCCTTTCAACCAAGGTAAGAGAACCTATATTGTAGCCTCTATTTTTTGAAGGAGGTGGGGATATCCTTATAGTGTGCATATTGTATGGAGATGTCCTTGGGAAAACATGATCAATTTTTCATTATTCAAACTCAACAAAGTTGTCACTACAAAATGATGGAAATGCTTTCAAGACAAGGCTGAGGCTGCTAAAGATATTGTATGATCTTGATTTGATTTGTGCATTTTTGTAGATGGGTTAGATTCTTTTGTTGACACATAATGCAATGCAGGGGTAGCATGGGTAGGATTAGTTATTTAGATGATTTTTTGGTGGGGTATTGACAAGACAAACTTGGATATATCAAATCTTTGACAACCTCTACAATACTTGAACAACTATCAAATAAAATGCATCAAATAATCAAGATGTTCTTTTAACCAGAAGATGCATAAATGGAAGCCCAGGTTGCACTCTTCACACAATCTTTGAGAAATAACCACAAAATCTTGAAGTAAAGAACTCAATTAAACACAAAAATCCTTGATCAAACCATGCCTAAGGTACCCCCAAAGGCTTATAATCAATCTCAATCAACAGATGAAGGTGGAGTGATTTTAAACTACTTATTTTCAATGCCAGATGAAATCTCTTTTGACAAAAAAAACTACAAGTGCCACTAAAATATCAATAAGAATGAGATTCTGTGTGATTTTTAAAGACTTTCAATGCAAGATTGCAACAAGAACAATGAAAACTATTTACAGGTATTTAAAATGATAACAGACATCATATTTCCCAGAAAAACACAGATTAACTCAAAAGCTTGTTAGATTCATCAGAAGGGGAAAGTTTCATGAACAATCTCATAGCTGTGTGATGGCTATACACTTGTAACCAACTCACATACATGAAGATCCAACACAGAAGAAATTAACATGGTTCTTTGGTGGGTTTCTTTGAAAAATGAGCTTTCTCTTAGAATTTTCTCGTGATTTTCAACTTCCCAACCCTTTGCATTTTTCCAAAATGCATTATATACCTCTTGCCACATTAGAGCATTCATTCCCAAGCAAAGCATATTCCAAGGGATCATTTTTTTTACAAAAATTTCTCATGATTCACTGAAAATGGCATTTAACAATTTGCAATGAGAGTTTCCAGGTGTTTAAAAGACTGAATCATTACAAATATTTACATCATTATCTTTCCTGGAGGCACATTTTTCATCATCAAGGCATGCAAATTCCTTTCCTCTCATCATTTCACCTTTTCAACTTTTAAAACTACCTCTGCAACTTTCAAATTTGACATTTCACATGTCTAGATGGATTAGGAAAAACATTTGTTTCAAAAACACCTCAAACCTACAAATTGAGTTATGAAACTAATTCCAATTATCCTAGAAGGCCAAAACAACATGGAATCACAAAAAAAATGATGAAATTTGATGCAAAACTTGTAATTCCAAGTTTCCTGGAGCAAAAATGGTGGTCAAAAATGAAGATGTACAATTACCCTTGATCTTCTCTTTCTCCTTCAATCTGGGCCCTCCACGTGTCAAAATATGATTGTGAATCAATTCGGGCTCACCTTTTGAATTTTTGACATTTTTGGAAAAATGGAAAAATTGACTTTTTTCTCCGCCCCTCCGCCCTTGAATTTTGGTGATGACACGTGGCACATGGTGGGTCCCATTGGGATCACACTTGAATTCTACACATTTTGACCTTTTTGGAAATTTGGAAAAATTTCATTTTTCCCCCTACGAGCCCGCACCTCTGATTTCTCCTTTACCATGTGTCACTTGATGATTCGCTCATGGGCCAACACTTCAAATTTCCATACTAAGTCTTTTTTACAAAAGGGAAAAGTTTTCCTTTTGCCTCCGCCGCCCCGCCGACCCACTCTGCCTTCACCACATGTCTTCCTGTGGCTCATTTGTGGGCCCACGACTCAATTTTTTGCCTTAACTCCTTTTGTCAAAAAGGGAAAAATTCCCCATTTCCTTTTGCAGTGCGCACTTCCCTCTAACTTTTCATGGAAACGTGTTCACCCGTGATTGGCCACGAGGCCACGCTCCATAAGTTTACCTTAGGTCCTTTTTTGTAAAATGGAAACAATTCCCTTTTGCCTCCGTCGGCCCACTCTGTCCCTGCTCAGCGACGTTTCTGCCACCTGCTTCATTGCGGACCCGTGGTTTTTTCTTCCACTTTTGTCCCCTTCATCAAAAAGGAAAAAATTTCTTAAGTCTTCCGTCGGCCTTCCATCTCGCCTTGGCATAGGAATACGACACGTGTCATCCTACAAAGTTACGGGGGTTAGTTAAAATTTTTTTCCAAAGCCAAAAAATGGCTAAGTTTTTCAAGGAAACCCACCGATCCTTGTCCAACCAGAAGCAGACACATAAGAGACATCATTTGAGCTTAATTTTGATGGTCAAATGACACCTGTACGATCGTCAAAAATGTAGAATTTACCAAAGATGCCCGAATTCGATTTTTTCTTCGTGGGTGATGGATTTTTTGCTCAAAAAACAAGGGGAAATTGATTTTATGGAAGTTTCAACCAAGGGGATAGATATTTGAGGGAAAATATGCATGAAAAAAATAAAATAGAGCTCCACAAGCCCGAAAAAATGGAAAAAATGACCAAGGCCTATGGATTTGGAAATTTAGGGCATAAAATAGAGCCTAAATGTATTTTTCTTTCAAAATTGGGGAAAATAATTAGTTTTTGAGCCTTTGAAAGAATTCAATCTAGAGAAAAAAGTTTGCAGAACACCGAGTTTGAAGAAAAACATTTTTTGAGCATGTAGAGAAAAGGGGAAAGATGGGAAAATGATAGAGGATCAAAATGGACATCAACAAGTAGAAAGCACATGAAAAGGTTATGACTTCCATGCACGAAAGAAAGGAATGGAATGAAGTAAAAAGTTACTTAGGAGGAAAAAGGTGTTGTAAAATGAAAAATATAATTTAAAACATAAAAGAGGGAAAAACATTTTAAAGCCAAAAAGTAATTCGGTGGAGTTTTAAAGTATGAGAAAGATATAAAAAAGGGTAAATAGAGTTATTTGCTATAGTTTATTTGAGATATTTGATCAACTGAGAAGTTGAGTGACCATGTGAGATGAAGTGAATTAGGAAGTGAAAAACCTGAATAACATGCAAAGGATTTCAGTTTGAAGCTCATTTGTTAGGGAAAGCAGAAGTTTAAGCAACAAGAGATGGCACGTACTAGGTAGGGTTTTCATAAGTTGGAGATTTAATGGTTAGGTTTTTCAAGGATCAAGTACTACGAAGGAAGGGCATGCAAGGTAGGCCAATTATTTTACACATAAGGGTTTGAGAAGTAAGAATACCTGGGGCACAAGTTGTAAAAATGTGAAAACAAGTAATGAGATCTAAGAGCGCTACCCCAACATCACCTAAGGGAAAAGGCAAGGGAAGAACCAAGAATCCTGAGGTTGAGGACCCACCAAAGGAACTTTTATCAGAGATAAAATATCCCCAGGAAGTAACTTTTGTTCAATAGTGAACCTTGCAGATCGTAAAATATAAAATTAGTGAGTTCAATCGCATGGCACTAGGGAACAAGGTCACTTTAAACAAGGATATGATGCAATATTTTCTAGGTAGGAACACCGAAGGCCAAATACTAATAGATGACTTGGTAAGGAAGAGTCTTGAGAAGGTAGGGATCTTCCAACTCTTTGAGTTACCCTTCTTTTCTAAACTTGTACACCTCTTTCATTGGTTAATGTCGAGGGTACATGAGGATTACTTCTAATTCACATACCGAAGAATGAGGATCATGGATCGATTGATTGGGTGTGTTATAGGGTTGCAGGAGATAGGAGAAGACATATATTTGGATCTATTAGATGAGGAAAATATTAATGAATTAGTATCCAAATTACATTAAGAAAGGGTGGTAAATAGAAAATTCCTCTACATCACGCACAATATGGTGCACAAAATGTAGTACAATATTCCGTAGTTCATTACTAAGGGGATTGTCGAGAAATCTAAGGAGAATACTGAGAAAGGATAGAATATCAAATAGGGATCAATCCTCTTATTGATTTTATTCTAGGAGATTCATGTCCTAGAGGGAGCATAAGAAGATATGTGGATCCACCTTGTAAAGAATAAGTCCCCCATGGTTCAATTTGTGAGAACTTTACATGTGAAGGATAAATTAATAATCAATATAAGGCACGACTAGATAAGTGGTACTGTTATCCAAAATTCACCCCCCAAGGTTAATTTGATAACATGCATCAGAATTCTCAAGTCCCAGGCAGATAAATTGATTCAGGGCAAAAAGTCATGTTTCTAGGGTCCCTTCAGAAATTTTTCTAACTCTCCCGTCCAGGTTGAAAAAAGTAAGCTCTGAGAAGATGCGAAGAAGTTGCAGAAGATAAGCTTGGGCCAGAAAAAAATGTGAAAATCAGCTAAGTCCTAGTCCCCGGGACAGTCGGGACATTTCGGACATCAAGGTGTGGATCAGCCGAAAAGCCTACAGGCGGCCCAAACAGCAAAGGAACAAGTGGGACAAGAATGCACGAAGGACGCGGAAAGCCCGGATCGGCCGAAAAGGAGAACTTTTGCACTAACTGCTTTGGGGACATCTGGGACAAAGATACGCAAACCGGCCGGTTTGGCCGAAATGAGAACAAATAGTCCGGAGGCAAATGGGACATCTGGGCCATGAGGATGCGAATCAGTCGGATCGGGCGAACCAGAAGAATTTGTCTCGCAAAGCACAGGGACAAGTGGGACAAATGGACGTGAACCGGTCAAATCAGGCAAACCGGAGGATTTTGTCCCAAGCAGCACTGGGACATTGGGGACAAATGGACGCGGTGGGCGCGAAGGAGCCGAAAGGGCCGAGAACCAACCAAATCATGACACGTGTCACAAGGGAAAAGGTCAAAGGGTGAGATTTGAAGGGTCAGCCCGAACCAATGGGATAGTGCCACGTGTCCCAGCTAGGGCCCACAAGGAAATTTCAAAAGAGAGCCTGCCGAGAGGTGGAGGAGAGAGAGTTGCTCAGTGAATCAGAACCTGCCACGTGTCATCCAGGTGGCAGAGCGCGGGAAGAAATTTAAAAATCCGTTTTCACCTGTTTTGTGCCCTAAATCTTCAGATCGACATATCTTTCGATCCAGAGCTCAGATTTGCACGTTCTTTATATCAACAGAAAGCTTGTGAGATTATCTACACAATTCCGGGGTCAATCTTGCATTTTGGTTCAGTTTGGAGAGATAAAATCAAGAAACACCTCTAGCGTGAAATAACAAGCAGAAGTAATGCTTCAAAAAACAACTTTAATGCAGCAGACAGTTCGCCGCTTCTGTTGGACAACCCGCTGTTTAGCCAAGATCTGTCGCTTCTGTCATAATGAGATGAACTTAATGCAACCTAGAGGTGGTTGGAGTAGATTTGGCTTCCCCCTCTCTCTTTCTTCTCTCATTCTTTCTATATATTGTAAGAGGAGCTTCTTTTCAAGTGTCGAACATTTTTTCTATTTTGCCTCTCCCTTCTTCTCCTCAGGCGAATTTGTGGATTTCGAACCTCTCATTTGAACTGTAATACTATTCTACCTCATGGAATTCTGTAGTGTATTGTATCAATCTTTGGAGTAAGTAATGCATGTCTGTGGATGATTCTCAGCCCTCTCTGTGTTCATTTTTGCATCCTCCTGGTCTTTCACTGCAGGTTTTTTCATCTGTGCATGATCTTATATCACATTCAAATGGTCTGTGTTCACTAGAAAAATAGGTGTTCTTCATTCCTCGGTGCATCACCTCTATTAGCTTAGATTTATTTTATGCATCTTCTTACCTTGTCTCCTTGGCAGAATTAGATTAGGTTTTGAGAAAACCCTCTGCATATTTCGTGTGCATCTGAACAGAGGAATAGGAACCAGCCTTCTCTAGAGAATCCTTTCTCATTTTTTCAAATCCCACACTTGGAGAAAAGGATTCAATATTATGCAATCACACTGGATGCCAAAGTGATCGACCTAGAAACCTGACCTGCATCCAGGGGTGCTGTGATTTTGCACTAACAGTTTTGGCACGCCCGGTGGGACCTAGAGGTCTCATTTTTTTTGCAGCAAAGTTGATATGCATTTGCTGCAATTTTCTTGCTTGAAAAGAGCTATTATTCACATATCTGGCAACTCCAAAAGGAAGATCAACTGGTTTTAGCAGTGCAGGCCTGAGAGCTTATGAGAAGAATCACAAGGTCAAGAGTTGGAGAAGAAGAAGTGCTGTTTGAATACCTGTAATTATCTCCAAGAAGAAGGCAAAGAGGAAGAAGGATTCAAAGGTCTCCATCTCCACCAAACAAAACTCTCTCAACTCCTCCACCTGCTCGGCCTTTCATTCAGTATTCAAGAGTCCTTCGACCAATCAGAATGGCACAACCAGCAAATCCCTTTGTCAATTTCACTGGCAGCAGCCCACTTGCCCTCAATGCACAAAATCCAGTTCCAATTGCAGCGTTGAAGAACATTCCATTTTTCACTAAAGAAAATCATACCACTCCTAGTGATCATGTCAAAGACATTGCTAACATCTGTGTAATCCATGAGATAAATGAAATGGATGTGGCTGTCAAATTGTTGGCATCATCATTCAAAGGGAAGGCATTGTAATGGTTCAGGAGCCTTACAGCTGGTTCTATCACAAATTGGAATCAGTTAGGCATAGTTCTCCATGAGCAGTTTGGGGAAAAGGGAGACAATTTGTCTCAACTGGAACAATTAACAACTATCAAGAGAGCTCCCAATGAGCAGCTGACTGACTTCAACTTCAGATTTCAAAAGTCTTGGGATAGGATTCCAATGGCATTCAGGCCAACAATAGAAGGTGCTTTTCTATACTATCTTAAATCTTTGAATTCTGATATTTCTATGTTAATTCAATCAATGGGAGGCACAAACTTACCTGCTGCTTATAGCATTGCCATTAGAGCTGAAAACTGTCTTATTCAAGCTGGTAAATTGGTTCCTAGGCCTCCAATGCCATTATATCCAAGTTTAGAGAGCCCAAGTACTAGTCAAGCACTTGTCCTAGCTCCTATTCCCACTCCTAGAAATTAGAATTCAAGTGAAGCTTCTACTTCATCTTCTAGTGCCTCAAATGAGCTTCAAGAGGTCATGAAGCAACTGCAAAATTTAGGTAATGAGCTGGTTACACTCAAAAGATAGCAAGCTCAAGGTTTTAGACCTTCGTATCAGCCTCAAGCTCAACCTAATAGGCAGCTATATCAGCCTCAAAGGCCACCCAATCCAGCTGCAAATCAGAATCAAGCAAGGCCTCCTGCTAATAGACCATTCCAGCCCTATAATCCAAATGCCATATCTGCCTCTAAGGCATTATTACCCAGGAGTATGATTGGTGTTTTCCATGTAATGAGCCTCATAATCAATCCATGTGCTTTAATGGTGCTTTGACTCAATATTTAATGGTAACAACTACTGGTGTGGAGGGTGAGAACAGTCAAGAAAACAGCCAACAACAAGAAACATTCCAACAGAGATCAGCCCCAAATGACACCACATTGGTAAATTGGCAAGCAGAGGATTTTTGTGGCATGAACCAGGCAGTTTCTCAAGGTGTTGCAGCAAACACAAGGTCAAAAAGGAGAAATTTGGGGTGAAGAACAGCCATTAGCCCCAGCCAATCCACAACCTTCCATGGCTCCACAAATGATTGGCAAGTAGAATCCCGTTTCAAATGCACAAGGGCAGCCAAGAACAGCCCCTAGGCCAACTCAAATGCCAGCTGTTGCTACCCACATACAAGGAGTAAATGTGCAAACCAAGGGATAGCAGAGAGATCCTTCATCACCATTCAATATCATTGATCAGATGAAGAAGACAAATGTCAATATATCTATGTGGGAATCCCTATCCATCCCAGGCCAAAGAGATTTGCTGCAAGCTGCCATAAAGGACTGGCCAGCTTCGAATCAGCATATGCAAGACAAAGTGCTTACAAATGCTGCCCAATCTGAAGGAAATCATGGAGGACAACAAGGTAAGATGTTGAAACCCCCTCCTTTCTATGTTTCATTAATCATTGGAAATCAGCTAGTGCATAATTGCATGATTGATTCTAGAGCAAGTAGCTCTGTCATGCCCAAACAAATAGCTGATTAGCTAGGGCTTTAGTATGAAACAACATCCAAAGGGGTAGTGCAATTGGATGGGACAGCAATAGCAACAGTTGGAGTGATTAGAAATTTGAGTCTTACCTTGCACGCATGTCCAAATGTTGTTGTTTTACAAGATGTGTCAGTCATAGACCTTCCACCACTCTTTGCCCTATGTTTGTCAAGGGACTTCACTGCCAAGATTGGGGGATATTTGTCCGCTGATTGGTCTCACATGCTATTCAGGACAAGATATGGAACTAAGACCACAATCAGATCTGAACCTATTGCAAACTTCCATATTGAGCCCTACACTCCAAGTCAGATTAATGCCAATTGCTTGGCATTTGATCAAGAAGATCACCCTAGCACTGATGAAACTGAAACTAAAGTTGGAAACATCCCGGATCTAACTCTTGATGAATGGGAAAGCAAGGTGCATTCTTTTGATCCTTATCAAGGAATAGAAGAATCTGAGCTAGGAGTCTATTGTATACATGAAGAAAGTCAACCTATTCCTAGCATCACCAAGCCAAACCACAAGGATGACAATGAGGTATGGCAGCTGTTTTTTGATGGATCAAGGAGTAGACAAGGTGTAGGAGGTGGAGCCGTGCTTGTTTCACCTCAAGGAGTAAAGTACTATTCAACTTTTAGATTTCAATTTGCATGCTCCAATAACACTGCTGAATATGAAGCCTTGGTGCAAGGGATGCATTGGGCAATAAAAAAAAAATAAAGAACTTGCAAGTTTTTGGGGACAGTGAATTGATTGTAAATCAGGTCAAGGGACAACATGCTACCAAAAATGATCTACTCAGGTGCTATAAGAATAGGGTGTGGGACCTCATGGAAGATTTTGAGGGTTTCAGCATCAAAGCCATCCCTAGGAAAGAGAATCAAGCTGCTGACATGCTTGCAGCAGTAGGGGCAGCCTTTGACATTATAGAAAACATTCAACAAGACAAGGTACAGCCAAACATCCACGTGATTGTCAGACCTTCGGTGCCAGATAACGATGTCAGTTGGCAAGTATTTGAGAACGACCAGCAAATCATCCATTTCTTGCAAGAAGAAGCTGAGTTCTCAGCTAAGAATCAAGAAAAGTTGGAGCAGCAATATGGTGATCAAGTGATACAGCTAATAACTGACAAGCTGCCCAAGGGACTTATCACTTTGGAGTCCATTTTTAACCCCAATGATCAGTTTAGAAAAGAGAAAGCAAACATTCAGGTCAAGAGAGAAGATTCAGTATCCATCTTGGTAGAAGAGAACAAGTCATTACAAATTGGAAAGATGACAACTGAGCAAGAAAGATGTGAGTTCATACAGCTATGTCAAGAGTTCCCTGACGTGTTTGCTTGGAGCTATGAAAACTTGAAAGGTTTCAATCCCAACTTAGCTCAACATACCATCGAATTGGATCCAAATACTAAGCCTGTCAGGTAGAAATAGAGACCAGTCAATCCACACATGGAGCCTCTCATGAGGAAATAATTGGACAAGCTGATTGAGTCAAGAATCATATTCCCAATCCAGCATTCTAGTTGGGTTGCCAACTTAGTTCCAGTCAGAAAGAAGAGTGGAGAGATCAAGCTGTGTGTTGACTTCAGAGATTTGAATAGAGCCTCTCTCAAGGACCATTATCCACTCCCTTCCATGGAGCAAATATTGCAGGTCATAGCTGGTTCAGAAAGGTTTTCACTACTTGATGGTTACTCAGGCTTCAATCAAATTATGGTAAAGGAGGAAGACCAGTTCAAGATAGCCTTCACAACCAAATGGGGCACATATGCTTACAAGAAGATGCCATTTGGACCGTCGAACGCCGAAGCAACATTCCAGTGAGCTATGGATATGGCATTCAAAGGCTTGATCAACAAGATAGTGCTGGTATATCTAGATGATATTAATGTCTTCTCAAAGAATGCAGCAGACCATTTCTTTCACCTCAGGCAAGTGTTTTAGAGGTGTAGAAAGTTTGGAGTGTCCTTAAATCCTAAGAAGTGCATCTTTCTTGCACATGAAGGGAAGCTCCTTGGCCATATTGTCTCCAAGGAAGGATTAGTGATTGATGTAGAGAGGGTTGAAGCCATAAGAGCTCTACCATTGCCAAGCCACAAGAAAGCCCTTCAGAGTTTCCTAGGAAGGATAAACTTTGTTCAGAGGTTTGTCCCAAATTTTGCAGCCCTTGTCAAGCCCATCACCAAAATTTTAAGGAAAAGCATGGCTTTCAAGTGGACAGTAGAAGGCAAGGAGAGTTTTGAAGCAATCAAAGAAGCCATCTCCCAAGCACCCACTCTCATCAACCCAGACTTTTCCAAGGATTTCATCCTCTATGCATTTGGAGGTGATGACACTATTTCTGCCATTCTGGTACAGCAGAACAAAGATAATGATGAACAGCCAATTGCCTTCTTCAGCCAGAGCCTAGATGACTGCAAAGTCAGGTACTCTTTTATTGAAAAGCATGTGCTTGCAGTAATCAGAAGCTTGAAGAAATTCAAGAATTTAGTCTCAAACAACAAGGTCCAATTGCTGGTCTCACATGCTGGGGTTAAGGACTTCCTCCTCAACAAGGATTTGAATGAGAAAAGGGCAGGTTGGATCACCCGTGTCATGGAGTATGACATTGAGATCAAGATCACCAAATTGGTAAGAGGGAAAGGATTGTGTGAGCAGTTGGTTTTGGGGAAGCAAAAAAAAGTATGCAACGAAGAAGAGGCTGTTTTGACAGTTCAAGACAGCCATGAGCCGAGTGGTAGACAAGAAGAAGACAATTCTGCCCCGACTCCTTGCTGGACCTAAGGCATTATGCACTTCCTACAAATAGGCCTGTGCCCTCTAGAAATGAGCAAAGTGAAGAGGAGATACTTCAGGTTGTAGGCTGTTCCATATACCATCATTGATGGAGTTTCGTTCAAGAAGGATGTGAATGGAGTGCTGCTGAGATGCATTAACATAGGTCAAATCCAAAGGGTATTAAAAGAGTTTCATGATGGACCAGCTGGTGGCCATTTTGCATGAAGAGTGACAGCTCTAAAAATCATGAAGGCTGGTTATTATTGGCCTAAAATATTTAGTGATTGCTATGCATGGATCAAGAGATGTAAGAATTGTGCATTCTTCACAGGAAAAGAGAGACTCACTTCCCTTCCATTACAACCAATCTCAGTTAACCAGCCATTCATGCAATGGGGTTTAGACTTCATTGGAGCCATCAATCCCAATTCAAGCCAAGGGCACAAATGGATTTTGACAGCCACGGACTACTTCACTAGATGGACAGAAGCAGTAGCACTCAAAGAGGTGAATGAGTCTAGCATCTTGGACTTTTACAAGGGGATAACTACCAGATTTGGCATACCTGCTACAATAATCTCTGATAACGCATTGGCATTCATTGGATCTAAGGTGACTGAGTGGGCTGTCAAGAACGGGATCTACCTAAGCACTTCATCAAACTATTACCCTCAAGGTAATGGCCAGGCCGAGTCTACAAACAAGAACTTGCTGAGGATCATTAAGAGGACTCTTGATGAGAATCAGAGGGCTTGGCATACCAAACTGAAATCAGCCTTATGGGTTGATAGGATCACTCCCAAAAGATCCACAGGTAATTCTCCATTTAAGCTTGTCTATGGAAGAGAGGCAATCTTGCCCATGTCACTTGAGTTGCCAACATTGGAACTCATGAAGCAGCTAGAATTGCTTGAATTTGAGCCTATGGAGGTGAGATATGCAGAGCTAATGGAGCTGCAAGAGATCAGAAATCAGGCATCCCAAGCAATGGAAAAGGATCAAGCTTTGATCAAGAAGACCTTTGACAGAAAGGCCAAGGATAGATCTTTTCAAGTTGGAGATCTAGTGTTGAAATGGGATGCAGATAGGGCAAAACCAGGAAGGCATTTCAAATTTTATGCCATTTGGAGTGGCCCATACATGGTCACGAAGCGCAAGAGCAGCAATGCTTTCCAATTGGCCTCATTGGATGGTGAAGAACTGCAGATTCCAGTCAATGGAATCTATCTCAAGCGTTGCCTCTAGAGGGAAGTTCACTACCTTGTAAATATTAATTAGATTTTCATTCCTCCAAGTGCTTGTGCACATTGTCCTGTTGTAGTTAGGTTTCAGTTTTCCTAAGTGCTTCGGCACAGGTTTTACTGCTCTCAGGTTGTTTTCTACAGTTCAGAGTGTTGTTGGAGAAGAAGTTGCAGTATCAGGCTCGGGATTAAATATCAGGCTCGTTTCAGGTTATTACTTATGACTCCATGCCCAATAGATCATTAAAGGCCATTGATGTTCTACCTAGCAGGCAGGTGACCCCGCTGAGTCGCCAAATTGTTTTCCAAAATTCACCCCCCCAGGGTTAATTTGATAACATGCATCAGAATTCTCAAGTCCCAGGTAGATAAATTGATTCAAGGCAAAAAGTCATGTTTCTAGGGTCCCTTCAGAAATTTTTCTAACTCTCCCGTCCAGGTTGAAAAAAGCAAGCTCTGAGAAGATGCGAAGAAGTTGCAGAAGATAAGCTTGGGCCAGAAAAAAATGTGAAAATCGGCTAAGTCCTAGTCCCCAGGACAGTCAGGACATTTGGGACATCAAGGCGCGGATCAGCTGAAAAGCCTACAGGTGGCCCAAACAGCAAAGGGACAAGTGGGACAAGAGTGCGTGAAGGACGCGGAAAGCCCGGATCGGCCGAAAAGGATAACTTTCGCACTACCTGCTTTGGGACATCTGGGACAAAGATACGTGAATCGACCGGTTCAGCTGAAATGAGAACAAATAGTCCAGAGGAAAATGGGACATCTGGGCCATGAGGACGTGAATCGGCCGGATCGTGCGAACCGGAAGAATTTGTCCTGCGAAGCACAGGGACAAGTGGGACAAATGGACGTGAACCGGCCGAATCGGGCAAACCAGAGGATTTTGTCCCAAGAAGCACTGGGACATCCGGGACAAATGGATGCGGTGGGCATGAAGGAGCCGAAAGGGCCAAGAACCAACCAAATCATGACACGTGTCACAAGGGAAAAGGTCAAAGGGTGAGATTTGAAGGGTCATCCTGAACCAATGGGATAGTGCCACGTGTCCCAGCTAGGGCCCACAAGGAAATTTCAAAAGAGAGCCTGCCGAGAGGTGGAGGAGAGAGAGTTGCTCAGCGAATCATAACCTGCCACGTGTCATCCAGGTGGCAGAGTGCGGGAAGAAATTTAAAAATCCATTTTCGCCTGTTTTGTGCCCTAAATCTTCAGATCGACATATCTTTCGATCCAGAGCTCGTATTTGCACGTTCTTTATATCAACGGAAAGCTTGTGAGATTCTCTACACGATTCCAGGGTCAATCTTGCATTTTAGTTCAGTTTGGAGAGAGAAAATCAAGAAACGCCTCTGGCACGAAATAACAAGCAGAAGTAATGCTTCAACAAACAACTTTAATGCAGCAGACAGTTCGCCGCTTCTATTGGACAGCCCGCCATTTTTCCAGGATCCACCACTTCTATCATAATGAGATGAACTGAATGCAACCTAGAGGTGGTTGGAGTAGATTTGGCTTCCCCCTCTCTCTTTCTTCTCTCATTCTTTCTATATATTGTAAGAGGAGCTTCTTTTCAAGTGTCGAACATTTTTTCTGTTTTGCCTCTCCCTTCTTCTCCTCAGGTGAATTTGTGGATTTCGAACCTCTCATTTGAACTGTAATACTATTCTTCCTCATGGAATTCTGTAGTGTATTGTATCAATCTTTGGAGCAAGTAATGCATGTCTGTGGATGATTATCAGCCCTCTTTGTGTTCATTTTTTCATCCTCCTGGTCTTTCACTATAGGTTTTGTCATCTGTGCATGATCTTATATCACATTCAAATGGTCTGTGTTCACTGGAAAAATAGGTGTTCTTCATTCCTCGGTGCATCACCTCTATTAGCTTAGATTTATTTTATGCATCTTCTTACCTTGTCTCCTTGGCAGAATTAGATTAGGTTTTGAGAAAACCCTCTGCATATTTCGTGTGCATCTGAACAGAGGAATAGGAACCAGCCTTCTATGGAGAATCCTTTCTCATTTTTTCAAATCCCACACTTGGAGAAAGGATTCAATGTTATGCAATCACACTAGATGCCAAAGTGATCGACCTAGAAACCTGACCTGCATCCAGGGGTGTTGTGATTTTGCACTAACATGTACAACATGATGCATGCAGCCTTCAAAAATTAATGGATCATACCACGGGAGCTACTTGAAGAGGTTAGAGATCAAGAAAGGTTTATAATGATGCAACACTTTCACCATGCACATTTTATGATGGCTAATGGAGAGATGGGACCGTGGTGAAAACTACCATTTGCATTCATGTAAAAATATTTCAAATGCGTGGTAAATAGAATCATGGATGCACAAAAGTGTTATTTTGATGTGGAAAAAGTGGAATCAAATTGGAAACTTTGTGAATAACCTTTAGATATGCTTCTAGGCCAACCTACTTGGAGATATCAGAGCCAGACACCTTGGATTTGAATCCCATGGTGAATGTTACAATTGAAGGAATGATATGCAGGGTTTTTATTTTTTTGTGCCCAAAGAAAAAGGATGGGGAAGAAGTTGAGGTATGTGACACACATATGCCTCAACCAAAGAAGAGAACAGTGAAGATTCTAAAGATGATTTGAGGGGTGTTTCAATATGAAGAAGAATAAGAATAAGTTGCGCTAGATCAAGGGCATACAAAAGAGATGCAATATAAGAGAAGGAATCATAGTGAAGGCATGGGCTCTTCTTAGCCAAGAAAGGTAATTCCATTAATTACTAATAAGGGGAACACAAGTGCCCAAATGATTTTTGACTATGAAGAATACTTGGAGGAGAAGGTGGAAGAAGAGTTAGGATGTGATAAGTCCTCATAGGAAGTAGAGAGAAATTCATTTATTGCAAATATGGATGTCGTCATCAAGGAGCTTAAGGAGAAAGTGGATGAGTTGACATCATATCATATTTTAGGCATTGTAGAAGTGGCACCAGGAAATACCATATAGGATCTCACAAAATGGAAGAAGTTATAGGATGCATTGAACATAGAGTTCCCAAAGCTCCTCCAGCCTCTTGAAGCTTGATGTTATTTATGCACTAGTTGATATTTCTTATTCTTTGATTCATGGTGATGTTATATTATTGTATATTCTTTTTAAAAAATTGATTCACTCATTTATTTGAGAGATAAGTTGGGAAACACATTGTCGACGACATGAAATGACTTTAGTGTCGGGTAATGTTGAGAGGGAATGTTGGTTAATTACTATCCATGCGTGGAGGTTTGGAACCATGCGTAAGGTGTGCACATAGGGTCATGCACACATGGGAGGGATCAACATGTGGAGGTTCACACATGAGTAGATAGTTTGAGAATTATCTAATTTTCTAGGAAATGGCTAAAAAAAAAAAACATAGTTGGAGTTATGTATAAACAAGGTGTAAAAATATACAAAAGTAGGGTAGCTTGGGACGTACACAAAGGAGCTAAAATTTTAAAATCACATACATGGAAGAATTCCATGATCATGCACATATCAAGATAATAATAGAATCAAAGAAAGTCATATATTTAGTTTAATATATTATTAGCATGAGTTATAGAAAGTATGCAAGCTATTTTTTATGCATTCCTATTATTAGGAAAGTGAATGAATACGGTGAAGGGAAATTCCCCACCATGTGTGTTTGTGTATGTGTTTTTTTGTGTTTGTGTTTGTGTGTGTGTGTGTGTGTAGTGCATCCATGTTAAGGGGGGTATGTTTGTTTCTAGGATTCAATTAAGTGATTATGTGATCTCTCTAATTCTATCTTAGGGTTTTGAGGTCTAAGAGAGAGCACATAAATTCTCTCTGATTCTATCATTTTATTACGTAATACAGTTATTCTTATAATAGTGGTTTGGGAATTTAAGTGTTATTGTTCATCATGAATGGTGATTTGTTTCCTTATTATATGTGTTTTTGAAATACCATGCTTATGATGATTATTTACCCATGAATGAATGTCTTGGTTATGAATATGGTAAAAATACATGTTAACCTTCTCATGGGAATAAAAAATGAGGGACCTAGTAGTTATGTGTGCTTCAGGTGAGCTTCCAGGATTTTCTAGATAAAGCACCAACATGCATATAAATTAAGTGGGAAAAAAATACTACATATATGTGCATATATTATGTTAATCTCTTCTTCATTATGGGATTTGTATAGGGCACAAATTTTTTTTATCATCCATAGGAATAGCCATGCACTTGTATTTGTTCTCAAAACTGATATATACTTTATTGAACCACAAATTAGCATTTTTCACATAGCACCAAGGTCATCCAAGTAACAATGGGAATTTATCTTCCTCTGTAAGTTAAAGTACCTCAAAATCACCTATAAATTTGGCATCATTAATAGTGATAGAGGTGTCTTTGAGTACTCTAATGGGCATGGTACTTGTTTTATCTTCCATGTATAACACATTAGAATATGGTTGTAATGGTGGCCTTCCCATTTGGTTCTAAGAATCTAATGTCATAACATTGACCTCCATGTCTGTGTCAATAAGAATGTTACTTTCCAGCCAACCATTGAACAATGCATCCATTTTTATCTCTTTATCATACTCATGGTCTTGTGATGGTAAATTTACATGAATGATTTGACTCTCCCTTTCAATCCCTGCATGTGGTACTTTCTCTTGCAACCATTCTCTTAAAAAATGAATAATGTTGTCTTACCTCAACATCCAACATACGTATTTCAAATCATCAATGTCCTTCTATAGTATCTTAGTATTATTTGCACATTCCCGATAACGACTTATTCTTTCAAGTGTTGGATATCCCCTTGTAATTCTCTGACCACACCCATAGTTTATTAATACACCTCCTTTTGTTGTGTAGCATTTGGATACTTAACATGTATGACTTATTATCTCCTAATAAGGGGTTTTTCCTTAATATGATTATGCGCGCACCACTTTTTCACTTGTAGTAACTAATACAGGTTCAAGCTCCATCTCACCCTTCTTCTTAAGAATACATTATTCAAGATTTATGGGCTTCACCTTAATCATTAATGTTCCTTTATACTTATTTTTGTCCTTACACATATGTTCATAAAGGTATGAAAAATCCTCAACCTTGTGTGCCTTCCTACAATACACGTATACCTAGATTTTAGGACACTCATGTCAATAATGATGAGGTGATCCACAAGTATAACATGTCCTACACACAAAATTTACTCTACCACCTCGTCCTTTGCTTCTGTATCCTCCTCTAAAGCCTACATTTTCATTTTTGTGGCTTTCATTTTCTTAACCTTCTTATGCTTGAG
Organism: Taxus chinensis; assembly: GCA_019776745.2. Lineage (NCBI taxonomy): Eukaryota > Viridiplantae > Streptophyta > Pinopsida > Cupressales > Taxaceae > Taxus > Taxus chinensis. The sequence continues at coordinate 336,306,255 of CM034150.1, forward strand.
GACTACTAGCCACAATGATCTATCAAAATCCAATCTCACGTGCCTTGTGAATATGATCTATCAAATTGAATTCATCTGTATCATGGGTGTGTGCATCACAAATCTTGTATTAAATGAATATATTATTCTATAGAGGACAATTATGTACATCATGATTTTTATGGTAGATCTCAAAATATGAAAATGACACGTACACACTCTTGTGTGGGAAACTATCCTTTGTATGTCCTTAAACCTCACAATTTGTGCACCATATACCGTTGTGCATCTCATGAGATGAATTAGCAGAGATTTTTTCTAGCTGGGAGGCCATTTCTATAATTTTGGATTCAAGTAAAGGACTTTCCCCCATGTCAAAATTTTGAATTACCTCTGTACATAGCACTTCTCCCAATGCCTTACACGGATTAGTAAATGTCTTGTGTGAAATCAACCTCCTAAATTGTGTCAACAAGCCACCTATGAACTATTGTGCATGTTGGCTCTAATGGATACCATATGATAGCTTAGACAACAAGGTTTTAAACTTTAAATCATACTCCTCAACAATCTCAGACGGACCTTGATTGATATCAGTAAGTGTGATAATTTTCTATTGCTCTAACTCTGATTTATGAAATTTAGCCAAAAAGGAAGTGTGTAATGCATCATAGTCAACTACATTCTTATTTGGATCATATTTTTAGTACCAAATGTGTGTGTGCACTTGAAGTGTTGTGGAAATTTGACTTGACTTCCTATCAGGAGCTACTATACCCGTATCTCTCTATAATAACTCACACTTATGTCAGGGATAATTTTAGTGGTGAATATTTGTAATATGGAAAATATTCCATTTTTGAAAAATTTGAAAAGGAAAATTTTTTGGCGTGGGTCAGTGACATGTTTTCCTAAAAATTACAGTTTAATTTTTTTAGGGGTCGGCTTCACCTACCCTTGAAACTATCCCCTATATAATCCTAGATTATTTGCCAAGTAGAACACTACTAGTTCACTCATACCACTTGGAGGCATATGTATTATCAAGTACAGTAAACATGCAACAAGAGGGAAGAGGTTGCAGATGTGTGACAGAGAGTTTGTTGATGCATGACAAGGAGATTTTGTTAACACGTGATAGGAGTGTGGAGGAAGTAGACACGTGATAGAGAGTTTGTTGATGAGCGACACAGGAGGGCGGAGGCTGCAGACACATGACAGAAGATTTTTTGTCATGCGTCAAGAAGGTGGTTGATGTGTGTCAACCACCTTCTTGATGCACAACAATAAATATCTATCATGTGTCTATAGCCTTCTGTCACACCACTTAAAAATCAGGTGAAAATTTTGTCGTCATACCCCCAAAAAAATTTCCTTCCCACGAAACCGGTTTCAAGGATATTTGCCAGGTATTTTCCACCTCCAATTTCTAAGAGGTATCTTAAAATGAACCTTGACTTATGTACATGTTCAGGTGCATCTACTACACCCCTATACTCTGACAAGTGAAGAGACATATCAAATAAGATCTGAGATGTCTGTTGTATGGGTTGTTGTCACAGTTGTTGTCATTACTGAGGACCTATACCTAAAGTTAGGCTAGATCATGATCTTGAACCTGAATCTCCATCAGGATTACCTCTACATGATGGTTTTCCCAAACCTTAGCCTCCCATTGTGACCTATGGTCTTATATATGAGCTTCCTTGCATCCCCTTAGTTATTCTAAACTGTACACCAATGGTCTATTTTATTTTTGCACCTATGGGATTACTTCAAATGGTTTGTGTGCCAAGACTCTGTCCTAATGATGCATCCCCAAAATTTCCTCTAAAAATACTCTACCCAAACATGGGTGTATGTTGTGCTTCCATGTGCATGTGTAGTCATAGAAAATGTGCACTTGGGTACATTTCTAGGTCCTAAAAACGTGATAGCATTTTAATGATTCCTAGGCAAGGAAAATAGTAATTAACAACTCCTTTTAACCTTCTGCTTTGTCTTATACACTTTTATTGGTGTTATACATCTTGCACTCATGATGGAATTTTATTTTTTTAATCTTTATATGGCCTCAGACACTAGTTCCTAGTTAGGACACTAGCGTTAAGTACTCCTATCCTCCAGGGTTCTTGATTCGTAAACAATTTTCCACCCCAAGGTACTGTTTTAAAAAAATTATGGATTCTTTAAAAGCTGATTTATATCGATCAAGAGTTGGTTATGGATTCAATATTGGATGTTTTTAAATCCATTTTTTTCTAATTATTATCTTATAAGATCAAATTTCATTCAAAAACCAACTTTTCATGATTAAGAGGAAAAATTATAATTTTATAATAAACTAATCTTATCACTCCCCAATCTGATCAATAGTTTAATACTAATGCATTTCAATTTAATTTTATCATCCAAAATTGATTTATACATTCACTTTTATATTTGTGGAAGCTAATGAAACATTCAACTTTTTAATGAATTTCTCATTATTTTCCTTGCTTTATTCATCAATTTCCTTTTATACTAAAATCTAAAAATGATTAAAATTAGCAAATACTGAAAGAAATAACTCCACACGCTAATAATGGAGTTCACCCAATTGGGCTACATTTATGAATTCACTTTAAACATGAATTGATTTATTTATTATCACTTAAGTAAAAATTTTACCTTCCAAAATGACTAATAGATCATTTTCACCTACATTTTTGAGTTGATTCAGTTTTGAAAACTCTATGATTTTGTCAGAAACTCATTCTGAAATCCATGTGTGACTCTGCAAGATCTCCAAAGTTTTTTATCTATGAAATAGATCTAGAAAAACCCTTCCACTAGAAAAATTACAATAGTTCATGGAATAAGAAAGATGCCATATTCTTTTTCTCTAAATTTGGAACACTTTTCCAGTTCTAACTGAAGTCTCAGAATGACTCTAAGTGTCTCAAAATAAATGATTTCCAAAAACTTCCTATGTTGCCTCTTACACAGTTACAATCAAAATATTGCTCAAATAGAAACAAGCTCACCATATAATTTGTTGAGCCCATGTGGCTCAATGGAGAGTCGATTGTTTTGCAATCTATGGGTCATGGGTTTGACGCCCATTCCCCCTCATTCACTAGTTTGTTATCCTTTTGTGGGGAATAATCCCACATCTTCCATATGGTGGGAGATTGAATTGTTTAAATGGGGCTTTACCACCCAACATCCATGTGGTTGTGGCCATGCATTTGTTTTTCTATTGCCACATAGCGGTCGTGGCTTGGTTGGTTTGCCATGTCATGACGTTTCTACATTGTTTGCTTATCTGCCATGTTGTAGGTTGTTGCATCACGTAATGTGTGGCCTATGTCATTTTTATTTGGCATGTAGGATGGCGCTTGAGTTAAGTCACGTAATCAGGTGGATGCTAAACTTGGTGGGTGGGTGGTTGACCAACCCATCGAGTGACATGGAGATATGGCCGAGTTGTGGTGTATTAGATGACTAGCTCACTGAGATGGCAAGTTAACTCAGTCCATAACAATTCAAATCCTTGCATTACTATTCAAAGTCTTCCAATCAAATCCCACATGCAGGATGCAAAAGCACATAGTAACATATCTATACAATATCATTATAATGATAATTTGAAGAAATGGTGGAAAATAAACCCCTCTAATAAAAAAGTGTGTCGACCTTTGCTAAGTGCCCCCAGCCAGAAAATAGCTGGGCCCACCTATCTGAACATGAGTGTTGAAGATTGGCATCCAAAACCCAATTTTTTGCTCAAATATTCATGTGCCACTTGTCTCTCCGTGATTATTCCACTTGACGTATGTGCACACATCCATGTCAGTAGACCTGCACATAGCCCCTTAATTTTTCTAGCTGACCAAAAATTTTAGTGAAATATATCTTTTGCATACAAGCTCCATTTTTAGAGTTCTTTATATCAACAAAAATCTCTTAGAATGTTCTTCATCATTGTAGTGGTTTAAATAGAATTTGGTAACATCTGCACTCAAAAATTTCCTCTAGATCAATGATTATTTCCCTCTTTAACTTTTTCTTATCATTTTGGACCCCTTTCGCTTATCAATTACTTTTTATTACTTTGGTTCGTCCTTTCGATTGTCAATTACAAAATTCAAACAAGGGAGTCATATAAATACATAGTTATGATTCCAAAATAAGGGACCATACACTTAGCATTACATATTATCACTTAAGATTACATCTAAAGGCACAAAGAGCATCAAAAACATCCATCTAGAACTCATTCAAGGGACAAGGGTTGCATCACTTTGCATACACAACATAAGAGGGGAAGTTTATTCTATTCCATCCACACATACTATTGTAGACACAAAATCATACACATACTACTATTTTATTATGTCATCAAGTATGTTATTATATGCATGGATCTTTAGCAAGAAAAGTATTCACTGGTGACAAAATCCCTTTTCCATCCACTTGCTTTGATCGTTTCTATTTTCTTTATCTCTCACGTATATCATTTTTGTACCCAATTATGGTCACGTCACATGGATCCTTATTTTTCTATCTTTTCACATTTGTTTTTATTTATCCCAAGACATCAGCAACCACCTTGTACATTAGCACCAATGCGCTCCTATCTATTATGGGTACTTCGTTTCTCTTTGTTCTTGCTTAAATTTTTTACATTTTTGGTTGGCCTTTTTAGTTTTCTTATCCTTATCCCAAACTCATAGTCATCCTTCTGGGTCACTAGTGTCAAAATTTAAACAAGATATCTATATTTATACACCACATATACTCTATTATTCTGGCTGGAAATTCCAAGAGCCAATCTCATATGCATGTTATCACTAGAATCAAAGGGACTATATTTTTGTGTTGCATACACTACATAGGAATGGGAAGTTATGAGTTCCATATCACACATTTTCATCTTATCTAGCCACATGTCACTATATTGATTTCATTGGTGTAAGGGAAACCTAAGGACACTATTTCACACACAATCACAAAGAACAACATGGAGTTTGGATTGTAGTGTAGCGCTTGGTCATAAGTTCACTCATTGGGTGACCATTGGGGTTAGTCCAACTTCACATTTTGTATATTTCATTCCAATTTAATGTGTTTGTGAGATTTTGTAGGTATTTAGGGTTTTTTTTAGGTTATAGGTACCCTTTGTGATCAAAGAGTGAACAACAAGTGACTGATGGAAACTAGCAGCAAAACCTTAGAGACAAAGGAAAAAGTAGGTTATGAGATTTTGTGTAGTCACTCACACCTGAGAACACTCACCAACACATAGGCACCATTTTCCAGCACCACATTCTTATTTCCAACATCATTCTCAAGATCCATAATTTATAGGGAGAATTTGCGATACCATTTCAATCTAATTCAAGACTTTACACTATCTAGATTAATTCTAGATTATGCAAGATTCATCTAAGTCATTTATCTATCCCATTTACTTATATTTTTGCATTGCTTGAGTGCTTAGTATTTTTATTTTTATTGTATTTTATCATATCAGTTACTCTATAATTATATTTAATTAGGTTTTTATTAAATCATTTGATGAACCCTCTCTTCTTCAAACTTCTTACCCTAGGATCCCAAAAACCCTCATGGATAAGAAGAGATCCTTATCCCTTAAGCATAATATGCCTAATACATGCTTGTAACCTATTTTTGATGATGCTCATTATTATTTTAAAGTCCTCCAAAAGCTTCTAGTTTTTCAATATACCCTTCTTGTTGCAATTGACACCCATAACATGTACAAAAGTTTTTCTTCATGCTCTCCCTCACCTTCTGTAGTCACTCATACTGCTACACCTTATTCTCCTCCTTGTACAGCATAGGATAGTATTACTATAAATTATTTTATTTATCATGTTCTTGTTTTTGATAATATGAATGCCAATAATGTTACTCCTAATGTTGAAAATGTAAATGTGCATGTTGTCATATATATTACTAGTCAAGATGAATCTAAAGATATATCTCCTACTCTTTATACTTCTGAAAATGCTTCCAATGATTGCAAAAATATTGATATGTCTTCTAAGTATGTGGGAACATGGTACAAACTAAACAACTAGGCATCTGTTATGGTATCTTCAATACTTTTTGCATCCTCCCTAGAATTTATATGTGAAAGGTGTTTAGGTCCTATATTTCTCTTACTATGTTTTACTATCAATTTGAAATAAAACTCCTGGAACAACAGAATCCATCTACAAATTTGACCTTGTAACACATGCTTATTGGCCAAGTATTTTAGAGCCATATGGTCTGTATAAAAGATAAAAGGAGTAGCCAGAAGATATTTCTTAGACTTATGAAGCACATACACCATGGATAAATCCTCATTCTTAGTAGTTGTATATTTTTGTTCAACAAGTGTTAGCTTCCTTCTTGTAAACAAAATGAGGTGATCAATATTTTCTTCACAAGCTTGTGCTAACATAACTCCAATTGTAGTTCCTGAGGCATCCACATGAACATGAAAGGAAAAATTCCATGTAGGAAAACAATGGATATGTGTAGTGGAAAATTTCTCCATCAATTAGTCAAAATTATGTTGTTGTGCATCCTTCTAGTAAAAATTCCCTTCACTTACAAGATATTTTCCAGTGGTGCAACTATCTTGGTATATCCTTGGATGAATTTTTGGTAGTAACCTATATGACTAATGAATCTATGGACCTCACTTTAATTAGTGGGTTCTTCCAAACCCAATATAATAGTTATCTTGGCAAGATCAACTAAAAGACCATCCTTGCAAATAATATGCCCCAAATAAGGTTTCAAAATGTGTAGCAAATATTCACTTACTTAGTTTTATACATCTGTCAAACATGAGTCTCAAGTAATCACAATGATTCTTGACTAAAACATACACATTCTAGTCATTAAGATATACCTATAGAAATTTGTGGATGAAATCCTCAAAATCCTATAAAATAATGGATAAGAACATTGTTGGTGAACTCTTAAGTCCAAAAGGAATTACTATATAGGAAAAACAACCCCACTTTGTATCAAATATAGTCTTAGTCTGATCTTCAAGAACAATAAAAAATTGATGATATCCCAAGAAACCATCTGTAAATGACTATATTTCATGCCCTATTAATGTTATAAGAAGTGTGGGTAGATATAATTGAAGAATTATAGATCCAAAAATAAATAATTGAGGATTATAGATTATAATGTGCAGACATTAAACTAATGTTTTACATATACATATAATAGTTAACATATCATGAATGAAAGAAAATAAAAATAGCTGATAGTAAATGAGATAAGAGACACCCAATTTAAGTGGAGAAACCTGAAGGAAAAATATCCACTGAACAAGCACTACCTTATATTAAGAATTTATCAAACTTTCACCCAGTATTTCCGCTTCACTCCTTGGTCTCACAGTAAATTGTAGCAGAATTTTGTCTCATTGTAAAACAATTCACATAAGTAGCTTGAGCTTAGATCAATTGGTCTATGTGCTCGTTAGTACAATAAGATCACCAAGCAGTATAGTCCCACGAGGGATCATCCTATTTATATAGGATGGTTGAGTAGTTATACCACTTCACTCTTTTCAAAGTTGTGAAGACCGACTAAGATTATTAAAGAATAATATTTAAGATAAGGGTTGTCTAAGTGGAACTCCACCCAATGGTATCCCCACTTGACATTAACACCCCAACACTCCCCTTTAATATTTAGTGGGAAAAACAAAAAATGGGCATGCCAAATTTACCTTTTTCTACAAAAGGATTTATAGATCCTTGAATCAATAACAATGATTTAGGATAGCATGAAAACAAGGGAAATTGGTTGATCTTCCCATAAAAAAATTCTTAAGAACAATTTCTTTACACATGAATACTTACATCAGATTATGGATCCTTTTATAAACTAAGGCATACCCATAACTAAAGCTTCGTTTGGATTTACAAGTAGCTTCACATAGACTGAAAAATTTACTTATTGTAAAATGAAGGAAGTATTGGAAGTTTACAACAACCATTAAAAAGGTGGCATTTTCCTACACACTCCCCCTCAATGAAAACTTTGATAGGCCCAACAAGGCATGAAACTCGAAAAACTTCACATCACACAATGGCTTGGTGAAGATATATGTAACTTGATATTTAGTAGAACAGAACTTGAGATCAATATCACCATTCAAGACTTTTTCTCAAATAAAGTGCATTAGAAATTCAATATTCTTTTTCCTTTGATGTTGAACTAGATTCTTGGCAAGAGAAATGCAACTCTTGTTATCACATAGAAGATTAGTTCTCCCTTTAATGCCCATGTGCAGCTCATCCAACAATCTTTTCATCCACATAGATTCTTTTACAGCTTCCATAACACTTCTATAATCTACTTTAGTAGAAGATATAGACACTTTTGGTTAATTCTTGTTACTCCAAGTGAAGACACCTGCACCCAACTTGAAAAGATATCCATAAGTAGACTTTCTATCTGTAGCATCACCAACATGATCAGAATCACAATAACCAAATAATTGTGCATAATTACAAGAAGAATAAAAAATACCATAATTGGTTGTTCTTTAAATATATTTCAAAATTCTTTTTTCCATTTTCCAATGATACTCATAATTTTCTTGCATAAATATTGAAACTACTCCCACTACATAATAAATATCAGGTCTAGTAATAGTCAAATAAATTAGAATACTAACTAGTTTCTTATATAGAGTAGGATAAAATTTAGCACAAGATGGTTTAGGGTATAACTTAACACCAACTTCAATATGAATGAAAATAGGCTTATAGTCAATCATGTTAAATATTCTAAGAAAATTCACATCATATTGAGATTGAGATGCAATAATAGACTTATGATCTTGAAATATAATCATACCAAGAAAATGATTTAATAAACCTAAATAATTCATTTCAAAACATTTCTTTAACCTTTATTTGATTCTAACAATTAATTTTTTATCACTGCTAGTAATCAAAATATCATCAACATAAAGAATAATAATGATAATATGGTTATTATCAAACTTAGTAAATCATTATCAAAACAACAATTATAAAAACCAAGATCTTGAAATAACTTATTAATTTTAGCATACTAAGCTCTAAGAAGCTTGCTTAATACCATACAAAGAATTTTTAAGATTACAGACATAAATTTCTTTACCAGTTTCTTCAAAACCTTTAGGTTGAATCACATAGATTTCTTCTTTTAAGTCACCATTTAAAAAAGAATTTTTGACATCCATTGGGTGAATCTCCCAACCATATTGGGAAACTAATGTGAGAAGAACTCTTATAGTGCTCATCTTAGCAACATGAAAAAAATTCTCAACATAGTCAATACCCAATTTCTGAATGAAACCATGAGCTACCAGCCTTTCCTTGAAATTTTCAATCTCTCCTAGAGAGTTATATTTGATTTTGAACCACCTAGATCCTATAATGATTCTTTTGTAAGGAGGATGGACTAGTTCCCAAGTGTCACTTTTTATTAAGGCATTGTATTCATCCTTCATAGCATGAAGCCATCTATCATCTTGATATGCTTATTCAAACGATTGTGGTTCTACCTCATAGAGGTTCATCAAGGCATGATAAGTATGTTGACTTCTAGTTAGCTTTCTAAGATTATTAGACTGAGAGTTTTAAACAAGACTTTGAGCCCATTTAGGAATCTTAGGTTGCAAGACATTTTGAGATGACTCCCCCTCAATCTCCATTTTATCTATATTGGAATAATCAGCCTCTTAAACTTATGTTTCCATGGGAGAAGAATTATCAAGATCTATCTCTAGAGCAGTAGAGGAGGGTTCATGAGGATCATCAGATAAAGTTATCTCTAAGAGTTGAACATTTTTGTTTTCAATAATTACATGCTTGAATGGATAATAAACTCTCAATACTTTAGTTTTACAGCCATAGCCAACAAAAATACAAGAAAAATAGGTTGGATCAAGCTTCTTCCTTTGTATTTTCGAATGAAGATTAAATCATAACTACCAAATATTCTTAAGTGGGAAATATCTTATTTTGTCTTTGTCCTAACTTCATGAGGATTAGCTTGATGAAGAGATTTAGTAGGTACTCTATTAATAAAATAGACAACATTGTTCATAGCTTCAGCCTATAAGAACTTAGGCACATTAGAAGCATGAATCATAGTCCAAGAAATTTCTAAGACATTCCTAGTCTTTCTTTTTGCAATGCCATTTTGCTTAGGGGAATAGGGAGTAGTCAACTCTCTTTGAATCCCACATGACACAAAAAACTCATCAAACTTTTTTCTAACATATTCACCTCCATTATCAGTCCTAATTATCTTTTTTATATTAAAAGAATTTTCAACTAGAGCTTTAAATTCCTAAAACTTAGACTGGACATCATACTTCTTCTTAATGAAATAAGACCAAGTCATTCTAGAGTAATCATCAATTAAAAAACAACATACAAAGCACCACTAAGAGAAGGAACCTCAAGTGGACCTCTCACATCACTATGTGATCCGTAAACTTCTACTGTGGAACTCTATGAATCACACAATTATGATCTTCTACTTTCAACTTTGGAAAATGACATCTTTAGATGAAGATTAGATCTTTAGTGACTGATTAACTAGTGATTATGAAATAATTTTAGAGAAATTCTACAATAATTCTACACACAACACATGAATTTTTATCCTGAAAACACCCAATGAGGGAAAACCAGTTGGGAAGGGAAACTACTCTTTCTTCCCACTTGTATTGGCCAATTAATCAAAAAATTTAGATTACAATAAGTATGAAAAGAAGCAACAATGTAAACCTTCTCTCCAATTACTTTCTTTCTCTATTTTCTTACACCTTTCTCCTACAATTCCATTCTAGCACTGAATAATCTCTCCTCACTTACTCTCATATTAATACTTTTCTTCTTTATCTCTTTAGATATTCAAATGACCAATTCTCTTGCTCCTCCTTGTATTTATAGCCTTCTTCCATGTCCTCCCATGCATTAGAGAATGGAAAAGATCAAGGAGGGAAGAGACATAGTCGGGTGCTTCAAATTCATGTCCATTTATGTTCCATTCATCTTTTCTATTCAGAAGTGTCAGGACCATTTCCCTAAGTAGATCAGTGGTTTTAGGACCACCTCCCTAGCTAGCTAGTGGTTGCAGGACTACCACCCATGCATGGTGATGGTTCTGCAACTTCCACTCTACACAGATCAACGGTTCTATCCAAAACCTCGGTTTAACTCATTTCCTTCATTTTCTTCAATTATCCTTCTTGGTGTTGATGGAACTGATGAAATGGTGTGTTTTTCTGGATCCCTATGGATCATACCTCCTCTTCTTAGGAGGATTTATGTCCCACAAAAGATTAGTGGGGGAGTGGTAAAGGAATCAACTCTCTCTCTCTCTCTCTTTCTCCTTCGATTACCATTTGGCTTTCATTGGTGCCTTCTCTCATCTAACCTTCCAAGACTCCTATGGATCTTTGGTTTTCTGATCCAGTGTTACATCCTCCTTTAAGTTTCCTTGAGTAAAATCCTCTTTCGAAGGTAGCTTCTTTATGTTTCCCTCTTTTTCATGCATATATTTATTTAGTAGGTGCGAGCTCTTGTAACTTGTTATTGTGTGCATCTACATGAAGTATGGCCTGAAGGTTTCTTTTCCAACTTGATCAAGTAAGGTGAAGGCCCCATATTTTATTGGTTTAGTCTTTCTTGCTTGTCTTTGTCTCTTGAGATGGATTGGTTGAATCCTCTCCATGTACACTACTACTATAGTCACCATTTTCCCTTGTATCTCCTCTTCTACTTGTTGCCCCATGGCGAGGTCCAGTGAATCAATAGGTAGATACATTGAATGCATAGTGGAAGTTTTTTTTACTCCTTGAATGAGTAGTTCCTATGGTGGATTCTACTATAAAAACTAACAAGTGCTATGCAAAATATCCATGCTCTCAATTCCATCTTGATTTTCTTCCAATGAAAGTAAACAAAATTGATGATTTTCTTGAATAATTTCATGTTCTTGGTTGGCACTTACCATATCCTTCTTTGATTTGCTTTGGTGTTCCTGAATATTGAAACTGATTCCATCTTTGAGCCATCTATATCTATTCTTCCTCCTTGTGAACACAACATCCCTAGAATATAAGAAAGGACTTTCGAAGACAACATCAAATGCATCAAGTGGAATGATATCATCCTATAATACATCAATATATTGGGTATTTATCCTAAACTAAAACTTACACTTTCTTGTAACTTGTATTTCTACACCCCTCTTCACCCATCCCAATGGGTATGGACATGGATACACATAAATCTCTAAGCCAAGTTGTTCTATAACCACATCAGAAATAAAATTTGACTGAGAATTAGAATCTACTAAATTTTTTACCTAAGTCTTTTTTATTTGGATTCTGATTTGAAAAAGCTTACTCATCTCTTCTTCTACTTCCCCATACATGTTAATGGACATGTATCCCAACCTCTCTTCTACATCTGAATCATCCTTAATATCCACCTCTCCTTTTGTTTTCATAGTGGCCATGGATTTCTTGGAATCCTTGGTTTGGTGCTTTGGGTGTAATTCCAGATGCAACTTCCAACATGTAGCATCAATATGTCCATGTACATCACAATTTTTACAGAAATTATTAGGGTATTTACAAGTATGCAAAGAAATAGTGGCATGTTCACATTTCCATTTATCTTTTCTACTTGTCTTCCCTTGTTCTTTTTCCTGTTGATCTGTTGATTGGTCTCCCTTTGGCTTTGTCTCTCCTTTCTTCTTCTTGTCATAAATTTAGTATGTTTGTATAAAATATTTATTGAGATCCTTAGGATTCATGAAGATTATCTTCCACTAAATTTGAGTTTCATGTCCTCCCAAATACTTTTTCAGAATGTCCTCATCCTCCAAGTGCATATTTAGCAATATGGCTTGTCTCTAAAACTTTTTAGTGTAGTCTTGCATGCTTTCACCACTGCCCTACCTAAAGTATTGCCACTTAATCAGCATGTCAATATTATGGCCAATAGGATAGAATTTATTTCTAATCAATTCTTTAAAACCCTTCCAAGTACTAATAATAGGACTTTTCTTCTTTTCACAAGTGACTAGATGGGTTTCCCACCAAACTAGAGCATGACCTTCCATTTTGAGATGTGCAAAGGTGATCCTTTGTACCTTAGTGACATTATGCACACTAAAATGGACTTCTAACTGTTTTAGCCATTTATCTAGTAATTTTTCATCTACTTGTCCTTCAAAATTCTTTATTTCCACTTTATTTCCAGCTTTAAAAGGTGTATGAGAAAATTTTACCTTTTCACTTACAATTGATGTCTCTTCTTCATGATCTTCCCATTCTTCCTCTTCGTGGATCTTCCGATACCAATTTTTTTGGCCAATGCTTGAAACATTGAGTCCATGGAATATTGCTTAACTGAATTTGTATTTTGTAGATCTGAAATCTCTTCTTATTTTCTATGTAACCTATCCATCATGGTCTCTAGCATCTCGACTCTACAGACCAAGTTCTCTTCTTCTATTTAATCTCGAATTCTCTTTTTCCACTTCTTCATAAAAATATCAGGCTTGTAAGGTAAAAATTCTTCACCTTTTGACCTTTTCATTGTCATACAAATCACAAGAAATAATTGAATACCACAATCCTGGATATTTAATCAGCTCTGATACCAAAATGATCTATAGAGTTCTACTTTAGAATGCTAAAAATCACAAAATTATGTTGTTCTACTTTCAAATTTGGAAAATGAAAGCTTTAGATGAAGATTAGAGATTTAGTGATTGATTAACTAGTGCTTATGATAGAATTGTAGAGAAATGCTAAAATAATTCTACACACAACACAAGAATTTTTATCTTGGAAACCCCAATGAGGGAAAACTCATCGAGAAGGGAAAATGATCTTTTTCCCACTTGTATTGGGCAATCAATAAAATTTTATAAATTACATTAAGTATGAAAAGAAGCAAAAATGTAAACCTTCTCTCCAATTACTTGTTTTCTTTGTTTTATTACACCTTGCTCCTGCAATTCCAATCCATCACTGAAGAATATCTTCTCACTTGCTCTCATATTAATACTCTAATTTTCAATCTCTCTGGATATTCAAATGACCAATTCTCTTGCTCCTCCTTATATTTATAGTCTTCTCCCATGTCCTCTCATGCATTGGAGAATGTGAAAGGTTAGGGAGGGAAGATACATAGTTAGGCACTTCAAATTCGTGCCCATTCATGCATCCATTCATTTTCAGAAGTGTCAAGACCACCGATCTAAGCAGACTGATGGTTTCAAGACCACCTCCCTCATTGGCCAGTGGTTGTAGGACTGCCCTCCTTGTAGGGTGGCAGTTCTACAACCACCGCCTTGCATAGAGAGGCGGTTCTGTCCAGAACCTCTGTTTACCTCATTTTCTTCAATTTTCCTTCTTCGTGCTGTTGGAACTAATGAAGTGGTGTGGTTTTTTGGACCCCTATAGATCACAATGAATCAGTTTTAAAAACTGAGAAGCATTTGGATCATGATGTTTGTGAAATGGTTGAGCATGTTGTTTACCATGTAGGAAACTTTCACAAGTTTCATGACCTGACTTTATCTTTGGAATACCAACAACAACATTCAGTCTAGACATATCATACAAGCTTTTGAAATTTACATGACCAAGTCTTTCATGTCAAATCTAAATATCATTCCTAGAAGAGAAAGAAAAGAAATACTCAGACATAAAACCATCAAATATATACAAGCCATTTTTCTGAATTCCAGAAGAAATAACATTTTTAAACTTATCTTTTATCCACCACTTATCTTGTAGAAAAATGAATTTATGGTTTTCTTTAGTTAGATGAGAGAAATACAAAAGATTCTTTTTCAATTTAGGAACATACAAGACATTCCTAATTACAACATTTGATAGCTTAACATTGCTACAACCTTCAGACCTAATGATTGAGTTATCTCCTAGATATATATTCTCTTCACATTTAACTACATCTGAGAGGATACCAAGATTATAAGTCATGTGCCTTGAGGCACCACTTTCAAGAATCCATTCATTGTCATTTGAAGCTAAAAGGGTAGTATACAAGGTAATAGACTACTTAGCCACATTTACTTGAGTTTGCTTCTGATTTTTCTTATGATTATTAGGCTTTTTGTTCTTAACATTCTTAGTTGTTTTGTTATCCTTCAACCTAAAATAAAATTCTTTATGCCCAAATTTTCCACACTTATTACAAGTTCCATTAAATTTGACTTTAAAGTTCTAATCAGGGATAATTTTAGTGGCGAATATTCGTACTATGGCGAATATTCCATTTTTGAAAATTTTGAAAAGGTGAATTGTTTGGCACGGGCCAGTGACCTGTTCGCCTAAAAATTACACTTTAATTTTTTTTTAGGGGTCGGCTTTGCCTACCCTTGAAAAATATCCCCTATATAAACCTAGATTATTCGCCAGGTAGAACACTTCTACTTCACATTTTTCAACAATATGATATATCCCGTATTATAGACGTGCGACAAGGGGGGTAAGTTATTGATGCGTGACAAGGAGGGTTTGCAGACAAGGAGATACTATAGATATTGATGCATAGTAGACGCATGACAAAGATTTTGTTAACGAGTGACATGGAGTTTTTTTCGATGAGCAAGAAGAGGGCAGATGTTGCAGACGCGCGACAAAATATTTGCTGTCGTGTGTTAATAGGCCTATTGACGCGCGTCACTAAGGCCTATTGACGTGCGTCACAGGCCTTGGTGACACGCGTCAATAGGCCTTAGTGACGCGCGTCACTAAGGCCTATTGATGCGCATCACTAAGGCCTATTGACGCGCGTCACAGGCCTTAGTGACGCGCGTCAATAGCCCTTAGTGACATGCGTCACTAAGGCCTGTTGACGCGCGTCACTAAGGCCTATTGACACGTGTCACTAAGGCCTGTGACGCGCGTCAATAGGCCTTAGTGACGCGTGACAAGGAGTTACAACAGATATTGACGCATAGCAGACGCACGAAAAAGAGTTTGTTAATGCGCGACATGGAGATTTTTTGATGAGAAAGAAGAGGTCGGAGGCTACAGACGCACGACAGAAGATTTTGCTCTCGTGCGACAGCAAAATCTCCCGTCGCGCGTCTGCAGCCTTCTGTCTGCATTAAAACTGGTTGCTGAAATGCAGTGCATGACACATGTCAGAACCGTTTCTCAATTTTCTCTCTCTAGACTACACCATAATCAGGTGAAATTTTTGATATACAACCCCCAAAAAATTCGCCTTGCCCCGTGAAACCGGTTCCGGGGATATTCGCGCCCTTCGCGTCTCTCTGTCCCGGATGTCCCAAACTGTTTGATACAAAAACTCCCAATCCACCCAAAATGGGCTTCCTTGTCCCTTATTCGGCTGATGACACATTGGCTTTCGGCTCCTTCGGCTATCCGTGTCCCAGCGTCCCTTTGTCTCCAGTGCCGATTTCCATGAGGTCTCTTAAAATGAACCCTGGTTCTTATTATTCTGAGTAGAATTAGTCTTAGAATTTGATTTAAATCTAGATCTGATATTAGAATTCTAATTATGATTGTTGTTATTTCTATTATGAGTAGAATTCTGATTCTATGACAAAAAATCTTGAGAAGAAGTCTCTTTTGAATCAAACTTCTCCAAGACTCTCTCTTCTTAAATTAACAGAGAAGACAAAGTTTCCAGATCAGGAAGATCATTCTCATTCTGATACTTAGAATTGATAATTGACATATAATTTCTGAATTTTTCATAAATATTTATTTGAATTACGAAGTACATAATATTATCTTGAAATAATTCATAGTTATAACCATCTAATTGAGCTTTAATATTCCTAATTTTATGTAAATAATTGACAATTTTCTCATCCCCCTTCATGGGTGTTGTAAATAGCTCTAAAACTAGTTTAGTTATCTTAGACAACCTATTGCCTTCATGCATTATTTCTAATTACTTCCATTCATATAAAATTGATTCCATATGACCTATATGCATTAATAATTCATCTCTAATGCTTTGAAATAGGATGGATAGAGCTTCCTGAGATCTCTGAGAAAAAGAACTAAGGTTTTCAGGGGTAGCTTGTCTCCCTGTGAGACATTTTTAAATACCAGTCACAAGATCCTAGAGATTTCTAGCCATAAAGAAAGCTTTTAAATGCACTCTGAAAATGTTATAATTTATTCCATTCAAAATTTGAGACTTATCTAACAAAAAACTGGCAGAACTGGCCATTTTTAATGCTCATACGGTAATGGAAACAAATATAACTAAAAATGTTTCAAGGAAGACAAATGGAGGAAAACAACTAGCTATATGATTTTTCAATATCTATATGAATGAAAACATCTTGAATTTAATAAAAAATGACTAGATTAAGATTTATTTAACCAATCTTAGTCATAATCAAGCTACATGAGCTCGACGAGTTATTTAGTAACTTGATGGGGTTAGCTCAAAAACAAGCTACTTAAAAAATTAAAATAAGATAGGCACATGTCATCTTTAAAATTGATCCTTGAGTGGAAGGGAAATCTTTAAAAAATAAAGTTAATGCCTTTCTGGGTCTGCAACAACAAGAAAAATAAACACACATCAAAAAACTTTGACAAGACTGAAAATAGTGAAAAACAAATACACGTGTTGATTTTCAATTAGCTCGCATTTTAGATTGCCGATAATAAGACAGAAGATAATTAATAAAAAAGGACCATATACATGTGTCTTAAATTAATTGGATCATTTTTTCGCACTCTAACACAATGCGAAATCAAAGTCTTAATCAAACAGAGCCACTTGTTGAAAAAGTAATGGCTGAAAAATTGAAACTTGGCAGATTTCTACCAAACCTTAAAAAAAATCTTTGGGAAAACTTAAGGTCCCTGAAATGAACCAAACTTAAAATAAATTTTGGGTCTAAAAAAGGTACAAGACATGTGACACAATTTAAGAGGTTGAGTCAAAGTGAAAAACTAACACCCTGACACTTGTGAAGGCTAACACAATTAAAATATTGATATACATTTCAAAAAACAATTGGTTCGTGCTTCAAAAATATGACAAATACTAAGCCAAAAAAAGATATGTGGAGCCTTTTAAATGGCTCACTTTTTACAAAACTGACACACACTGACAAATGTAAAAAAGGTGGCTAATTCTTATTGGATAACTACTACCGAAAATGAATGAAAGACAAAAGTGAAATATGGAGCAATTCTATTGGCTTAGATTTTTCAAATCTAACAAATTTGAAATCAAAAGATAATTGGAGAAATTTTATTGGCTCACCCTTCATAAAGACAAACAAGCAGGCTAAGCCAATTCTAATAATATGGAGACACACGTAAAACCCTTATTGGCTATGGTTTCGTAATTGAAAATAAAAAAAACAAAATGACTTACAAAGTGAACTAAGATGGAGCCCTATGATTGGCTCGGGCTTCGTAAAAACAGAAATGTCTATTTAGAAGACTAATAATACTAATCTAGCTAGTGAAAAATGATTGCATCAAGCTTCATAGAAATGAAAAAATTCAAATAAGAATGATAGAGAAAATCCAGATGGAAGATTAAAGCCACTTGGCACTCTAAGAGTGGGTACGGCTTCCTAAACATGAAAAAAAGCTGGAAAAGCTATTTGGAGCAATTTTTTAGTCCAAGCTTCGCAAAATTGAGAGGATCTTAATATAAAGTGATAAAGCGAAACTAGATGGTGTAAAATGATTGGATCGGGATTTGAAAAAGTAGATATAGTGAAAAATAAAGATTTATAAAGGCATGGTGTATTTAAACACTCCAAACTAACTATATCTAAGGAAATATTTTGGATCCATAGAAAAAAATAACCCTAACGGCTATAAATGGTGCAAAAACTTAACATAAGCTCATAAACAACAAATTTAAACTGTAAATGACTAAAACAAGATGCGGAATCAAATATCTAAGCATAAAAAAGCTAAAACATGATCTAAACAACCATTTATCCAATATTTCACCTATATTTCAAAAACTATTTAGGTAGGAATTGGAAATTTAAACCTGGTTAACTTGAAGTTATCGGCTGAATTTTTTGGGTTTCACAGATCAAATGATCTTCAAGCTTCTTCACTCTTGTAAGCTATAAAACATTCATATCTAGCTCTTCACACACATAATCACTAGCTTAGATACCATGTTAGAACAAATGTGGGAAGATATAATTGAATAATTATAGATCCACAAATAAACAGTTGAGGATTATAGATTATAATGTGCAGACATTAAAACAATGTTTTACATATGTATATAACAGTTAACATATCATGAATGAAAGCAAATAATAATAGCTGAAATTAAATGAGACAAGAGACATCATATTTAAGTGGAGAAACCCAAAGGAAAAAACTCCACTGAAAAATCATTGTCTTATATTAAGAATTTATCAATATTTCACCCAGAACTTCCACTTCACTCCTCAGTCTCATAGTAAATAGTAGCAGACTTATGTCTTGTTGTATAACATCTCACATAAGTAGCTTGAGCTTAGATCAATTTGTATATGTTCTTTTTAGTCCAATAAGATCACCAAGTAGCACACTCTCATGAGGGATCATCCTATTTATATAGGATGGGTGAGCGGTTATACCGCTTCACTCTTTTCAAATATGTGAAGACCGACTAAGATTGTTAAAAAATAATATTTAAGACAGGGGTTGTCTAAGTAGCGGTCCACCAAATGGTATCCCCACTTGACATTAACACCCCAACAATTACACCCTCAATAATTTCTTCAGTAAATAATGTAGGGAATGGATCAATGACACAAGAAGCATTCAACATCATATAGTCCACACAAATTATTATTCTACCATCTTTTTTAATATTGATAACCATAGAGATAATCCATTTATATTATTCTATAGGCTCAATAATACCATCTTGTATCATCTTATAAATATCTTATTTAAGCTTGACATGCAAAATGGGATTCATTTGATATGGTCACTTTTGAACTGGTCACGTACCATCTTTTAGCTTGATTTTCATCTCTCCTAGCAAAGGATGGACACCTTTCATGTCATGGTAGCCCCTACGAAAGAGATCCTAAAATTCAAGCAACAACTCAAAAATATTTACAACTTCAATATCATACCAATAATCTCTAATGGTTGCTTCCTTTGGTGCATCTTCTTTCCCAATATTTACTTTCTTAGTCTTTAGTAGAAAGTGACATGCATTTTCATGTTCATATTCCTTATGTAATACCTCACACTCTCCCTTAGTATGTTTTATGTTCAAGTCTTCAACTTCATCATCATCAATTAAGTACTCAAGCTTTCCCTTTTATTTTTCTTTCCAAGCACACTCTAAGAGATGCTCATCATAATCCAGTCAAATGCATTCATTGGCATGCTCATCCAAAATAGTCTCATCATACAAGTTATTCATAAGCTCCTCTTCTTTCATGATATCCCCTAGAGTGATATGTTTCATCAACTATAAGGCCTCATGCACATGAGGATTAGATGAAAAATAATCAAAGACATGCACGATACCTAAGGTCATTTTTTTCCAATTTGAAGTTTCTCACTTCATCTCAGCATGAATATACCATACACATACAAACTTGTGCAAATTTAAATAAAAATTGTGTACCTACAAGGATGACAGAAGTGTGTCGAGACCTTCAAGATAATTCTTCTCATAGATATGTATGTGAATAATGGGAGCTGTTTTCCCATCATAGATTGGTATCTTTGAATGAAGATTATTCTTAAAAAATTGAGTTAAGAAATAAAATATAATTTCACGCCATCTTAGGAAACTATCTCTATACACATCCCACCATCTTTTTGGTGCTCCTCTTAGAAAATAAACCAACATATTTCTTTTATCTCCTTCATCACACAAATTTTATTCCATGGTGTGTAAGAATTTTTTAGGATTTTCCTCTCTAGTATACATCATAATTAGAGTCCTTCCTAACCGTCAAACTATTTGTGGTGTTATTACCCTGGTTACTCTCCCTAAACATTCACTACCAAACATCTAAGTCCCATGTTCCTAGTTATCACATGCAAAGCTAGTAGTTTCACTAATTGCTTTAACTTCACTCAAGTTTAGCATTCCTTAATTTATAGGTTCAATCCTTTCTGGATCACGCATAGTATGAGCATAGATCTGATTACAATATTCCTTAGTTATTTGCTCTATGTAGTGTGTGATTCCATATTCCTCATCCCTTAAGGTACAAAACCATTGCATAAAAATATTGTTGTCTTCTAAGTATGTGGGCACATGCTATAGCATGAAAAACTAGGCATCTGACATGGTATCTTCAATACTTTATGCATCCTCCCCAGAATTTATACACGAAATGTGATCAGGTCATATATTTATCTTACTATGTTTTACTATCACAGAGAAATCAAACTCCTAGAACAACAGAATCCATCTAAAAATTTGACCTTGGAATACATGTTTATTGGCCAAGTATTTTATAGCCATATGGTCAATATAAAATATAAAAGGAGTATCAAGAAGATATTTCCAAAACTTATGAAGTGTATACACCATGGATAAATCCTCGTGCTTAGTAGTTATATAGTTTTGTTTAACAAGTGTTAGATTCCTACTTATAAAGCAAATGGGGTGATAAATATTTCCTTCACTAGTTTTTGCTAACACAGCTCAAATTGTAGTTCCTAAGGCATCCACATGAACATGAAAGGGAAAATTACATGTAGGGAAATAATGGATAGGCGCAGTGGTCAATCTCTCCTTAAATTAAAAAAAGCATGTTGTTGTGTATCCTTCCATTAAAACTTCCCCTTATATTTAAATATTATCTCCAATGGCACAACTATCTTGGCATATCCTTGGATGAATTTTCGGTAGTAACATGTATAACCAAGGAACCTATGCACCTAACTTTGATTAGTGAGTTCTTCTAACCCCAATATAATAGTTATCTTTGAAGGATCAAGTAAAATACCCTCCTTGCAAATAATATGCCCCAATAAGGTTTCAAAATGTGCAGTAAATATGAAATTATTAATATTCAAGGAGATAATTACCTTTATACATCCCTCAAACATGAGTCTCAAGTAAACAAAATGATCCTTGACTAAACCATACATAGTATAATTGTTAAGATATACCTATAGATATTTATGGATGAAATCCTCAAAGCATGTACAAATAATGCACAAGAACACTATTAGTGCATTCTTGAGTCCAAAAGGCACTACTGTATAGGAAAAAAAACCCAATTTTTAGAAAATGTAGTCTTGGTCTGATCTTCAAGCACAATAAAAACTTGATGATATCCCAAGAAACCATTTGTAAATGAGTATATTTTTTTCCCTACCACATGCTCAAGAATTTCTTTAGTAAATAGTGTAAGGAATGGATTAATAACATAAGAAGCATTCAACATCCTGTAGTCCACAAAAATTTATATTCTACCATCTTTTTTAATATTGATAACCATAGGGATAATTCATCCATATTCTTATATAGGATCAATAATACCATCTTGTAGCATCTTATCAATCTCTTTTTTAACCTTGACACGTAAATTGGGATTCATCTGATATGGTCTCTTTTGAACTGGTCGCATGCCATATTTTAGATTGATTTTCATCTCCCCTAGAAAAAGATGGAAACCTTTCATCTCATGGTATCCCATAGGAAAGAGATCCTGAAAGTCAAGCAATAGCTCAATAACCTTGGCAATTTAAACCTCATACTAATAATCTCTAATGATTTCTTCCTTTGGTGCATATTTTGTCCCAATATTTACTTTCTTGGTCTTCATTAGAAAGTGAAATGCATATGCACATTCATCTCCCTTATCTAATACTTCCTGTTATCCCTCAATATGTTTTATGTTCAAGTCTTCGAATTCATCATCATCAAGTAAGTACTTAAGCTTTCCCTTTTATTTTTCTTTCTAAGCACACTCTAAGAGATGTTCATTAGAATCCAACCAAATGCATTCATTTGAACTTTCATCCAGAATATTCTCATCATGTAACTGATTAATAAGCTCCTCTACTTTTGTGTTATCCCCTAGAGTGATATGATTCATCAACTACAAAGCCTCATGAACATGAGGATTAAATGAAAAATAATCAAATACATGCATGATACTTGAGGTCATTTTTTTTCAATTTTCAGTCTCCCACTTCAGCTCAACATGAATATACCATGCGCGTACACACCTGCGCAAAGTTAAATAAAAATTTTGTACCCATAATGATGATGGAAGTGTTTCGATACCCTCAAGCCAATTCTTCTCACATAACTATATTTGAGTCATGGGAGATGCTTTCTGATCATATTTTGGTATCTTTGAAGGAATATTATTCTTAACAAATCAGGTTAAGAAAAAAAATATGATTTCATGCCATCTTAGAAAATTATCCATATGTGAAAGAAAATATGATTTCATGCCATCTTAGAAAATTATCCATATGTGCATCCCACAAATTGGTATTCATCTTATAGCATCTTACTTCACCCTATTTTATTATTCCTTCCTTTATAGGCTCAATCCTTTCTTGATCACACACATTCTAAGCATAGATATTATTCATATCTTCCTCACTTATATGCTATGTGTAGGGCCTAATTCCATAGTCTTCATCCCTTGAGGAACAAAACCCATGCAAAAAAAATATTGTTGTCTTCTAAGTATGTGGGCACAAACTACAACTTGAATAAATAGACATACGACATGGTATCTTCATACTTTGTGCATCCTCCCAAGAATTTATACATGAAAGGAGATCAAGTCCTAGATTTCTCTTACTAGGTTTTACTATCACTAAGAAATCAAACTCCTAGAACAACAAAATCCATCTACAGATTTGACCTTGTAACATATGCTTATTGGCCAAGTATTTTAGATCCATATGGTCAGTATAAAAGATAAAAGGAGTACCCAGAAGATATTTCCTAAACTTATGAAGCACATACACCATGGATAAATCCTCATGCTCATTAATTGTATAGTTTTGTTCAACATGTGTTAGCTTCATGTTTGTAAATAAAATGGGGTGATCAATATTTCCTTCACCACGTTGTGCTAACACAACAACAATTGTAATTCCCGAGGCATACACATGAAAATGAAAGGGAAAAATCCATGTAGAAAAATGATGGATAAGAACAATGGTCAATCTCTGCTTCAATTAGTCAAAACAATGTTGTTGTGCATCCTTATAATAAAACTTCCCATTAGCTTTCAAGATCATCTCTAGTGGCGTAACTATCTTGGCATATCCTTGGATGAATTTTTGGTAGTAACTTATATGACCAAGGAACCTGCGCTCCTAAATTTTATTAGTGGGTTATTCTAACCCTAATATAATAGTTATGTTGGAAGTATTAACTAAAATACCCTTATTGAAAACAATATGCCCCAATAAGATTTCAAAATGTGTAGAAAAGATGCACTTATTTATATTCAAGGAGATAATTAGATTTATACATCTATCAAACATGAGTCTCAAGTAATCATACTGATCCTTGATTAAACCATACGTAGTCTAGTTGCTAAGATATACCTATAGAAATTTATAGATGAAATCCTCAAAATCATGTACAACAATGCACAAGAACACTGTTGGTGCATTCTTAAGTCCAAAAGGAATTACTGTATAGGAAAAACAACCCCACTTTGTAGAAAATGTAGTCTTGGTATAATCTTCAAGCATAATACAAACTTGATGATATCCAAAGAAACCATTTTTAAATGAGTATATTTCATGCCCTACTACATGCTCAATAATTTCTTCGGTAAATGGTGTCGAGAATGGATCAATGACAAAAGAAGCATTCAACATCTTATAATCCACACAAATTTTGATTCTACCATAATTTTTAATATTGGTAACCATAGGGATAATCCATTCATATTCTCATATAGGCTCAATAATACTAGCTTGTAGCATCTTATCAATCTCTTCTTTAACCTTAACACACAAATTGGTATTCATCTAATATGGTCTCTTTTGAACTAATCGTACGCCATATTTTAATTTGATTTTCATCTCTCCTAGAAAAGGATGAACAAATTTGATCTCATGGTATCCCCTAGGAAAGAGATCCTTAAAGTCAAAAAACAACTCAATAATATTGGCAGCTCCAACCTCATACTAGTAATCTCTAATGATTGCTTCCTTCGATGCATCTTTTGTCCTAGTATTTACTTTCTTAGTCTTCAACAGAAAGTGATATCACGTGCAGGTTCATCTTCCTTATATAATACCTCACGCTCTCACTCAATATGTTTTATGTTCAAGTCTTTGACTCCATCATAATCAATTAAGTACTTAATCTTTCCCTTTTCTTTTTCATTCCAAGCATGTTCTAAGAGATGTTCATCTAAATCCAATCATATGCATTCGTTGGCATGTTCATCCAAACTAGTCTCATCATGCAACTAAATCATAAGCTCCTATAATTTTTTGATATCCCTTAGAGTTATATGTTTCATCGAGTACAATGATTTATGCGCATGGATTATATAAAAAAAATCAAAAACATGCACGATACCTGAGGTCAATTATTTCCAATTTTTGATCTCCCACTTCAGTTCAACATGAATATACCATACACGTACACACCCACACAAAGATAAATAAAACTTATGTACCTTGAAGGATGGTGGAAGTGTGTCAAGACCCTCAATCTAATTCTTCTCACAGATATGTATATGAGTCATGGGAGATTCTTTCCTATCATAGTTTGGTATATTTGAAGGAAGATTATTCTTAAAAAATCGAGTTAAGAAAGAAACTTTGATTTCACACCATCTTATAAAATTATCCTTATGTGTAGCCTACCATCTCATTGTTATTCCTCTTAGTGAATACACCAATATATTTCTTCTATTGCCTTCATCGTACAACTATTCTTCCATGGTGTGTAATAATTTTTTGGGATTTTCCTCTCCAGTATACTTTAGAATCATAATCCTTCCTAACCGCTAAATTGTTTGTGGTGTGATTACCCTAGTTACTCTCCCTTGAAATTTGTGGCCAACCATCTCATAATTCCTGTGTGCCTAGTTATCACATGCAATGCTAATAGTTTCACTGACTGATTACACTTCACCCCATTTTAGCATTACTTCATTAATAGGCTAAATCCTTTCTAGATCATGCACATTTTGAGCATAGATAGGGCGTGACTTGAGTACCATCCACTAGAATAACCACGCTCTCATCCTTTTTTTAATATATAATGTAGAACTTATTGAAACACGGATCTACATTATTGGTATAGCATCAAGGCCTTCTAAGTAAGGTAGGGAAATTATTATCCTATGTCAATTCTAAAATCTCAAAATCACCTTTAAATTTATCCCCCTATATAGTAATTCTTAGATATTTTAAGACCCCAATGGGTAGTTCCATTGATTATTAGCCGTGTAAAGCAAACTATAAGAAGTTTGTAGTGGTGGCCTACCCATCCTATTTCATGCATCCATAGTGAGAAAATTTATCTCTACATCAGTGTCAATCAAGATGTTTCTCACCAACCATCCATCAATGATTGCATCTAAGGTAATCTCTTTATCATATTCATGGTTTTGAGGTGGTATATTTGCATGCAATAGATGTATATCCTTGTCCTTTTCCATGCACACAACCTTCTCACGTAACCATTTTCCTAACATGGGTATGATGTTCTCTATTATAAGCATTCGACATATTTCCCTGATTTCATCAATATCCCTTTCAAGTACTTATGTATGTTTCACATGCTCTCTATCCTACACTTGTTCCTTTAATAACAATATCTCCCCTAGAAATATCTAATTAGACCCATGGTTTCTTGGAAAACCTCCTTTTGGTGATTAACATCAGGATACTTAGTAGGTTATATAATCTCCTCACATCTAATGATTGTTTTAAATCTCACCCACTCTCATGTGTGTGAAGCCTCCACATATGTGGTGACCAATAATTGTTCCTTCTTAGTTACTTCTAAATCTTTAGGCATCCACTACCCTTTTCTACAGTTCACAACTTGTATAATCATCATTCCCCACTCATTATTGGTTTTTCTCACATGCATATACAAATCCAAAAATTCTTCCACCTTATTCCCCTTCCAAAATATGCAAAAGAAAATTTCTTTGATCACTCATGTTGATAATGATCAAGAAATATACAAGAATAAAATGTTCCTCTACTAAAGTATCCTCCATGACCACTACAACCTCTACCTTGATAGCCACCTTTATACCCTCCATTTTAATTCTTTCCGACACCATGATTTTGACCTTTGTGCATCTAAAACTTTCCTTCTTTATTATTCTTTTGCAACCTTATTTCACATGATTCCCGAATTAGATCAAATAAACAACATTGAGTGGTATCATGCATGTGCACATTGTAAATCTTGAAATAACTTGATATGTTATTTTATGTAGCATGTTGAAGGAGTGTGAATTCTCAATCATCATGTTCCTTGTGACATATTTCACAAGACAACAGTAGAGCATGCAAATTCTTGTGTGGAAAACTATTTTTAGTATTCCCTTCTACCTCAAAGTTAGTACACCAGATTCTAATTCAATTTTCATGTGATGAGCTAGCCGATAGCTTTTCCAATTGTGTCGCCATGGTTGTAATTTTTTCTTCCAAAAATGGACTTACCTTAGTGTCTACATTTCTAACTACTTCTACACCTGTAACTTCCTCCAAATCCTCACACAGATTAGTAAATGTCTTATGAAATGAAACTCTCCTAAAGAGTGTCAATAGTCTTCCTACAAACCACTACATGCATTGGTTTGGATGGATATCATAAGATATATTTGACAACAAAGTTTTGAAATTTGCATCATATTCATGTACTCTTTCATAAATTCCTTTCTTAATGTCCTTTAGTGCATTGATACTCTATTATTAAAACTCAGGGATATCAAATTATGCCAAGAAGGCATCGTGCAAGGTGTTATAATACACTGTTCTCTAGTGTGGACCATACTTTCAATACCAACTATGAACTTTACCATACAACATAGTTGAAAAATAACTTACCTTTATATCTAAAGTGGTGATCCCCTTTGTTCTCTATAAAAGTTCACATTTATGCACATGTTTAACTGCATCCTCAACTCCTATGTATTCAATAAAATGGATTGACATCTTGTAATTAATCTGAGGTTGTTGTGGATGGATATTACCTTTTCTTGGATAAGGAGTAGATCCTATCCCTAAACCTCCACCAATATTTCCTCCTCTTAGGGGAATAAAAAAGCCTTCTAAACCCCCTATTTCTGGAATTATTTTTTTTGCACCTGTGTTAGAGCTAGTCTACACACCAACACTCTGCCCTAGTGTTGTACCTATGGTACTACTTCCAAAACAAAATTTCTTACTAGTTTCCAAATATTGTTGACCAATAACTTCCAATTCCATTTGCGATGCTTTTATCTTATGATCCTCCTAAACATATACTAATACAATTCTCCCTGTATCACCATCCCAACATGGTGATCCTTGATTTCCTTCACATTATTCGCCCTTTCTATGATAATCTTATATATGAATTTATAAATCTTGAGTGCTATGTGCAAGAGATAAGGGCTTAGGGTGGTTCAAATGTGCACTAATGGTTTCCAAATCCTAAATATACTCACGATCACTAGATATTGAGGGGGTCCTTTTGTGATTTCCCATTATTAGAAGGTTATAGTCCTAAAGCCCCTCACTTTCCTCAGGGTTCCCATCACTACCGCTTGGCCCTATGTTACAAATATATTGTTTGTAACATTATTAATATTGTATTGTGTGTGAGTATTTAATAATATTATTTAAATGAGACGTGAAACTCATTTAATAATAATAGTGTGAGAAAACTAAGGGATGTTAGGGAGATATTAGGAGATGAGGTTGATATTATGTAGGGATTTAAGATCATGTTTGACTCCACCATTGTAGGGGTTAATTGATCTATATATGTAACTCATCAATCATGAATAAGATGTCCCAAATTAATTGAATTATGTGATTTTTATATGGTTTATTTGTTTACAATATGGCTGAAATATAATATTTGGTATCATATCAGGGATTCCAAGATGAGATTCTTTAGAGATATTTGAGATTCAGATTCTATTAGAAGTGGGTTCGAAGTGGTTTAACATTTTGATCCTGCGTATTGGAGCATTCTGTCTGTAATTTGAATCATTCTGCGGGCATAGTTGTTTGTGCATATTTCATCAGCCTGTTGCCTATGCATTCTATCAATCGACCTGCGTATTGCGTCGCCATTCTGGTAACTGTGATTGTGTTTATCACTGTTTTTGGCAACTATGCGTTTTTTTGTTTTTTTCCATTTTTGGACATACCGAAAAAAATCACAAGAAAAAGAAAAAAAAAATCCATTTTTGGAAAGGGTCCAGAAAGAGGTTAGAATTAGAACTTGAAAGTGTCATATCTTTCACCTCATAACTCAGATTGAGGTGATGTTTTTTTTTAAATGTATTTTTTTCAAGATCTTTGCATTGATTATATGCTTTCTACTTCCAATTGAAAGTAAAATTTTACTTTATTGTAAGGGTGCATTTTTGACTAAGTTCGACATCCATAATGGAAATCCCATTACAAAAATTCAATGGTGAAGAATTTCACACGTGGCAAGTGTGAACTCAGTTACTTTTGATGAATAAAGACTTGTGGGAAATTGTTGAAGGTAAAATTTCAAAACCAACTGATGTTGATGAAGCCATCAAATGGGAAAGCAAGGATAGGAAAGCAATAGCAATTATTGGTCTTGGATTGTCTGATGCTTACTTGCATCATATTGATTTATCAAAAAGTTCAAATTTCATATGGACTACTTTGAACAAGCGATTTGGATCTCAAATAGGGAGTGCAGTGGTGACACTCAAGCAAAAACTATTTGGGATCAATATGGAAGAAGGTGAGAGTATGGTTGATCACATAAGTAAATTTCATTCTATTTCAAATCAAATAGCTGGAATAAAAATTGATGTGGGAGATGATGATGCAAAATCAGTATTGTTAAATAGTATGCCACCCAGTTATTCTAACACTATATTTACTTTGAGTAAAGTAAATCCTAGTTTAGAATATTTGATTTCATCTCTCATGGAGGAAGAAAATAGAACAAATAAGAATATTATTTCAGAAGAAACAAAAATGTTTGGTAAAAATAGGTCATATGATAAAGGAAGATTCAAGAAAGGATCTAATTCTAGAGATACAAAGAAACATATCACTTGCTACTATTGCCAACAATCTAGACACCTTTCCATAAACTGCATGAAAAGAGCAAGAGATTTACTTGAGGGAAAAATTGAAAATGCCATGATTGCCGATGAAGAAGAAGATGATGATAAGGAAGAACCAGAGGGTGATTTTAGTGGTTATGATTTTGAATACTTCCTTCTTTAGATAACTTTCAGATGGAGGCCGGAGGCAACCAAGGAAGGAGGTTGATCAGCGACCTCTCACCAGGCACCATCGACGAGGTCGCGGTATTGATTTGGTGGCCAAGTATTTTAGTTGTGTGTTTGATTCCATTATTGTGTGTTTTATAATAAGAACAGAAGGAAATTATTGTTCAATTTTAATTTCCTTTTATAAACCTCCTTGATGTAATGTTGTAATAGAAAGAAAAAAACACAAGTACAAATTCAGCATCATGATACTTGAAGGAGATGAACAGAGGTTCATGAATAGGGTTTCTTACCTTGGAATGAGGTCCATATGTGTACCAATATCATGAGAAAATAGGGGTGTGCAAGCTGCAGAGAAAGCGTAACTATTCTTTTCTACATTGTTCACATTAGGGGAGTGTAGGGGAATTAATAATGTTAACAATAGGGGAGTGAATGTTATGAATATATTGTTTGTAACATTATTAATATTGTATTGTGTGTGAGTATTTAATATTATTATTTAAATGAGATCTGAAACTCATTTAATAATAATATAGTGTGAGAGAACTAAGGGATGTTAGAGAGATATTAGGAGATGAGGTTGAGATTATGTAGGGATTAAAGATCATGTTTGACTCCACCATTGTAGGGGTTAATTGATCTATATATGTAACTCATCAATCATGAATAAGATGTCCCGAATTAATTGAATTCTATGTTTTTTATATGGTTTATTTGTTTACAATATGGGTGAAATATAATACCTTATTCCTCTTTTTCTCAATTCTTCTTCAATCGCCCAATCTCATGCGTAACTAAATATATGTTATCTTTCTTCTATATCCACTTCCTCTATCTAGCCCAACGTTATCATTTCCAACCCCTTTCCTTGTCCTTGCATGTAGAATTATTTTAACCAACCATAGGTTGATATTAAATTCCAATTTCAATCATCATGATCCGAATGGAAATCAAAAGTGTGTGTAGATATGATCCTCTAGGATTGTAAAGAAACTGGAACTCAGCTTTCTCTAGACACGAATATGTAGAAATTTCATATTCTAAAGTATAGTTGCTCAAACCACCTTCCCACCAGTATTCTACTACATGTGTCCATGGTGTGTCTAACTCATCTAACGCTTAATACATTTCATGATTCCATATGTTTCTTTGTCCCATCCTACTCCCTCTATTTTATATATACGTTGCTAATCAGTTATATAAATCCTTCAGAAAGAAGCTAAAGAATGTCTCATAAATCTCATCATAAATATTGTCATCAGCCCATTTGTGTGGATTTAATTTTTCACAAGTACTATATATTAGTGTAAATTTTTCTTCACCTTCTTATATACAACATTTAATATTATCCAAACATAACCAAAATTTCATAAGTGCACCACATCTTAAGAGTCTAGATTAAAGAAGGTCTTGGCAATGGAACCAAATTTTCACACTGTAATCTAGGATTAACACAACATAGTCAGATGAATTATCCCTTCACCCAGAATTAAGTCTAAGTTATCACCCAAATCATGCACAAATCTACTTGGTCCCTTCATGTGTTGACTTTCAAGATACAAATATTGTGCACATGGTTACCACCACATACACACATATCATATGGAGAATACACATAATTTCACATAATTATATCATGTGTAAAGACATTTATACATAAACTTACGAGAGTTGATTATTTATTCATAAATCATGATTTATTATATATATGTAAGTTTACTATGACAACTTTGCACTTCACATAGAATACTTATACAAATCCACATCAAGCTCTAACCAATAACATGATCTTCAATATAATACAAGATAATCTATAACTCCTTAAGAATTTACAAGACTCTCCATGACACACCAAGACATTACATAACATACTCAAATATCCTCCAGATTTATATATTAAAAGGATACTATAAGTATTTATAGGGTGGAAAATTTTCCTTCAACGCTTGATCATGCTTTAGTCTCAAAATAGATTGGTACTATACATAGAACGCATGCTCTAAAACTCACACTTATCTATACTTGGACTCAAACCTATAATTCTCCAAATATGGGTTTCTTTATTTTGTAAGCTCTATTTTCATCCCATGTGCTATAAATAGCCCTATTTTATCCATGCATTAATATTATCTTCAATTAGTCCTACATGCTTTTATCTTCCTATCACTCGATTCTTATCCAATATTTTTCTATTTGTGATCAAGTCATTTCTTATTTTTCTTCACAACATATTATCACCTTTCATACCCAAAAGTGTCATGTCTTCTCATGTACCTACATGCCAAACCTTCACGCATCATCCTTTATACTTCTGTGCACAAATCCCACGCACTTCTCAACCTTCACGCAAATCTTATACTTAGTCAATTTATTGGCTCAACACTTACCTAGGGAAAGATGAACCAAAGGGATTTCAAAGAGAGCACCACAAGGTAAAATGTAGATAGAGAACAACATAGTAGTAATCCGCTATATGGAATATTCAAACTAATTGTATGGGTATGAAAATGAAAAAGATACACCTCCCATGATTATTGTTAATGAAAAAAAATCATGACTAAAGACATCATACAAGGGATCAAAAATACAGTATGGGTAGATTTTGAGACATAAACAACCTATATGGGAAGCATTTGAAATAGGATAAAACATATTATCATCCTAAAACAAAGATATTTTCAATGAGGTCATCCAAAATGGCTTCCTGGTATAGTGGATGACCAAAATAATCTTACTATTTACACCCTTTTTAACCTTGGTAGATTAAATTTTATGGACATACACAACCTACAAAGGAATGTAACATTTTGTAAATAGGAGCTATTTTATTAATTAACTTCCAGCATTAATTATAAAATATCATAATAACATGTTGGTTATTATAATTAATGATTACAATATGCTACAATATAGAAAACACAATATTGAAGATATACTTAACTACACAAGATTGTAGAGAAGGGACTTGTATGCATAGACTAAAGAATATAGGAGTGCAAAGGCTGGAGATGCTTTGTTTCTGATACTGTGACTTGAAGTCCCTCTGGTGTAGGACTATACAACTTCGTCAAGATGTATAATTTGGTCCTTCCTTCATGTTATGGTCATGGACCCTCTTAAAATTAGAATTTGTAACTTTTTGGGTCATTCGGTGGTCTACATATGTGCTTCGCTATCAAACCCTATTTATTGCAAAATATTTAAACCATTTGTAACAGTTAAATCACACTAAAACCCTAACCATATGTGGAATACCCTACAATTAAGGTAAATTTTTGGGTTGAAGTGTAATTTTTGTACCACCTACATCAGCAGTACTCTGAATATGCTTCAAACCACATGCACTTCACAAGTAACATGTAAAACCTATGTGAATCCAACTAGTTTTGTTATTATTTCTGCCAAATCTTTGACTATGTGTTTTTTGATGTCCCATAATGAGATGCCTTTACCTTTTCGTAAATGACCATAGATGGTCACAGTTTTTGGCTTTATATGAGGTTTGGTGGTTTTTTATGGTAAGATATAGATACCCTGGTTTAGTAAGCATGTGGCTCAAGAAAGTATGGCTAAATTAATGGGAATGACATCCTATTTAATAAACTAAATGACTTCGTTGTGGTATATTCTCATGATTTTTTTCATGATATTTAGATGTTCTCCCCTGTAAGGCATTACTGTGAGCTTGTGCACAATCATTCCTTGGACCGGGTCCTTTGCTACAATCTTCCTTTGTGTTTCTTATGCTTGAACTTTTGGCTACTATGTCCCCTAAATTTTTAGGGCATGCTCCACTAGCTGATAGTGAGGTGGATCACTCCACCTAGTTTTTAAAAGCATTGTAGAGATTCTCATGTCTTATTTTTGTGTCCGATAAGGAAAGGAATGTAAATCCTTATTCTTGCATCATTCCTTGGACTACTAGAACAATGGGTCTAATAAAAGGATCCATTTTTTTCTTTGGTTACTTATTTCCTTACAATTTTTCTTTGTTGGCACTTTTCTCATATTTCATGTTTGTTATTGTTTGAAAATGACTTCTTGATAAACCATTTTACTTGTTTATACCCTTAGATATTTCTAAGTGGTCATTTTTTGATCATTAATCATTGATCTACCTTTGTCATTACTTTTATCCATTGGATATTTCATTTTTTGTGATCTTAGGAATTTGATGCATCATTCGTACTATCAGATGGATTTTGTTATTTTCAAATTTTTGAAATTGGCTTTTTCTTTCAATTTCTTTCTTGTTTATTGTGCGAATTTCCTAGACTTGTTGGATTCATTCTCTTTTTCCTTTTTTAACTTTTTGCCCTTCTAGATGGTGATTTTTTAATCCTTGTTATCTTACACACACACGCGCGCGTGCACACACACACACACACACACACACACACACACACACACACACACACACACACACACACACACACACACACACACACACACACACACACACACACACACACACACACACACACACACACACACACACACACACACACACACACACACACACACCTATTTGTGTCTACAAAATTTAAAAATTAGAACAAATTTATACTCTAACCATTGTGTCTAAGTGCTTATTGTATTCTTTGATATTTTTCAATTTTATGTATCATAGGATACATCCATTTATTATTTCAGGAAATATATTTCCCTAAAAATCCCGCACTATTATAGTACCCTATTTTTTATGTGATGAATGATATATGGGCCTTTCCATATTATGCATAATTTTCCTTGGTGTTCTTTAAATCTGATTTCTTACACCAAAACACATTGTTCTGTTTGGAACTCCTTATTTTGTAGGTTGCGGTCATGATAAGCATTTTGGATCTGTTTATGTGCTTCTTGATTCCATTGTGTTGTTTCCATGTATTCCTCCATTTTTTCCAATCTAACAATCTACTTTCAATAGATTCTTTGTCTCCCAACCAAGTAACTAATGTGATATGAAGGCTTAGAACAATATATTCCATTGGCACGATTGCTTCAATTCCATAAATCAAATGAAATGGTGTATTTCATTTACTTCTCTTGTGGTTAGTTATATATGCCCATAAAATGATATGTATTTGGTCTTCCCAATCATCCCTTTGCACATTGCAGATGTTTGTTAACAAAAATTCCATATCTTTATTTGTCTATTTCACTTGTATATTTTCTTGTGGATGATATGTTATACTTTTGTGATGTACAATCATAAATTTTTATATAAGTATTTTCATGTTATTATTAAAAAAATGTGTGCCTCTATCACTTACTAGTTTCTGCAGACATCAAAATCTATCTATTATGTTTTCATATAGGAACTTAGTTGTGTCCCTTATTATGTAATTTTTTGTAGTTACAGCTTCTACCCATTTTGTCAAATAATTCATTGTTGTGATTTTATATCATTTTTTGTACCCTCTTGATGGAGGGTGAATTATCCCAGTGAA
Organism: Taxus chinensis; assembly: GCA_019776745.2. Lineage (NCBI taxonomy): Eukaryota > Viridiplantae > Streptophyta > Pinopsida > Cupressales > Taxaceae > Taxus > Taxus chinensis. The sequence continues at coordinate 336,342,170 of CM034150.1, forward strand.
TTCTATTCCCCATTGCTCAAATGGTTGCATTCCTAACATATGATTAAGAGTAATTTTATCTTTCTAATTTGGTTTCCCCACTCACTAACAAATTTCGCAATGTTTTGTAAGATGATGTCCATCCTAAAATAAACTTGGCCACCAAATTATTCTTTGAAATATATTTTTTACAGTGAGTACCCCTGCAAAATTTTCTTTGGATATGCCTTCATCAGCTTTGTGTAGTAATAGTTCCCTTTCATGTTCTAACACAACTTTGTGCAATACTTCCACCTTGCCTAGCTTATACAAAAATCCATTGATGATAGTATATAGTAAGGCATTTGTAATTATATGTTTAATTTCTTTCTCTAAATAGTGTTATGGAAAAATTCCTTGTAATAATTGTGTATTTTTTTTAAATTATTTTGGTATTGTGATAACATGAAATTAATGTGCATCTGTGGTATCTTCGTCTAATTCATCTTGTTCTTATTTTGTGTTATATGTGACTCAAACGGTCTAGTCCTAAATTTTCTCTTCCTAGTTTCACATTTATTTTAATCGTATATTCTTGGAATAGCAAAAACCATCTCGATATACGACTTCCAAAGAATGTCTTATTCTCCAGGTATCACAATGCTTAGTGATATATGAAGAATTAAAACTCAGTTGCTAACAGATATTGCCTAAACTTTTGGAGTGTAAAAATCATAGCTAGAGATTTCATTTTTGTAGTTGTGTATTTTATTTCTATGGGTGACAATTTCCTACTTACGAAGTGGATTGGATTCTCCTGATTAATCTAGAATTATACCAATTGTGGTATCTAACACATCACCATGCACATGGGAAATATTTGACCAATCTAGAAATATTAATATTGACACACTGACTAGTTTGTGTTTTAATTTTGTAAATTCATTTTGACATTTAGTTTTCCATTCAAACTTCTCATCCTTAAGTAACAGTTTCTCCATTGGTTGTACTATATTTGCATATCCACTAATAAATTTTCTATAGTATCTTATATGTCCAAGGAATGTGTGGATCTTTGAAGGTGTTTTTGGGGGTTTGATCCCAATTATCCCATCTATGTTTACTTGATCAACCAAAATTCCTTCTTTACATACTACGTGCCCAAGTACTACTCCAAATGGTGTAAAGAAAAGCATTTTAAAAAAAATAGTGCACTACACAAAGCTCTATATCTTTCTAACGTTAAGTGTACCTTGGATACATGTTATTTGAACAAGGAAATTACATCCCAATCATTCAATTATACTTTAGGAAGTCATGAATGAAATCTTTCAATGTAGTGACAACAGCTCGGGAAAAGATTGCAGGTGTATTTTTCAATCCAAATGGCATGAATTTATATGTGAATCTTCCTCATTTTGTTGTGAAAGTGGTTTTAGCTTGATATTTTTTCTCAATTAGAATTTTATGGAAGCCACTGAATACATATTTAAATGAGTAAAATTTATATCCCTCTATTGCTTCCTATAACACCCTTGTTGTTTTAATATTTTGTTGTGATAACATTATTGGATTCTTGGCATATTTTAGGCCTACATTTTGTCTTGATTAGTGTGCATGGTCTAAATGTAGGTAAATTTTTATAGAATGATTAAGAAAATGTGATTAGTACACAGGCATTGAATATGAATGTGTATCATGGTTACATTATTTCTATTTCCATACCTTGTTATTAAATTCCTAAACAAATCCTACCAGGTTCATTCGATCTAACTCCTACCTATTTAAGTGTTGGAAATATGTTGTTATACCAAATTTAATAGGTGAATGTGAATAAGTATGTTATTGAGCTTCATGTGTTAAGGTAAGTGGATCCCGATCTTATTATTACTGCTAGATACCAACTTATCTTGGGATTAGGATGATCACATTTTGATAAGAAATTAGGCTTCGTATACATTGGCAACAAGATCTTGTCTATTGCATGAGCTATAATATGTCAGGATTTAGTATGATGGGAATTCTATAAAAATGGTGCATGATTTTTAATGTGGAAATAATATGATACAATTCTAAATGTGATTACTTTGGTTTTAGACCTGTAATGTTTTGGGAATTTATATTACGGTCTATTTTAGGCTAAATTAAGTTGATGTATTCACTGTTTAATGCCCTAATCTATGTTAGTGGTTTAATGTTTATCACCATGGATAATCGATTTACAAGCTTAGGCATAATTATTTAAGGGCCTATGTTAAGAAAAAATGTTATTTGAATTATTATTTTGAAACTTATGTTTATTGATCATGACATAATGATAAGTTGTTAACAGACCTGTATAGTGCCAAAATAAGGTAAGATTAAGTCGATGATTATTTTATTATTTATTTTTCTAATACTATGTTAGGGGTCTAATGGTGATCACCCTGAAATTTAACCTTATTAAGCCTCAGCATAGGTAATAAGGGACCTATGAATGATTAACCAAGGTTGATGTTTTTGAATTAATATAAGCCTAGTTAATAAGGGTGAGTTGGCACCCACCTCCTTCGTAGCTTGTACTGACTAACGAATTGAGAGGGAAACTAACAAAATTTATAGGTCTTGTCTAAAAGGATGGACAACTATTTGCATGTCCTTATTAAGTGAAGTTATGTGGAATTGCTAAATTTTGAAAGATAGATGATTAGGGGGAGAGGTACTCACCTAACATGCATTGAATGCCCTGAAGTTCACTCCACTACCTCAGGGAAACCACGTGGTGGTTTTTGTGAAAAATATGGCTGGTTTTTCTATTTTTGGTTTTTTTGAGGTTTTGTCAAGCTCTACATGCTCAAGGAGTTGCCTATTTTTGTGTTTCTTGGTCGTTTACTTGTGTTGATGCATGTAATCTTTGCAAATGTGAGTTGAGAAAATTTAAGGATACATTAATATCTGGTTCAATAAATATTAATGGAGGGTATTGGAAGTTTTTGTCTTTATGTGGAATTGATTCTGAGTTAGTTCTAGAAAAGGAAAGCTTGAACAAAAAGGAAATGAAGAGTGTCGCATTACCAAGCATGATGAGCTTTTTCCCCTTTTCTAATGGCTTAGTCTATTTAATATTTATGTAAATAAAGTATTTATACATATTTATGTGTTATTATTTAGAAATGGGTTTCTCAGAGTAATGTCTTTCTAGTTTTATATCATTAATGAATCTGGGTATAAACGAAATATCGGAAAAGTTAAAGTGTTTTTAATATATGTTGCTTGTGTTAATATAATGGATGAAATCAAGTTAGCTTCTAAGATTTTTTTATTAATGATATGATGTTACCCAATGGTCTTAATTGTTTTTGCATATCCTAATACTTTATTCTATTTCAAATGTAGATATATCTTTTTCCTTATCTTTGCAAATATTATGTTTATGGGTAAAAAATGTTCAACCAGTTGGGGTCAACTCTCAGTTTTTAAAATGAAAACTTTCCTATGTTTTCATAGCAGATCCAAAATGGAAATAGTGGCTTGGTTGTGGTTTTGGTTGAAGATTCATTCTTAGGAATTGTTATTATTCATTGTAAATGTCTTTGCTTCCTTTTTCTTCCAGGGTGTTAGATTATAGGACTGTTACCACAATGGTTTACGAGTGGTCTATTGACTTCATACCCAATTGGTGGTTGTAGTATTGCATCAATATGTAGTTGGCTTATGATTGAACGGTTGTATAAATTTTCTAAACTACAAATCGATGATAGTATTATGTGAATATCATTAATGAAATCATTTTTTCTCTTCATTAGACCCAGAGACACCATTTTTCATAATTTGTTTGTAGAGATAGTTTTCATTGTATGTCGAATGGGATGTTTAAGTTTTAGAGGTACCTTCATCTCATCTTACTAATGTTGGGTGTCATTTTGAGAGAATGTGCTCTCGTATTTTTTACTGGGCTCTCAAGGCTATAACATTTAATTGTTATAATGTCCTTTACTTGTAAATACAGTATATGGGCTTTATGGCTATCCTCTAAAAAGTGTGATATGATTTCATTGGGTAGACAATGTTTTTGGTTGGTACTTTGTAAATTTTAAGGTAAATGATATTTACCTTGTTATTTTTGAACCTTATACACTCTCTACTAAGAGCTATTGATAAACTATGATTATGTAGACTATGATGGGTTGGTCAAGGCTAGTCAAATAGTCTTCTCTAGGGTATGTGGAATCTAAAATAGATTTGTGCTTGATTGTAAGCCTTCTCTTGGTTAAGAGACTATGTATTATTATTATGAGAAATAGGTTCTGATGATGATGTTAATCTTAAGGATACCTGAAAGATATATTTACTCTATTACTGGGAGTAATAATTGTTACCATAAATAGTTGTATTTAATTCAATGATTATATATCATTGGATACTTTTATTTTATGTGGTGATTAAATACTATTGATATTTATATTTGATGGAGTGATTAAATGCCATTGATAATTATATAAATTATTTGGGGTTATATAGTATCAATATAATTATTGTACTTATGAACTAAGTTGATAATGAAAGGTTGATGTAAGTTGATTTGTGTTATGATACTTATCCTTAAGTAGTTAGATTCAAAGGAAGTTAACAGTAATGTGAATGCAAAGTATTTATCTTGCTATGGTACTAATTTGGTATTTTTTCTAGTAAGTCAATTGTGTGATTTAATTTAATGCATAATTTCATTTATTTAAATGTTAAATGGCATAAACCTTTAGGAGGGGAATAGGACTTATCATGATAGTTATTTCAAACTTACCATTACTAACATTTTGCAGATGGAGTACTTTAAGTCTGCAAGGCGAGTGATGTGAAAGAATTTATTTATTTAATTTGATTGATTAAATGTTGCAATGTACTGAATAGTGAATTTGTAATTAAGAAAATTATCGTTGTACTATTTAAATGATTAAGAGGAAAAATTAGCCTACTATTTTTATATCTGTTTTGGAAAAGAATTGATTAAAATGTAATCTTTATTTATTTGAGTATTGATCAAAATCAGAAAAGTTAAGGAAAGGTTTCTTCATCTTAATTGATTCTATGATCAAAAATTAATAAGGACTAAAATTATTATTATTATTAAGTGATAAAATATAATGTATTTCTAAAATGTAAGCATTGTTAATGGATATAGTGGATTATAAATATAATTTTTTGTTTAGTAACTAAATATAGTACATATATTAAAGGATATATGTGTAGTGAATTATAAATATACTTTTGAGTTTAGTAATTGAATATAGTTTATAGATTAAATGATATATGTGTATTTGTAATTACATATGTTTGAATTATATGAAATATGAGGTGTTGTGTAATAATTAGAATTAATCCTATTAAGTATTATTCTATACCTAATACTTGTGAAAATGGATTAAATATGATCTATGGAATTAATGCATTAGAATGATTTAAATCTTAAAGTAGTGAATATAATGATCATGTTGGTATGACTCTAAACATACAATTTATGTTTGAGAATTCCTCATTTAGATCTTTAGGTACGAATTTTGTTGTAAGGTGAGTATTGTTGAAACATGGGAATTGACCTGTTGTAATACTTTTCCAATCATAGAAATAAGTACGAAATTTCTAATGCATGGGTCACAGAAAGCCAACTTTGGATGGATGCTATAGAGCAGGATTCATAGAATGACACGTGTCTTTCTTTAAACACTGGCATACAACAGGTATCCCAAGTTTTCCCTTATGCTTCATTTATTATGTATGTTGTAATCTACAATAATTGGAGTTATGCTAAGTTATAAAGGTTTTTTTCCTATCAAATTAATACCTCGGTACCAACTTATGTTGGCTATGGGGGAGAAATATATTATGTTACAATGAAATTCATTGCATGAACTCTTTCTATTCCATAGGAAACCTAAGTTGGCACAGACGTGTCTAATATACATGGTTAACAAGTTTACACCTTTGTAGAACTTGGAATTAAATTAATTTTAATTAACTAATTCAATTCTAATAATGTAACTAAGTGACATAGTGATGGGACATGTTTAAGATACTTTGTGCAGTCTAGAAACAGAGCATGTAATGTATGAATCATAAACTTTGGTCAAAGTAGTGTATAGTAGTACACTGTCAGGTTCACCTAGTTCTAACTAAGTGTGTGATTTTAGATGGGATTTGATTGACTGAATCCTAGGTAGACACTTTGAAAAAACACTTGAAAATCAATGCCGAGAAGGGAACTAACAAGTATACTTTGTGTATAGACTTGAAAGAGAACCTTATAGGGGATTGAGTAGGATCTAGTTGACCCATGCATATGCACATTTTTTATTGATTTTTTATTTGAAGAATTATAGTTATTTGATGCTAGATTTAAATGTTAGTTTGTACATTTAAATAATTTAAGGCATATGTCTAATTAGGAAAAAAAATCCTAGTTGAGAAGCGTAATAAAGAGGTTGTTACACTTCCAATATTTTATCAATGAATGGAGTTGGGAATGGGTCATTAACACATGCATCATTAAGAGCCCTTAGTGTCCAAAAATTATGGTTTCTCTCATTTTATTAGGTTGGGTGACTATCAAACTTACCAATTATGAGTTGTATATTGGGTATATTAGACCTGTTTCTATCATCTAATCTAATTCCGATTTTACTTTAGCTTTCATATTCAGATACAATCGGTATGGTCATTTCTTTATAGGTTTTTCTCCTTTCAACTTAATACACATTTTTCCAATTGAAGGATTCACTCCTTTTATTTCCATTAAATTTTGTAGGGAACAAATATATGTAGTATTTCATAATTGCAACATTTCTGACATCTCCTTTTCTGTCCAGTAGTCTCCCACAATAGCTAGTTTTACTATTCATGGTGTTATGGTGTCTTCTACCCTCTTGCATACTGGTTCATCATATAATTTAGCTTTCCCCTTATTGCGGGTCTCTATAACCATCATGGATTCTTCTTTTTCATATATGTTTAGATTGTGTATCTATAAATTTGGTTATATATTTTGCTATATAAACACAAAAATATACTTGATAAAAACTCAATAGAATTTGATATTTAATAGTTCAATCGATGCATCTTACAAGAGAAAGAGGTGACATATAAATAGCTTAAGGTTATATTAATATCAAGGAGTAAAACCTTACCATGGATTCCCAAAATACCTTAAATTCTCCCTAAATACTCTCCTACATATCTTAAAATTATTTTATTCCCTCATTCTTATTACTATATCTAAATTATGTGAGTATTACTCACATTTGAGTATATTATTTCTACATTACGATTTTTATATGTATCACTAATAAACAAGATTTACTAACATCCCCAGTAGTGTGAACATGGAGAAAAATTTATATTGTACTAAAATGTGTCACCTCTATGTTTGCTCATGATTTGGATGGTTTTGTTTTCAGGATAGCCAACAACCTTTAGAATGGTTTTACAAGTGGTTTACCAATAACCATAATTTGATGATTTTCCAAATGGCTTACCAACAAAAATACTACCAAAGGATGGTTTTTCAAATGGTTAACCAACAACCATACTAAAAAATGATGGCTTTCTAAGGACAACCAACAACCTAAATATCATGATGTTGCAATACTATTTCTTCTCTCATCACCATCTAACATCAAGGGATAATACAGGAATCACTCACACATTACAATTGAACATGAATGATTCATATGTTCTTATTTTCTACAACATAACATAGTGTAAAGCATAAACACAACTGAAAAAATTCCACAACTTCATTGTGTAACCCCTTTGCTTGTGGTAGGCAAGAGGATTATGATTTTCCTCTTTCCTTCATTGCCTCCATCCCCCATTAAGAAGATACTTAATTAGAAAATATTGCTTTGAGGCTCTAGTTCAAAATTCCCCCCATCAATTTCAACTTGGACATTGGATTCCATCGATAATGCATCCATTAAATTGCAGGTAATTTTTAATATTTTTCATAATTGTTTACTTTATTTTGACATTTTAATGATTTTGTAATTGACAATGTGACGACCGAATAGACTTTTGACATAGAATTAAAATTAACTTGAGACAACATACAATACTTATTTTGATAAAAAAAAATGAAACTTGTATGGATAAGACAAATACCTAATAAGATATTTATATAACAATAAAACAATAATTTTATTTTACCATAGACTTTTATAATGGCATTAATCAATATTGACTAATAAAAGAAAGAATATTTTTTCAATACTATGACTCAAGATTGACAAAAAAATAAAAACGCGACTATTATAATAAGAACATAAAATTCAACTCAAATGGATTCACTTGCCTTACATGTGCATGTTTAAACTAGTGGGCACATGGATGATGAGGTGATTTTTAGACGCATTCCATGGGGAGTTCCAATGACTACGTTGCAAGCTAAAGATTATTTCCTATGTGCAATGACTAGTTAGTTTCTTTTTTTATTGATGGTTTATATGGTTTGATACAATGCATACAAACTAAAACTTGAATAGATCTAACATCATAGTCAAGTTTGGAATGATGGAAGTATAAAAATTAGAATGACCCTATTGATGCTTTGTCCCATCTCCCACATTAGATCCACATGCTACACATAGAGATCAAGTAAAGCCAATGCAAAACCTAATTAATACAGATCTAAATTTCTAGATATGATGCAGGATAAAATATGAGCTACATTATTTATAAATAAAATTAAATAAATATAATGCAAGCATCATGGATGGCCATGGTGATTATCAAGTCTGACAATAAAGATCTGAAGTAGAATACTGTAGTCATATTTTTATATCCTTAGACCAATATTGTAATCCCATATGTGTCATCCTATCACCCAGCGGGCATTGGGCACTCACCCAAGGCATGCACAGGCACCGAGCCCCTCCTTCATGTGATTTTAGTGAGAATACACCATCTATGAAAGTTACTTAGATGTAAAAGAATGGGAAAAGAACCTTGCATTCATTCTTAGCACTTAGAAAGAGTTTCTAGACAAATGCATCCATTCAAATAAGAAGAGAAAGGTACTAATAAAATATAGATTTGAATTGTAACAGAAAGGAAATACACCAAGGGTTACATCCATTAACATGAGGAATAGATAGAAGATCCATGTATTGTACAAACATAAACCAGTAACCACATATATTAATATCCAAAATTTTCAATAATCACATTACATTCAGTGAGGCCATAGTAGACCAATATAACCATGCAGATCAGGGTCATAAATCAGAACTGGACTATGTCCCTTGTACCCCAAGGATAATCATAGACCCATCCCCCTAAACACACCATCACTCCCAGAGTTCTCCTAATCCCTAACCCCAAGAACCCTCCATTATATTTCTACAAAGCTTCGCCTCTCTTCCACTATTATTTTCTTCTATTGGACTCTTGTATTTATAACCTTAGTAACCACCACCATTCCTTTCTAAAGTAGTAGATTGTTCGCCAATTGTCCAAGTGGTTCTCCAATGGATCATGCCTCCTTTGATCCTATCTCTTCACTCTGTGTAATGATTTTCTTTTGGAACCTTCCATCACATACATGGAATATTCCATGTTTGATCCTATAGTCACCAGGATGCCACCTTATCCACAAGGGTCACGCTTTTCTCATGTGTTTCCTGGGACGTTGAATATGGCTAAGTCCAAAAGCTATCTTTTTGTGTGCACGTGTCGTGTTTTCTACAAAACCCTGCTAGAACCCTGTCACGCATGCCTTCACCTTACACATCCTTCTTTAGTTAGGCCCTATGTGCCCATGTGCCTTCTTGTACTCATCCAAATAATTCAAAGTGTAGTGCCCATATTTTTATAGCTCAGTTACTTGTTGCTCATTACTCATAGACATGTTTTGACAGAGATTTGTTATATTTTGGACATTACATTAGGATATTTGATCTGATTAGGCATGTATGGACATTTAGGCATATAGCGTCAATTTATCTTGATTACTATGTTGTTTGCATTATCTTATGATACCATGGATACTAATTGATATGATGTTGTTTTGGAACGTAGTTATATTGATGGATACTCAATTTTTTGCATGTTGGGATTATATGGATGCATGTCATTTTATCATTGTGACTAACTTATGGTGAATTATGTATAGTTGTGCACGTTGTCTGACTTTCAATTCAAGAAAGAAAAAATGTTAGTCTAGAATTCATTGATATCTTATTTAGTAATTGATTTATATTTTATCAGACAGGTGTGTTTAATGTGTGCAATGAGTGTGCAGGTGATATGTCACAAGAGAACGTGGGACTCAAGCTAGCTACGCAACTTTACACAAGCAGCCCATGGGCTAAGCCCTAGCCATGTTCATTGCTTGAGGCCTTAGCATTAGAATTATTGTTTTAGGCACCATGGGTGACCCTCATTTATAATGTAATATGTCTTCTAATTATTAATTTTGCTTAGGGTGGTTAGTTTGTGTTGTAATCTTGTTTTGGGAAATTAATGACCCCACTTGAATTAAGTTTTGAATTATTTTATTAATGCACTTAATCAAAAGGGTTTAGGGTCACATGTGAACCCTTGGGTGGTCCCCACACCCTCTACCATTGTGCCAAATTTTTCCAAACCCGAAATTGGGTTATTTTGGGCATTTTTAGGGACCCCTTTTTAGTTTGGGAGTTCCCTTAACATAAAAATGAGCCCTTGGACCCTACCTAATAGGTAGGGAGGCTTATTTCCAATGCTAGAGGGAGTTTTCCTAACTTTTTGCCTCTTGTTTGGTCACATCCATGTAAGGGGTATGGATTAGTGTGTTTGTTAAAAGTTACACAAGAATTGTTTTGTTATGAATTTAGGTAATTTGGGAGAAGAGGGCTGAAAGGTATTTTACCCTTTTCTCTCTTTTGTTTTGGCATCTTTGACCTTGAAGGAAGAGAGGGGTGACACATGTCACCCCATAATTTGTGAAAAGAAGAGAACTTTTTTTTGGAGCTTTTACTTGGATGCTTGTGAATTTGGAGCTAGAGTTTGCTTGAGTCAAGAAGTAGAAAAGATTGAAGTTGGAAAGCTTTTTGGAGAGCTTTCTTTGAGGTAGGTATCTTAAGCCTTATGGTATGTATTATATTCATGCTTGTTGTTAGATTTGTCTACATGGAAATATGGTTGTTGCATGTGGATTTTTATTTATTGTTACTTGTTTTTGCTCCCTCCATCATATGGCATGATGGATTTTTGGAGTTGTGGGGGAAGAAAGAGGTATTTTTCCCTCTCAATTATCATAGGCTTGATAGTCAATCCTTGTAGGATTTAGTTTTTTCCCTCAAATGCTTGAGGTGGGGAAATTGGTTCATTTGGATTGAACCTCCTTCCCCATTCTTGGTAAAGAAACACCTTTGGGGTTTGAAAATCCTTCCAAGAAGGATTTGGTGAAAGGAAGGAGAAATAAGGAGGGCTTGAATGAATTAGGATAAATAAGGAGGGAATGGAGATCTTGTTTTAATGCATCTATTGTTGGTTACAATTTTTGAGAACTTATCTCCTCTCTTCCCCATTTATTTTGGAGGTAGAACTTGGGTTTTTCTCTTTTTCATTTTTGTAAAATTTGGAGTCTTGTTTATACTTTTCTTATGTTTTCATGTGGATGTATCATTGTTTGGTCACCCTCATTCTTGTGCATAGTTGTGGATTGTTTTCCTCTTTCCCACAGGCTTGTGTAAGGCTAGAATGCATCCCAACCTTGGGAAAGGCATGTAATGATGCCTATGGTTGGGTGGTAAACAAACTTCTTCTCCTTGTTTGGATTCCTTAAAGGAATGGTAGTTGGATCTCAAAGTTTTGAGTTGGTGGCATCTTGGACTCTCATTGTTCTATCTTCCCTATGAAACTTTCTTACATTTTAAACCTCTTGTGTGTGGTTATGTGGAAGTTTCCCTCTTCTTGTAAACTCTACATTTTGTATATTTTGCATTACTTGGAAACTTGAGTCATGATTGCTTGAGTAATCTCTCTTCAACCTTGCAAAAAAGTTTTGTAATGGGTTTCTTTGAGAAGTTATCTTTCTTGGAAAAATGTTTTTTATTGAGCTTAAGACTCTTGGAAATGAAATAATGTAGTAAAATGGTTTTTTCTCTAATAAAAACTTGATGTAACTCTTATTTTTTTGAATAAAAGCGGTTCTTATTAGAAATAAGATTAGCCTTAGAATAGGATACTTCCTAACAAAATTTTGGTGATTTTTTTTACAAGAGATGAAGTTAGTTTACACTCTAATTTGTTATGTGGAAACCTACTAGGTGCTTGCATTAGAAATTCAATTTTAACATGTATATTCATTGTAGCAACTTATTTGACATATTCAAGTTTCTTTTTTCTCTTATTTGGAATACAACACTACATGCCTTCTTTTTACATAAAGAAATAAATTAATTTAGTCTAGATCTGATTTCAAAAAAAAGACTTATTAGATTTTATAGTCCATGTTGACAACAACCCATGATTATTATTCTTTTTCTTAATTGTGACATTTCCTTTTTCCTAAAGTATCATATAAATATTTAAACAAATGTCATTTAATCACATATTAGAAAATAATTATCTTATGTTTTTATGTGTTAAATTGCTATATAACAGTCATCATTGTATTGATTACTCCTATGTAATATGCAAAAAAAAGGGATATATCACACTATAGATATATTTTCACAACTATATATATATATATATATAATATACAAAATGTATTAATCAATATAAAAATCGTATTGTTATGTAAGTTATCAGTAGCAAAGAAATCTGGTATAATATTTTAATATAATATATTATGTATATATGTATATATAATATTTAAGTATATATATATTATATTAAATAATAATCTTTTAAATTTCATTACGAAATGCAAAACCTAAATAAAGAAATTTGAATTAAAAAAAAAAACAATTTCGAGGGAGGTCATTGTTGTTTTACATTGAAAAAAAAAATTAAAGTGAAATGGATTTGGGGAGGGTTGAACCCCTCCCCAACCCTACGTTTCATCCCCCCTCCATTCTCCACAGCCACCCTTGTCTTTGCCTGCCCCATGTACTCCCCCATTTGCCCCTGCTGCTGCAGCACCCCACCGTCACCGCTACCTGTGTAACACTCTCTCCCCACACTGCCCCTCCTTCCTCCCTTGCTATCCCCACACCATGGCTGCCCCTCCCTCTCACTCACGTGGCAACCACCACTTCCCCTTCGTATCGACCTTGTGCCCTTCTCTTTGGCCATGTAGGCCCTTCCACCTCCAACAAAAAAAATAATGCCTCCTCTTCTCCCTCTAAAGCAATATAGAAAAATATATACATATACATTTGTAAGTTCAGCCCAACTAGATTTAAAAGGGGAAAAATACAATAAGAATAATATCATTTTACTCCATGAGAGCAAGCTCCATTGCTCTCCAAACACCTGCAAATAACAAAACAAACAAAATGGGAAAGGGAAGGAAAGGAAAAGAACATAAGGATGTTTAGGGAATTCTTAGGGAAAAATTAGATCAAGGGCTCATATCTCTTTTATCCTATGGCCCACAGTTAACCCTATACACTTTTAAGCCATGGGTATTTTTAAATATAAATGGGGAATAAATTTTTGTGTGTGTGTAAAATAGCTAAAAGGGGGAAATCTAATTAATTCAAAATGGGTGTAGACTCTTATTAGGGTGTCCTTAGTAAACTTAATAGAGATTAAATAAATAGAAATGGTTTTGGGCTAGTGATTAAGTAATTGGGTAAACCAATTTAGTTTAAAATAAATAATAATGGGAATCAGATTGTAAAGTTAAGTAATTATGTTTTTTTTTAAATTACTCAATTTTTTAGTGACTTATTGGTCTGGTTTCCGGTGTCCCCAGGTGGGGCTCTACATTTGGTACTAGAGAAAGGTTCACACACACAGACACTCTGAGTAATAAATAAACCGGTTAACAACATTGGTAATAACATTAAAAGTAAATAAATAAATAAAATAATTAAACATTTTCCGCAACCATTTAATATCCTCTTTGCCACCTCGTGTACAAGATGGCACCCAAGAGGGAATGATTAGCTAGAGGCTTGGGGCATAGTGCACCTACGCGGGAGCCACCAACACTTGAATTTAGGCCTCAAATATTAGAGGTCCTATACAAACTAATGGGTGTTGTGCAGAAGCATCTTCCACCACCGTAGGAGGTGAGAGAGGAAATTCCATTGGGAGACGAGGATTCGATAGGCGAGGACGCGCATTTAGAGCCACCAGACAACAATACACCTAGGCAGGAGAGGTCACGTAGCCCTTCCATTCATCATGAGAGGGTAGCCTCACACCATCATAGCCACTCACACAGTCTCGAGGGACCATTTGGGGATAGGAGACCCCTTTCACCTGGTTGACTACATCGCCAAGATCGAGATACAGGCAGTGTGATCAGGGATCTTCTTCACTTGTAGCCACCCACCTATACCAGCTCTACAAATGGATTTGGGGTTGAGTCATAGATCCTTAGCTTGGATAGTTGATTTGGCTTACACTTTTACAAGAGCAACATCAAGGCAAGGTTCACCATACACCTCCTCCGAGATGCAACAAGCATTTGGTGGAGGAATGAGGAGCGGAAGCTCTATCTGACTCGAGAGACAGTGACCTGGGAGTTATTTGAGGAGTGATTTAGGGCTTGTTATATGTCAGAGAATTTGCACAGAAGAGGATTGATGAGTTTCATGACTTATGACATGGATTTGGCACAGTAGCGTAGTATAAGAGTAGGTTCCTAGATCTTCTATAGTATGTGGACTACCTGCAAGATGAGAAATTACAGGTTAACAGGTTTATTCAAGGGCTTAATGTAGATATAACAGGAGTAGTTAGGATGTTATCTCCTCCCACACTTGAGAAGGCCATTGAGAAGGCCTACTTAGCTAAGGAGAACAGGACCAAGGCACAGGAGCACCGAGATAGAAACAAGAGCAAGTTTCAGGAGAGGATACAGGACTTTCAGAGTCATAGGTCATGAGGTATAGCACCACCCCCCAGAGGAGGATTTTTGCCTCTACCAGTAGCCACAAGGGCTCCACCATACCCACAGCAGCAAACGCAACTCCAGGGCCACCAGTAGCAGAGGGCTAGGTAGATGCAGAGCTTTCAGAGAGGTGGCACTAGAGGTTTTTGTGGAGCCAGGGATAAGAGGTAGGGTACTTAGCAGGTACATCCATCTCACATGCACCAGCCTACTAGGGTTACACCAGCAGGATCAATAAACCAAAGTACAGGAGGGACCCCATCTCATAGGGGTACATGAGGATGTTTCATTTGTGGATCTCCTGATAACTATGTTTGTATGTGCCCACACAAACCCAATACCATGGATGCTCAGAGAGCCACTAGATATAAGAAGATGGTGGGTGATGTAGGACATGCCCATCATGTATATGCAGCGATTGACAACCACCAGGCTGAGCATTAGGCCATAGTCATTGAGATGATAGGTACTATCAGGGGTATTTCTATCTCAATACTTTTTTATTAAGGTGCTTCAGATTCTTTTATATCACCTTTTGTAGTGGACCAGTGTGGGATAGTGGTGGCTAGGCAACCAGATAGTTGGCAAGTTGAGTTGGCCTCTAGGGCCAAACTCACCATGGACTCGTATGTGGAGAGTTGTGTACTTGATTTAGGAGCCTTCTTCACTACACTTAACCTTCAAGTTATCCCTCTAGGATCATATCAGGTAGTTTTGGGTATGGATTGGCTTGAGGCTCATCGAATTAAGGTCATCCTAATAATCCTTAGCTAATTGGGTGTGTTCGTGAAGGACGGTGAGTTGGGTGATAATTGCGAGAGGAAAAGGATAGTGCGAAAGACCAACTGATGGAGCCCACACTCAATGTTACCCTAAATAGAGATTGTTGGATCAGGGACTACAACGTGGGGGAATGTGATTGCTCTATGGGGTTGAACCTACCCTGATGAGCATGCAGTTAAATGATGGAGTCCCTCAAGGGAGGGAAATGAACAACTAAACAAACAAGTAAGGGAGGGAAACAAACCACCAAACAAACAAATAAGCAGAGGAAGCGAAATGAACAACCATTGACAAACAAACTAGAACTAAACAAGTTTCTAGAGGTTACGACAAAGCAAGAGTGATGACTCCAAAGCCTCCTGAACAAACAAGATTCAGTTAGAGCATTTACTAGGAAAAAAAACTACATTTGCCCTAGTGCACACTACTTGGGGAGCGCCAATTATAATTGTGAACTTGCAATTGAAGGATGAGTTAACTCAGGCTTATGTGCTGACTTCAGGCAACTCAACAAGGTCACAATAAAAGAATCTTTAGTCTACCTCCAATAGAAATGAAGCTAAACTATGCCTTTTTGTATTTTATATGAGCAGTGAGAGTATGACTGCAAAAATAAATGGCTGAAGTCAGGGTACCATGAGTTGCACACATCATAAGCAGATTTGATCATAAGGTTAGCAAATGAATGCACACGTTATGGGCATGATGAATTGCAAATGGAGATTGTATAAATATACATTGAACAAAAAATGGACGAGTTGTCTTCGATGGGAAAAGCCTAAAGATGGGAATGGAGTATGCTAGAAACTAACAGTGGGATGACTGAAAAAATGCTCAAATGTTCCTGCGATGACAATAATGATGAATCATGCATGATTTCTTTAAACAGGAACATGTGGAAGGAGACATTTGAGGCAAGTACTTGCTTAAATGGAACTATAGACCCAAAAATGGACGTAAAGAGGGGAAACTTTGAAAAATGAAACAAGTATTCATGCCTATGTGATTCAGTAATTAGGACACATCATATCATGCGAGAGTATCTGTGATGGAGATCCCTCTAAGATGTAGTGACAATATGGACTAGCCATCACCCGAACCTTAGTTACTAACCCAAGGATTGGGAAGACAATTGAGCTAGGGTATTACCATAGGCTATAAATGGAACACAGACTTTACAAAAAAGGATCACTCACAATGATCCAATCCATCTTTAGATTGATTAGGTAACTAGTTTGATTGGCTGAAAATAAGTTTGAGCAGGACTTTCAGTTGCTTAAGGAAAGGTTGAAACCCCTGGTGCTTATCTTAACACTATATGAAAAACCATTCGAGAGGATTTTGTTGTTTGTAAGGAAGCATAAATTGTAACCTCTAGGAGTAGTATATTAAGTAGGCTCATTGGGTTATCCCACAAACTTTGCAAGGCTCAGAGTGTGAAGAACTATGAGCTAAATTGGAACCAAAATCAGTAGTGATTGAAAAGCTTAGAACAATAAATAATGTGCTTGGTGATCAATGTAAGGCAACAGTATGGGTTGTAATACAAGACCTTCCATTTGGAAGACAGATGATCGTAGGGTGCAGCATGATCTTCTCAAAGGCAAATGGATAAAGAGAGAGTCAACTGGTGTTCAATTGGAGGGTCCTATGAAAGGGTATGACATGAAGGTGCAGAAAAGGCAAAGGAAATGCCTCATTTTTGTTTCCCACTGCACTTAATATTTATATACAAGGCTCAATTGTGCAAATTGTCAGTCTATGCAAACTTGAGTCAGATTTCGCAGACCGTAGGATGCAAGAAGACCTTATCAGAGGATAGGGTTTGGGGGGGTGTCTAGACAAAAGGAATTTTCTTCGGATCTTGTCATCAGGCAGGAGAAACATGCACAAAGATCAGGAATATGAAGCCGCACAAAGATTTGAACATGTTCACAGACGGCTCATGGGAGCCCCATTTGCAATTCATCCAGGAGTGACTTAAATTGTCACTACTGATGTGAAAATTAGGTGCTTATATATACCTTTCCCAAGAGGCGTGCTCCATTGAAGAAAGTTTATGGAACATATTTTGTTGCACGTTGCCATGTGTGTTAGAGGCTCAAAGCAAGGCCATTCTAAGGTCCCACGGTTGACCCATTATAAACAACAAGAATCAAATCCTGAGTATAAAATAAAGATGTAAAATAAATGGATTTTACTAAAATGAAGGACAATAGTACTTATTGTTCATGCGGGTCATGATAAATACCACTTATGGTCATCACATGGATTAGTTGACCAAGGTTGAAAGGGACTTTGGTCACCAACCAAGGTGACCTATAATGCACTAGAGTCATTAGCTAAGGTATTTATACAGGACATTGATTCAACTTTGCAATATGTGCTTCATCCTAGAATACCATGCATTCGATGATTAAAATACGAAAGTATATTGATTTTTCAGTTTTTTTATGAATAATAGGGACAAAAGGACTCATCGATGACTGCATGATTAATGACACCACTTGAGTTGTTATGCATGTCTTCGAGACCTATAAAATGAACTCACATGTCAAAATAAGTGAAAAATCAGGTATTAAAACATATGCAAAAACATGTCCTAAAATGGACCAGCATAAGACAACTGGGAAGGTTAGTTAAAACTAACTCAAAACACTCCTTACTAACAATAGCTATCAAAAATCCATTGGTATGGCACCTTACCAGGCTTATGGAGAAAATAAGACGATTTCCCATGTACGACCACATATTTAGTTGAAGAGATATAAAGAGAATGCAAAGCAAGGTTATGGCAATGGATGACCAGTTTACCCACAAGACTCTCACCAGCAGTAGGTTGCTACCCATCCCATACCAATCTTGAGTGATGCCTCTTAAGAGCACACACTCAGAAGGTTTAATGTAAAACCACCTACAGAGGAGTGATCGTCACTAGTAAGAAAGAAGACTAAGGACTTCTTGAGAGTTCACCCGTAGTAATATGTCAAAGGTATGAGCATATGAAATAATGTAGTAAGATTTAAAGAAGTAGAGTAAAGTAAGATAAGATATTTTAAATGTTGAATCGGTCTAGGGTGCCTACTGCCTAGTTATTGCCACCATGCCTTACAGTGGACCTTCAATGTATCTAAATGTTTCTATACTAAGGAGAACATGCTATAAGTATGGTTACTCAGGTGTTTGGATTGGAATCATGAAATGTTGGGAGATGGTAGAGGCATCATAAGATGCACCCAAGTTGAGACTGGAGAAATAAGGATATGCATCACTAAGATGCCCCAAAGGTTGAAGCCTAAAGGGGAAATGGGCAATGATAGATGCCTCAAAATGTGAACTGAGAGTTAGAGTCATCAATATATGCCCCCATGTACAATGAAAGAGGAGTAAGGGCTACCTAGGAGGATGCGACCAAAATATGAGGGCTAGATGGATCCGTATGTCTTTCAATGTTGAGTTTGAGGATCCAGCCCAATGTTGAGTAGAGGGGGATGTAGTGCCCACACTTTTTATAGCTCAGTTAGCTTGTTGTTTCTTTGCTCATAGACATGTTTTCTACAGTGATTGGTTATATCTTAAACATTATATTTAGAATATTTGATCTTGATTAGACAGGTGTGGACATTTAGGCGTATAACGCCAATTTAGCTTAATTTCTATATTGTTCACATTTTCTTGTTATGTCATGGAAACTAAATAATATGATGTTGTTTTGGAACGTAGTTATATTGATGGATACTCAATTTGTTACATGTTGGGATTCTATGGATACATGTCATTTTATCATTGTGACTAACTTATGGTGAATTATGTATAGTTGTGCATGTTGTTGCACTTTTGATTCTAGAAAGATGAAATGTTAGTCTAGAATTCATTGATATCTTATTTAGTAATTGATTTATATTTTATCGAACAGGTGCTTTTAATGTGTGCAATGAGTGTGCAGGTGACAAGTCACAGGAGAACATGGGACTAAGGCCAGCTATGCAACTTTGCACAAGTAGCCCATGGGCTAAGTCCTAGCCATGTTTATTATTTGACACCTTAGCGTTAGAATTATTGTTTTGGGCACCATGGGTGACCCTCATTTATAATGTAATATGTCTTGTAATTATAAATATTACTTAGGGTGGTTAGTTTGTCTTGTAAGCTTGTTTTGGGGAATTAATGACCCCACTTGCATTAAGTTTTTAATTAGTTTATTAATGCACTTAATCAAAATGGTTTAGCGTCACATGTGAACCCTTGGGTGGTCCCCACACCCTCTACCATTGTGCCAAATTTTTCCAAACCCGAAATTGGGTTATTTTGGGCATTTTTAGGGACCCCTTTTTAGTTTGGGAGTTCCCTTAACATAAAAATGAGCCCTTGGACCCTACCTAATAGGTAGGGAGGCTTATTTCCAATGCTAGAGGGAGTTTTCCTAACTTTTTGCCTCTTGTTTGGTCACATCCATGTAAGGGGTATAGATTAGTGTGTTTGTTAAAAGTTGCACAAGAATTGTTTTGTTATCAATTTAGGTAATTTGGGAGAAGAGGGCTAAAAGGAATTTTACCCTTTTCTCTCTTTTCTTTCTCTTCTTCAAATTCCACCTCATGGGAAAAGAAGAGAACTTTTGTTTTAGAGCTTTTACTTGGATGCTTGTGGATTTGGAGCTAGAGTTTGCTGGAGTCAAGAAGTGGAAAAGATTGAAGTTGGAAAGATTTTTGAAGAGCTTTATTTGAGGTAGGTCTCTTAAGCCTTATGGTATGTATTTTATTCCTGTTAGTTGTTAGATTTGTCTACTTGGAAATATGGTTGTTACATGTGGATTTTTATTTATTGTTACTTGTTTTTTCTCCCTCCATCATATGGCATGATGGAGTTTTGGAGTTGTGGGGGAAGAGAGAGGGATTTTTCCCTCTCAATCCTCATAGGCTTGATGGGCAAGCCTTGTAGGAATTAGTTTTTCCTCTCAAATGGTTGAGGTGGAGAAATTGGTTCATTTGGCTTGAACCTCCTTCCCCATTCTTGGTAAGGAAACCCCTTTGGGGTTTAAAAATCCTTCCAAGAAGGATTTTTTTAAAGGGAGGAGAAATAAGGAGGGCATGGAGATCTTGTTTTAATGCATCTATTGTTGGTTACAATATTTGAGAATTATCTCCTCTCTTCCCCATTATGTTTTGGAGGTAGAACTTGGGTTCTCCTCTTTTTCATTTTTGTAAAATTTGGAGTCTTGTTTATACTTTCCTTGTGTTTTCATGTGGATGTATCATTGTTTGTTCACCCTCATTCTTGTGCATAGTTTTGGATTATTGTCCTCTTTCCCATGGGCTTAGGGGAGGCTAGCATGCATCTCAACCTTGGGAAAGGCATGTAATGATGCCTATGGTTGGGTGGTAAACAAGCTTATTCTCCTTGTTTGGATTCCTTAAAGGCATGGTAGTTGGATCTCAAAGTTTTGAGTTGGTGGCATCTTGGGCTCTCATTGTTCTATCTTCCCTATGAAACTTTCTTGCATTGTAAACCTCTTGTGTGTGGTTATGTGGAAGTTTCCCTCTCCTTGTAAACTCTCCATTTTGTATATTTTGAATTACTTGGAAACTTGAGTCATGATTGCTTGAGTAATATCTCTTCAACCTTGCAAAGTTTTGTAATGGTTTTCTTTGAGAAGTTATCTATCTTGGAAAAATGTTGCTTATTGAGCTGAAGACTCTTGGAAATGAAATTATGTAGTAAAATATTTTTTTCTATAATAAGAACTTGATGTAACTCTTTTTTTTTTAATAAAAGGAGTTATTATTGGAAATAAGATTAGCCTTAGAATAGGATACTTTGTAAAAAAAAATTGGTAATTTTTTTTACAAGAGATGAAATTAGTTTACACTCTAATTTTTTATGTGAAAACCTACTAGGTGCTTGCATTAGAAATTCAATTTTAACATGTATATTCATTTTAGCAACTTATTTGACATATTCAAGTTTTTTTTTTCTCTTCTTTGGAATACAATACTACATGCCTTCTTTTTACATAAAGAAATAAATTATTTTAGCCTAGATCTGATTTTAAAAAAAAAAGACTTATTAGATTTTATAGTCCATGTTGACAACAACCCATGATTATTATTTTTTTTCTTAATTGTGACATTTCCCTTTTCCTAAAGTATCATATAAATATTTAAACAAATGTGATTTAATCACATATTAGAAAATAATTATCTTATTTTTTTACGTGTTAAATTGCTATATAACTGTCATCATTGTGTTGATTACTCCTTTGTAATATGCAAAAAAAAGGAATATATCACACTATAGATATATTTTCACAAATATATATATATATATATATATATATAATACAAAATGTATTAATCAATATAAAATTCTTATTGTTATGTAACTTACCAGTAGCAAAGAAATCCGGTATAATATTTATAATATAATATATTATGTATATATGTATATATAATATTTAAGTGTGTGTGTGTGTGTGTATATATATATATATATATAATATTTTAAATTTCTTTACAAAATGAAAAACCTAAATAAATAAATTTGAAGTTAAAAAAAAATTAAAAAATTAAAAAGAAAAATTTCGGTGGAGGTCATTGTTGTTTTACATTGAACAAAAAAAAAATTAAAGTGAAATGATTTTGGGGAGGGTCAAACCCCTCCACAACCCAATGTTTCATCCCCCTTCCATTATCCATAGCCACCCTTGGTTGCGCCTGCCCCACATACTCCCCCATTCACCCCTGCCGCTGCAACACCCTGCCGCCACCGCTGCCTGTGCAGCACTCCCTCCCCACGCCACCCCTCCTTCCTCCCTTGTTGTCCCCACACAGTGGCTGCCCCCCCCCCCCCCACTCATGCAGCCACCACCACTTCCCCTTCCCCACAACCCTGTGCCCTTCTCTTCGGCCACGTAGGCCCTTCCACCTCTAACAAAAAAAAAGAATGCCCCCTCTTCTCCCTCTAAATCAATACAAAAAATATATACATATACATTTGTAAGTTCGGCCCAACCTGATTTAAAAGGGGAAAAATACAATAAGAATAATATCCTTTTACTCCATGAGAGCAAGCTCCATTGCTCTCTAAACACCTGAAAATAACAAAACAAAAAAATGGGAAAGGGAAGGAAAAGAAAAGAACATTAGAATGTTTAAGGCATTTTTAGGGGAAAATTAGATCAAGGGCTCTGATCTCTTTTATCCTATGGCCCACAGTTAACCCTATACACTTTTAAGCCATGGGTATTTTTAAATATAAATGGGGAATAAAGTTTAGTGTGTGTGTGTGTGTGTGTGTAAATAAGCTAAAAGGGGGAATTCTAATTAATTCAAAATGGGTGTAGACTCGTATTAGGGTGTCCTTAGTAAACTTAATAGAGATTAAATAAATAGAAATGGTTTTGGGCTAGTTATTAATTAATTGGGTAAACCAATTTAGTTTAAAATAAATAATAATGGGAATCAGATTGTAAGGTTAAGTAATTATTTTTTAAAAAAATTGCTCAAATTTTTAGTGACTTATTGGTCTGGTTTTCGGTGTCCCGAGGTGGGGCACTACACAAAGGTCCAACATCACCCCACACTACACCTATTCTCCATCTTCAAAAAACCCTTTCTCAATGAAAAAAGAATGAATGGGCTCTGAAAAGGTGAATAAAGAATGGAGTGAAGAATTGGGAGAAAGAATGAAAGAATGGGGGGAAATCACAATCACTGTTGAAGGAGGGGAGGGAAATCCTTCCTCAAATCTACCTCTAACTTATCCCAAGCATCAACCTTGTTCTGTGCTTGTTGACAGAGGTCACCTACTAGTGTGCTTACCTCCTTAAAGGTTAGCATTTCTCCCTTGGAGTTCATTATCTCTACCATCCCCTTCAAGTGTTTTCCCAAATCCTCAAGTGCATCCATCCTTCAAGTGATTTGGGGGTACTATTCTTTCATCTAGTTCTTGATTGAATCCTGTAGAGCCTCGATTGCTTCTTATTTCTTCTCCACTTTGGCTAGGATTATGTCTCATTCAACCATGTTCCCCTTATTCTTTTCATGGAAATCCTTGAGTTTTGTTTCATGGGTGGCAACCAAGATACTTGTTAACCATTTAACCTACCTAGAAGAAGGCTATATGTCATACTAATGCTTGACACAAGAAATCCTCACACAGTGAAGATTGTTAAGGCCAAGAATCTGAAAATTTTCAATTTTCAGACTTTGGAGTTTTTTTCTCTTTCGGAGTTTTTAAGCTTAGTTTCAGAATTTCTTTTGAAATTTTCCAAAGTTTGAAACTCTGAAAATCTAAATTTTCAGACTTTTGGGTTTCAAGACTTTTTGGCTCATTTTGTTTAAAACCTTCTCAGACTTCCGAAGTCTAAAACTCCAAAAGTCTAAATTTTCAAACTTCCAGGTTTCGGGTTTTTGGAGTTCTCTGAGTCATTTTTAGAATTTTCACTTGAAGTTTTCCAAATTCTGAATTAGTTTAAAATAAATAATAATGGGAATCAGATTGTAAGGTTAAGTAATTATTTTTTAAAAAAATTGCTCAAATTTTTAGTGACTTATTGGTCTGGTTTTCGGTGTCCCGAGGTGGGGCACTACACAAAGGTCCAACATCACCCCACACTACACCTATTCTCCATCTTCAAAAAACCCTTTCTCAATGAAAAAAGAATGAATGGGCTCTGAAAAGGTGAATAAAGAATGGAGTGAAGAATTGGGAGAAAGAATGAAAGAATGGGGGGAAATCACAATCACTATTGAAGGAGGGGAGGGAAATCCTTCCTCAAATCTGCCTCTAACTTATCCCAAGCATCAACCTTATTCTGTGCTTGTTGACAGAGGTCACCTACTAGTGTGCTTACCTCCTTAAAGGTTAGTATTTCTCCCTTGGAGTTCATTATCTCTACCATCCCCTTCAAGTGTTTTCCCAAATCCTCAAGTGCATCCATCCTTCAAGTGATTTGGGGGTACTATTCTTTCATCTAGTTCTTGATTGAACCCTGTAGAGCCTCGATTGCTTCTTATTTCTTCTCCACTTTGGCTAGGATTATGTCTCATTCAACCATGTTCCCCTTATTCTTTTCATGGAAATCCTTGAGTTCTATTTCATGGGTGGCAACCAAGATACTTGTTAACCATTTAACCTACCTAGAAGAAGGCTATATGTTAGACTAATTCTTTTTAAAGAAATCCTCGCACAGTGAATTTTGCTAAGGCCGAGAATCTGAAAATTTCTAATTTTCATTCTTTGGAGTTTTTTCTCTTTCGGAGTTTTTAAGCTCAGTTTCAGAATTTCATTTCAATTTTTTCTGAGGTCCAAAACTCTGAAAGTCTAAATTTTCAGACTTTTGGGTTTTCAAGACTTTTTGGCTCATTTTGGTTAAATCCTTCTCAGACTTCCGAAGTCTAAAACTCCAAAAGTCTAAATTTTCAAACTTCCAGGTTTCGGGTTTTTGGAGTTCTCTGAGTCATTTTTAGGATTTTCACTTGAAGTTTTCCAAATTCTGAATTTTTGAAAATCCAAATTTTCAGACTTTCAATTTTTCAAGTTTCAGACTTTTCAATTACCAATTCGTCTTTTTGCTTCCCATTTTCTAAAGTCCGAAAATCCAAATTTTCAGAATTTCAGGCTTTCGGGTTTCGGAACTTTCAGAGATTCTATGTGTAATTAATTTTCACCTACCTCCATAAGGATCAGAATTTTACCATTGACATTGGGATTTCTATATAAACTCATATTTTTACTTGTCATTTTTACCTGACACATTCGCTCTGACATTTCATTCTTGTACTTTACGATGTCTTTTTCAAGGTATGTTTTTTGTTTAATTTTCTTTTGGTTTTAGGTATTTTTCCTCCATTTTGTCCTCATTTGAGTTCTTTTGGTTTCCCTCTATGTTTTTTGTGATGTCATTCTTTTGGTTCACCATGTTTTGTTTTTTGAGTTTCCTCCAGGTTTTCAAGGTTGTTCAAAGGATCTTTTTAGGCCCCTTGTACTTCCTTTCATTTCTCAATTTCCAGCTTGGTGATTC
The DNA here is from genome assembly GCA_019776745.2 of Taxus chinensis. NCBI lineage: Eukaryota > Viridiplantae > Streptophyta > Pinopsida > Cupressales > Taxaceae > Taxus > Taxus chinensis. The sequence goes on from CM034150.1 coordinate 336,367,954, forward strand.
AACATTTGTTTTGCAGAGGTTTCCTCACAAGGTAGTAAAATCATTCAGAAAGACTCATTCGGTGAAAAAATTCATTTCAGAGAATTCCTTTGGGAATCACAAGGTGTTTTTGAAAATCATTCAGAGAATTGTTCCTTTGAAAAACATTTTCAGAGATTTTCTTCAGTTTTTGGAATTCTCATTTTGGGTTTTTGAAGAAATGTTGCTTTTAGGTTTTCAGAGATTTCTTGTTTTTAGAATTTTGGAGAACTGTTGTTTTCAAAATTTTAGAGAAATGTTGCTTCGGAGAATTGTTGCTTTCAGTTTTCAGGACCTCTGGCTTCTGGAAACTCTTTCAGGAAAGTTATTTTTAGACAAATTCATTTCAAATATTTCTTTCAGATTTTTTATTTTAGAAATTTCAGTTCAGAAAAATCTTTTAGGGATTTCGATTCGGTGATTCCTTTCACACTTTTTCAGTTCAGAATTTTGGAGTTTTCTCATTTTTGGGTTTTCAGAATTTCTATGACATTCAGCTCCTGAAACACAGGTTTTGATGTCTTCCTCCACTTCAAAGGGAAAAGAGAAGATGAAGTACACATTTCTTGGGGTTGCTCCCCAATCCTGCTTGTCCTCTGACTTAGGAAATATTAGGTACACTAATCTAGGAAAATTGATCTTCCCGAGTTCTAGGAAGATTAAAGGCCCTGAACAAGAAGCCATGGATGCATTGCCATCTACGACAGTGGTCTTTCCCTTGCCACCAGTTTTACCACATCTTTGCAATGCCCAGAGTTTTTCTTAGCTATAGTAGCCCACTACGACGAGGACTCCATGTCAATTAGGGATAGTGATGATAAGGTGGTGATCCGTTTGGACCCAGATTTCTTTGAGGACTTGTTTAAACTTCCAGATGTTCAATATTACACCACAATTTCATTTGAAATAACAGTAGAACACTGGGATAAAAAAGAAGAAGTACGCTCAAAGGTTATGATGAAATCCTATCTGACTAAGAATTTCACCAAATTACCCAAAACTATACATTGATCAGATTTTATTCAGGAAGTCAACGATCTCATTGTGCTTTTAAGCAGAGTTTCAGGTCTTCCTTCTACAAAGGAATTCCATGAATGGATTTTTTTTACATAGCAATTATCAAGAAGAATGATGATTTTATCTGATAGGAGGAGCATGTTAGTAGTAACATTCGACATCAGTTGGGAAAAGTGACAGAAACAAAGACTTTCTACATGACATATTTCTTGGTTTATGCGGCTACTACTATGGGAGATTTTACGGGATTGAATACCAAGGGTGTTCACAACACCTCCCAAATATACGAGTTTTATCCCCAACTCACTCTAGACGAGGGGAGCAAGCATTTCCAAAGAGTCAACGACACTTTCTTTTTTGTTTTCCTCTATCGTTTTGATAAAGAACTATATAATTGGAGGGTTTTTTATGAAGCTTTACAAGAGGTACGAGAATGGGGAGAAATCCACTTTTAGTTTCCCACATTCACCTACATTCAGATTCTAGGTTTCATATGTGCCCCAAGTAAGTTGCCAATGTGCCCCACTGATAAATGGATTCTTTTGGAATTAGTTTGGTAGTTGTTGGATTATCATCGAATCCAAAATAAGTGTCACAAGGCAGGAATGCATTTCCCTATTTTGATTGGTAGGTATTCTTGCCCAAATATTCACAAGGAAACAAATGTTGATGCAAAAATGGTTGAGGTAACCCTACGAACCTTTCATCTGCAGACTAATTTTAAATATTGGGGTATGTTTAGGGAGACAAGTTAGTCCAGTGCTCATGTACCCCAATTAGAAGATATATGGATTCATTTTCAGGATGAATACATCATGCGGCAAAGGGATTATGAAAGGTTAACCCTTGATGAAGTTTGACAATTTGGATTGGCCGATGTGCCAAAGGACATGCAAGACAATGATGAGGTCCTAGATTCATCATACAAGAGTGATAATATTTCCAATCAACCACTTCCATGGGTTGATTGGTATGTGGAAGAATGCAGCAATACTAAGGAAAGGGTGGGACCCATTCTAAAGAGGACTTTCAGTTGGTTGGCCACCTTGGGAATCTCACCCAAAGGGGAAAATCAACCTACAAATACAAGGTCTACATCAGCAATAAACCAACCAACACCCACAAAAGGAAAGAGGTCGACTCAAAGGGTTCCTACCATTCCAAATAAGATCTCATTTGTGGTTGGTGGCTCATCTCTCTCTAGGGTTGCTACCCCAAAGATTACAGTATCTGTAGTGCTAATTATAGAAGTAGTTGAAGTCAGTGACTCTCCTAGTTTCATTCAGGAGTCATCACATCTTCCCCTTCCTCCATTATCAATTCCAGTATCAGTATCATTTTTTCTTTCCCATCCCCTTCTATGGCCCATGTATTCTTGTGACTTCCAATTCTACCAGTTAGGGAAAATATTGGGTCACCCATTTCCTCTTCACTTCCTTTAAAACTCCCATTTTCTTTAATTACAACCCCCAGCATTTATTTGCCAATTCTTATGGCTGTCTACACATCCAAACCTTCCATCATTACTACCTCTGCTTATATATCAGCTGGAATTTCTAGTGATCTTGCTCTAATTGATGCTTCAGGTATTGGATCTGCTACTCCATCTTCATCGGCTCTAGCCATACTAGAGTGGCTATTTAGATAGACTCCCAAGAAAAAGAAAAAGGTTCCTCTGGGAGATGTTATAGATCTCAGTATATTATATTCCATGCCCAAAATACAGGCCAAAAGACCAAGAACCGTATCAAGTCTGACAGTTAATCCATCTGGAGAGCGTGTGATAGAAGTGGCTACCCCTGTTACAGAGAAAACTAAAGAAACAACCACAACAATGGATTACCGAATATAAAATTTATCATTGGGTTAGGCTACTCATGAAGGAGCCAAGAAAGATATACACACTACTCTTGGGGCCCTTTTGGAGAAATATGACAAAGACAAGGCCACCAAGGATGAGCTCAAGGCCAAAGTCGAGCAGCTCACTACACTACTGCATAGAGTAACCCAACCCACTCCATCCAATGACATCTCAACTACTATGGATATGAAAAATTCATCTACAATCGATGATATTTCTTATCATGAGCTCAAGAAGCTAGGCCAGAAAGGGATAGCAATGAGTGGATGGATGGAAATAATCCTGCAGGAATCCAATCCTTTGATCAAGGAAGCCGTTGAGATTTATAATGATTTTTAGGTTGCAAAAATCACCATTGCTAAGATGGATGAATCTTTCTCCAAGGATAATAATTTAAATTTAACTTTGGAAACATGGAGTGACATTGGAGAGGAAGATTATGACTTCCTTCTTCAAGAAGAGGTGATTGATGATGCCTTTAAATTGTTCAAATATTAAAAGGCTATGGAATTTCGGTGTCAATTATTACAAGATCAAATTAAGAAATTGGAGGAGAAGTGAGTGGAGATTACAGATGCCCTCAATGATATCTCAGAGGAGTTTGACAACACTAACTATAAGTTCTTCAATGAAAATATCGATGCTCTTCCTGAGGACCAGATTAAGGAAATTTTCAAAGATTTGGTGAAGTGGGATGATGATGTCATGAAGACTTTCAATAGTGACTCCATTGACCGACTGGTCTTATGTCATAATTTCATAGGGAGACTAAATAAATTCACAAATAAAATTTGAAGGTTTCCAGCCAAGATCACGAAAGAGATCGAGACAATGGACGTAGTGAATCACTATGCATGTGGACCTAGAGATGAAGAAACTCAGGGTGTTATCAAGTGCTTCTTCGAGTATAGACACCGAATGGTTATATGGGAAGAAGGAAAAAAGAAACTTGTAGAGAAAGGAGATGCAGATAAATCAGGCCAAAGTTGAGTGGTCATGAAAGGACAAGTTCAAGATTTGGAATCAGTCAAAGTTGTAGGGTTGACTTGGTAAACTTTTTGCAACAAATTTGCTATTTTTATGGGAGCTTATTCCCTTTTATTAATGACATTACTATTTTTAGTTAAATGTTAGTTAAAGGCCCATCTGTAATGGCTTAGCCTAGGAACTTATAAATAGTGGAATGCTTCCATTATTTGATATACATATTTTTAGAGATTTTTGGTGAAGTTGCTCTTCAAGCTTGGAAGAGTGCTTTCAGAGATCTGTTGAAAATTTTTAATTATATTTAGAATTTCCTTGCACTTGAAGATCTATTTTATTGTGTTGAATTATTATTCATTGTATGCTTTGTGAATGTGATTCCTTGGTATTATTGATTAATTTACCTTTATTTCAAATTATTTGTTTCATATTGTGAAAAGAATAGTGTGGTTACCTTTCGTCAGTTGTGAGAAACTATTTTCCTTCTGTTGATTAAGAGTGCATTATTATTATCACTTAACTGGATATTTGACATGTGCTTGTGATTATCCTCTGAATAAATTATTTGTGTACCAACTTAAAGTTGGTCTTTCTATTGTATATGTTTAAAGTTTAACAAAGGAAAGTGTACTTCTAGTATGTGGTATTTTTTTACCCTTTCCAAGTTGCAATAGGTGAAGGTGGCCAATGATGCAAGTATCCTACCCACATTAACCCTTCTAAAAGGTGAACATCCCTTTTCTGGGTACATCACCACTTCGAGCATAGATTTTATTTCTTTGCATTCTCTCTCCCTAATCCCATGAAATATTAGTATAGGTCTAGTTAGCCATCTTTCTTACATCGGAAGTAGTGTTGTGTTTAGTTTAGGAAGAGTAAGTCGGCCTTCTTTGGAGGTTCACCTCAAGCGCAAGTCCCACATCTTGAGAGGTGATACCATGTGTTCCAATCACACCAAATTTCATGATTAATTCCCAATCCATTTGAGGGGTGTAGTGATTTGGAGACAACAATACTTTCCACTTTATCCCTATCCATGTAATTATCGTAGGCAGCCTCAACAACTTATACAATGGATTTTACATCGGCGAGGATCTTTTTGCACTGAGAAAAAATTTCTAAAACCTTCATCTTATCCTCTTTTTCTTGGCACGCCAAAGCCTATTATGTGGATTCTAAGGCAATTGGTCACCTCTCCATATTGAGTATGCAGGTCAATTACTCTAGGAATTGTAAGGTTGATCCATATTTTTGTGCGGGCGGTGTTAAGTCTGGATGCTTCAAGACAATGGCATCCATGATCATCTCTATCTTCATGTACACCTTGTGCACCCTTTCCTTCTCGCCTTTTAACTCAAGCCTTAACTGAGTGTTGATTATCCCCTCCTGCATCAAGTCCTTGTTTTTCTCAAGGATCTCCTCCTCCTTTTTATCCAACTATGCCTCTAGGACTTCACCCTGTCATTTCTTCCGAAAACTCTGGCTTCAAACTTAACTAAAAAAATTTTGTGCACGTTGCATATTTTCTCATCTGATAATTTTTTAGCATTCACCAAGGGGTTTATTCCTTTTTTTTCTGGAACCTTCATCAATGCTCCTTGGCTTATTTAAAATTTGGGGTCATCAATGTGGGACTCAAATGCCCATGATAGCATTTTCCTCTTCCGAGGGTATGCTACTTCCTCATCAAATGAATTCATGGCCAAGATTTATTCCATTGGTATGGTGCTCTGAAAGCATGTGCACAATACCTTGTTCAGATCATCAATATATCCCATTCCTTGACCTTTTGCTACTTCTATGCTCTTCCTCCCTATATGTGTGATGGGTTTCATCATTCCCTTCATTTAGTAAATTTCTTGTTGATGTCATATAAAACCAGGGGTGTGTCTAAATCTATATGCAACAAGAGTACTTTTAACCAATCTAGTAGTTGATTGTAGTTATTTCTTATTTTCTGGGGGATCTCTTCAATGTCTTAAGGAATTCTTGGTAAAACCTTATTTAAATCAAACTATGAAAACTAGATGAAAGTAAACACAGTGAAATCTTTGCTAAAAGGAAACACACTGTGTAGAATGGAAACACACTTGTTGTTGGAAAATAAACACACTTGCTTTTGAAAGTAAACACACTTGCTATTGGAAATAAACACACTCAATTTAGAATGCTTGAAAACAATTGCAAGAAATATAATAATATATCTAAACACCTACATGAACAAGTATATAACAGAGTTTAATAGAAAGAATTAAAACAATACATAATTAATAGATCTAAGCTATTTGCTGAAGAAATAGAAATACCAAATAAATGAATATCCTGGTCCTTGGGGAAGTGGTCCCTTGCTCCTCCTCAAATAAATATTTTAACAAATCATAAATATCTCAAATAAGAATGGATATTTTATTGATAAAACATTTGGAATAACAAATGTACTAGATTTGAGTACTTAGTCTATTTTTCTTCTTTGTTCTATATCTATCTTATATCAGATTCTATATATTATTATATATCTATCTACTGCAGGTCTACTTTTATATACATTTTACAATCACAGTTGTCTCAATCGATTCTGATGAAATCGAATCATGCCCAGAATATATGCTAAGTCAAATTGCGGTTGATCAGATAACTGTAGGATAACTCTCCCTGGATCTGCATTCAGAAATCTTCTCATCATTTCCTGATTGAAAGGGTCATAGGTGAAAAATCTCTAGATGTGGTTAGAATATATAACTCCCATCGGTTCCAAAACTTTGGAGAAGTTCTAGAACCATATGAAATTGTTAAGGATCAAAATCATGAGAGTTTCGGTGTTATCCCTAGGATTTCCGACACTAAGTCCAAAAATTTTGGAACTAAATATTGGAGTTATGGAACTAAGTCTGCAAGTTTCATAACTAAATGATGAATGTGTGATGGAGTTTCAGAACTAGCTTGGAAGTTCCAGAACTAAGATGTGTGGGAACAAATGTTGCTGAAAACATACTGAACGCTTCCTACTTCATTTCATTGACTAATTAGACATGTTTTATTACAAAACTAAATTCAAACACACAATTCATCAAGAATTTCAGATCTTTTAAAGACTAGAATCACAATCAATAAAAAGATAGACAATTACATCCTAACTCATATCAGATTAACTAAAAGTCACACAATGTAATCAAACTTAATAAAAAGGAGAGTAAGATGAGATCATATTATACATTAATCAGACATATTCTGGCCTTATCATTTCCCCCAAACTTACTTGTTTGTAAGTCCCTTTACAAACTTCATTCTTCAAAAGTGGGGTCATATGTTCTACATTCCATTTGATTGCTTAGATCAAATCGCTAAAACTGGATTTCCCAATGCTTAAGCTCAGATATACTGTACCCAGTTCCTACTTCTATTTTCCTCTCCCACTTTTCAAATTTAGCAGTATCTTGAGGTTCTCTATTTTACCAAGGAGACATGGGGGTGAGAAGTAGAGGGGGCCTTGTTCACATTCTCATCCATATTTTTCCATAGGTTTCATTGACTTGGGGAATTATTGTTCATAATCCTTTTACCCTTTCTAAACTCCAAATCAATTTGTATGGGAAATTACTTCCTTTCTTTTCAAAGAAATAGTAAGGAGTTCCCACCTTTGATAATTCTTCATAAATATCTTCAAATTGTTCCTCCTCACAGGAGGTTAAGGCATCAATACTCTCTTACAGAATGGCAAGGTAATGTGTCTTTAATCTCATATCAAAGGTATGAATTCTAAAATGCATGAGGAAGGTAGAAGGTTTACCATAGTGAGCTCTCATACAAAGACCAGTTGAGCTACCTTTTACTAAAAACTTAGATTCCCTTTCCTTATATGCAATTTGGTTTTGCAAAATAGAGATAAATGCATTGAGTTGGATCACCCCCACATACAAGTTGATCATAAATCCTATTTTTTCTCTAGCATAAAATTACAAAGATAAAATTCACACAGGAAATTTTTCTGCTCGGGGCTGGATAGAGAGTAAGTTGCCATGAATTTAGATTCATCTTTTATTTCATATGGAAGCCCACATGCAATTCTTGACATCTTCCAGTGAATGAAATGCTCTTCTAAAAACACACTATATGCAAGAGAGGGCCTCCTACAGGCAAGCAATTTCTCACTCATAATACAGACCATATGAATTTTGGCAAGACATTTATATTTATTTCCTTCCTTCTTATAAAACTTTTCTTCCCATTCTTTTCTTGCCTTCATCTCTTATTCCATCTTAGTCTTCAATTCTTTATTTTATGTTTTGGCTTCTCTGAGCTCCCTGCAAGTATCATTCCATAGTTGTTTGAGTGGAAAATAGGTCAACTCAGTCTGTGTAGAGGCTGTGGAAACAACACTCTATTTTCTGGAAGTCTGAAATTCTTCCTCTTTTTCTGTCAACTACTTCTTGGTTGCTAATAATTCCTCAGTCCTAGCTACAAGCTGAGTTGTTAGCTTATTAATGAGCATTTCCCTTTATTATAACTTAAGTTTGATGAAATCCAATTCCTCATCCTTTTCTCTGATAATGAGCTCTACTCTAGACAAGAACAGAGCTTGTTTAACTTACTGTCTTTCTTCTTCCTCTAAAATTAATTGAGGAGTTGGGAATTCTTCCTCTATCAAAGGAAATTTTCCTTTTCTTCTCTAGGATGCCAACTCTTCTTCTTCATGTGGAAATGCTGATGGTTCAACCAATTCCTGAAAAATCTTGCTCTTCCAATCTCTTCTCTATTTTTTCCATTTCAGCTTGACTTGGCCTAGGGGGAGTCATGGCTATGCTGCCCAAAATATCAGTAGCTTCCTCTTCCATCCTTTCCTACTCACTCCTTCCCTCTAGGGTTTCCTTTTACCTCTTATGAATTTTTCTTCTCTGTGGAAGTTCATCATGCCCAGCAGTGGATTTCCTTCGAGAGCTTCTTCTTACAATTCTTTCTTACTATTGCATGGGTGAGCTATCACCATCAGAGACAGATATTGGCTCCCTTGAAGCTGCTGCAGAAGAAGGAATTTCCTTCATAGGTATAGAAGGCTCTGTTATTTTATATTTCTCACTGACCTTCTTTTTTTTGGTATATTTTCTATTTCCATTTCCCTCTATCCTTTTGCAGGGGCATCAATTTCTAGATTAGTTGAAGGAGAGAATGGGGCTGGAATTGTCCTTCTAATAATATTAGGGTTTTTCTTGAACTTGCCAAGAAACTTGTCCCAAATTTCTTCTCCATTATTATTTGATAGAAAATGGTGTTGACATATTAAATGAATTAGACCGTGATGCCTTATTGTCCCAACACCCCAGGAATACCTTTGAGACATGGTATGGATAGAATAAAAAAAGAAACCCTAAAAGGTTTATTATGTACTCAGGTTTTTTGGCTCCATACTTCAAATATAAGAGCATCTTTAGGACTTCTTTTCCCACAAACCCAAACTGACCATCACAGGTTAAAAATTTCTCTACCCAAAACACTACCATGTCAAAGGGTTTGGGAAAACTTGCCCTTCTGGCCCCTTTTATGATTTTTTTTGTATTATAGATGTACTGGGGTTTAACTTCTCCTTCTTACAGTAATACTTCAACCAGTTCTTTCAAATTCCCCTTGGTAGGTTGTGGGACATGCCTAATTGGCACTCCAGACACATTACTTATAGTATTCACAGAAAAAGGAATAAATATAGTTCTCACCTTTGTCTTGGATTGCTCTAGGTTTATGATGATTTTTCTTACCAATTCGTCACTATGCCTTAAAAATTTCTTCAGGAACTCTAGCCATCCTGCATGCTCAAAGATGGATGTCACTTCTTTGTCTACGAGCAGCTGGGAATCATCCTCTTGTTCTAATTTCTTCTTAATCCCCATATCGGCTTGAGTTTTGTCTCTTTTGATTTTGTGTGAATTAGTTGTAGGACCTTTTTCTTAGCTGCGGAACTTATGAATTCTCTATTATTTACTGTGGAACACAAACTCAATTCGCTACTCCTTCCTCAAAATATCTTTGCAATCTTATTTTACTTGATTTTTACAATAATGATTACTAATGATAATCATTCTGCCACTTATTCCATTTAAATCAACTTCATGATTACACACTTGTAATCATAATGTATAAATAGATGGTTAGTCATACCTACTTTTTAAATTAAGTCAAATCACACATGCAAACATTTAATCAACCCTAAATAAGTTAAAAGACATAATTACCATCCTTGATGATGTAATCCTTTTGCTATGATGACTCGTCATTCCTACAAGTGGAATAAAACATAATTAGATAAGAAAACTGGAATTCAAAAGAATTCCCTTATTTGAACTAGCCAAAAAGAGGTCAACCGCCATTTTCTGGTTTTCAATTGACCTTTGAGAGAATTTTATTTTTTATTTTTTATTTTTTATTTTTTTGGGGGGGGAAGAAAATGCCATTTGCTAGTTTTCATCTTCTTCCCTTTATTTTGGATCTATCATCTAGTTATTTGATCATTTTGGAAGAACTAGGTTCTTCCATATGATCAAATTATTTGTCTGCTTCAATCTTCCTAAAGAATTCATCCTTAGTGGGAGGCTTCCTATAGAGTTTCAGCCTATGTCCATTGACCAAGAGTGTTCTATTTCTGCCATCAATGGGAAGTATTTGAATAGAACCATTGTCAAATATCTTCCCAATCTGATAGGATTCCAACCATCTGGTTCTTAATTTTCCCTTGAACTGTTGGTACTTAGAATCAAACACTAATTCCCAATCTCCTACTTTGAATTACCTTTTCTTGATATGTGTGTCATGCCATTTCTTCCTTTTCTCTTGAATTATCTCTGTCTGTTGAAGTGCTTCCAACCTTAATTCATCCAACTCATTGAGTTGAAGGATTCTTTCCTTTTTAGCTACATTCAACTCAATTCCCACCTTTACTGTTGTCCTCAATGTATGAAGTTCAAATTCTATAAGTAACAAGGGATTTTTCCCATAGACGAATTCATATGGTGAAAACCCTGTTGTAGTTTTCCAAGTTGTATTATAAGCCCAGATAGCTTCAGGTAGTCTCTTTACCTAATATTTTCTCCCAGCTTCAACTGTTTTGGTAATGATGTTCTCCAATTCTCTGTTTATTACTTCAGCTTGTCCATTTGACTGTGGATGGTAAGGAGATGACTTCCTATGATTGATTTGGTAATACATTGTGAAAGCTTGGATCATATTAGACATGAATTGTGGTCTCTAATATGAAACTATGCTCCTTGGTGCTCCAAATTTTATCATAATTATGTTCCATAGGAAATCAACAACTGCTTCCTTAGTGGAATTTTTCAATGCCTGCACTTATGCTCATTTTGTTACATAGTCAGTGCAGACAAGAATATATTCCTTACCTTGTGGGGAAGGATTAAAGGAACCAATAAAATCCAATCCCCATCTCTCAAATGTTTCAACCATAATTTGAGGCTGAAGAGGCATTTCATTGGTGAAAGTTGGTTGTCCCATCCTTTAACAAGGATCACAACTCTTGATATATATCTTCACATCCTTGTACAGAGATGGTCAAGAATAACTAGTGCCAAGTATCTTATGAGTTGTTCTTTTCACTGAATAGTGTCCTCCACTTGGTTCATCATGACATGCTCTGAGGATGTCAAATATTTCATCCTCTCTTACACACCTATGTAAGACAAAATCAGGACCACATTTAAATAGCATTCCATTTAACCATTTAAATTGTGCATTAGTTTTAATTAACTTCTTTATTTGTTTCTTAGTGAAAGAAAGAGGAAACTTCCCTGTTGCAAGATAATTTTCCATATCAGCAAACCATGGTGTACTTGCTAAGATTGTAAATAGTTTTTCATCTGGAAATTTATACTTGACTGGATATTGCTCCCCTTTGGTGGTTAGTCTTGATAAAAATTAGCTACCACATTAGATTTACCTGGATTGTCCACAATGGTAATATCAAATTCTTGTAAAAGTAATAACCATCTAATTATTCTTCCTCCAACCAATATTTTGTTCATTAAAAACTTAATTGGTGAATGATTTGTGTATAAATATCTTGTACCATGTAATGTAATGTCTGAATTTATTGATTGCGTAAATCACAGCAAGAAATTCTTTTTAAGTGGTGGTGTAATTCTTTTTAGTGGGAGTAAGATTCTCGCTAAGATAATAAACTGCATACATATTTCCTTCCTCATATTTCTATCCCAATACTACACCAATGGAATAATTTGAGGCATCTGTTTGGATATGAAATGGATTTTCCCAATTAGGTCCTCTCAATATTGGGGCACTGATTAATTTTTATTTAATTTCTTCAAAAGCACGTTGGCACTTTTCATCCCAAAGAAAATCACAATCCTTGGTTAGCAAATTAAACATGGGGGCAAAAATTTTACTAAAATATTTTATAAAATGCCTATAGTACCCAACATGCCCTAGAAATGATTTGATATCTGTGGGGGTATGAGAAATAGGTAAATATGAAATGATCCTAATTTTGTTTTGATCCACCTGAATTCCTTTATTTGAAATATGGTGTCCTAATACAATCCCCTCATCCACCATCATCAAACACTTTTCATCACTAAGAGACAGGTTGTGTTGTTCACATCTTGTTAACACTCTATCTAGATTTCTCAAAGCATCTTCAAATGTATCTCTATATACAGTGAAGTCATCCATATATACCTCAACACAATCATTTTTTAGATTAGTAAAGATTTCAAGTACAACTCTCTGGAAAGTTGCAGGATCATTGCATAAACCAAATGGTAACACCCTATAGGCAAAGGTTCCCCATGGAAATGTAAATGTAGTTTTGTCCTGATCTTCAGTAGTAACTTTTATTTGATTGTACCCACTAAAGCCATCCAATAAAGAAAAATATTGTTTACCTAAAAGGTTATCTAAGACTTGATCTATGAATGGTAAGGGAAAATAATCTATCATTGTGGCTTTGTTCAATTCCCTATAGTCAACACATATTCTCCATTTTCTGTTCTTTTTGGGAATAATTACAAGAGGAGATACCCACTGCCTATTTTAGATAGGGTGGATCAAACCTACTTGTAATAGTTTTTCAATTTCTTGTTTGACTATATCCCTTAAAGCTTGGTTAATCCTTCTTTGAGGCTGCCTAACTGGTTTAATGTTTTCAATATAGATGTGATGAGTACAGATACTTGGATGAATCCCCTTCCTATCTTTGTAATCCCAAGAAAAATCTTTAGTATGATTTTTTAGAACATCAAACAATTTATCTTCTTCATCATCCTTCAACTAGTTGTTAATGTTTAAAGTTTCTGGTTGAATTTCAACATGCTTGGTTCCAATATGTGATGAACTCATTTGTGGAAAGGGTTTCATTAAATTATTTAATGGACATGCATGTGGTAACAACATATGGTATGTATTATCATCTCCAAAAGTTTCTTGAGACATAATACTATACAAAGGACAATAGTGAGAATTATGATACTTATCTCTTTGCAGGCCAAATTCTTCGTCACTACTACTTTCCAAAAATTCTTCATCACTTCCTGATGTACTTGAAACTGAAGTTACTAATTCATCCTCTCCCCATGATAATTCTTGTTCCTTCGAAGAGAAATAATTTTCAATCAAAGAGAACTATTTTTGTTGTGGTTCTGGAACTAAATGTGGTGATTCCAGAACTATATCCACAAGTTCTATAGCTAAGTTTGTGGGTTTTGGAACTAAGTTTGTGGGATCCAAAACTATTTCCGATTGCTTCCAAGACAGCTGGTTCTCATCCAATGGTGGATTAATCATCTTTTCTACTTCTCTTACATGATCCTACAGTGTGATCATAGCCAAAGAAGATAAATTTTGTTTATTATTTTCAAGAGAAACAACCCACAATTGTTCATGATTGTCAATAAAAGGTTGTGCAATAGGATATAAGGAAATTTGTTTAGAGTTCTTACAATTTGAAATTGTCATATCACCTAACCTACAATCTATAAAAGAAGCAACTGTATCTAACCATGGTCTACTCAAAATAATGGGATAACCCAATGTTTTACCTTTTGGCTACAATATAAGGAAGTCAACTAGATATTCCCATGACTCCACCATAACCGCCATGTCTTCAATAATTCATTCTGGTTTTGCTACAGTTGGTCTACCATCTGTAATATATTATTAGTAGGTTGTATACCCATTAATGGTAATGTTTTCAGAGTATCCACTATCATTACATTGATAGCATCTCCCAAATCTATCAAAACATTATGTACATCCTTATTACCTATAGAGACAGAAATAACAAGACTTCCAGGATCTCCGTATTTGGTAAGCAAAAGTTTTCCTTCCAATAAATCAGCAAGTTTCCCATCTACTTTGATAGTCTTGGGGTATTGTTTCTTCCTTCCAATATTTTTCAGACATAATATTTTGATTAATTTGTTCGATTCTGGAATGTCCTTAATTACTTGTAATAGTGGTATTTCAATATTCAATTTCCTTAATTCCTGTACCAATTAAGACTCTTTGATTTATATATCTTCTTTGAATCTCTTTGGAAATGGAGTCTCAGTAGTGTTTCTATCTAGCTCCTTTTATTTTCTTTCAACATCGTCTTTTGGAACAACAGTACTAGGAATTTTATTTTCTTCTGTCATTTCAGTGATTAAAAGGGGTGTACTATTAATGATTTTCCCAGATCTAGTTTGAATATACTTAGAATCCATAGCATGTAAATGAACTGACTTTTCTGATTCTGTTCCATAAACAGGGGTTATTTGTTTGTTTCTTGGATTTGCTACTGGCTATGTTGGCATTTGTGTTTGGACTGTATTCTCAGTTTGTGAATTTTGTGCAGGGGATCCCATGATGGCCTATTGATTCTAATTTGGATATGTTCTTCCTTGAGCATAATTACTAGGGTTCCATCTAGGTTGTGACCAAGCATAAGGATTTCCTTGACCATCCCATGGTTGTTGATGTCCCTGAGCATACTGTTGGTCATCAAAAAGGACTTCAAAGAAGAGCAATAGTCAGGGGACAAGAAGTCCCTCCTCTTTAATGGGAGAGGTTCCCTTATTCAGAAACGAACCTATTTACAAATATACAAGACGTGATTTTATGGTTGAACTTGGATATTACGAAAGTGTTTCCTACAAGGATCATCAGTTACAAAAGGACTGAGGAAAGGGAATACGAGGATGAGCAGAAAACCAACATGCAGAATTATAGATAACAGAATAATTCTTTATGTATACGAAGTTGCGGTGAATTTAAAACAAGATCATTTGCATTGGATGAATAAGATGAAATTTAAAGACACAAAGTTCTGTAAATAACCTTCTTCAGATTCATTAATCAAGGACACAAAGTTCCTTCTTGGTTATACAAGATCACCATACTCGCAATATTTGAAAATATGCAATCAGTGAGACTAACAAACTAGAGACAAATGATCTTCACAAAATTAAATGAAAACACAGAGATAACAGAGATTAGATAGACAAAGAATGGAAGGCCCTTCTGTATTGATTTCTTTTTTATCTATTTACACTTTCATCTCCCTTTAGAATGGCGTAAGGAAGGCCGTTATATAGCTTACAAATCAGTTACTCTTTGTAACCGTTTCTTTTAACCAAAGAATAGTTAAGGACCGCCAATCGCAGTACCTCAACCTATTACAAAGAAAACGGAAAAGAAAGGGAAGAAGAGAAAAGAATGGGGAAGAAGATAGGTGGCCAGTCACTGAGAGGGACCCACTGACTTCAGAATCCGCTGCCTGAATTTCTTTAACGCCTCAGCTATGTCTCTGCCACGAGGGACTGACGTGTTGGCCATAGACTGAGTCCAAAATCCAAGACATTTCTCCATCTCTTTATCAAACTTGACATGAGTATGATAATATTTATTTGCTTCTCCAACGGCAGATTGAAGAGAGTAGATTTCCTTCATTTTTTCTTTAGAGATGGAGCTTTCCTTGAATAAATTATCTTTGACAAAAGCTCTGAATTGAGCTTTGATTTCTTGCAAGGAAAGGGAAACACCAGAATTTTCATCCTGAAGATGACAGTGTATATCTTTGAAAGCAGAGACGACCAGTGTCTTGAAGGCTTCGCCCTTCTGCCAGCTGTTCTTCAGTTCTCCCAAAGCCTCCTCCAAGACTCTGATCTTCCACTCCATGCTGTAAACCTAGGATTTTGATAGATTATCCTTGGCATCATCAAAAACCTTATCTGCCAATAAGATGTTCTCATCTGCCTGTCCCATAAGGCGAAGGTCTACTATGCAACTGCTCCATAGTTTAAGCTCTTTATCCATGACCCCAATAGTAGAGGAGAGCTTCTGTTGCAAACTGTTCACCTTTCCATGGAGTTTGAAAGCTTCATCGATGAAGTTCAACCCTGCAACAAGCATATCATCCACCATGGCTTCCATAGCTCAGCCATAGATGGAATACTTGTGCATGTCTTTGATACTCTGCACTTCATCTTGGCTCAAGACTACAGGTGGTGGAAGAGTAGTCAACGGGGTAGGATCCAAAACTCTGTCCTTAGACAAAAGAGACTTGATAAAACCTGTGAGAATTTGGGCCTATTCTTCCAACTGTTCAATAGTTTGCTGCCCCTTCTCTACCCTCCCAATGACCCTTGTGACTGTTTCCTGGAGGTTGTGAATTTCACCTTCAGGGGTAGACTCTCCCATTGGAATTCTCGAGAGCTCTAAGTCAGATACCTGCAAGTCCTACTCTGATTTATCCGTTGTAGGCTTGGCAATCTCCAGGAATTGCTGACCTTGAGCATCAGACACTATTCTGGAGGTGACTTTGGCTTTCTTGGCATGAGAAGGAGTGGTGCTCAACAAGGTTGCAACAACATCAAAATCTGACCCTGAGCTCCGAGAAGAAGATTTCCTTTTCTTATTGTCAACCAAAGGTTGCACCCACGCAAAAGAGGAAGAGGAATCAGCAGGAGAGACAAGGGGACCAAGAGACAGAGAGCTCATGACACTCAAAGTCTGCACCGCTGTTGACTCAAGTTGAGATGTGAGTGGGGCACTGGAGGCAATTGCGGTAGAAAAATCAGTAACACCTGGAAGCTCAGTGCTCTGGACCTCTTTGTCCTTATCTGCTGGATCTTCAAGAGCACTTGCAGCAGTTGGTACTCCATTTTCTTCACTTTCACTGAGAAAAATGATGTTCTCTTGTCCCATAGGCAACTCTGCCTAATTTCTTTGAGGGTCACTTTCTGCAGGCTCCTTCTTGACCTCCTTGAGTTTCTTCTAGTACACCTGAGTGGATGAAGAAGGAGTGGAAGCTGCAGGCCCCTGTGTTGATGAGGCAGGAGGGGTTTGCACCGGTGTTTCTGACCTTGGAGCCGATGCTTCTCTTCTTGGCGTCGAATCATCCTTGGAGGAGGATTCTCCTGAGTGCCTTCTAAATTCTCAGACTTTCTTGTCAAACTAGACCTTAGTCCAAACTAAGACTGGAGCTAGTATTTCAGCTAGATCATCTTTCTCTTTTCTGTTCCAATCCAAGTCCTCCAGGGGAGTGTGCTTAACCACATTATCATACTCATATGAGTATAGGTCAGAGTTGTCATCCTAGAGCCCTGTGGGGACTTGGTACAAACCGAGTTCTTGGATCAATGGCAGAGAGAACCTGCCATAATGCCTTCTCCTGGCCTCAAAATCGTCTGCACAGTCAGCCCAGTAGTCTTCTGTATCATCCCTGTGATCGTAGATTATCTTGATGTTCTGTTCAATGAACTTCTTCAAGTCGAAGTAAGTTCTTGGCTTGAAGAAATGAACAGTGATAGGGACCAGGGCTCTCTCTATGTTCTGTGCATCCAGGGCTGTTTTGCAAGTGTAGTTTCCCAGAGAGATGGGAAAATGTAAGCCAGAAATCTTCTTGTCCCTGCAGGTTCTGTGCAACTTGTCTAATTTCCTACATATTTCCATTTAGGCCATCTTATCACTGTAGAACATGGGCAGTCTCAGAGGGGTGCCCTCATAGCCGGCAAGCCTGATATAGGAGAATTTTTTGAACTGGATAAAGTAAGCACCGTAGTGCGATATCAGATTCATGGCTTCGTCAAAAAATCTCCTGGCAGTGTCACCTTTGAGCAGTCTGACCACGTACATGGTGAAAGTGTCATTGACCCTTCTGAAATTTTGATTGCTGGTCTCCAGGGTGAACTGCGGGCAGTAGGCATACACTGGGTCATCTTTGCGAGCATCAATGTAGGAAAAACCAAACCACTGCCGTGACGCTGCCAGGGTATACATCAGGTAAGAATTCATGTAGAACTTCTTCGTTTACTATACGTTGGACAGCTACTCTACCAAATTCATGCTGATGATCTCTACCCAGTTGATATTCTGCGTCCCCTCGCACACCATGCTGATGAGCGGGCACATCCAGAAGTGAAATTCATTGGTAGAGGGAAAACCCATAACCCGAGCCAGCAAAATTATGAAGTCGGACAATTCTTCATTGAAATCTGCCCGTAAAAGGGTTTTGGTCAGACGAGAAGCTCCTTTCTTAGGGTTCTTTAGCCAGGAATTCACCACTCGTGCCTTATATTTGTCACTATCTTGGTCGAACAGGGCCTGTGCTTGATCCCGAGAAATGACTATGGCATTATCCATCTCTGGAATCCTCTGAGCAGTGCTAATGGCAGCAACATCTAGTTTGGTGATGAGTTCCTCGTGTATATTGGTCAATTCACTCGAAGCGGGGTCGAAGTGAGCTCCGCATGAAAGCACGGTATCAGCACACTGTACTGAGATCAAGAAACTGCCAGCAAAGGCCAAACCGCTATCGTGAATCATTTGTGCCATTGGTGTAGGGTTTGCATCTTCCACCCTCACCCAAAAATCACCGAAGTCGAGATGTCGAGCTTCACTGTCCCCAATATTGAGAACGGTAGACTCTAGTGGTGAAACTTGTTCCTGTCCCTGCGATTTGATCTTCATATTGATAGTCTCAAAGCCGCAACCTAAACTCAGGGAGGAATTATAGAGAAAAGGGATACACGCGCAGGGAATTAGGTTGCAAGGGTTCGAGCAAGGGTAGCATGGGAACAATGTGGAAAATGTAAAGGTGGTGTGCTCGTTATATAGCCGTTTAGGAGAGAGAAAGGTCATGAATGCACATTTAATGCATACCCACCAATTTGAATAAGCAGGATATTCAGGTAGAGCGGCAAAAACTGGCACGAATGACACTTGGTTCATTAGGGACATGTGAGACGCGGATGCGCAAAACATGCAGCTCGGCCGGTTCGGGCGAGGCGGGGAAAAGACGCACAAATGTCTTTTGGGATAATTGGGATGAAAACGTGCGAAGTACGCGGTTCAGGTGTTTCGGCTGAAAATGGAACAACTTGCACTTTTTGACTTGGGACATTTGGGACAAAAATTTCTGAAGTACGCGACTCGGGTGGTTCGGGTGAAAATGTTACAATAGGTCCAGAGAAGTTTGGGACATTCGGGACAAAAACGCGAGAAGTACGCAGTTTGGGTGTTTCAGCTGAAATTGGAACAACTTGCACAATTAACTTTGGGACGTTTGGGACGAAAAGTTCCGACGGGCCCGAAAATGGAACAACTTAATTAGAAATCAGCCGATCGGGGAACAGAACGCACTTCGGAACTTGGGACACGTGGGACAAAAATGTCTGACAAGCCCGAAATACATACAAAATGACCCAAAACTATGGATTTTCTCAATCTCATGACCTTTTCACACTACCAGCTCGATAGAAAAGACACTTTTACTCGAAATTTTTTTTGAAAATGACTTCAAGAGAAAGGGGGAATTTTGAGTGGGCAACACATACCAAGCTTGATTTACCTAATCTTGAGGGTTCCAAGTTGGTTGAGGTACCCAAGGTGATTGTCCCCAATTTTTCGGTATTGACTGAGTAGCCCATGGCATCGTCCATGGATTAGGGACTGATCTTGGCATAAACTACCCTTGGTTAGTTGTCTCTAAAAAAAATTCAATTCTTCTGTCGTAGATGATGCACTGGTTTGTTTAAGCTAGTTCTTAATAATGGGAAGTAAAGAACAAACATCAGTATCATGTTCTTTAGATTCACAGATAAGACACATTTATGTTTTATCCAAAGGATAGTCTCTTAGTGCATGCTTCTTCCTACATCTAGGACAATACATAGCTAATGGTTCAGTTTTGGAATTTGCTTTAGCTTGTAATCCATCCATAGTAGAGGTTAATTGCACTAAAATATCTATTTTAAAGTTTGATAACTCATCCATTAGTTTGTTCATATCTGGATTCAGACTTTTCACTTATTTCCCTTTTCTAGGTTCACCTCTTGTTCTGGAATATCTTCTACAAATCTTCTTAATTCCATTCATTCTTATATGATCAATGTCTCCACCTCCTATCAAGTTAAGGGATTCCATATATTCATCATCCAAACCTTTAAGAAAAATGGTTTTACTTAACTCTTCTGAAAGCACAAATCCACATCTTTTGCTAATAAAGAGGAATCTGTCTAAAAAGTCTTCTATGTTTTCATCTTCCCCCTACTTAATTTTGAAGAATTCTTCCTTCCTATGTCTCCCTCTACAATAATCCTAGTATTTATCTAGGAATGCATTATCCATTTGTTCCCAAGTGCTAATAGAGTTCGATGGTAATCCCATGAACCACCTCATTGTTGCATCCTTCAAAGTGGATGGAAACAACTTGAGTTTTTTATTATATATTTTATAATCATAGGTCTGACATAGTACCTTAAACTCAAATAGAAATTAGTCAGGATCTTCATATGACATCCCTCTAAATGTGGGTAAATGTGCAGGTGAGATATTTTTCATTGATGTATCATCATCTCCCAATTGGATTGGATAGGTAAAGGTCCTATCAGGTTCTCTCTCAGCTTCTCGTGTCATTTTAAAAATATTTTTTGAATTTTCCTCCCAATCAATGTGGTAAGCGGTATGCCTTGGGGAAGGTAAAAAATTAGAAGTATGAGGTTGACTACTCAATTGAGAATCAAAACTCACCCTAAATGGATCTTGAGTAATAAGCCTTCTCCTAAAAGTTCCACTCCATTCAGGTGACTGATCTAAGAATTCCAAAAATGGCAATTTTGTTTCTTTTCTGACAGGGGATGATGGTGCCTCCAATTCTAGATCAATTTCCTTACTTTGACTAGAGGTTGTTATGAATTCTTATGAAGATGTTTTTGGAAGGAATCTACCCTATGATTCTCTTGGTCTACTCATAAATTTAGTGATATAGTAGGGAAGATCCTTCAAATACTAGATATATGTTTTGTTGCTCTTGCTAACACTTAATTAGAAAGTTCTAACTAGTACTCCCTGGTAACGACACCAAAATTGATGGGTGTCTTCATTCCCTTCATTTAATCAACTTCTTGTTGATGTCATATCAAACCAGGGGTTTATCTAAAGCTATATGCAACAAGAGTAATTTTAACCGATCTAGTAGTTGACTGTAGTTATTTTTGTATTTTATGGGGGATTTGTTCAATGTCTTAAGGACTTCTTGGTAAAACCTTATTTAAATCAAACTATGAAAACTTGCTGAAAGTAAACACACTGAAACCTTTGCTAAAAGGAAACACATTATATAGAATGGAAACACACTTGCTGTTAGAAAATAAACACACTTACTTTTGAAAGTAAACACACTTGCTTTTGGAAATAGACACACTCAATTTAGAATGCTTGAAAATAATTGCAAGAAATATAAGAATATATCTAAACACCTGCAGGAACAAGTATACAACAGAGTTTAATAGAAAGAATTAAAATAATACAAAATTAACATATCTAAGCTATTTGCTGAAGAAATATAAATACCAAATAAATGAATATCCTGGTCCTTGGGGGAGTGGGCCCTTACTCCTCCTCAATTCAAGATTTTAATAACTCAGAATTCTCTCAAATAAGAATGGCTATTTTATTGATAAAAATTTTGAAATTACAAACATACTAGATCTAAGTACTTAGTTTATTTCTCTTGTCTATTCTATATCTATCTTATATCAGATTCTATTTATTATTATTTACCTATCTACTGCATGTCTGCTTTTATATACATTTTACAATCACGACTGTCTCAATCGATTCTGATGAAATCGAATCATGCCTAGAATAGATGCTGAGTTAGATTGTGGTTGATTAGATAGCTATAGGATAACTCTCCCTAGATCTGTGTTTAAAAATCTTCTCATCCTTTCCTGATTGAAAGGGTATAGGTGCAAAATCTCCAAATGTGGTTAGAATAGATAACTCTCATTGGTTCTGGAACTTTAGAGAAGTTCCAAAACCATAGGAAATTATTAAGGATCAAAACTCTAAGAGTTCCCAATCTATCTCTAGGAGTTACGGAAATAAGTCTAAAAATTCTATAACTACATACTAGAGTTCCGAAACTAAGTCCGAAAGTTCCGGAACTAAATGGTGACTATGTGATGGAGTTATGGAACTAGCTTGGAAGTTCCAGAACTAAGTTGTGTGGGAACAAATGTTTTTGAAAACATAATGAACACTTCCTACTTCATTTCCTTGATTGATTAGACCTTCTTTATTACAAAATTGAATTCAAACACACACTTTGTCAGGAATTTCAGAGCTGTTAAACATTAGAATCACAATCAATCAAAAGACAGACAATTACATCCTAACTCATATTAGATTAAATAAAAGTCACACAATGCAATAAAACTTAATAAAAAGGAGAGTAATATGAGATCATATATTATACATTAATCAGACATATTCTGGCCTCATCAGCGTGCAGCCCTTAGAAAGCTTACAAAAAATCTAGGATCTCCCCCCATGCTGCCATATTCTTTTCTTATGCTTCCCTCCTCAACTTCCTTCAGCACCTCATCCACATTTTGTTCTATCTCTTATTCTACCAAGTCCTTGATAATTCCTACAACTTCTCTTTATGCAGCCTCTTCTACATATTCCTTTGTGAGGCTTGTGGTCCTTTGATCCTTTTTATTTACTTCTCCTCTCACTCCCTTTCCTTGAGCCTAATCCTCTTCTTCGTCATTCTTCTCCTCATCCTCTTTTTTATACTCCTCATCTCCTTCTTCCTTAGAATCATGTTTCCTCATAGAATAGATGGTATTCACCTCCTTCAAGCTCATCATCATCATCATTTTCACCGATGTAGGCATATAGAATCTTCATCTCTTCGTAATCTGCCTCATCTGTCACCTTCTATTTCTTTCTTACTGGGGATTCCAGTACATGAGATTCTTCATTTTCTTTATCTTTGACAAGTGATGTCTCCCTTAGTGATTCCTCATGGTTTAGGTTCTCTTCATGCTCTGGTGCCTCTTTTTCTGGTCTTTTTTCCTTTACAGGAGACTTCTTTCTCCATGCTTAAGTACTAGGCTTAGCATTTTCTTCTGGCATACCCACCGATTATGTTGTTTGAACACTTGGTGCCTTCTTCTCCTACACCTCTTCTCTTTCTCTCTTCCTTGGTGCAGCATTCTTCCTTCCTATAGGATCTTCAGGAATGGAGACATTATTCTCTAGGTAAGCACCCTTTTCAAATTTTGGCCTTATTGGCAAATACACCTTTGTTGCAGTCTTCCCTGCAATCAGAAACATTAAAGGCTTCATCATTTGTACTTTTTGGGAGACATACTTCTCCATGTATGCACACTTCTTTGGGTAGATGAGCCTCCAACGTAGCTCACGATGGTCCATATCTACCTCACTAAGGTCGAACCTTATTCTCTTCACCTTTCTAAACTGATTGAATCCAGCTTGGAAGTATTGTGCGGTGAAGGATAAGGGTAGCTTGCACCATGGACTCATAGTCCCATCTATCAATAAAAATATGCCAATGCATAAATTTTGATACACTACAAACTATTCATCTCCATCCACGAGAATTGGTAACTACTCTAGGATCCTCTATGCTTCTCTGAATGCATCGTGCATTTTCTTGTACTAATTTTCCAAGCATGCCTTCCGAGCGGTTGTCATGGTTTCACAAGTGTACTTCATAAACACTTTTACGGGTGAGGGATCCTCTTATAGATACTCCCAAAAAAACTTTTCTAGCCCATTTGGCACCCTAATCCCTAAAAAGATAATGGTGAGGAGAAAATTATTAAATTATATCTTCTCTACCTCCTACACATTTCTTATGATCTCATCTGTGATGAAAGTAGACAAGTTATAGACTGTTCCTTCCTATATCTTCTGGCATACATTTAGCCATTCCTTGTTCACTTGTGTCCATCATTCTTGATCATTGAGGTTGGTCACCAAGAGTACGGCCATCCTTATAACAAGGTCTAGAATATTGATGATGTCAAAGTATCACGACCCCTTTTTATAGTCATACATGGCTATAGTCTCCTTGATAGCCTCCTTATCACCTAGATCATCATCTATATTATCTCCTTCACAAATGAGGCCCGTGAACTTTGATATCAGTTGTGGTGTTATGCACATCTTACACCCTAAAAAATAAAATGGATCCTTGTGCATGCACGACATCAACCATTGATAAAGTCACTCAGGCTTTCCAAAGTAAGGAAACTCATATAGTTTCAATAATCCTACCTTTTCCAATTTTACCTTTACCTCATCGTTGTAAATAGGTATTATGTCTGGCGTCCTCTTGTTAGCTAGATGAACCAACTCTAACACCTTTTATTTCTTATTTGTGCTCTTGTGATGGTTATAATCACTCATGGACATCTTTTGCAAGTGTGACTCCCACTCTTTTCCTAGAAATACCCCATATGGGTACTACATTTCTACATACCATTCTTCATTGGGGCTCGCAATGGAAGCGGTTTGCTTTCCCTTACCCTTGCCCTTTGTTTTCTTCGGTGAAATGGTTGGTTTCTTGGGTGCCATATTTTCTGTCGGGATCAACTACGGACTTCTAACTTTGCTCTACTATTCTGCTACACTCCAAATTTAACTCCAAAGCTTCAACTCCTAGAATGAATCCTTCTTTCTCCATGCCCTAGCTGCCAAACCCTAACTAGGAAAACCTTCCACAAGATGATCCTCTTCACACAACCTTTAATCACACCCATGTACTCATTCCTTCTAGTTCACAGATCTACTCTAGTCACACACTCTAATTTCTCATATCTTCTTCCTTCACACAAATTTCTCTCTGGATGCCCTAGTTCGCAAGAGATTCTTTCACTTTGTAATCATAAGGTAAAATAATGATGTGCCCGACTTCATATGTATAGTGTTTCCTTCTTTCCAACATTAAATGTTATACCACCTATCACTGTACTTGACACTAAATGTGGATTTTTCTTTAAACTGACCTCAAGCGCTTTAACCCACGCACCTAATCCTATGTGAAAAACTCAACAACCTTCTGGCACACACAAATCCAAATAGACTGAAGACTCTTACATGCACGTAAACAGCACTGAAGGCACTTCTTCTGTCTTGATTTTTTCTCTCACCTACCTCATGATGTTCTTGTTCTTTTCCCTCTTTGTATGTGGTTTCTACAAATCCTTAACACCATACTTTATCATCTTTCATTTCCTCACGTGCTTTCTCAACATTATGTGCTTCCTTCTACTGGGCCATTTAACTTGTATCGCAGGCTTATACTTTGCATTACTCCACCCCACACTAAAATAGATGTGCATTCCTCTATGCATACACAACCTTGGAAAAAATTATGTGGTTACCGACTCACAAGGCGCAAAACAAAACAAAAAGAAAGGAACAAGCAATGAGAAAGGGAAACATAAGAAAATAAAAAGCATAAAGGGAAATTCTAGACTAATTGGAAATATTGCCTTATTACAAACATGAAGAATACTTATTTATAGTAGGGCTTTAGCCTACTCCCAATGAAATGACCTGGTATTCTTGTCCCATCCAGTACTTATAACTGGAAATTACCTTAATCAAGCATGTATGAGATGATGTAAGGTCTCAACCAATGGAATTTCAACTTCCCAAGATGGCACAATAACTTGGAATCATACAATAACACCACCTGCCCAACCTCAAACTTCTTGTTCTTAATATGAAAATCATGACATGCCTTTTGTCTTTCTTTTTCTGTCTTCTGACTCCATCTAGCAAGTGATCACCTTTCATCTAACTATATTAACTTATAAATCCTTTCTTCTAGCACTTTCTCATTAGCTAACCCTCATGCACGTGCTATACATAGTGATGGTAACATGAATTCAACTGGAAAAATAGTCTTCATGCCAAAAGTCAATTGAAATGGTGTGGCATTGTTTAACCTCTTCTAGGTTATCCTGTATGCCCATAGAACAGTTGATACCTTGTCATCCTAATCTAGTCTTCTAACCTCACAAATCTTAGTTAATGTGTGACTTAGTATCTTGTTAAATGCCTTAGCAGTTCAATTTTCTTGAGGGTGATAAGGAGTAGTCTTGTGATGGGCCACCATAAATTCTACTAACATAATCCTGACCGTTTCATTGAAAAAGTGTGTACCTTTATCACTTGTTAAAATTAAAGGGAAACCATACCTACTAATTATGTTCTCCCATAAAAATCTACCAGTTGTTACTACAGTGTAATCCTTCATAGGTGTTTCCTCTGCCCATCATGTCAAGTAATTAGTGCAAGTAATGATATACCACGAACCATTCCTTCGTGCAGCTGGTGAAATTGGCCATACAAAGTCGATTGCCCATTTTTCAAATGGTTCAACACTGGATATTGGTCACAAGGTCATTCCATCCCTCTTTCAAGGTTTTCCAAGGTGCTAGCAATGGTCACAGGCCTTGCAAAACTCAATACTATCCTAGTATATGGTTTCCCACCAAATCCCTACAAGTAGAATCTTCTGTGTGGTAGCATTTCCTGCATAGTTTCCTCTTACAATCCCACCATATGATTCCTCCATAATTGCCATGTGTTCATGTTCCAATACGCATCAGTGCAGAACCTCATCATGACCCAGCTTATACAGGTCTCTACTAATCAACATGTATGGTGTGGAGCATATTGCTAACTGCTTTCTCTCCAGAGCCTTCATCCCTTCTAGTGCCATACCTATTTTTAAGAACACGGTGATATCTTCCAAGTCTAAGGGCACGCGCCGCAACGTAAATAGTTGTGTTTCTGGCATGGTATCCTTAATGCTTTGCACGTCCTCCCCTAAGTTAATCCTTGATAAGTGGTCAGGTCCTAAATTACTTTTTCCTAGTTTCACAACCACTGTGAACTCAAACTCTTAAAATAATAGGACACAATGACATATGCACCCTTGCAGCATGGGCTTATTGACTAAGTATTTCAATGCCATGTGGTCTATGTAGAATATAAATGGTGTTTCCAATAGATACCATGTAAACTTGTGAAGTGCATAGATCATAGATAATGCTTCATGCTCAGTAGTCGTGTAATTATGTTCTACTAGTGTCAACTTTCTACTTGCAAAGCACAAGGGATGATCAACAATTCCATCACCAGGTTGTGCTAGTACTGCTACCATAGCTTCCCATGAGGTATCAACATGCACATGGAAAGGCTTATCCCTAGAAGAAAAACGTAGTATGGGCACCGTGACAATCCTATCCTTAAAAGTGTCAAATTCCTTCTGTTGCACTTCACCCCAATGGAAGGTACTCTTATGTTTTAGTAATTCCTCTAAGGGTGTGGAAATCTTGGCACACCCCTTGAAGAATTTCCTATAATAACCCATATGCCCAAAAAATCCACGCACTGCTCTTTGATTAGTAGGATCCCCTAATCCCATAATAACTACAACTTTGGTGGGATCCACTAGTAAGCCTTATTTGCATATAATGTGTCCCAATAGGGTTCCAAATGGAGTAGAAAAAAAACATTTATTAATGTTGAGGGATACCCTCAAATACCAACATCTCTCAAACATCATCCTTAAATTGTCATAATGGTCTTTCACCCATCCATACACAGTCTAGTCATCTAGGTAAACTTGAAGAAATTTATGAATGAAGTCTTGAAATGCTTGTACCACGATGCGTGAGAACACAAC
Source organism: Taxus chinensis (assembly GCA_019776745.2). Classification (NCBI taxonomy): domain Eukaryota; kingdom Viridiplantae; phylum Streptophyta; class Pinopsida; order Cupressales; family Taxaceae; genus Taxus; species Taxus chinensis. The sequence goes on from CM034150.1 coordinate 336,395,847, forward strand.
AGGTGTATTCTTCAATCCAAAAGGCATAACCATGTAGGAAAAACAACCCCATTCAATGGAAAAAGTTGTCTTTATTTGGTCTTCCTTTATAATCCTGACTTGGTGATACCCTGAGAACCCATTTGTGAAATATAAGACTTTGCACCCAGCTACTCCCTCCAAAATTTCTTTAGTAAAGGGGGTTGGAAAAGGATCAATGACACATACTACATTCAAATCCATGTATTCAACACATATTCTTATCTTGCCATCCTTCTTAGTATTGCTAACCATTGGTCTTATCCATTCTAATTCTTCCACTACCTCAATGATACTAGATGTTATCATCTTGTCTATTTATTCCTTAACATGTACACACAAATTTGGATTCATCTGATAAGGCCTCTTCCGAATCGGGCATGCTCCTTCCTTAAATTTGATCTTCATCTCCCCCAAGGAATGGTGAACACATTTGAGTTCATGGTACCCATAAGGGAACAAATATTGGAACTCGTGCAATAGATCAATGACCTTTGAAACTTATTTTTCTGACCAATAGTCTCCAATGATGGCTTCCTTAAGTTATGTCTCTGTTCTAATGTTAACCTTATTTATTTTCAAGGGATCATGGTAGGTACATGCTTACTCATCAGTTTTTTCTATGAACACAATGTACCTTCTGAATGTTTAACATCCAAGGTCTCCATCTTTTCACTGTTTACTATATAGACCATTTTTCCTTTTTCTTTTTCCATGTACGCACGCTCAAGATGTACTTCCTCTGATTCTTCTTAAATGAGGTGCATCTCCAAATAAGGCTCACCCAATAATTTTAGTAGCCTATCTTCTTCCATAGTACTATCTCCCATTATAAGGCATTTGATCACTTGCAACACCCTATCTAATAATGGCTTGGTACTCCTATACTCAAAAGCTTGACTGAGATCAGCTGCCAACTCTTGCCAATTACCTATTTGATGACGCATCTATGAATGAATATACCAAGCATGTGCATAGCCTTATAAGGTGGAATAAAACTTATGTACCAATAGTGAAGGTTGTAACACTTCTATTCTTCCCATCCAGGCCTTCTCACACACTTGGATATGAATTGAAGCAGTCTCTTTACCATGGTAGTCTTTTATGAACATGGGAGTGTTGCTCCTGGAGAACCTTACAAAGAATGTGATTCTTGCCTTGTGCCACTCTAGGAGGCTCTCCTGATGCATATCCCACCAGTACGCTGTATTTTTTAGTAGGTTATAATTGATCATTCCCCTCCTCTCATCCTCATTCTTTCACTGAGCCTCCATTTCCTGCAAGAAAATTTCAGGGTATGCTCCTCTAGAATATCTTGGAAACTTCTTTCCTCCTGGGCACTTGAATGAGCGCACCTTTCTCACCCTTGTTACATATCCTCTCAACTTTCTCCCAATCAACTCATAAGTCCCATGCACCCAATTGGTGCATGCCACACTAGTGGTATCACTCAAAGAATGAAAATCTTCAAGATGGATGACTCCCTCCGTGGGGTGAATTATCTCAGAATATCTGATGGAACACACATAGATTCTATCAAGGAATTCTTCTCCTAATGGCTCAGTATAGGTCACTGAATTCCCATCTATCAAAGGGATGATCACCCTTTCTTCCTTGTTTTTAAAGCTAATATACCCTTTATTAACCGTAGGTCGGCATTGTTCTTGTAACACCATGGGAACTCAAGTGACACTAGAAAGTTGTCAGCCTCGGCGAGTGCCAAGAATTCAAAGTCTCCAGTGAACTTGGCCCCTATAATGGTGATAACTGCATCCTTCAGGACTCCAATGGGCATTTCCTTAGTCTTTTTTTCCATATATAGAACATTTAAAGATGGTTGTAAAGCATTCCTTTCCATTTGATGTCAGGCATATAAAGTAATAACATTGACCTGTACTCCCATGTCGATGAGGATATTACTCAGAATCCATCCATAAACAACCACATTCAAAGTAATCTCCTTGTTATAGTCAAGGCTATGAGGAGGAAGGTTTGCATGCAAAACTTTCCTTTCACACTCTGTGCCAACGCGCGGTACCTTCTCTCTCAGCCATTCTCCTAGAAAGGTAATAATATTCTCTTGCATTATCATCCTACATACTTCCTTGACCTCATCTAGTTCATCCTTTAGAGCCTCAACATTCTTCCTTTGCTCTAAATTCCTTGATTGCTCCTTTAGACATTGGATATCCCCTTGCAAATTCTGAATCATGTCCATAGTTTCTTAATAGACATCCTTTTGAATGAGTAGGAACCAGATACTTTCCATGTACCACTTCCTCTCTTAAAACTAGTGTCATTTGTCTTGGCATCTCCCTAGCGTGTGCAACCTCTACTCACATCGTCACCAGTACAGTTTTTATCCCTGACTCACGTGTCACTCTTGGCATCTATTGTGAATCTACCTTTTTGATGCTCACCATCCCAGTGCCTTTGTCTTTCTGGTGTTGTTGGTTCATATTCTCATAAATCTCTAGACACTCTTCATACTTTTGTTTCTTTCCACACCATGAACATTGTAACAGATCAGGACACTCACATTTGTAATGCTCTATAGATCCATAGTTATAATAGGTTCCTCAGGGGAATTCACTTCATCCTCCACGACGATTACTGTGACCATGAATTCCTTCACAAAAAACTCTTCCACATGCTCCTCCATCTGCATACCCTTCATAATAATGGACATCATCCTTTCAACTACTTGCAAGACTAGTCTGGCACACACCCATATCAATAGCGTCATGGATATGATCAATCAGTCTACAATCCTTGATATCATGGGTCGTAGATATACATATCTTACAATAGCAAGAAAAATTCTTTTGGATTACGCATTATAGTAGAGGGCACCTACTTGCATCATGATCCCCATGGTAGATCTCATAGTCTATAGCCATAGCACGTACCGACTTTTGAGGGAAACTATCCTTTACATGCCCTTCCACTTTGCATTATATACACCAAAGCCCACTACAGACCTCATGCACTGAGTTTACAGAAATCTTCTCCAACTACTTGGCCATTACAACAATTTGAGCCTCCAGAAAAGGACTAATACTAATATCGACGCTCCCAAAAAATTTGACATGCAGGGCAGCTTCCAATACCTCACCTGGTTCTTTCAAAGTCTTATGTGACAGAGCCCTTCTAAATGGTGTTATCAATCCTTTAAAAAACCATTGAGCATGTTGAGAAGGATGAATGTCATAGGATAGTTTAGATAAGAGGGTCTTGAAACATGCATCATACTCCCACACACAATCTGTCATTCCCTGTTGGATCTCATTCAGAGCATTGATGCTCTTCTACTCAAACTCATGGATATGGAACTCTTCTAGGAATTTATTCTTCAATGCGGTGTAATCTACCAGCATCTGATGGAGGTCATACTTACTACACCAACTATGCACGTGCCCTTGCAATATTGTTGCAAACTATCTTGCCTTCCACTCTGGGGTAGTGATCCCTTTCTCACATAGTATATCACACTTTTGCACATGCTCTGTAGCATCTTCAATACCCCCTATATTCTGGTAAGTGCAAAGACATCTGAAAAAACACTTCAAGAGGTGGCTGGGGTCCTTGTCCTATTAATCCAGAGTCTTGGTTCCCTCCAGTGTTTCCACCTCCATCAAATCCACTAGATCCACTAGGTCCTATTCTTTCTAACCCACTAGATCCACCTCCTGCAGTTGGAAAATGGCATGAAGTGGTCACACCTAGTGTTCCCAACATTCCACTAAACTACGCGCCAATGGTTTGTGATATTGTCCCACTACCAGTTTTATGCCCTGCACCACTCCTAAATGTGATACCCAAACCTTGCATACTTACACCTTGTCCAAAAATTCCTCCAAATACAGGAATGGATTGTGCAGCCATGGATGTCCCAAATGATAAATTATATCCCTTGGTCACATATCGGTTACTCCCACTGATACTAACTGGGTTAACAATACTTCTCCCTTGATCTGGAAAACCAAGTGCCAGGGGTTGATTGTCAGGTGGGTTCAGATGCATTTCGATGGATATTCTTTCTCCATATGATGAAATATCATCACAAGCTAAAGGGTATTCTCTCCCATGCTTGCCAAGATGGGGTAGCATAGAATTCTCAAGTTCCACATCCTCTACATGAACCTCAACTCCTTCCTACAACGTTTTCCTCCATAGATCCATCACACTTGTAACCTTTCGTTGTCTAGTTATCTCCCTTTTATGAGCTTTGTTATATTTGAGTCGTCTCGCCTCCCTTTCCTTTTCAACTGCAATTTTTGCCATCTTCCTTCACCCTAGCTTCCTTTCCTAGTGCTCAGAGAAGTTTACCCAGCCATGGGAAATGCCTCCAAACTCAAGGTAATGATAAAAATCTTCATAGCCAAAGGACTAACATGAAAAAATGATCCTCTAAGATCCCTCAAAAACTCAAACTCAACAACTTCTGGGCAAGAATAAGTAGAAATGGCATATTCTAATGTATAACTAGTCAGCAATCTCTTCTACCAATGATCAACATCATGTGTCCAAGTCATATCTACATCTTGCAACCTATGATAGTCATCTTGGGTCCATATGCATGATCTATAGTACCCTCTCGATCTAGATGCATATGCCAAAAGCCGTTCATATAGTTCTACTAGAAAACATTAGAATAATGTCTCATATAACTCATGTTATAGATTTTCTTCGACCCATCTACGTGCATTGAACTCAGGTCCAATGTTGAATATTTGAGAAAACTCATCCTCTGTGCTCTTGAACTAAGTTTCAACACTTTCTAAGGTCATATGCTCCATCATCACGCATCACAGGGACAAATATGCATGTCATTTCTCACAACTTCAAAAAGAGGTCCCGGTAATGTAACCAAGATGTAGTAATATTTTTATACCCTTAGACCAATAGTCTAATCCCATGCATGTTTTCCTATCACCCAATGGGTGTTAGGAACTCACCTGAGGAACACATGGGTGTTGAGCCCCTCCTTCATGTCATTTGTGTGAGAATACACCATCTATGAAAGTTACTTAGATGTAAAATTATGGGAAAAGAACCTTGCATTCATTCTTAGCACTTAGGAAGAGTTTCTAGACCAATGCATCCATTCAAATAAGAAAATAAAGGCACTAACATAATATAGATTTGAATCTTAACAGAAAGGAAATGCACTAAGGGTTACATTCATTAACATGAGGAATAGAGAGAAGATCCATGTATTATACAAACATAAACCAGTAACCACATATATTGATATCTAGTATGTTCAATAATCACATTACATTCAATGAGGCCATAGCAGACCAATATAACCGTGCAGATCAAGTTCATGCATCATAATTGGACTATGTCCCTTATAACCCAAGGATAATCACAGACCCATCCCCCTAAACATGCCATCACTCCTAGAGTTCTCCTAATCCTTAACCCCTATAACCCTTCATTATATTTCTACAGAGCTTCGCCTCTCTTCTACTGTTCTTTTCTTCTAATGAGCACTTGTATTTATAACCTTAGTTCCATGCCTTTCTGAAGTAGCAGATTGGTCACCAAGTTTCCAAGTGGTCCTCCAATGGAGAATGCCTCCTTTGATCCGATCTCTCCACTCTGTGTAATGATGTTCTTAAGGAACCTTCCATCACATACATGGAATATTACCTTTTTGATCCTACATTCACCAGGTTGGAACCTTATCCACAAGGGTCACACTTTTCTTGTGTACTACCTAGGATGTTGAATATGGATAAGTCCAAAACCTATCTTGTCATGTGTGTGCGTGCCATGTGTTCTGTAAAACCTTGCTAGAACCCTTTCCTACATGCCTTTACCTTGTGCACCCTTCTTTAATTAGGCCCCACACACCCACACACCTTCTTTTACTTAGCCAAATAATTCAGAGGTCCAACAAATACGACTTGGAATGGCACTAAGTCATGGATTGAAAGCAAATGATACAATGATATGAGCAGAAAGAATATCCTTAAAAAATTCAAATATGATCACCTGTGTGAGATCTATGTCTTCGTTGTTGGTCTCCAAGTTGTCAATATAAAAGGCCAAGCCAATATACTACCAAGTCTATGCATAGGTTTTGCTCATACTTTTGTTATGGCACGAGTGGTTTGTTTAAGTGTTTCCAAACTAATGGAAATAATACGATGGCCAATATAATGTGTATCAAATGCAACGAGCTTGATAATTGATTAAATTCCCAAACCTAAACATAAAATAAGATGCAAAATTTATAGTTTATAGATGCATGTATAACAAAAATATTACTCTAGAATCTATACCAGATGAAAACAATGGCATAACACACAGAAAAATAACTATACGCTATAGTATGTAGAAATATAAATGTTTTTAAAACTTTTTGAATACATTACCAGGGGAGAATAACAATAATATCCCTCATAAATCCATTATACTTTGACATCTCATGTATAATTAGACATTTTTCTTATACCAAATTTAAATTTGGTCATATATTGCACTATATAAATATTAAAATATTCTTGATAATAACTCAATAAAATTTACTATTTAACAGTTCAATTGAGACATCTTACAAGAGAGAGGTTATATATAAATAGGTTAAGGTGATCCTCATATCAAGGATTCAAACCTTACCATGGATTCACGTGAATTATCCCTAGAGACTCTCCTACATATCTTAACATCATATTATTACCTCCTTATTACTAAATCTAAGTTATGTGAGTACTACTCACATTCCAATATAGTATTTCCACATTAAAATTCTTACATGTAGCACTAATAAACAAGATTTACTTATAGCTATTGTACTTTTTCTTTATTGTTTGGTTATTTTTCTATTGGTATTGGGTGAAGATGTTTTGGTTCAAATATCTCACTCAGTTCATTATCATCTTCATTTTTTTGGTAGTAATTTTCTTCTTTATTATCCCCCACTCTGTTGCAATTTTTCACTTTGCATTCTTCTTTATTTTCTATTGCATCATTTTCTTATATGTTCTATACATTTTCTTGTTCTTTTATTTGGGATCTACAAATTATACTCCTTCTTCATAGTCAAGAGTTCCAAAATAGAGTAATATTTTAATTTTGTGAAGGGAAATATTAACCACAAGATAATTTACTATATTCAAAGTTGAAAGTTTGGATAAACTCATATTGCAGTTGTCCTAAATTTTTTGTTTCTCTTCTTCTTTCTTGGTGAACATATCATACTTTTGGAAGTGGTGTTAATGTCTATAAGAATATATGGACCCACCATTTTGGATTTTTCTCTTGAATTGTCTAAGTTTCAATGCATTATTAGATGCATATTTCTGGGCATTATTCCACACAATACTTAGGCCATTTCTTAGTATTCATGTCTTCTAGTGTAAATCTTGACCAAATCATTTCTATGACTTCTCAAATTCAAGTCATAGATTTATGCATATCCCAACATGATGCAATAATTACGTTTAGTACATAATCCAATGCATTTACTCTTATCTCTTTCTAAGGAACATATTTTTACAATTCTACCAAGAATGTATCAAAGTTAGAAGTTCCAAAGTATTGAAAAATAGATTTTTCTTCAACATGTACCATCCTCATTGGTCTTATCTTGTGTTCCCTTCTCATCCAATGATTCACATTTACATCTAAGTCACAATTTTTGTCACTAAAATTCACACCCTTGTTGAAATAGGGATTTAACATTTTAATGAAACAATGAGAGACCTTGAAGGCATAGGTTCAATCAAGGTCTATCCTCAACTAAAAGGGTTAGATCCTTTTATCCTATTTCACTACAATTACACTAACTAGCTTCTACTCTAACAATATCTAGACCTAAACTAATAATCCAAGTTGACAAGGTTGAGAGAGGGAAAACTGAAAACTAAATGGGAGGTGATGCACCAAACTAGAAAATGGATGGTTTTTTTCTCTAAAAGACACAGATGTGGACCTGTAATTAAAGCTTGAGGAAATACACATATATTTGAAGGAAATAAAATGGAAAATAATGAAGGCATATAAGAGGACAAATATGTTCACATTAAATGCATAACATTTAGAGGAATGAAGACACACTTGCATTAATATCAAATATTGATCATTTATAGACATAAAACTAGGGCAAGAAATATCTACATATGAGTTACAATGATCCCAAGTGAGATTTTTCAAGCTTAAAAGGAAGAGATATAGACTTTCAGAAATCAAACCTTTATTATGTGCCAAAGAACTTACATTTATATAAATTGATAAACATGGGAGAAGATAATGATCACATCTAGTGATTAATGAAATACACCACCCACCAACACTAAGGACCGATTGCTATAGATTTCATTATCCAAGTATAGGCAACTAACATCACTCCAATAACATGCCATTAGATCGCTAGTGTGGGAGGATGATGCCACTCAAAATTAAATTTGGGTTGGTGGAGTGGCTGAGGTCCTATTTAAAAATATGCACATCCATTTCATGCCTCGCGGACTTTAGATGATTTTAATTTGATTCTTGGCTTTCTCCTTTTATTAACAACTTTTCAAGCTCCATGGATTTATTTATTTTCATGACTTGTAGCCTCAATGTATTCTACATTTAACTTTCCTTCTCCATATGTTGTGATGTTCCATTTCTTCACCTCATGGATTTTATACTTGTGACAATGTCCCTTTGTTTTTTAAGAACTTGTGGAGCATATAATTCTTGTTATGTGGCTTCCATCCTTAGTTGCATTCAAATAAACTCTTTTTTTATTTCTTAGTGTCTCACAACACTTTTCCTTGCATCAAATATTCTCCTAAGTGGACCTCATGTTTTTTTACATAGGATTAACAACCTCCACAAAAATCCATATTTTCCAAGTGTGCATAACATTGTATTTACCATGCCACAAAGCACTAAGCTTTTCACAAATGTCGTTGAAGACTAACCCTTTGACTTCTTTATTTTGTGGGTCTTCAATCCAGAGTCTCCTAAGGCTAAAACTTGGATGAGTTGTTCAAAGTAACATGGGGTGTTATTTTAGACATTATTTAAGTGACTTTCATGGGACATCTGCTTACTAGATGTAATGAATAGTAGCCTTGAAGCATCCATTGGGCATGGATTCAAGCCTGAAACTTCAATTTTATCATTACAACTCTTATAATTTCCCCTGAAACTCTATTTTGAAGCTAATATTTTGGAGCTTTGGATGAATCACTTTGAAACTACCCCAAAGTCTTCTGATTTTCCACCTTTGAGGTGATCAACTAAAATGTATATTTTATTAAGTTAATCTAAACTATGAATAAAAGTAAATAACAAAAAATGAATGCAGTAAATAAATATGAAAAGTGACCCAAGCAACTAAGGAAATAGAACTAAAAACCCTAATGTGCAAAGAAGGGTTGGAAGGATCTTAGCTTATTCAATGAGCTCACTATAATGTGTCATAAAGATGTCTTGAGAAATTGGAGGATGAAACAACTATGCAAAGGTCTAGAAACTTGGAGATCTATGAAATCTAAGTAGACTGGAGTGCCTGGGAGAGGATCAGGAAACCTGTGAGTGCCCTAGTATGAGTTCTAGGCACCCTAGTCTGTGGAAATATTCTAAAACCCTCCTATGAGGTGTTGTTGGATATGGGCTTATGTTCTCTCTTTTTTGCACTAACTTTTTTGAACTGCGTCAGATGTCACTGTAATACCTACAATAATGAATCACCTGCAAAACCCCAAAACAAGCATCAAAACCCTAAAAAGAAAGATGCAAATGAATGGGTCAAACTATCCTCAATAGTTATAATGGTGGACTTACTAACTAAATGTTGTACTACATCTTAAACTCGATGTAGTTATATGTGAATGTGTGTTCAATCATGCCATAGGTGCTCTTGTTCCGATCACACTTTGTGAAATTAGCAAGCAATAACTATGTGTAGAAAATGTAATAGAATGGTGGATGGAATTGAATAAAATTCGCTCCTATGATGTGTGATGTAGATCAACCAGACTTGTCCCTTGTGATGGAGCTCGATGGATATAAATGAGCTCTAGATGTATGTAACCTTAGACGATGATAGTATTTCCTAGTGTTTTTTCCCTCATTATGGTCTCATGACCTTGTATTTATATGGTCCTCTTATTATAATTTCATAATTAACCATGAAGAGGCTAACCACCAAATAGATAGAATGTTCAAATGGCTAGAAAGTGTCTAAAAGGTGGTGAGAAACTGTAAAAGGATCAAGGCACCCCGAATGGGACCAGGGCACCTGTCACTGCCCCAGTACTAGCCTGGGCACCCCAATTAAATGAAAAATAACACAGAATATTGGAAACTAACTGGGAAATTATGTGGTGAAGGTCGGGAATGACGAAATATAGTACAATAAAATGTCCAAAATATAGGAGTTAATTAGTACTTTCTTCACTCAAAAATCATATGAATAGTAGTATGATATCGGGACTAAATAATACCCAAAGTGTGTGCTTTAGTGTCTACATTTTCCCCCACTTTATTTTGGTGAGAACAACACTCAGTAACATAAAGTATATAGATACGCGTACCGGATGTCCACGTACAGTGACGTAGAAAACGTGCTGAAGGTCTAGAAAAAAATGTGGAATGATAGAAAATATGATGGATAGTGGAAACTAAAGATGTAAAATCACAAAAAATTGATGAGAGTGAACCTAGGGTGGAAACGCATGTGTGATGTACCTACATGGTTAGTATGGTTTTTTTTGTCATAAAATAGTGTTGTTAACACCATTTTTGATGTTGTTGTTGTTGTTGACTTATTTATTCTCATACAGTTAGAAATACAAGGAGTATATTATCAAAAAATCAAATACACGTGTATATATGTCAAAACGCATGGATATAGCAATGAAAATATGAATTTCGTAAAAGGAACATGTGTACCTAATCCATGATGAGAGAAAAGGGTATAGAAAGAGGATATCTTGTCTTGGGTTTCTTGGACGATCCAATGCCACAAGCCGAAGAATTATAGTGAGGAACTCCACTGTATCCACCAACCTTTAACTACTTCCCTGAATATGTGTGAAGATATCTTTGTACTACCAGGTTTTTTGGGTGATTTGACGTCATTCGATGAAGTAGTGTAGAGAGGAAATATGTTGTATCCTCTAACCTATCATTTTTCCCCAGAATGCTAAGGAAAAGCATGTCCTATAAAATCCATTTTTTTACAAAGTTTATAGACTGGTTTGAACCCACTTGGTGTATAACCCACAATGCTAAGGGGAGAAACTACACTAAACTGAACCAATGTAGAAGCTTTGTGTAGAATGTAAAACCCCAAATGATGCCCCCCTCTTTAGGGTCACATGAGACGTCACTGATAGGATAATGTGGCCCTAAAAGAGGACCAATTGCATGAACTTTTCAACTCTTCCTTGAAATGGGAATGGAATGTTCTTGGTAGAAACCAAGGTGCACATAAATAATTAGCTAGAAAACAAGTGTTAGTATGAACAAGCAGTCATATAGAAGATAAGTGTACGCCACACAAATAGTATGTAAGTTATAATTCAAGTAAACAAGTAAGAAGACAAACAGAGAACATGAAAAGTGGGTTGCAAACATGGGACATCACTCACAATGTCGCAAGAAATGCAAGGCCATAATGGTCGCATACAACAAACAACTGTACACACCAAACAAAGGGAAATACCCATAAAAAATAGTAAACAATAGACAAGCAATGGTGGACAAAAAAATAGATATCCATGGAAGTAAGTAATCTTGCAAAAAAATATTTCACATGAAGTACCTGTTACCATGTTAGAAAGATAACTAGTATGTCAAAAGCGTGTATAACCAAGTAATGAAAAGTGCTAAGTACAAATTGAAATAATAACACCTGGAAGAGACAAATGTGGATGCTCCTAGCGACCATTGTAGAAGGGGTAGGAGGAGATTATCCATGTTACATGTAAAATACATGTATATGAGGTCACAGCTAGAAAAATACGTGAATGTGCATGTGTGTATGCTAAAGATAAATAGCATACAATAGATCTAACTAGTGTGTGTAATGAGACTACCATATGTAAGAAAATGCAAGAAAGAGTAAAAGCAAACAAGATAAGTAATATGTTTTGGATGGGTGGAATGGAATGTAATATAAATGGTAGGATCCATGTCCCCCCCCGATTGGATGGATTTGTGTACAATGAGGTTCATTTGGTTTTCCCCCTCAACATTTAATAATGAACCATAAATGAGAGTGCTTCATCAGTAAATGGTCGAAGTGTATCTTGTGTCCAACATGCTATGATGAATATGTATGTGTAATGGTGATGATATGAAACCTAGAAGTGATGTGCATGTGACCCTTATACCCAAAGCATATATCACAACAATATTATTGAAAGAATGATGATGTAGCCTAAAGTGTATATCATTACAAGAGGAATAAAGGGAGTGGTGATGTAGCCTAAAGTGTATACCACTACAAGGTGAATGAATAGGTGACCATTTTGCCTATAGTGTATTTCACTAACCTAATAATGTCATATGATAGAAGGAAGGATGATTAAAGTGTAGGTATGATAAGATCTATTTGATTTTAGACCCTCGGTGGTCGAGTATGGACCAAGGTACTAAAGTGTGTCATAAGGTGGTGAGTGCGGTGCGTAGAATACAATGTAGTATGTGTGTTGATAATAGATGACCATGTGATGTGCAGAACATTTAAATATGAGATATGTAAAATTTAATTCAAGGTGTGTAGATATCCTAATAATGTAAAGATGTGCGCTATGTGATATGCATGATGAGTAGTATGTAATGTGATACACATAGACAATAGGATTGTGATGCATGTATGATGAAGAGTAATATGATGCATTATGTACAAATGCAAAAATGTCAAAATTATGTAGATTAAATGTATATTGCATGATGTAAAACATATGATGTGATGCATGTGAATAAATGCAGTGTGTTATATCTATTGTGTAGTGTGTGGGGTTCATGTGTAGTATGCCTTCAATAGTCAAGTGTGAACTGAAGAACAAGAGTGTGTCATCGGGTAATGAGTGCACTAAAATATGTGATGAGTATGCCTATGTAAGGATATTGATGTATGAAAATGCAAAGATGATAGGTGCATTGATGCTAATATGTAGGGGGGATGTGTAACTTTTATGCCCCCCAAGTGTGTGAGTGATGGAAATATAGTCAAAAGACACTAAGTGGATTAATGTAAGGAGTAGTTGCCTTAAAAAAATGATGGGATGCTGAAGTGATAGAGGACTATGATCATCAAATGGTTCATCATCATAGTAATCTCCATTCGGGTCCCAGTCATCAACATAGGTATGGTTAATAGCATATGGTTGAATTACAAGTCTAACTTTAGAAGGTGATTGTTGCATCAGACTTGGTGATGTGGTAGATGCATTTGATGAAGGAGGAGTGAGATCATCCTTAAGAGGAGGTTTCTTAGGTTGAATTGGTAATGTAAAAGATGACTTAATAGGTGGACGTGATTTATAGAAAATCTTGAGAAGTGATTGCTTGTTCTGACCTGGTAATGTTGTATGTGACTAAGTAGGAGGAGGTGGTGAACTAATTTGACGAGGTTGTTGCTTACGTTGACTTGGTGATGTCGTAGGTGGTTTCTTAGGTGGCTCTTGAATAACCAAAGAAGGCACATAGGGAACAAATTTAAGAGCCCAGGTGGATGTAGCATTTGTAGATGGGCATGCAATAGAGTGTTATGTAGTGAATGATATAAAGCTATGACACTCTAGATGTTTAATTCTACGATGTATATTATAACATTCATTGTCATTATGTCCATTGATTCGATGATAATTTCAATATGGATGACCTTGATAATTTGCAATCTAATAAGGAGGATAACAATGAGTAGGTGGAAAATTGATCAATTGATGACTAAGGAATTTAGTAAGAATTTCATGTGGCTTAGTATTATGCTCAAATATGAGAGGCTCGGGAAATGGAAAGGCCTAAGGTTCAGCTATATGGCATGTAGTAGACATAGATTGAAAATGAGATGGATAAGGAGAACAAACATGAGCCTAAGAAGAGTCCTTAAGATGTTGAATTTCATATTTGAGAGATGCGGTCATGGATTCCATAGCTTTAAATTTTTCTTTAAATAAATCATGTAGAGCTTGAATTGAGTCCAATAAGGGTTGATTAGATGGAGGAATATTAGGACTAGGGTCATCATATAAATAATTGAATATAGCAATTATTTCATGTGGTGGTGTGTTTTGAGGACAATGTATGTTGTTTAGGGATTTTTGAAGAGAATCTTAGTAATTAATATGCATCTTAATCAATTCAAACAAATAAACTTGAGGAATTTTAGGAGCCATGACAGAGGAAAATGAGGATCCTAAGCCTGAAAGTGGTCGGGTTCACCAAAATGATTAACTAAATTGTGTATTTTATTAAGTTAATCTAAACTATAAACAATAGTGAATAACAATAAATGAATGCAGTAAATCAATATGAAAAGTGACCCAAGTAAATAAAGAAGTGGAACTGAAATCCCTAATGTGCAAAGAAGGGTTGGAAGGAGCTTAGCTAATTCAATGAGCTCATTGGACTATGTGGTAGAGATGGATAGAGAAATAGGAGGACGAAACGACTATGCCAAGGTCTAGAAACTTACAGATGTGGGTAATCTAAGTGAACTGGGGCACCTAGGAGAGGATCAGGGTGCTTTTGGGTGCCCTAGTCTGAGTTATGGGCACCCTGGTTTGTGGAAATAACCTAAAACCCTCCTCTGATGTTTCACTATATATTCTCTTATGTTCTCTCTTTTTCACACCAACTTCACTGAACTGCATCAAATGTTGTTGCATTAAGGAATCACCTGCAATACCCCAAAACAAGAATCAAAACCCTAAAAATGAAATATGCAAATGAAGGGGTCAGTTTTTCCTCAGTACCCATAATGGTGGACTTACTAAGTGTTGTACTACATCTCAGACCCGGTGTAGTTTTATGTGAATGTGTGTAATCATGCCCTAGGTGCTCTTGTTCCAATCATTGAGCTGTGTCAGATGTCGTTGCAATAACTAATCACATGCAATACCTTAAAACAAACATCAAAACCCTAAAAAAAGAAATATGTAAATGAAGGGGTCAGTTTATGAGAGTAGTGAGCAATAACTATGTGTAGAAAATGTAATAAAATGGTGGATGGAATAGAATAAACTTCCCTCATATGATGTGTGATACAGATGAACCAGATTTTTCTCTTATAATGGAGCTAGATGGATGCAAATGGTTTCTAGATAGATGCAACCTTAGATGATGATAGTAGTGCCTAGTGTTTGGTCCATCATTATAGTCTCAAAACTTTGTATTTATATGGTTCTCTTCTTCTAATTTTTTAATTAACCCTGAAGATGCCAGCCACCAAAAAGATAGAATGTTCAAACAACTAGAAAGTTCCCAAAAAGTGGCAAGAAAGTGTAAAAAGGATCAGGACATCCCGACTGGGACCAGGGCGCCTGTTGGCACCCCAATACTAGCCTAGGCACCTCATTCAAATGCAACATAACACAGGATGATGGAAACTAACTGGGAAAGATTGGGGTTAAGGTTTGGAATGATGGAAGATAACATAATAAAATGGCCAAAATATGGGGGGTAATTAGTACTTTCTTCACTCAAAAACCATATGAATAGTAGTATGAGACCGAGACTAAATAATACCAAAAGTGTGTGATTTATTGTCTACAAGAGGGAGGAAACTTACATGAACCAAGTACAAATACAATGGACTCCCAAAGCCTATATACAATAGATGAAGATCATACATGTTCCAAGTGAAACATGTAAAGTGTGCACAAGTACTTATTCAGATGACTGCTACAAATATTCAAGAAAAGGCAATCAATCATTTATCATCACATAATAGGAGGGAACCTCCAACACAACAAAAAAGGAAAAAAAAAAAAATTATGTACAAGATGCAATAAACCAACTTAAAGGGAAGGTTTGAGATAGATCCCATTGATTTGGATTTTAAGTGCCTCCCCATCAAGTTTGGACAACTCAAAAGATTTGGTTTGCTTGCATGTAGTGATAATGTATGGCTCACTTCAAAGTGCAGCAAACTTAGAATTTTCCCATGGTTTATCTCTATTTGCATCCCATTTCAAGACAAAATCTCCCATTTTGAAAGCTTACACTTTATCTCTCTTATCAAACCACTTCTTCATTGACATTTGGTGTTCTTCTAATCTTAGTATGGTAGACTGCCTCAATTTCTCAAGGTCAACCAACTTCACCATTATGATTGTTCTTTGATTTACACCCTCGAATTCGAATTGTTGAACCAACTCCAATCAGGGTAATTCTAGAGAAAATGAAGCCTAGCCTCCCTACTATAGACAAGGACAAAAGGAGAATTACCAATTTCTCTCTTTGATGTGATCATGTCAACCCAAAGAGAATTTTTTACCTTAGTGTGCCATTTTCTTTTATTGGTCTCCATTGTCCTTTTCATGATTAAGATGAGGTTCTTATTGGTGGATTTCACTAAACCATTACCCTGAAGGAAATATTTAGAAGATTTCTTCAATTATACTCCATATTTAAAATCCCAATAAAAAATTATAGAACCTAAGAAGGCCTTTGCATTATCAAAAATTATGGTCTGGGGAACCCCAAACCTTGTCACAATGTCTTCAAGAAAATCAAAGATAGCTGATTCAAAAGCTTCCTTGAGTTCCATAGCCTCCATCCACCTAGTAAAATAATCATATGTTTTTAAGACCCATTCATGACCCACACTTTAAAAAATATTAATCATGTAGATAAAATCAAGTCCCCATTGATAAAAGGGTTCATCTTCCTTAAGTGGAAGGGCCGACATCTTATTTTTACCAGTGAAGATAACACATTCCTTACATTTCTTGACCCATTGATGAGAATCCATGACCAATGTGGGCCAAAAGTAACATGATTTTATAATTTCATTGTTGTGGCCTTGACTGAGAAGTTTCCACCAAAAAAACCATTGTGGAATTATGCCAAGACTTATTCACTTGTTCACCCACAATGCACTTTAGCAACACTCCATCAAGGTTGATTTTTAAAAAATCCCCTCCAATCAACACGTAGGGGATAGATTGAAACCTCAGGTGTTACCTCTTTTCTTTTCTTAAACTAGGAGGATATACACTAGTGGATAAAAATATAGTCATGTTATCAATCCAAATATGGTTGTTATGCTGACCTCCTTTATTTTGCAGATCCTTTGTGTTTCATAGACTTGTTACATCCCATGGTTCTTCTATTTTTTTCCCTGATCCTCCTCCCTGAAGGATGTTTCTTGATCATTTTGAGCACCCAATGCAAGTTTCTAACAAAGTTATCTACCTCTTATCATTTTTGTGGCCTTGATGGTCACATTATACTCCATAATCTTATTCACCCATCCATCTCTTTTTCACTAATCTTCACTCTCATGATGAGTCTATCACACTGGGGTGTGAGACTGTAATATTTGGTCTGATTTTTATTAAAAATGGAATAATAATGCATAAATTATACACTGAAAATAATATAATCCTACTTTGAAATAATCCGGGATAAAAAAAATTATTTATGTTGTGAGATATTTATACATAGTGATCTCCTATTTTGTAGGAGTCAAACCTCATCTACAAATAATCCCACTATTCTCTCCACTTATCTCTACATCCCTCATATCTCTCACTCAACTCCTAATATCTCTCTATAGATAATCTAGGTGAGTTTGTGTGAACAACTCACTTACATTATTTACATACAAACAATATATTATTTTATACTAGCCTATGCAAATAATGTGAGAACTAACTAGGTTTTCCTAACATTCCCCCCCATAGTGCGAACATGAAGAAAACATTATCATGTACTACTAACCAACTCAAATGATGATTTTATACTTAGCTAACCACCAACCTACAAATACCCATGATGGTTTTACACTCGGCTTACTAGCAACATACAAACAAATCATAATTTTACATGTGGTTAACTAATAACCACAAAAAACGATGGTTTTATAAGGTCAACCAACAACCTAGATATAATAGTACTCTTTTAGTTCTTATCACCTTCTTACATTTAGGGGAAAATATAAGAATTTCTCACACATTACAATTGAACATGAATAATTCATCTATTATTATTTTCACACAGCATAAATCAAACAAATAACTAAAAAATTGCCACAACTTCATTGTACGGCCCCGTCGCTTGCAGATGGTAAGAGGTTTTTGATCAACCTCCTTCCTTAGTTGCCTCCATCCTCCATATAAAGTTGCTAACTTGGTTGAATTTTATCATGAAACACAATTACAATTCAAACATCGGGTTACATCGAAAATGTGTCCCTAAGGTAATTTTTTTATTTTTTAGACTTTTAACATGACTCTTTTGACTATAGACACTAAAAATAGATAATTAGTTTTGACGAGAATGAACTTGAATCATAATAACTAGCACAACTTAGATGCAATTAAGCATGATTGACTTTGTGAAATATTATAAAATTTTAAATTTCTAATATAGATTTTAGCTATAATTAAAAATTTAAACTTAATAAAACAAAATAGATTAAGACTACATTTTCCAATGAATCACAAATGATATACAAGACTTTATTAACAATGACTATATGGAATTTGATCATTTGGATTTGTAATACCTTATCACCTAATAAAATTCAAATTCAAATATCATTTCAAAAGAATTTGACATATATCAAAACCATGGAAAAATTAAATGAATAATGTGACCATATTTCAACTAATCTATTAAAAAAATGTTGACACTACAAAAACTAAGATCACAAATTTAAACATGGGAAATTTACATGTGACCGTGATTTTACTACTACCATCACCGCTAAAGAATAAAGAAAAAGTAAATTATTTAATGGCATAACTTCTAATATTTTCACATGGGTGTCAACATAGGAATTAAGTTATTCTCTTTTCTTGAACAATGTCACTTCCTTCACCAACTAGACGTTTTGATCAGGAACTCAACACGTTTGAGGAACTCAACGCCTGATCAGGAACTACAGAACCAAGAGTGAATCTCAAGAGACAATAATAAATATAAATGTTGTTGACGTCTTTGGCAGTGATTTGGATTTGCATTGAAGTGTTTATTAAGTAGAACGAGCTAGAGATACACATGAGTGCAGTCTGAGTGTACTCATCAGTATTTTTCTTTTAAATTCCAATCTTCAATGTGTAGGTGTAGATGGTCAAGACACGCATGGAAATTAATAATAAACAGGATCAAACTAGATAATATTAAAAAGAGCATGAATATCTATGATTCTCAAAATATGCTAACAGAATAGTCAAATACTTGAAACATATCCCCTCCAATAAACCACATACATATATCTGCTAGCATCTTATCCATTAACTAGGTTAGCCAAGAAATATCATAGCTCTTCCCCATACAATATATTATAAATGTATTAACAAATTTGATCAGAACAGCTCTATTACCAAATTTAATATTTGGTCAGAGTTTTATTAAAAAAATGGAATAATAATGTAGAAATTATACACCAGAAATAATATAATCCTACTTTGAAATAATCATGGATAATTTTTTTGATTAATGTTGTGAGATATTTATACAATAGTGATCTCCCATTTTGTAGGATTCAAACCTCATCTACAAATAATCCCACTATTTTCTCCACTTATCTCTACTTTCCTCATATCTCTCAGTCAACTCCTAATATCTCTCTAGAGATAATCGAAGTGAGTTTGTTTGAACTCACTTACATTATTTGCATACAAACAATATATTATTTTATACTAGCCTATACAAATAATGTGAGAACTAACTAGGTTTTCCTAAGATGCTAAAACTTTTATGTGGCTAGCAGCAAGCATGCTCTAAAATTTCTGAGAGCTCTCATGATGACAAAAACCTAATTTTCTGCATGACTATATTTTAGCACATAATCCTTCATTTTTTGACTGAAAAATGCCACTGGTTACTCGGAATCCTTATCATTTTGTTGTGTCAACACCGTAGTAATGTTGGCCTCATCCCCATATGCATAACAAATGAATTCCTTTGAATAGTCAGCATTGATAAGAGTGACTACATGATTACATGTTTAATGCTTGCAAATATTTATTTCCCTTCTTCGATCCATTTGAAATTTTCTTCCCTCTTGAGCATTAAAATGATAGGCCTAATCAGTTCTACAAAATTAGGAATGAATTTCCTAAAAAAATTAACTTACTAAGGATAGATTTCAAGGCCTTCTTTTCAGTTGGAAAGGAGAGACAAAGGAGGGATGAGATTCTTTCAGGGTCAATGGAAATACCATAATTTTAAATAATATAACCCAGAATCTTTCCATGTGGAACATCAAAAATACACTTCTTGGGATTAAAAGACACTGCAAAGTCTCTACATTTCTCAAAAACTTGCTCAAGATGATTGAAATGATCTTTATTATCTCTTGAGAAAATTGTGATATCATCTAAGTAGCTGAGGATGAATTCATTTATGTAACCCTTGAATGAAATATCCATGGCTCTTTAAAATGTGGCACCTACATTTGACAAATTGAAGGGAATATTATCATAAACATACGTTCCCCACTCGGTTGTAAAAGTAGTCTTATGTTGATCCTATTTTATAACCTTGATTTGATTATAAATTAAATAATTGATAAGCATAGAGAAGCTTTGTGAACCTGCTACTGTCTGTAAAATTTGTTCCATGGAGGGAAAAGGATAATGATCCTTTAAGGAGGAATTATTCAAATCTCTAAAATTCACACACAACTTTATTTCTCTATTATTCTTCCTAACATAAACAAATTTAGCCACCAAAGAAGAGTACCTAATGGGGAATATCATTTTGGCCCCAATGAGTTTGGTAACTCTCTTCTCATGAGCTGCTCTTTTTTGGGATTGATATGCCTTTATTTCTATTTGGTTGGTTTGGAACTAGGATCAAGATCTATGGTGTGTTGAGAAATGTTGGGGTCAAAACCTTTAAGATATTCATAACTCCATGAGAAGCCATCATTAAATTTATAACACAAGGAGATAAAATCCTACTTTTCATCCTCACTACATACCTTCCTAAGCGATGAATCTTTGTCTTGTGCAATGATGAATAATTTATAGTCTTCCTTCTTTTTCATTACATTATTTATTTCCCCTTTAAACTCTTCATTGGGGTTGAAGATGTCTTCAAGAATGACCAACCCTTTATGAAACTTAATTGTTCTTATTTGAAAGATATGATCACCATAACCATCTCACAAATCATATTGTATTTTTGAGGAGAAATCAACTTCATTTTAGATGAAATGGACTATTTTTTAATCACTATCAAATATTTTTAATTTGACTTCATTATCTGGGATTGATGGCCTCACAACCATTCTAAAATGATGCTCATTTCCTTGAATGAGGTATTCAGCCAAGGAAAACTATAATCGAATGGCTATCATTTGATCTACTTCTTTGTTGATTTTCCTTGGCACCACCTAAAATTTGATAGAATTAAATCTTTCTAAGAGGTCCCAAACTTTGTGTTTATAATATTTTAAAATTTTATTCATGGTGGCATATTTCCTTCTAACTTGGTGAATAACCAATTTAGTATCTCTAAACACTTGCAAGGCCTTAATATTCCTTTTCTCTACTAAAATTAATCCATGTATTAATGACTCGTACTCTGCCACATTGTTAGAACAAGTAAATTGTAGCCTATGTGCAAATAAAAGTGTATTGTCCATTAGTGAAACGTGAAATAAACCTTCCCCGACTCTATTTTTGCAATTGAACCATAAAAAACATCTTCCATAAACTAGAAACATCATTATCATGTTCTTATTTATGAAACATGGGGGTTTTAAATTCTTCTTCCTAAATATAGTAGGTGCCTAAACTAGTCTCCACAAATGTATCATAATGATCGAACTCATAATGTTCCTTGGACCATTCATCCAACAAGAGATCAAATATTGAATAAGGAGGAGTAAGCTACTACACTAACACTAATTCATGCTCTTGATATTCATGTATCATGTAATTAGCTTAGAGAGAAGTAGGGTCATTAGACTCGACTGATAATAAGAGGTTGGATCATATTTAATGGTGAATATTGTACCATATCTAGTTATTAGGAGCATGTGAGACCAATCAGAAGAAAAATATCCACCAACTTTGGTTGTAAAATGTCTTGATAGACAAATGGAAAACAAAGGAGGGAAATTAGTAACTCATATATCTTGAGTTATGGTTAGGTTTGGACAATTATGGTGGGATAACTCAAGATCTTTGATCACTCCTGTAATGTATATGGTTGATCCATCAAGGTGCAGGACACCTTTAGAACATAGATTGTACTCAATTGTTTTAAAATATCAACAATTTTCTTAAACCTTACAAAGGTGCTAAAAATTGAGTCAATCATACAAGTATTTACTAGGATTTATCCTTCAATTAGAGACATGTAAAATGGGGTAGGATTCTTCACCTTGCTTACTTTTTCTTCCTTTGGTTGGCATATGTGGACCATAGGAATTACTTTTTTCATGACCGGTTTAGATTTGAGAAGCTGATTCAATGCATGTTATAGAAGATCCCTCTAAGATAGGATAGATAGGGTGTCACACTCAGATTTTTCTTCTTCATTTGTTCAATAATGTTAAAGGGGATACCTGCAGAATTATACATCAAGGGTGTGTCATTTTCCTTTATTGTTTTTTCTATCCACATAAGTCCTTTGGTTAGCATAATTTCTTTGCTCTATGGATCTATAGTTTTTATGGGTTTTATATGTTTCGTGGATTAGTAGATGAGGCCATATTTCCACCTAATTCTGTGGATTTCTTGTCCATGAAATGGGTACTTTACAATTAAGGGGTTAGAATAGCCATTTCAATTTTCCTCTTCTTTTACCTTATGTGATCTTCCACATGAAGTTACCTCCTAATCAAACTATATGTAGCCTGGTTAGCCGCACAAAATTCTTCATACCCAAAAAAACCTGAATTTTGACTCTAGAACGGCCTCCTATGTCTTTTCTATACTATTACTTTCTATTTCCATCAAAGATTCTTATTGGTTAAAATAATTTTACACCATGAGGATATGGAATTGCACATCATTTGCACAAGTATTCTAATTATGTGGCTGACTGCATGAAAAATACCATTCAAATTCTTGTATTACATTATTGTTCAATGGAAAAAGCACTTTGCTTGAGTTAGTGGTAGAAATTTTGTATGCAGGAGGAGTTGTTTGAAGATTTAGATGTGATTTTTAGTCTTGTAATCTGTCAATTTGATGATTTTGGTCATATCTCTTATTTGGATATTGGGTTCTCTATGGCTACTAGCTTTGATTAGAATTTTGGCTTTAATATTTCCCCTACTTAAAACTTGGGTAATTTCTAGATGATTGAGCTTGTTGCCTCTTCAGAGAGACATTTTCATTAGAAATTTTTTTAACTATAGCTCTAAGGCCATAATCATCATTCTATTTTCAAGAAGAATGGGAATTCAAGGAATAATATGAAGCATTTTTCTCACGAATGGGATCATAAAAAGGTTGAATATTTTGAGGCAATTTAGGAAAAATAGGCAAGGGAAATCTAGGTCCTATCTTATCGGCTTGAACTAAAAAATTCTTGGCTCTAATGGATATTGGATATGCATCAGGTAATTTTATAGCACCCATATATATATTAAAATTAAAGGAATGCACCTTGTGGTGTTGGTCTCAAAAGAGTTGGAATCCTATCCTAAGTCTTCTAAAAGTTGAAGTTAAAATCTACCATGAATTCATTGGGGGTTATTTTAATGGTTGATAGCTATTCTAACATGGATATGTTGTTTTATTTCTCCTCAAACTATTGAAAAATAGGTTTACCAAGCTCATCCCATATGTGAATGGAGGCAAGCCACAAGCTCCTATACCATTGAAGTGCTTTTACTTTTAGTGAAGAAACAAGAATCCTAATCATAACATCATCTTCAATAATAAGGTGAAATGAATACAACATTTATGACATCACAAATATAATTTGCATGGGTTATAAGGTTTTCACAAGTGAATAAAGAAATACATTTCAAATCAGACATGGGTATGTCTTGTTGGGCATTTAGATCCAATGGATTACTGTTATTAAAACTTACAAAGGGTAGATTTTTCTGATTTTCCATGAAAATAATGGGCCTTAAATTTCTAGGTGAGAAAAGTAAGGGTCTACTAGGGGTGGAGTAGAAATAATTATATTTGAAGGTAAAAGAGATCTCTAAACTAATATTTCTTCTCTTCTTCTTCTTGGTTAGAGTTTTAAATACTCAAAATGTTCACCTCTTGATACGCTTTTCCTTATTTGTATTCTTCTTATGAAAGTGAGAACTAGAGTTCTTGAAATTAGAATATTTGAACTTGGTAATCTCCATGTGTATAAAGAGGCCTCCAAAGGATAGAATACTCTCAAACACACACCAATCTTATTAGAGATTGTAAATCTTATGAAATTGGTCCCACTGGGTGTTTCAAAATTGTTTTCACTAAAATTCACACCCTTTCTAAATTAGGGAGTTAGAATTTTAATGAAATAATGAAATACCTTGATGGTTTGGTTTCAATAAAGGTATATCCTTGGCTAAAAGGGATGTATCATCTCATCTCATTTCATTACAACTACACTAATCAACATCTACTCTAACACTATCTAGACCTAAACTAATAATCTAAGGAGACAAGGTTTAGAGAGGGAAAACTAAAAACAAAAGGGGGGTGATGCACCAAACTAGAAAATGTTTGATGTTTGGCTCTAAAAGATACATATGTGAACCTAAAATTAAATCTTGAAGAAATGCACACAACTTTGAAGGAAATAAACTGGAAAATAATGAAGGCATACAAGAGGACATATGTGTTCACATTAAATGCATAAAATTTAGAGGAATGAATCCACACTTCTATTAATTTAAAATATTGATCATTTACAAAAACAGAACCAAGGAAATAAATCTCTAAATACGAGTTAAAGACGTTGTGAGAGATATTTTTTGAGCTCAAAAGGAAGAGCTATAGGATGGCATAAATTAAAACCTTATTACGTGTCAAATCACTTACATTTATACAATTTTGGATATATGGGAGAAGAGACCGATCACATCCAATTATTAATGAAATCAACCACCCACCAACACCAAAGACCAATTTCTATAGATATCGTTTCCTAAGTATAAGTATCAGACATCAATCCAATCACATGCCATTACATCACTAGTACATGAGGATAACACCACTCAAAATTAAATTCGGGTTGGTGGAGTGGTTGAGTTCTTGGTTCAAAATAGGCACGTAATTTTCATGCCTTTTGGACTTTAGATGATTTTTATTTGATCTTTGGCTTTCTCTTTTTCATAGAAAATTGTCATTCTCCACGGCTTTATTTATTTTTGATGACTTTCGGTCTTCATGTATTCCACATTTAACTTCCTTCTCCACATGTCACAATGTTCCATTTCTTTTCCTTGTGGCTTTTAGACCTATGAAAATGTCACTTGATTTTTTGAGAACTCATGGAACACATAATTCTTGTTTTGTGGCTTCCAACCTTAGTTACATTCAAATCTACTCACTTTTTGGTGTGCGATGTCTCGTGGCACTTTTCCTTGCATCACAGCTTCTCCTAAGTGGACTTCATATTTTGTTGCATGAAATTAACCAACTCCGCGGAACTCCATATTTTCCAAGTCCATGTAACACTGTGTTTTCCATGTTGTGAAGCACTAATATTTTCACACATGCCACAAAAGACTAACCATATGACTTCTTTATTCCATGGGCCTTCAATCCAAAGCTTCCTAAATATAAAACTTCATGTATACAATAAATCTTACCTCTTCAACTTAATCTAATAAGAAAGAGAATAAAACTTACCTAACCTCAGTATGGCATGGTTTAGAGGTACCCGCAGATGTGAATAGATGATGTTGAAGTTGTGCTCCATATATGAAATAATGCAAGCTCCTTTCTTGTAAATAAAAAACACTAAACTAGATATGATTAATAAATTATTAGGTGGATTTTCTGGTAAAGTACAATCCCCAGAAATCAAAGGAATTCTTGTTAAGGATGTCAATTTTTTTTATACAATTAAATAGTTCAAAAACAAGATGTGATATACAATAGATGATAAAGTATAAATGTTGTGATAAGTTTCAAGTTTATTATAATCATATAATTGATAAAATATCAATAAATATGAACTATAAATCAAAATTTAAGTCAAAATGTGAAATCTCAGATGAAGAGGAACTATCTTCTCCAATTTACTATGGCTCGTCTTCTTCGATAGAATCTAGACTCTAATCTTCGGTGTAGTTTTTCTTGAAGAAGTATGAGATGTGTTTTGGTTCCTTCTCTTTTGTATTAGAATCAAAATCAGAATATGAGTATTCTAAATCATTTTGATCTTCAAATTCATTCTCAAATCTCAATTCCTCTACTTTAGCTTCATATTGATACTCAAACCAGGAAAAATATGATCGGATATGTAAAAATTCAAAGTATGCCTCCCAAAAAAATTTGTGGCTTCATAGATTCGTTAAGTGGATCTTAATATGTTTTGTAAATTATCCAAAGGGGAGGAATGGATGGCACAAAATTCAAGATCATATTTCTCCCAGTGTAGCAGATGACAGACAATAGGTAATGAGTTGATGCTAGTTATTTCATGACCTCGACCTTATATTGTCATCTAAACAAGCCATTTTGGACAACATGTTAGCAACAAAGGAGATATAATATAATTGATAAATAAAATCTAAATAATGTTGCAGGGAAATAGAGAAGACAAGAATCGCAGGTGATTCTAGGAATCACAGGTGATTTTGGAGGTTAATAAATAGATTGGTAAAAACATGATATTTAGGCAATTTTTGTTGAAAATATAATATTCCAAAGACTTAGATTATAATACAAGATGAAGATATTAATAGATTAATGTACCTAATGTAAAAAAAAAAGTGTAAAAAGATGACTGGCCTTGATTGAAGACAATGAACACAATTGGTGAGACTTGTAGTTGGATGGTGATTTTTCAATCCTGATAGGCTCCAAAATGATTGCCAAAATTTCTTGATGGATGTGAATGCCAATGCTGAATAGTAATGTATTTTCATTTATGTAGAATAACAGTGATGAAATTTTATAGAAGAGTTAGGTTCAAAAATGTGAGAAGATGATCCCAAAAAGGGACTGGAAAATGGGTTTAAGTAATTGTTGGTGATTTGCCAAATTGCCGGTGATTTTGGTTGGTTTGGGTTTGTTTAGAAATTTTTTGGAATAGCTTGCTAATTATGGGTTCTTGTTTTCATTTCAAGGTGGTTTGATTAGGTTGTTTGTAGACGTGTAATATTCGTTAGGGAAAAGGATAGAATAAGTTGTATTTTGTGTAATTTGGCTATAATGGATATTAGGTGGTTGTTTAGAAAATGTTATGTGAGATAATATAAGATAATGTAAGATATTTGGTAGATTAATAGGATAAAGATAGGATAATGATTGGTTTAGTTTAATTAACATACTTAATTAGAATAAAGGATTCTTAATTAATTAACAAGTGTGGGGTATGATGTAGGTTTAATTAATTGGAGGACATATACTTAATTAATTAAATGTAGGATGTCGATGTATGTAATTAATCTAGGAGGTGGGTGCATTGTAATGGTTTGGACAAGGATAAGGGTGTATATTTTCGGTGCCTACATTTCGATGAGTTATTTAAAATAGCATGGGATGTTATTTTGGATAACAACCAGCAACTAAAGATTCCATTTCCAATGGAATGTGGCTTTATCCATTTGGATTTGTGTATTCTTGATCATGTTGCGTTTATAAAGCCTTTATATCTATGATATAATTGGTGACCAAATATTATAACTTGGTTATTTTCCTATAAATTCATTCTTGGTGTGGGTTTGAATCATATTTGGCCATTCTAAGAACTCTTTCTTTCTTATTTCTAGCATGCATCACTAGACAAAATCCTTTTACTAGTGTCCCACCTTATACCAACTTTCAATATCATGAACATATGGATACAATGGTCCTGTAGGGATGGTATATGGTTTATGTTTTGTTCTATTCATAGGAATTACAACAATAGAATCATCTAAATGTACTTTGATTTGATTTGTAATTGTGTTGATCATCATATTACCATCATATGCCCACTTATTTCCAATCATCATTGGATAGTGTGTTTTGTTTGTTTTCATGTCTATGACTTCAAAATATTCTCTCAAACATAAGTCTGCTACTTGTATTTCAATGTCTTCTAATCGTCCAATTTATACTCTTATGTAGTCTGTGAGGGTGAGTGTTACGAAACTATATGCCAAAGCAAGAGCTCTAATTGCTTACTAAGTAGATCTTGGCCATGTTTATAATGCTTCTAAAATAAAACAATGTGTCTCTTATTTCATAGTCTCCCAACATTACATTTATTCATGTGTCCACTTCCCAAGGTTTCTTAGTTTTTACATACCAAACCACTTTCATCGTATGTATCTCTTTGTCTTATACACTTTCTAATAGATTTCTAAGAAGATTGTATATGTTATTTGATATATCTTCATTGCACAATACATTCACTATGTTCAACAAATCTCGTACATCTATAACTACTCCTTCCTATTTTAGTATTTGAATCATTTGTCCATAAATTTGGGATTTTTTTGCATCGTTGTTTTGTGTAGTACCCTCCCTTCTTTGAATTGATTGTAAAAAATTTAGCTTCTTCCAAAGGTGTATTTTTATTTCTTGGGTCATGATAGGTATCTTTGTGTGTTTAGCGTATGTGGAGCTCCATAGAAATATCTGCCAGATCTAACCCTTATTCTTTCCTTTGTGCTCATGTAATAGCTTGAAGATTGTTAATTTCTTTAGATACCACATTAATCATCATAACATTGCATAGTTATTTTTATTTTCTTTTTTTCTCCAATACGGGACACTATTCTGTATAGTGATCCACTTGCACCCTACAATAAGTGAAGTAAACATCCCAATTTTTATGTTAAAGGGAGATTTCTTGCAATGTGGTTTGGTTGTCCACAAAGTTAATAAATCACTACTTTTTGGGGGGTCTAGGCTCTGTCCTCCTTTACCAGTACCCACCCTAATAGCCTCCTTACTACGTTTTGTATGGTCTCAGTGGTGCATTCCAATTTTGATTTTTTCCTTAATATCCTACATATTATTCTTGTCTTGAAGTTGTATTCCACCTAGGTGATTGTTGAGGCGAAGGAGGTGCCCAACCCATATTATTTTGTGAAAATGGTGGTGTCCAACTTAGAATGGCTTAAGTAGATTTCAAGATCCATTACAAATTTATTTTTGGTGATGATGGAGGCCATGGTGTAATTGGATTTGGCAATGTGGAAATTTCCCTCACTTATAAAACATTTGGTGCCTTGGGTTCCATTTAAGTTGGTACTACAAAAATATTTATAGTAATTTCCTCCTTTATATCCATCAATGCCTAACAGTATTTAGTTTTGTGATTTGTGTCCTTGCAAAAAGAACATGCCATGTTTTTTAGGGTTCCTTACATAATTTTGTGGCAAAGGGTGGTCATTAACTACATGTGAAAATATTTTTCAGACATCACAAAATTATTTTTAGCCTCCAGACTTCATATTGTGGCAATAATTCCTATGACATCCTTCTTTCCCATAATTTGCATGCCATATACTAAGTATAGGTTTCTTTCCTTCTTGTAATTCCTCCAATCTCTACATTACTGCATTGAGATTTGATTTTGTTTTGAAATTAGGATTACTACTATCTCCATAGTCCTTAATTTTTTTTTCCACTATAATAGCTTCTATTTTAGTTGAGCATCTTATTTGTGCAATCACAAACCAGATGTTACTGTGCAATCCTTCTACAACCCAGGGAGCTTTATTTGACTCATCAAAATTGAAATTTACTTTATTCATGACATCTAATAATTTGAGATCATATTTTGTGAATTTTTCTCATGGTCTCTATTTTCTTTATTTCAAATCTTGAATTGTCTCCCCAACACATTTGTTTCTTTTGAATTCTTGAGTTAACACATTGCATAAATTTAACAAATTCTTCAAACTCAACTATCTTGAGTAAATGAATTCCAAGGATCTTCCCTATAGTGTGCCTATTAGTTCACATTTATTAATATTATCATCAGTGACTCATTTTTCACCCCATCACATGTCACAATTCAAAAATTGATTTTTTGGGTCAATAGTTCCATCATAGGGATATAAGCCTGTAAATGGATTAGAATAATGAGCCATTGTGCTTCCTAACCGTAACTAATTTCCTAGTTGACTTTGTGCAATTTGAAAGCTCAAATTTTGTCTTGAATTTAAGTGTGTTTTAGGTTGTGAGTTATTCACTCCAATACTTGTATTGGTCGTGATAGATTCATGTTTTTCTCCTTATGATTCTTTCTACTCTAGAAAACTAACCTTGTATTTTGGAATGATGGGGTTATTATTACTTTATTCTCCTCTTATTTCATAATTTCCTCTTATCACAATTCTCCATAATGAAGGACTGTGTAATGAAAACTCTACTTCTCTTGTAACATCTCCTAAAACAATTTGTTCTACTCTCAATTTCAATATTGATTATGTTTTATATTCCTATTCTAGCATTTTTCACAATTCTTATAGAATTGTGAATTGTTCTATGTCATTTAAACAATCCCAAGTAATCAATTCATTATCTAGATCCAAGGATATATATCCTAGAATAGGGGTACTATCATATTCTAAGGGCCTCTGAGCATCTTGTTGCATTCTTTCCTCATAGTGTATTCTCGCATGATTCTTGCAATACCATGTTTTCTTGATGGTTTCTCTAGTTTCAACATCCACTGCTTACTAAATCTACTCCTAACTAATTCTAATTAGTTTTCCTTGGTTTCCTTTTCTTTTTCTTTAGTTTCTCATTTTTCTTCTACTTCCATTTCATCGATTTATTTTCTAGTTTCCTCTTTAGGTTTCACACCTCACTGCACACCCTCTCACTCACTTCATTTATTTTCTTCCCCGGTTCCTTCGGTCTCTAGGAGAAGCTTCATTTCTCCTCTTTTAGTAACTTTTCCTACTTTACTCTTAGTTACAATTGGTTTTTTCTTTCCCTAGAACTATTTCCACTTCTATGTTTATTGAAAGTCTTATTTCTCTTTTCATCCTTTCCATTCTTCTCTTTTCTTCCTTTTGATACTTCTCAGACCCTTCCATACTCATCTTTGGCTCTGAACCCTTCCCCTTGTAATGAAATTAATTGTATAAATCTAAATATCAGCATCAATAGAACACCAAAGAACACAATATTGTAGATAAATGATCACAATGTGCAAGTAGAATAGCTTAGCCACTTTGAGGGGGAAACCTCCAAGCCATACAATAAGACTCAAATGTTCAATATGATGATTAACTACTCCTTGATACCACCTCTATATACCAATCCTATGTTATGGCCACAACCAAGGCCAGCCTACTAAACATATGAAAGTATAAATGAATAACATATGATAAGAAGAGAGATTATGTAAGCCACAAGTTGACACTACATATCCAATATAAGCTTAGGAATAAGGTCATAACATGCCCCTCACCTTCAAAGAAACATTTTCCCCAATGTTGGGAACTAGGAAGTCATGCATGTTGTTGTAAAAATTCTTCATTCTCCCATGATGCATCCAAAATATTAATATTCTTCCACTTGATCGTGTACTTGGTAATGACTATGGTCCTCAATATTTTGGTGTGTGTTTGAAGAATACCTTTAGCTTCCAATACGATCCTTCCTTCCTCATCCAGTTCAGGAAGTACTGACTGAGTGGAAATTTGTTGCCCAATAAATTTCTTGAAGCATGAAATATGGAATACTATATGTATTTTACTTCCTCGAGGGAGCTCCAAATTATATGCCACACTACCAATTTTCTGCAACACTTAGCAAGGACCATAGTATTTAGGAGAAAGATTATTATCCTTATTTTTTGTTTTAATGATAATTATTTATATGGCTACAACTGTACAAAAACAAAGTCACCCTCTTCAAAGTGTCTCTCATTATGACGTTGATCATCCTATTGCTTCATGTAGTTTTTTGTCCTTACCAAATTCTCTCTAAGACTAGAGAGTACCTCATATTGGTGTTGAATGTGATCTTCAATTAATCTCACCTTTGGTTTAACCTTCAAGATAGAGATGATTGATGGAGGATGGTACCCATAAAGTGTTAGAAATAAAGATATTTTGGAGGAGGTATGAAAATAATTATCATACCACCATTTTGTAAGTGGAAATCAGTGCACCAAATGTTCTTATTTATCTAAAGTATAACATCAAAGATATCCCTCCAAACATTTATTTACGACCTCAATTTTTCCATTTGATTGAGGATGATCAGATGAACTCTGGGCCAGTTGGGTACCCAAACAAGAGAAAAAATCAGTCCAAAAATTTCTTGTAAATATCATATCATGATCACTTACTATAATTTTGGGCATTCCATAGAGCTTTTGAACTGTGTTAATAAATGAGATGGAAACTATACTAGTTGTGAAAGGATGAGCCATGGGGAAAAAATGAGCATACTTGGTAAGCATATCCACCCCGACATGATGACACTTTTCCCTTCTGATTTTGACAATCTTGTGATGAAATCCATCGATACCTATTCTCATCTCTTATTAGGAATAGACAAGGGTTAGAGGATACCTGGTGTCTTAATGGTCTCGACCTTTATTAAGTTGACACACCAAACATTCTCCCACAAAATTTTGAACATATCCTTTCAATCCCTCCCAAAATAAATCTTTCTTAACTATATGGTAAGTTTTCAAGAACCCAGAATGGCCACCTACTGGAGAAGAATGGAGCTATGAAAGAACATGGTGTTTAAGTGTAGAGTTATTACAAAAATATAACCTATATTTGTACCACAATGTATCCCCCTTCCATATAATTTTTTATGATATGGCTAGATCTGTCTGGAGATTCTAAATGAGAGTATGGGTTGTTGTATCTTTCTTCTATTCTTCCCTTTCTTGATCTACCCAATCTACCTTTAGTATAGAGATGGCACATAATGCTTTTGTGGACTCATCCCTCCTAGATAGAGCATCAAAACCAAATTGTCCTTCCCTTTCTTATAAATAATCTCAAAGTCATTCCCCAACATCTTAGTGACCCATTTGTTTTTCTCTTTTAAAGATATTCATTCCTCCAAGAAGTATTTAAAACTAGATATGATCAATTTTTACCTTAAAGTGTCTACCCATCAAGTATGGTCTCCATTATTTGACTACATGTAATATTGCCATCATTTCCTTCTCATGGGTGGGCTTCAAAAAATTCCTTTTATTTTTGTGCTCTCAAATTTTATGGTATGTCCTTCTTGCATGAGTACTCCTCCGATCCCATTTCCTGAAGCATCACATTCAACTATGAAGGTAATAAAGAAATATGGATTTGTCAATACTGTAGTGGTGCACATTGCCACCTTTAATTTTTCAAATGCCCTAGAAGCTTCCTCATTCCAATGAAAGGAGTCTTTCTTCAATAATTTTGTGAGCAGTGTTGCTATACTACCATATTTTTTTACAAATCTGTGATAGTACCCTGTGAGACCTAAGAAACCTTGTAAATGCTTGATGGTTTTTGGGACTTCCCATTCCACCATGGCCCAGATCTTGTGAGGGTCCATCTTAACACCTTCATTAGAGACAATATGGCCTAAGTATTCCACTTCTTATAACCCAAAAGAACACTTTGAAGGATTTGCATATAGTTGATGTTTCTCTGGGGCTTCTAATATTGTATTAACATGGTGTAAGTGTTTCTCCAAGGATTTTTTGTAGAGGAGGATATCATCAAAAAATACCAAGAAAAACTTCTGTATGAATGGTCTAAATATTAAATTCATCAAACTTTGAAATGTGGATGGTGTATTAGTAAGACTAAAAGGCATCACTAAGAATTCATAATGCCCTTGATGATTTTTGAACATTGTGTTATGACTATCTTATTTTTTTACTACAATTTAGTGATACCCAAAACACATATCTAGTTTTTTAAAATAAATTGCACCATGCAACTCATCTAACAAATCATCAATGACAAGAGTAGGAAACTTATTTTTGATAGTGTACTTGTTAAGTTCCCTTTAGTCTGGACACATGTGCCATATTCCATCCTTGCAGGGTGCCATCATCACTGAAGCAGAATAAGCACTCTGACTATGATGAATAATACCCATGTCCAACATTTTCTCAACCATCTTATTAATCTCACTCTTTTGCACATATGGGTATCTATAAGACCTAATGTTTGGGGTTTGGCTTCCTAGAATTAATTTAATGGCATGGTCATGATCTCTTTTAGGAAGCAATCCTCTAGGATCCTCAAAGACAACTACATATTGATCAATAACATTCTAAAGATCAGGATGCACTACCATCATTGGTGGTTGAACTTATATAGAGAACAATCATGGTACAAATCCTTTAACTCCCTTTTTAATAATATTTTGCATTTGGTGAGAGCTAACCACCTGATTTTTTTCCTGTAGTCTTTGAAGTTCAAATGGTTTACCCTCATAATGAAATTGCATGAAAAAATCCTATAAATTTAGCTCTATGGTGCCTAAATTTGTGAGCCACTGAACACCTAAAACAATATCATCTCTATCCATGGGAAAAGAAAACATCATAGATTCCAATGTGTAGTCACCTATCATAATTCTAATTTTATGGAATTTACCTGAACAGTGGACTGTGCCACCATCTGCAATAATTACTTGAAATTCAAGTGCTATGTAGATGAAATAATTTATCCTTGATACCACCTTATGATTAATGAATTATGTGTGCTCCCAGAATAAATCAATATTTTCACCTTTTTCTTCTTAAGATAACCCACAACCTAAGGGGTTTGTGTATTTTTAATACCTTATAGAGCATGGCATGAGATAGTGAGTTGGGGATCTTCATATTATTCCTCTAATTTTTCCACTTCTTCGCTTTATGTTTCCTCGTATTCTTCCTCATCACCGGTCCCTTCAATATAAAACATTTTTTTCTCAGCACATTTATGACCTGGTCCATATTTGTTGAGGCATCAATCGAACTGGCCAAGAGTACGATGCAGTTAAGGTGTTATGATCTTTTATGTTAATGAAGGTGTACCTTCTGCTAGAAATAAATTTTTCCTCTACCCTATGTTTTATGATAATATAGTCAAAAACTTTGAGTGGATTAAACATGCGCACCTCATGCTCAATATGGTCCTTAAGACCCCTAAGAAATAGATCATTTAGATATTCTTCTATAATATCCTCCACATGTAAGGAACAATTTTGGAATTAATGGACATACTTCTTTACTAAACATGTTTGTCATAACTTTACTAACTGGCTCAAGTAATTATCTGACACACTAGAACTATAATGTAAGTGAATCTCTTTAGTGAAAATTTTCCATGTGACACTTAGACCATTCTTCTACCTTTGAGCACATAACTAATGATACAAAACAAATTGGTCAGGTTCTAGATATAAGGATGTCATGGTCACCTTTTGTTTTGATGGGATCTGATGGAGATGAAATAAATTATCCATTTGGGTAATCCAATTGAGTGGATCATTTACATCAAATTTACACATTTCCACTTTTGGAATAATGCCCCACCATTGGTGATGATATCCACCTAAATGATTAAAGGATCCTCCTTGATTGGAGTGATTTGGACCTATGTGAGTATTACTCAAGGAAGCCATATGACTGGAATTGGGATTTGTTTTTGATATTTCAAGCAAAAAATACTACTTCATTGATTGAAAATCCATCTAAATTTCACCCCTAAGGCTACCTTTCAGATGAAGAATCTACATTATTAAGGTCATCCTTACCATATTATTTACCCTTTCCGTAAGTTAGATGACTACCTTAGATACTCCCAAACCAGAAGATTCTAAATCCATATCTTCCTTATTTGGGGTCATTCTTGAAGTTTTTTACCTTTCCCTTACCTTGAGTTGATCCACCTGTTATGATGTAGGGTTTGGGATTCGGGGTAGATGGAATAGGGAAAAACTTTAGGGTTTGGGTTTTTGTAAATTTATTGGCTTAATAAAGGAAATCATAAAGAAAAACCATAGATAATTTTTGGAAATATTTCTAAAAATGTAATAAAATTAGAAAAAATCCAAAAATTGTACCCTAGGTAGCTGATTTATGAAAAAACATAAAACTAGGATAAATTTTTGCAAAACAACTCCAAAATGTTTGAAATTTGGAGAGGATATTACTTGACTGATTTCGCTAAACTAAAAAAAATTACAGAAAAAATCACTACCAATTTTGAGATATATTTGAACCTTCAAAATTAGGTTTTGACACAGCTCTGGCTAAGATTAGGCTTTGATACCACTTGTAATGAAATTACTTGTATAAATATAAATATCAGCAACAATAGAACACAAGATTGTAGATAAATGATCACAATATCTAAGTATTATATCTTAACCACTTTGAGGGGGAAACCTCTAAACCATATAATAAGACTCAAATAATCAATAAGATGATTAAATACTCCTCAGTACCACCTATATATACCAATATTTTTTTATGGCCAACACCAAGGTTGACCTACTAAACATATGAAAGCATAAATGGATAACATATGACAAGAAGAGAGATTATGTAAGCCAAAATTTGGCACTACATATCTAATATAAGCTATAGGAATAAGTGCATATCACCCCTTCATATTACTCTTCTAGGATTGCATCCCTTTGTCACCTACTCAACTACTTTGTACTGCATGGAATCGACACCATAACATTTCCCATCACCACTATTTTGACCAAATATGGTAATTGTCTAAAAAAATTCCTTTTATTCCAAAGACAAAATGTACTTAAACATAATTAAATGAGCAAAAAAATTTAATAGCAATCTCAGCTATGTACCCTTCAATAGTATTTCTCATCTAATAATCAAAAGCATGGGTCCACGGAACATCCAAATTGCGCATGTTTCCTCTTTTTTCTCTATCTATTCATATTCCCCCTTAGGTTCATATCTAAAGCAATAAAATTATAACCAAAATAACCTAGTGGCTAGTTACTCAAGAATTTTGCACTAGAAATTATCATGAATATCTCCATAGAATGTTCTAAATGAATTTTTTCATTGGGATTCCTATCACCATATCTTCATCTTCCACGGTTTTTTCATTTTCTCTTATAGCCATATTACTACATCTCTTTTTCCTAGTAGTTGTCTTATAATTTTTGGGTCTTGGAAATGGAACCATTTTTAGTAAAGCTTCTTGTATTACAATAGGTTATAGTTTATATTAAAGCATGGGATATAATTGAATGTTTCAATTGTGTAATATACTATATACCACTATTTAATAAAAGAGATACATATCATAGGAATCCCATAATGCAATATAATTAAACAGAGCTATGTTAAAACATACATGGGAAAAAGGAACTATACTAAAGTACTTTCTATTAGGATCCAATATCAACCTCATTCAAATCAGATTACATATCTTTACACAAAATGTGATTATTTTTGAAGTATGAGTCCTTTCATCTCTTTCTCGTATATTTAGAGTATTTTCATATTCTCTACCTATACACATAAGAGATAGACATTCTAAATTTTTCCTTATACTATTATATACATATAAAAGGATTGCAGAATCATAAGCTATATTCATATCGGATTACTATCATAATTTATTATCCAACAATTGGCAACTTGAACCACTTTGAACATGCTTGATAGGATTGTGCTCTTGCTAAAAATTTGAAGTACGGAACTTGGAGTGCTTGTAAATGAGGGAATATAAACCCCTTGACCGAGTTGAGTGCTTTAAAACTATAATTTTGGCTTCCCTAATGGATGTGAATGGATTTAGAAATATTTATGGAGTCTTCAGTGTCTTTTAGATGAATTTGAAATGGGGGTTCCCATAGAGTTACAAGTTAGTAAATGATGTGAAGTTAACATGTTTATATACCGCTCTAAAGGTAAATTATCATGAGAAAGTTGACCCAGGAAGATGAAAAGACCCAACAAAATTTATTACATCAAAAGTAGATTTGGAAAATGTGTTGGTGTAAGACCATAAAGGTTGTCTAGGACTAGATTATACATCCTAACCAATCTATATGGTTTTGAAAAAGGATGTAGTGAATTTATAATATGGAAGATGCATAATGAAAATAATATTTTAAGTATCGGTCTCATGTATTTATATTTAGAATTTATCAACACATCACTGTGTGGGAATAAACAAGTTAGGAAAGAGATAGTAAGATGTATTGAATGGAGATAGGACATGGGTGTTTTTCTTATCCAATAAGCACCATCACAATTAACAATGTTAAAGGTTAAATTTCCAAATTATATTGTCTACATTTTCCCCCTTTAAGTATGAAATTAAAATTACACGCTTCAAGGAAAATATACTTGATTGTGTAGAAACGCTTTGTCTTTACTCAAAGTTTTTTTTGTCTATATGTGTTGGTATCAACATGCTCCATGACAAAACCTACAACACATGGTGTAGTAAATTTCCATAATATAAATTGAATTGTGAATCAATTATAAATATAGAATTTTGAACTTGTATAAAGTGAAATCAAGAGATTTAGAACATGGAAATAACACGTTCATTTGTCTTATAGATGGAAGAGATCCCCTTCTTTGCTTGCAGTTGGAGATTTGGATTTTTGTTTAATTTTAATAAATAATTGGGGGTGATAAGTCCCCAATTATTCCAAATGAGAAACAATAGTATTGGTTGCATGCATCTCAACAACGAATAAAAGGTAGAGAGAGAGAGAGAGAAGAAGAGAGAGGTACTAATGCACAACGTGAAGGAATAATTCCATGTATCAAGTCCTTTTGAGTAGCCTATAATATATTTCCCTTTGAAATGAGGAGAGGAAATATTTTGCTATGAAAAAATGTTTCCACTTCAATAATTTGTCATAACCTCCATGGACTACACCATCGCTACAAATAGTTCTAGGCCCAACATCCTAGATATATAGACATAAGGTACAAAAGAAAATGAGGTCCCATATTCTCTTCTTGTATGATTTATTATAGAGTAAGAATGTTTAGTATGTGTAAATATTAATGGAAAAGGATACCTATGCCCCTAAAATACATACATTTGGTGACCAAAATTGACTAGCTGAAGTGAATTACGAGTGAAATATTCATGTCCCTTATAAACTTATATGAAAGGTGTCAATTGAATATGAGATTATGCCAAAAACATGTATCCATAAGCGAAAATCATAAAATAAACAAAAATATGAGGTTTCTTCCCTAAGAAAAATGTATGGTAGGTTGAGGAATGTCTCTATGCTCTTTACCTTTCTGTATGGTATTGACCATGTGTATTTCATGCCAAATTTTGATATCTAGAGATGTTTCTGAGTACTTTTTCCCTATGAAAAATTTTGTTTGAACCTATAATTTTTCTTCTTAGTGTATAATATATCTTGATGAATGTTACCTCTTTTAAGGTGTGTGTGATAAATCATTTGATTATATGAATCAATAGAATATATGGGTTCCCATGCACTATATGTCTAATAATCTATAGGATAATGTAAAATGTTGAAGTCATGGCAACTATTGAGAACCAGTACCAGTATAGAGGGATTCCCCTAAGAGAAAAATTTAAGGAACCAAGCTAGCTCCTATTAGCATGTAATGATATGTGTGTATTACATCAAGCTCAGTATACCTCATGAATGCATGTGTGTAAAGAGTAAAAAATATATGTTATCAATCAAACTGTAGTGACAAACAACATATATAACGTAAAGTGCTAACAATGTAAGTTATGTGTATAGGTCATGGTATTTTTTTTGCAAATATGTGAATGTATTTGTACTTTTTAATTTAGATATGTACAAAGATAGGGGTAGTACAAGAGCTACCCAAGAAGAGTCTTGATTAATAGGAAATATGAACCCCAAATGGTAAAGAATCCATAGATCTCAAATATGTCATAGTATATGAAGAGACTGTAGAGGATTCATAGCATAATAGAAATCCAAAGGGAGGATAGACCCATTAGAGATAGTATGTATAGAAGGCTGCGAATTGAGATTTGTGATTAGAGTGTTATGTCTAAAGAGATTGCAATTAAGTGATACTAATTTGTATTTATGTGTGACACCCCATTATGATTTAAGTGTTATGATATAGTATGTGATGATCAAGGATAGTATTAACATTATTAGCAAACCTTTTGAAAGTATTACCCTAACCAAAGTATGTAAGGGAATATATATAGCGTAATGAAACATGTTCTTGGAGAATAAGGAAGGGTGATCTACATGTTCACCCTATAGTCACAAAATCACACACTTTATATTTACATCATGCCTCTAAGTATGTCATTATATGCATGATTCCTAAGTAATAAAACTAGATATTAACAACAATTGTTTTAATTTTAGATTACTTTATCCCTTTTGATACTATTTACATTTTATTTTCTTGAATGGTCACCTTTTTGGACATTAGACAACACATGACCTAGATTTGTATTTTATATTTTATCCTCCAATCATCCTAGACACTACTAACCATTAGGGATAGGAACGCACATGCTATTGTCCCCTTTGATTGCTTCTGTCCTTTTCCCACTTTTTCTCAAGTTTAAAATGTCACATCATTTGTTATCTTTTATAAAGTCTCTTTTATCACTTTGGGTCAGCCTTTTTTGTTTTTAATGATGAAATTAAAATAACAACATCATATATATATATATATATATATGACTTACTCACCATTATTATGAGCTAGATAACTTGGGGATAATACTTACTATCCACTACTTTAGAAGATAGCAACATTCAAGGACTACATTTGGGTTAGATTATTCACTGCATAGGAGGGGCTATTTCTAAATTCCATCTGACACATTCATCTTGGGGGTAAATTATTTGTATCCCTATATCTCCATATGACTAGCATAAGGGAAACATAGCTTCACGTGACATAAATCAATAACACACACACACATTAAAAATACATAGATTCTAAAATGTAGTGCAGTGCTTGGTGACAATCACATTGGTGTGACCGTTGAGGTTAGTCTAACTCAAGCATATTCATTATTTGTTTCATATAATGTTTGTTTGAGATTTGTGTAGATAGATTTGGTTTATTTTTTAGGTTCATGTGAGATACATGAACCTTATAACAACGAGGATATAATAAAGAGAAAAAGGAAGAATATAAGTTCATACCCTAAAAAGATCAAAAGTAGAATTGTTGTTATGACACTAGCTCCCAATTCAAACACTAGTGCCCGAGTGGTCATGTCCTCATTTAGGTAGTCTTATCCAAATATGTTCTGAACAATAGTATCATATATATCAAATTCATCAAAGTAATAAGTGATGTAGAGGGTGGCATAGGAACAATAATACCAATCATTACATCTGATAGGTGAGCATAATAATGATGATACGATATTGCATGATAAGCATTATTTATTTAATAGGTAGATTTATTTGTGGTATGATCACGTAACATATTATTCAATATATTCATCTATGAATTATCATTGGTTATTTTAGAAGATTCGGTGGGATCATAAAATTTCATTGCATTTACATCAATAAGATCTTATATAACATGTTTAATCTTGATACATAGATTAGTGAGGTGATTGATGCATCTCTTATACTCTTAATAAGTATTAACATCAAAAATATTACTATGAGGCTTGTCTCATCAACCTTAAGTGGTGGATGTTGGAGAGACATAAGATTGTAATCAACTAATTGTTATAATATATTGTGGGGAGTATTCCCATAGTAAATAAATAAATAGGGAAGACAAGCCTATAGTTTTAATTGGTAGTCTTACAACACATGGATCTTTCCTATTAACAAGTGGTCGTTAGACCCATAATATCCTTAATTATCATCTTACAACCTATATTCTTTAATATGCATATTTTAGAATAGAATATTGACATGATATGTAGGAGAAGTATTTCTAACAATATACTATAAGCACTATTCATATTCCTAACAAAATTAGGCATATCAAATTAAGGATGTGATAGGCCCCCCCATCTATGACTATAGATGTCCCTCAAATCCAGGGTAACTTAACAATGATATTATCAATCACCCTTATGATGAATTCCAATGTTAGCTAACCAATCTGCCAGCTAATTGCATGTTGCAGAGAGAAACTTTGGAAATTACTCCATATCAACTACCCCCTATTATTCATGTCAAAACATAGTCATTGATTCACTCATTAGTGATCTTGGTAGTCACCCTTTGGATGGTACGAAGCATATTCCATCACATCCCCTTTTTCCAATTTGCCTCTTTATAGCAGTAATTGTTCAACCCATTACTGGATCTGAAAGTGGTGCAATAGCCACAGTATAGTTTCAGAATGCTTTCTAGACTGCAAGCTTTGAAACAGATTGTAATTACGGCAGATGCTGGAGACTTTTCCACGCGGGAAGTGAACCGATCATAGTAAATCTCATGAAAGCTCATGAAAATGTAAAGCAACCTTGTAAATTTGAAACATTTGACTACCGTTGCAGAAGGAAGCTGGACAGTAAAAGTGAGAATGATACTCGCATTATTGAATCTCTAATGAGGCATCTTGTCCTTGGAAACTCTGAATTGCCTCCAGAAGCGAGGTTGAAGAAACTTGGCAGGAGTAATCTCGACGTGGATGACGAAAGACCATATAGTTTATAAGGAGCTTGTGATCACACTGTCTTGTAGAGAAATCTTTCCGCGGATTTTCGCAGACTTTAGGGGTGCACGCCGGGGCACTTCAGGTTGGATGTAATTGTTCCCATCGGCGTTGTTCTTTTGTTGCCCATCTTGCTGGGCTTTGCGGGTTTAAAAAGTGCTGTCTTTCGAGCCAAAGGTTCTATTCATGAGAAATGCGCCCTTGTTGTTTTTGACCTTTTGATCTTTTGCATCGCTTGGGCACATCTGGCTTCTGAGTCATCTTTGTACAAGACTAATAGTCAACTTTCAAAAAACGTATTTGCCCAATAATTAATCCAAAAATACCACATATAATGTAAGCCAAATCATGTGTTCATTGGTTATGGTTAAATCCTTAGTTTTTAAATACAGGTGTTGCAGGGCTCTACAAATTTTGGGACATCTATGTAAGATGAACTTGTGAGATTCATAGTCTAATATGTTGCACATGAAAATGAGGGTTGAAAGGTTTTGTATGGCCTATTCACTTTTTAGTAGCTTGTAAACTAGGAATGATCAGGATGCGAAAGACCAAAGATATGGGATATTGATAATCCACATTTGAAAAGCTATATTAATTATCCACAATCCTTAAATGATTAAATTTCAGATTACCGTGTATAATTTAATAATTGAGACTTGTAAAGTAATGAACAATAATTTAAATGGAATATGTGCTAAAATAAGAATAGATTGTGAAGCACTTCAGATTATAAGTTGGTAATAGAATATGATGTAGGAATGATTGAACAAAAATTGATGGGTACAAGATTAGGTTCTAGGCACAATAGATTGTAGAACATAGTATATGCCCCTATTATTTGGAAGTTTGAATGTATATATGACAAATACGTTGAGAATTGATCATATGGTTAAGGATGTCAATATGAGAGGGATTATCTTGTAATAGGGTAAATGGTGCACAATATTGCGTTTTGCCAGCCATCCTTGATATTTAGGGAACATTGCAATGATTTATGAGGTAGTTAGCATTAGACCCTTCACCTAGCACATGTTTGACTTGAGAAAAAGGGGTAAGCATTTGGGTTGGATAGGTCCCAACACACCCTTGCGTACATAATAGATGTGTTGTCTACATACTAATACTTATGAATAGGGAGTCACAGTTGCATGTTGTAACAACATTGATTTCATGTACAATGTATGCTCAATCATGTGAGGATTTAGGATTAACAAGTTTGCTATATTTCGTACTAGGCCCATAATTGCGAAAAACATAGCAACTTTGGTCCAAGCATTATGGGTTGGGTAGGCCTCACCACATGCCTACGATGTGATGAGTGTTGTCTACATACTTAATGGACTTTGAGAGTAGGGAGTCACAAGTATTAACATGTTGTTCTCTCGCCTATGTGAATGTATGCATTAATCATGTGAGTAATATTATTATCAAGTTTGTATATTTTGTCTAGGCCCAAATTTGGACAAGCATGCAACTTTGGAGGTAAAAGAACACTTACAGGTTTAGAAATACTTGCAATTCCAT
This sequence comes from Taxus chinensis, assembly GCA_019776745.2. NCBI lineage: Eukaryota > Viridiplantae > Streptophyta > Pinopsida > Cupressales > Taxaceae > Taxus > Taxus chinensis. Next base: position 336,440,265 of record CM034150.1, read on the forward strand.
TCGTTAAAAGTAGATGGAAATATTTTTGATTATATTTGTTATTTTTTTCATCCTAGGTAGGAGTGATTAACACGGTCACTACCCTAGTTAATTATACAGGGAAAGCTACTTGGATAATATATATTAGATGATGCATGCATGTGTGAGGATGAATCCTTGGAAGTCTCCCCCTTGTTAAAATGATATCCTTACATTGCTTTGTTTGATACCCTTCAATAAAATGAATTAAAGATCTTGGGGGAAGCACTAGAAAACCGCCTTAAGATAATTCAAAAAGGTAGGACAAGGTGGACTCAAAAGAGCTAAGATTAAACAACTTATGGATAATGAGCACCCTTAAGATGAATAACCACAAGGAAAATCTAGGTTCTTAAGGGTCAAGAGGCATTAATGTCAAGAACTTAGGCTCACCAAATTTATTTGGCCTTCCCCTTCTTCAAATCTTAGTGTCTTAGAGTGTTTTGCTTATATAGACAACTTCAACATGCATTAATGTAAAGATCTCGTGAAGCTCACATTGATTCTGATAAAATAACTCCAGAAAATAATTGAGGAGACTGATCACAATAGGAGATCACCCTCACCCTTGAACCTCTAATGATTACAATATGCTACTAGATATAAAATGACATATTTGTGGCCGTAGATTTATCTTGGGCTTTCTACATGTCCTAGACTATAGGAGAAGGGGTTTGAATGAACAAACTAAAGAATCTAAGAGTACGGAGGTTGGAGATGTTTCATTTACAATACAATGAATTGAAATCCCTTTAATGTAAAGACTATTACATGAGTAGATTGAGGATAATAGAATTTGAGTCTCACCCCTATGGTATAGGAAAATGAAGCCAATAATTGGTATGAGAATTTATAGCTGATATGGGTCCTTATGGTTATCTAAAAACATGCTAAAATAAATTTGAAACCCAATGATTGTATCAAATTTAGGATTCTGAAACCATTTCTCCCCTTAGTTAAATTAGTATCAAAAATGCCAAGTTAACCATGGGTGGAAGAACACAATAATAATCTCTATTCATTGAAGTGAAGACGCCTCGAAGTGTGGGGTGTCGATTATACTCCTTGGTCGTATGCTTTCTTTGCTAGTATTTGAAATGTGTTACTCCTTGAGAAACATTGTGGGTCTCACTTTGACACCCTGTCATCATATGGGAAAAGTGACTCGTATTAATCACTTCATGGATAGAGAAACCAATAGTGGTCTATACAACATGAGAAAGACATTCACAGTTTAGGACAACTATTGGCGTGCTTCAAATTTGTATTAGTGGTCTATGCTAATGTATTTGCATCAATCTTTGGACAATATTTCAGGGAGCCTTAACATAAGCTTCTGCATGTATCAGATAATATGCGTGCAATTCCTCAGTGCCAAGTGTAGCCATAAACAAGCTTATGCTACACGAGTAAGCTTATGCATAGAGATTTAAAGGCAATATTATCATGACAAGGATAACCCAAGAAGATTGGCTAAGACCCAAGGAAATGTAACTGCATCAAGCTCGGAGTAAGAAAATGTGTCGATGTACGTATTGTACATAAAGTAATGCATAAGACTAAATTATTTGCAACTTGAAGTTTAAGTATTTTTGGTTTTGATGCAAGATATAGCGTATGAATTCTAGATGCTTACTGCAATCATACACACATGATAAGAACTTTTCCTAAGCCCTATTCTCAGATTCCTAATTTATCAACACATCAGTGTGTGGGAATCATCAAGTTAGGAAATAGATAACAATCTTGTGATCTCCACTGACACTGAGCCAAGATGCATCCTTGACTTAGCCAATTTGCACTCATCGCATTTTATTAGTATCAAAGATACTCTGTGTTCACTTTTTATGCGTCTTCTTTACATACGTACTTCTATCAAAAATGCAATCCACTTGATGTGCACTGTTGCTCTCAGTAGTTGGTGTCTTTGAACTACTTCTATGGTGGCTTCCCCTTTAGCATATTTGTTTCAATGTATGATACAATGTAATATTATCAGTTGGGTGGAGGAAAAACGAAAGAGAGTAACTGGGTAAGCGCACTATAGACCTAAAAACTCAATTAGCTCGATCAGGTGTATCTCCACAATTTTCTTTAGGACCTATGTATGGTCCAATCTTGGCTTACACTTGAGGTTGTCATATCTGTTGCCCTGTAGACTTAACCACTCCTTTCTCAAGTAGCATAGGAGAACTAATTCTCCCACCTTAAAATGAAGGAACCATGGGTCCTAGTGCATTACTATTTGGTAATTGCACATTCTTTTTACAAGTGCATTGCATGGTTAAAATCTAGATGTAAGAGCGTTAATTGACTATTTTGCACTTATATAGGTATCGTATGAATTCCTATGCTCTATTCACACTCTTCCCATATGTGATATACAGTAGACAAGCCCTCAGACTCCATAATTCAAATCTGTAGGGGAACGGGTCCACATGGCACAAATTTGAAAAGGCAACTTCCCAGTGCTTTTATTGACTAAAGACCTCATTTCAATGGTAGAAATAAGTCAATACCTAAAAGAATATCTACGGGCCTTAGATATATTTTGTAAATAAGTAGGTGAACATTTGAAAAAGCAAAATTATGGTTTTCCAAGTGCACTTGTTGAAAAAATCCTTTGTCTGGTCATTTGTCTATGGAGAATGATAAACAAGTGGTGTTGGGATTAGCAGACCAGTTGTACATATAATATATCAGATCTAAGCATACATGCAAATAAAAACATATATTCTACCAGAATGAAATATATAGAATAAGAGATATAAATCAACAAAAAATTAACGTGGTTCACCCAGTGTGGGATACATCCACCAAAAAACAAGCCAATCTATTATCTAAAGCTTTGACAAGATATACAATGAATATTTACAATCTTCCACACCTCTCAGATGTTCAGTAATTTCTTTCTCTCAAGCTTTTGCTTCATCACCAAGCTTTTGATTCAATACCAATTCTGTAACATTCCCATTTTAAGACTTTAGAAACAAGGGAAAAAAATTTATTTAATGTTCTCTGTTCTAAATAAAGAATTATTTAGAACAACATTCCATGCTAATCAAATTCAAATAGATAACCATATGCAGTTGTAAATGAGATGGTGATCCACAAATCTATTCATTTCATAACTCAGTAATCTACCGATCTATTTATGTTATCTTATGTATTGAATACATATTGTATACTTCTTATACTTGGTTTTCCTACCCCACACTGGGTACTGAGTGATCTGTTTAAAGAACATATCTGAATATTTTTTACCAATATTAATTTGATATCACATTGTTTTAAACTTGGTGACATATGACAACGCAACCAGCAGCTTGCAATACTTTGGCCAAATATTTACAACATACTGTGTATGTCACTATTCCTAGACGGCATACTCATCATATTGGAATACATCCTTCACCTCATTCCTCTATCATCATGATTGGTCTTTACTGACTACCGTCAGTCTGCTTGTCCCAGGTTTAACCCTAGCCCTAGTTAGAAACATAACTTATTATAGGAAGACGCTCACAATGACTTAGGGTAAATGGGCATACTCAGTTGACCTAATTCAACTGGATGTGCTAACGTACCTTGAGCTATTACAAGCTACTTCCTATCCTAAATATGCCATTAACTTAACCTAGAGAGAAACTAAGTTCAAGTTTAAGTTTGTGTGTAGATCTAGATTATCAAAGTGGAAGGGTGATGCCACATGTTAACTGCAACACTGTATTATCGAGAAGACCTAATTCTTCTCGAAAGTATATCCCTGTAATTGGCGTGTGCCAACATCCTATAGAAACTACCTCATCAAGATGTACATACCCCAAGGAGATCGTTAATGAATTATTAATTTGGATTATGTCTTGATTACAGCAACCCCGCTAAACCCTAATCCAATACTCCATAAGTTCTTTCCTAAATTTGTTTCGTAGTGTCCAGGAAGAACTTTCTTAACTTATGATTGCTTTTAATGTTTTTTTTCTCAGTTTAACCAGTAGTTAACCAAAACAAGACAACGATATCATAAGTTTCATTAAAATGTGTTTTAACTTTCTGGACGGTTTAACAATCACATATATCCAACTAAAGTAGACTTCATACAAAATGAATTCTAATGATTATTAATCATATCTCCAAACCTTTTGGGTTTACCTTCAATTTAAAGAGAGAAAGTGTCTTTTTCTACATAATTAAGTGTTAGAGGATATCATTCACAATATCCATATTTCTTAATGCATGTTCATTATGCATCACATTATTATGTTGAATTGTTTTGATAAAACACATCATATTATGCAACTCAACAAGTTGCTTCATTATAAGGGAAATTGAACTAATTCCCATTATCCATCTTATCAAAGATAACAAGATAAGCATAACATAATATAAATAATATCAACATAATGGAAATTTCATTTTCTTATAAAAGTATAAGATAATTTACACAACCAATGCAAATAAACCACAACTCGTAATTCATCATTACAAATTTTAAAATTTACAAGACTATGCACTTTAGGAAAACTACATAACAACAACCTTCAATCTACAAAGTATATAGCTTTTCTTTTACAATTCAACAAAAAAATGAATCAAAATTCTTTAATAAGAATTAGACATATATCAGCCAATGCATCATATGAGTTTTTTCCTTCTTCTATCACTTACGTCATCCATCTACAAAAATTACTAGCATGGGTCATTTTAATGAACTAAGCATGATAAGCACTAAGCATTAAAATGAAGTGCATTCCATTAATTGTTTCAATAAATCAACACTGCTTTAATGAGACAATTAAAACATCATACAATAAGCATAAGTGATATCAAATAGAAAGGAAGTACATTACTAAATCTTGATCAACTTTTAAGAGAAGAGTAGAATATAATAAACAATAACTACCTAAGAACTTAAAGTTCTATTGATCTTATCAATGGCTTGTAAACAAACAAAAGATCCTGCCATCCCATTATTTCATAATTCTATCCTAATAGAATACCACATTTATCTTCTCTATGAGACAAAATAAGTGTAAACAACATGGTTCGTTCCAGGATTATTCATCTATATCCTAAACAAGAATAAGAAGAACCATTATGTACCATGCCCAAATCTATAACATCTAAAAAATAGACCAGATTCATAACAGGAATTACATGTTCCTTTCCAGGTAATAATTTTGCATATTAAACATTAGAGTATACATCAAAACATAATTCCATAACAATGCAAGAAAGTATAGAAAACTAGAACAGTCCAACTACAATACCAATTCCAACTCTACATGTCAGAAGCTATCAATCAAAGATCAGAAATTAATGTTCACAAACAATGTAGCCCCGAAGAGGAGTTAATCTCTACTCTAGTTCTTCACAAAAGATAAAGAGTACAAGAGACAAACTTACTCCTTTCCATATAAACTAGGCAAGACTAGTCAACAACAGTCGAACCATAAGTATCAATTTACATATCAGTAGAACCCTCTTGGCTACTGGCTCTCTACATTATTTTAACAAGGATTCGAACAAGATAGACCAATAGGTCATAAGAAATCACCATCTCGAAAGAGAATTGAGTACATATAAGTTCAAACAATGAGGTTATCCAAAGATAAAGAAATGGTAACTTAAATAAGGAAAGAACTAAGGATAAATCATTTCGTTCAACTAAACAAGAAGTTCCAGATTTAAACCAATTCAGGATGAAAGCATAATGCAGACCCAAACCATATACTGATCTCAACAGAATACGCATATATATATATATATATATATATATATTCTTTCTCAAAAATAATTCAAAGACTCAATCATTGTATCAGTCAAGAATAACATCCCAAAATAGTAAATTATAAAGTTCAGAATTACCTATGAACCCAAGACTAGAGACTTACAATTTCCTCACCACTAAATACAAAAAGGTAAGTAGTTCGTAATTCAATAGAATCAAACTCAACACAACTGAACGGAGAAGGTATCCTTCTTGATTATTTCAATGTCCAAGGTAGTAACCCAAATCTTCCTCTAAGACTCAAATTTATTTAAAGAGATAGAAGAGAGGGAGAGCAAGAACCCAAAACATCTAATACAGAAGATGTCTCTGTCTTAACTCCAAAGAAACAGGAATAGAATATGAAAACAAAACTTCACAACCATGAAATTGCAACAGTGGTGACTTGGTACAAAAAAAAATAGTCAACCCAGAACACGAGTTCCCTCAAAACAGAGGGGAAATAACACTTCCTCCAATTCCCATGACCATACCATCTCGATACAGTCATAGAAATGAGGTTCTAAATTTCTAAGTACAAAATTACCAGTTCCAAATCTCGAAGATATTTTAAATAACTCAAACAAGATTTCACCCAGTTCCCTGGTGAGTAGTCACTCAAATAAAGAGTTATAAGCTTAGTCATTTAATAAAAGAATAACCCAGTATAAAATACCATAACAGAATGGCCCCAAATTCAAGCTTATAACACTCAAGTGTTAAATAGGATTACAGTGAAAAACCTGAGCTTCAGACACAAACATTCAAAACTTCACTAGCAAAATAATGTGAGTACAGTTCCCGAATATGAACTCCCAGCAATAGTTAAACAATGCATAAGGTTTCCAAACACTGGTTCAGATTAAAATTAAGCTCCAACACAAATTAAATTAAAACACAAAGTACCAACTCAAGTCTGCATCCAAATTCGCAACCCAGAAAGAAAATCAAACAAAACTCAAGTTTCCCTAAGATCAGATCCATATATTTTCACAACAGTCAATTCAAAGCTCCATAACTTTGAATACAAGATCTAGAGTGAAAAAGCAAAGAAACAGAAATAAATTTTGTATACCATTTTCACTTGCATGCTGTCATAAAACTTGCACAGAGAGACAGTTCCCAAAACAATACTATTTTAGTCGTAGTTTCATATCAAACACACATGGATTCATAAAACCCAGCAAGCAAAATAACCAGAAAGGCATGAAAACATGAATCTCATGAGAGCATAGTTGTTCTAATGAATCATTTAGAAGAATGCAAATAATTTTAATAGTTAGAGCCTATCATGCCTGATAGAGCTTCCACCAAATCAAAGGAGACTTCCAACTCTTTTTCTTCTCCATGAAAGATCAACAATCAAACTTCTTTTCTTCTTATGCCTCATATACTTTCCTTCGATCAAAAATAGGCCAAAGAAACCAAAAATATCTTGGAATTGAAGGTCAAACTACTGGTTTAAAGAACCAGTTACCTCCATGCAAAGAAAAATCCACCATGCATGAAAAACCAAATAACTTCCTACAAACCCACCTTTTAAGTTTCCAAGACAGTTTACACACAAAGACCAAGGCTCATAAATGCCATAAATGCCATTCAATCCAAAATTCTTGCTTATCTTTCCTTGCCACCACCTCCTAAATTTGGTGAATGCCAATTCAATACAAAAATACAATTCCATCCTTTAGTGGAGCTTCCACATATGCCTCCACCAGGTCTACTAGCCCCTACCAAATCTGGCAGTACTTCCATCATTTAAACCCTATCAATTCCTTGAAATGCCATTGGAACCGTCACCCTTGTGACATGTGGCCCCTTATTTTACCTTTAATAGTTTAGGATAGATCCCAATAGAACTTAGGTTAGTCTAGAAATAACCACTTAGGTATTAAAAACATTTTCCATTAGAATTCCCACCTTAGGTTAGGTTCAATTCATAACCCTTTAGTATTAGGTATTAGTTAAAATAGCCTATTATCACTTTAGTAACCCTTCCCTTATTCATTTAGCACAACACTTAGGTTATTATGCCAATCCCACAAATTATAATAAGAGGCTTATGTTAGAATAGAATTCAAATAAGTAAACGTATTTAGAACATGGGTGTTCATACCTAGCTTAGGCCACCATTAGGATAGTCCTTAGGTTTTAGGGCTTTGAACTCCTCCTCTATGAATTGAATTTTTTCTTATGTCCTTTATGTCCTGTCAAGATCAATGACCAAAGACCCGAGCACAACATACAGTTGAACAAAAAAATGTTCACATATGACCATAGAATTTGTATCATACAAATTTCAGTCTTCAATGTCCCTTAAACTACTGAATGCCAATTTATAATTCAGTCTATGAAGAGGATTTGAAACATTCCTTGGATCACTAAAATTGATCCAAGGATGAGTCAACAGAAGAAAAAAAGTTTGCAACTCTTAAAACCAGATTGCAGCTCATCTTTTCAAAGTGAAAATGAATTCTTGATAACCAGAGAATTTTAGTCAAATGATTTTTAAGAACAGAAAATATTTATCCTTATCAAGTATGATCTTCAACATTCAAAAGAGCACATCTTTATCCAAAAAATCACATGTCAACATTTGAAATGCAAAAGAGGAATATATCATTTGTCGAGGGTGTTACAAATTCCCCTATTTTCCTTCAAAACCATTGTTTCCTTTTCTAAGGTTGTTTTGATCTATTTTGATGCCATTAATGAAATGAAAGGACTGACAGTTACTTCCATAATGCCCACTAACCGACCACATTAACAATTCAATTTAGAGATTAAACCAACATCAAACAAAGCTTTAACTAAAATCTTATCCAAGATTTAGCATGATTTTTCAATTTTGACCCACATTCCATGATAGAAAATGACAGTGGCCATTAAAACAAAAACCATTTAATATGCCAAGTATGAGTATGGGGTATAATCCCAGTTTGATTCACCATACAACTGACCCCTTTCAAATCTAACCATAGTTAGGTCCAAGTTAGATCTTAGGTTTCATAATATAGCTTGGAGTTTATTTAAATTAACTTTCATCCATCAACCATAGGTTAGTTTAGGTTCAAATTAATCACAAAGAATATATACATACATACATATATATATATATATATATTATATATATATATACTATATATATATATATATATTCGTCAACTTAAACCTTAGTGATTATCTAAACAAACTAGCATTATTAACCTAATGTATTCCTTATCTAATCTAAGCAATTCTAAACAACTTCGATTAGATTAAAGTTCGTAAGGCCTGAAAAAAAATAGTAATCCCTAATCCATTAAGTAGTTAAGTAAACTTTCTTACTTATATTCATAATAGTATATCGACTTAGGAGAATACCTTGGATCATTGAAATTGATCCAGGGTGTTATCCTAAACCTTATTATCAATCCAAAAGTCCCAATAGTAGCATTCATACATAAACATTGATAATCTTATCCCCCTTTACCTTATTACTCAACTATTCCAGGACTTGATTTGCACTATCCAAGAGTTGAAACCACTAATTCCATTTCAGAAATAAGATAAGTAAGTTCATTGTGATCTTAACAAGCATAAGTATAGATTTTGCAATTTAAGAATGTTAAGTCTACCATATCAATAAGCAAATGATGTCATTTCAGCAAACATGCAATAAGGGCCCAACAGTGAACATCAACTTAGAACGCAACCGCATGCTAGTATTTTCCAACCCATCACAGATTCCAAGTACAATTATCAAAACAACATGGGTATTACATATTTCCCCCTAGGGGTGATTCTTGGATCACCCTTCCTTCACTTCAGAGAATAGGATTTCATTTATTCTCTTGGGGGGCCTAAAAATCCATAAAAATCCAAAAACATTCATATATGCTAAAAATTTAAAAACATTTAAATACCCTAAAATTCCAAAAGCATTCAAATAATATTCAAACATCCAAAACAAAATTTTCATCACTCTTTCTTAGTTGTTTATCTTGTATTCTTATATTTGTAGATACTTAAATTTGGCAATCTATCCTTTGACATTTTTTATTTTGACATTGCACACTTACATGGACAAATACACTCTCCTCACTCTTGCTTAGTATACCCTGATAAGACATCATACACTTTTTTATCTTTACACACCTCTCTCTAAAGTTTAATTACATGAAATACATTTAGAGATAATCATGCTTAGGCCCAAAAAGTAAAAATATGTTTTTCTCCCTCTAGTCCAAAAACATCGGTTTCGGTTGGTATTGTAAAATGTCAATCTTAACCCTATTGTATAGTTTTGGAACAACATATATTGAGCTAATTATTTAAATTCTATAACATTATTATGAAAAAATATCCCCCTTGGTCAACGTTTTATGACATAACAACCTTCATAATCATATAGAAACAAGTAAAGCATACCTCATTTGGTAACCTGGCACTTTAAGAACTCCTCGTGTAAAAGCAAGCACTAAAGGCACTCAAAGCTATATAAATTATGAAATAACTCATAAACCTCCATTATGGTAGTACCCTCTATAGGTCATAAGTCTCCTTCTAGGTTTAGAAGTCTCCAGCTTCATTCCATGTGCAATTAAAGTGACCATTCCCAAGTGTTTGAGTAAGTTTGAAACTTAAGGCATTATCATAACATGATTATCAATTTTGATTTCACTATAGTAGATATCACATGTTAGGAGAATGACATGCAGTTTGATTCCTCTTTAGAATTATAGTGACATCAATAGTGCACAAGGGTTCCCATAACCCACATAATTTTTTTTTGTATGAACTCTTTATACTGCAACAGTTTTAGGGGTTTTGAGAAAAGTTTAAAGATACATTCTGAAGGTGAGAAAATAATACTGGCACATATAAACACACATTTTTAGGAAGGTGAAAATATCATGAAGTTGTAGACCCATATTCAAAACAAGCTAATACTGGACATAAGGGTTATGACCATACAAATGCTTTGGAAAGAGTTATACAGTTTTAACTGGGCTCAGTTTTAGGTTATAATTTCAGCAACGAAGCATTTCTAGTTCTAGATTTTCCTATTCTTACACTTAAACCACTTAGAATATTCCATATATACATAGAATCAACTAAGTGTCATCATTCCCTTTTTGTTTTTATAGTTTCTAGATCAATCGTCACTTTGGAAAGTGTTATTGTGATTTGTGTGATTAATGTTAGAAGTTAATTAAATTAGAGTATCCACCTGTAACAATATTCATCCCTTTTATGTATGTCAAATAGGAAAACATTCTTATAACTTAAAAATAATGTAATATTCACCTCTCAAAAAAGTGAAATTAATATTATTCATGTCACACATTACTTATCGTGATAGTTTGATACATTTTATGTTATATCATTTTTCTATACACGTGCATTCATGTGGTACATTGATTTGAATACATGTTACACACATATTGTTACACAAAGCAGGATGTTTGGCAATGCTCTCTACTATTTCTTTTGTAACTATTAGGGGCATTGATTAACTCAAATGTGGAAATATCCTATAGTTAATCGAATCTAGAATGACATGTAAATGTAGTAAAGAAGTATGCAAATGATCCAATAAGCTATGAAAAAGGAAATGATAACCATAATGTGTAAGAGATAAGAGGAAAGAAATCAGTTGATTTGATGATCTTGTGGGACTATATCATAAAAATGACTGGAGGAGTAGGAAACATGAACAATTGTGCAGAGATCGTGAAAACATGGATTTGGGTCGATTAGCTGGACTGGAGTGCCTGGAGAGGGACTGGGGTGCCTACGAGTACTCTGGTCTATAGAATGGGTGCCCTGGTCTATGAAATAGATTTAGAACTGAGTCTGATAGGTTCAGCAGGTGGTCTAAAACCCTCATTGTGTGTCAGATCAGATTCATTATGTTATGCCAAGTGTTGTTGATAATCCAAGTTGTATAGAAGACCTCCAAAAGACCAAAGAGGAGTATCAAAACCTGAAAAAATGGGTCTGACTGACCTCAAATGTCATGATAGTGGGATTACGAATTGAATGTTGCACTACATTTCATACCCAAATGTAGATACGGTGTGTGTGCATAATGTGCCCTAGGTGCTTTTGTGTCAATCATACTTTTTGAAGTAGTGAGAAATAACCATATGCAAAAAAATGTAATAGAATGTGTGCATGAAATAGAATAGAATTCCTCCCCCTATGCTTATGTGATGAAGATGAACCATCCTTGTCCTTGTGATGGAGCTAATGGATGCAAATGATCTCCAAATGGATACAACTCTAGGTGGATGATAGTAGTGACTAGTTCTTTGTCACTCATTATGGTCTCATAGCTTTATATTAATAGGGTTCTCTTGATCTAATTTTGTAATTAACCCTGAAATGGCTGACCAACAAAAAGATAAATATCTCAAATGGATAGAAAGAGCCCAAAAAGTGGTGGGAAAGTGTAAAAAGGATCAGGGTGCCCCTAGTGGAACCAGGGCACCCATTGACGCCCCAATACTATCTTGGGTGCCCTAGTCAAGGTGAAAATAATGCAAAGTGAAGAAATATAAGTGGGCATTTAGGTGTAAAAGGTCAAGAATGAAAAAATAAAATAAGAGAAGATGACCAAAAGACGTGGGTTAACAAGTACTTTCTTCACTCAAAAACCTTCTTAATAGTAGTATGATATCGAGACTAAAGAATGTCTAAAGTGTATGATTTTGTGTCTACATTTTCCCCCACTTTATGTTGGTGAGCAAAAATCTCGGTAACATAAAGTAGATAGAGATGTGTACCATATTTCCAAGAATATTATAGTATACTCAAAGGACTAGACAAAGTGTGAAATGACAAAAATATGGAGCGTGGAAATTATAGATCAAAATACGTAAAACATTTGATGAAATTGAACTAAGGGTGGAAACACGTGTGTGGCTACTGATGTATGTGATGTGCCTATATAGTTAGTATAGTGTGTTTTTTCATAAAGTTTTTTAATTGAAGTTGTTGTTTTTGTTGCCCCCATTTGACTGCTTGTTTCTCATATGGCTAGACCTGCAAGGATAAAATGATCAAGTAGTCAAATATGTATATATGTATGTTTGTATAAAAATGCAATGTGAAAGATGTATGTAAAAGTATTTAAATGTAAAATACACAAATGAAAAATGTAAATGGAACATGTGCCCCTGATCCTTGTCGAGAAACAAAGTGTAGAAGAATATATTGTACTGTGATTTTTTTGGGTGATCTCATGTAACCCTGATCAAAGCAGTGTAGGGAGAAATTTTCATTAATTTCCTTCCTATAACTACTTCCCTCAATGTGTGTGAAGATATCTTTGTACTTCCTAGTTTTTTGGGTGATTTGACACCACTAGCTGAAGTAGTTTAGGGAGGCACGCCCACTTTAACCTTGAATCATGTAACTACTTCCCAGAATGCTAAGGACAACTATGTCCTATAAAAGATGTTGTGTATGGGGTTTGTAGAATGGTCTGAACCCACTCATTGTATATAGCCAAACTAAACCAATGTATAATATCTATGTAGTGTGTACAAAAACTCCAAATTATTCCCCCCCTCTTTGCGGGAAAATGCAACGTCGTTGATAGGAGAAATGTGGCCCTAAAAGAAGACCAACTACATGTACTCTAAAACTCTACCCTTCAGGGGGAAGGGAATGTGCTTGGTAAAAACCAAGGCGCACATAAACAAATATGTCTAGCCAAAAATAAGTGTTAGTATGAAAAACAATACATGTAAAAGACAATGTGTAAGCTATGTAAAAAGTGTAAAATATACCAAGCACAGAAATGTAAACACAGAAGAAGACAAAATAATCCACACCAAGTGGGTTGCAAACATGGGACTGTTATCCAATTTTAGCACTTGGGAAAAAATTGGACAATGGGAGCATATTGGATCCTCGGATCGGAAAAGTTCTTCATGATCATTATAAGTCATTTCAAGTAAATTTTGAGATTTAAGGACATTAACAGTGCCCCAAGAAGGTTTAGGATCATCTTGGACTATTTAGTGAATATTGGGAAAAATAATCAAGTTTATGAGTCATTTGGGGGGTCTTATTATGTTCACATTATTTCCCCATTTTCAAGAAAGACCAAAGAAATCAAAATTTGGGTGAAAAATGTTAAAGGCACATCTAAGGAAGCACTGAGTTAGAATAGCTCACCGAGCAACTTGGTGAGCTTCTCAGTGAGCTGAACATTGAGCTAAGGTTTGTAGGAGCTCAAAGTGTTGGATTTGATTAAATTTTGTGGTGAGCTAAACATATCTCATTGAGCTATACGATCCTGGTGAGTTGAACTTGGTCGAGCTAGGTTAGAGTTTAAAGTCAATCCCTTCATAAAGTATGCAGGGAGTTGCCCAAACATTAAAGCCAAGTCAACGAGGAGAATCCAACATTGGTGGAGGGTGAATCATGAGATATTTTTGGTGGTTTAATCTCACATAGGTATTCACAAGAGGGAAAATTCTAAGAAGTAGAAATCACACAAATCATCTTAGTGCAAGAGTTTAAAGTTTTCTCACAAAGAAATGGTTCGACAAGCCATTATAAGGTAATTTCAAGACAAACTATAGCTTGGTGCACAAAGAATGAGTGAGGAGACTTGCAAAGGTACTCACATATGCATAAAAGTGAACTAGGTTGTAGAAGTTTAGCATAAGCTTGAAGTGATTGGGTGGTGGAATAGCTCAATGTATGGAGCTAAACATGTTCAAGGGTGAGCTTAGATGACCTTTCGATGGTCTTTGAATAGCTCAGGAACTTGAGCATAAAATGAGTGAGTTGAGGTAACTGTCAGGGTTAGAGATGGGTGCAAGGTAGGGATCAACAAATTAGTCTCAACAATAGAACAATGCTTAAACGTGGTGTGGGCTCAGTAATGTGAATGCACTTCGGCTAACTGCTCTAAAATAAATTTAGGTTCGTTGAATCTCAAAAAAGTGATGATGAGGTAGGTGATGGAAGTGACAAGGGTGAGGAGTCATTGGTGCTGAACAAGTTGAGCTCAAGAGTAGGAACAATGAGTAGAGATCTTTGAGCTAGACGCAGTATACAAAGCATTGATCGAGCCCTTAGATGGGAAGTGAGTTCAACATTAAGCAACTTGGTTCAATTGGCTCAGCTATGGAGTAGGTGGCGAGCTCAGTTATATTGAGTGAATAGTCAAGTTGCTCATAGTAATGGCACAAGGAGCCATAGAGCTCAATTGATGATGATATAGAAGGTAAAAAACTTAAATATGAATAGACAACCATCTCAATGCATCAAGCTAGGAAAACAAATAAATTCGAGGCATCATGGTGAAGGTTTGAGAAAAAAATTATTTGGTCACATTGGCTTATTCATCAATGTAGGAACGAGCTCAATGACATAGAGCTCGAGATCATAGAAAAGCCAAGCCAAACTCTAGAGGGAAAAATGATGAGTCAAGGAAAAGACTCATGGTGATTCCATGCGCTTGTGGAAATGTGGGAATCAGGAGTCATCTGGTTGAATTGGTGTACTGGAAAAATGGCATCCAAAATCTTAAATCCACCTTTTCAAGCTTCCGAACTAGTTCATTTTGGAAATTATACCAATCATGGTGTGGTAGAAACTTGAGGTGATTAAGCCAAAGAAAATTAGACTCGTGTGCCTGAGGGAGGTCAAACTTGTTGAGGGAATGCAATGATGAGAATGTGTGAGGGTGAATCCTGAGATGCTCGGTGGAGTTTTCATCAGATGTATTCAATACATGGTCTATTTATCAACCAACCAAGAGGAAAAGGTGCTCATTGCAAGGAGGTTGTGAGCTAGGGTGGACCCAAGTTATTTTCCAAATTCCCCTTAGTTCGTTGAATTTTGAGACAAGATATGCATGAGGAAAGGTGGAGTAATTTTCTGAGGTGGATATGTCAAGTTGTGGACATGCAAAGGAGCTCTTTCAAGCTATATTGTGAGGGCTAACCAATGTAAAAGCTAGGGCGAGGTGTTTAGAGATAATGTGTGGAGCTTGGTCAAAGATTACCATGTGTAGCTCACTAATGCAAGATGGAATGGGTGTTATTATATATCCTAATGTCATGTTAGAAAACTATAAAGATACATGAAGGTCGTGTGAGTGTTAAGGGACCCAAATCAAGTTTCTTAACGTGTCCACCATAGATGAGCTAGGGTTTAGTAGGATCCCATTTCAATGTAAAACATGGAAGTTGGCTAAGTTTAAGTGTAAGGTGCCAAATGTAAAGGACTTGGTGGATATAATAGGAGCCATTGAGTTAATGAAGAAATGGTCAATGTCAGCATGAGGTAGTGTAACCAAGGTGGTTTGTGCAACATTCAAGGAGCCTATCATGTAAAGAAATGTGAGGAACTCGCCAACCAACTCGTTGAGCTAGTTGGCAAGTTGTTTGGCCAGTTCATTAACTTAGCAATATTAAAACACTCTCCAAAGCACAAGTCAAATCTTGTGGGTCCCATCAAAAGGTCGAGATGCCTTAATCTTTATTAAAAATATTATTTTTATTAAAATAGTGGATAAATTCAAAGTTTTAAATTTATGGGGGCATGATGAGGAATGTTCTTGAGTGTGCAATTAATGATGTAATCAAGTATGTAGGTCATCATCTACTACATTCTTTCCCAGAATTAAGGATTTCTCCCCCTTTCTCTCACAACTTGGATTTTTTCTATAAATGTAAATGAGGAACCAATTTCAAAGGGTTAGAAATTTTCCAATTCCTCTCTCTTTTCACAAGCTAAGTTGTAGATTTTGGGAACTTTCAAGCCTTTCTTCCAAATATTGTAATTGAAACCATTGCCTCTTCCTAATGTAATGATTCATTTGGCATGTGATTTAACTAATATCAATTTGTGTTTTGTGACTAATTATTGGTCCTTTCATCATTTTTGCTACTTCGTTTTTCCTTTCTCATGCTTGCAGGTATATTGTGTAATTTTAAGTTTCCCTTACAGTTTTTGGGAGTTTTTGTGCTTATCTGGGAGTGAATTTCAATATGTAGTTGGGTTGTGGTGTTTTTTCATCCTTCTCATTTTCATCCTTCTTCACTAGAAGACAGAAAACTTGTCTAGCAAAACTCTTTCTTGGTTCATCACCACTTCCTAGTATAGGTTTTATTTCTTGCAAATATCTCTCCCTAATCCCCTAAATATGTTCATATAGGTTTTGTTAATTATTTTTTATTGCATTAAGAGTACTATAGTACCTAGTTCAGGAAGATGAATTCATCCTTCTCTGGAGGTTCACCTCAAGCCTTGAGCCCCATAGCTTGTAAGGTGATCCCATCTTACCCAATCACACTAAATGTCCTATCCATCACTTGGCCATTCAGAGGGTGAAGTGATTTGGCGATAACAGGGACATCACTCATGATGTCGCAAGACACGCAAAGGCCATCATGGATGCATAAAAACAAACAATTGTGCACACCAAACATAAGGTAAGGCATGCATACAAAAATAAATAGTAACAAATAATTATGGAAGTAAATATCCTTGCATTAAAAATGCTGCACATGAAGCACCTACTAGCATGTTAGAAAGATAACTAGTATGTAAAAAGTGTGTATAACCAAGTAATGTGAAGTGCGTATAACCAAGTAATGTAAAGTGATAAGTACAAAATGAAACAATAGCACCTTGAAGAGATGAATGTGGCTGCCCCCAGTGACTAATGTAGGAAGGGTAGAAGGTGAGCATAAATTTTGTGTGTAAGAGACCTGTATCTTTGATCACAACTAGGAAAATATATGAACACGCATGTGTGGATGGTAAAGATAAATGACATACAAGCAATCTAACTAGTATGTGTAATAAAGTGACCATGAACAAGAAAAATTAAGTAAGAGTAAGAGAAACCATAGTATGTAGTATGTTGTGGATGGATGGAATGGAATGCAAAATGGAGTGATAAGATCTGCGTACCCCCCGAGTGAATGGAATTTTATGCAGTGAAATTCATTTAGTTTTCCCTCTCAGCATTCAAGAAGGAACTGTAAACGAGAGTGTGTCATCAGAAAAATGGTTGAAGTGTGTGTTGTGTCTAACGTGATGTGATGAATGTGTATGCATTGGTGAAATTCGATCTAGTAATGATGTGTGTGTGAACCTTATAGTTGAAGCATATATCATGACCAGATGAACATATAAGTGATGATTTAACCTAAGCGTATATCACTATAAGATGAATGGGTGAGTGATTATTTAGCCATAAGCGTATATTACTATGAGATGAAAAGTGGGAGTGGTAATGTAACCTAAGGTGTATACTACTACAAAATGATAGAATGGGTGACCATTTACCCTAAATCGTATGGCACTAACCTAGTAATGTCACATGATGAAAGGTCAAATGATAAATGTGTGATGAAGAGTGATGTGTGTCATTATTTCCTTCATTTAATCAAATTTATGTTGATGTCATATTCAAACCAGGGGTGTGTCTAAAGCTATATGCAACAAGAAGAATCTTAGCGATCTAGTAATTGATTTTAGGTATTTCATATTTTATGGGGGATCTTTTCAATGTCTTAAGGACTTCTTAGTTAAAAACCTTATTGGAATCAAACTATGAAAACATGTTGGAAGTAAACACACTTACAAGAATGAATTGCTGGAAATAAACACACTTTGTAGAAAGGAATTACTAAAAATAAATACACTTTTCCTTAGAAGTAAACACACTTTGCATAAAGGATTTACTGGAAATAAACACACTTTTGAAAGTGCTGGAAAATGATTGTAAAGAAATAAGAACTTAATCTAGAACACCTTCAGGTACAAGTCTACAATAGATTTCAACTTAAGGAATTGAAAGCGATACATAATTAATAGATCTAATTTATTTTCTCTAAAAATATAAATACCAACAAAAATGAGGATCCTGGTTCTTGGAGGAGTGGGCCCTTGCTCCACCTTGAAACTGGATTGGACAATTTAATTTTCTCTCAAAATAGAAATAGCTATTTTATTAATAAAATGTTTTGCATTACAAAATCGTGTTGGATCTATGTATATCAATCTATATCTCTTGTTTTATATATATTCCTCTATATAATCTATCTGCAGGTCTATATGTATATACTTCTTCCAGGGGTGCATTTATGGCCATAACTGTTCCACTGATACAATGGAATTGAATCTTACCCAGAATAGATGTTGAATTAGAACATGGATGGACATACAGCTATGTGATAATTCTCCTAGATCTGTAAGTATGGAGAGTCATAAGTCTTCTTATCTACTCCTGATTGATAGGATCATTGATTTGAAAAATCACCGGTCATTCGGTATAGATTTTCATCGGTTTTGGAACTTTATAAGAGTTTTAGAACTAAAGGAAATCATTCTAGGTTTAACCGAGAGAGTTCCAAAGCTATCTGCAAGAGTTCTGGAACTAATTCCAATAATTCCATAACTAAGTACTAGAGTTTCAAAACTAAGTCCAAAAGTTATGGAACTAGGTGATAAAACTTGTGACTATGTAATGGAGTTACAGAACTAGCTTGGAAGTTTTAGAACTAAGTTGTATTGAAAAAAATGCTTTCAAAAACATGTTGACCACTTCATACTTCATTCTTTTTCCTAATTGCGACCTACTTTATTACAAAACTGAATTTCCAAATTTCTTTGTTAGGAATTATAGAGCTTTTAAACATTAGAATTATAATGAACAAAATATGGACAATTACATCTTAATTCATATCAAATCAAACAAAAGTCACAAAATGCAGTCAAACTTAATAAAAAGGAGAGTAAGATGATATCATTTATTGTACATTTAACGAGCATAGTCTAGCCTCATCATTTCCCCATACTTACTTATTTTTAAGTCCCTTTACAAACTTTACTCTTCAAATTTGGGGTTATATATTCTACATTCCATTTGATTGCTTAGATCAAATGGCTGGAACTGAATATCCCAATGCTTTAATTCAGAGGTATTATACCCTGCTCCTACTTCTACTTTCCTCTATCATGCATTAAATTCAATGGGATATTGTGGTTCTCTGTTTTACCATGGTGACATGAGGGTGAGAAGGAGTGGAGGTCTTGTTCTCATTCCCCTCCATATTCCCTTGTGCTTTTTATTTATCTGAGGAATTAGTGTACATAAGGCTTTTTCTCTATGCAAACTCCAGATTAAGTTTGTGGGAGATATTACTTACCATCTTCTCAATGCCACTATGAGAAATTCCCATCTTTTCAAACATGCCTCATAAATATATTCAAAATTTTCCTCTTCATAAGAGGTGAAGGCATTAATACATCTTTGCAAATTGGAAAGATAAGGTTTCTTGAACCTTTTATCAAATGCATGGGATTTGAAATGTGTAGCAAAGGTGGATGGTTTACCATAATGAATCCTCATACACAAACCAGATGAACTAGCCTTCAATAGATGCTCTGACTCCCTTTCCTTCCATGCAATCTGATTTTGAAGAATAGAAAAAAATGCATTAAGTTGGCTCTCCCCTACATACATATTGATCATAAAACCTGATTTCTTTTCCAGCATGAAATTACAGAGATAGAATTCGCAGAGAAGATTTTTCTACTCTGCATTGGCTAAGGAATAGGCTATCATGAAATCATATTCATCTTTTATTTCATGTGGAAGGCCACATGCTATCCTTGACAACTACCAGCCAATGAAATTTTCCTCCAAAAACACACTATATGTAGTTTAAGGTCTCCTGCATGCAAGCAATTTCTCACTCATCATGCAAACCATTTGTATTTTCACAAGATATTTAAATTTGTTATTTTCTTCTTTGTAAAACTTTTTTTCCCATTCTTTTCTTTCTTTCTTCTCTTCTTCTATCTTGCTTTTCAAGTCCTCATTCAATGTCTTGGATTTACTAAGTTCTCTGCAAGTATCATCCCATAGTTGTCTAAGTGGCCAATAAATTAATTCAGTTTGTGCAGAGACTATTGACAGAGTAGTTTGTTTTCTAGAATTTTGACATTCCTCCTCTTTGTCCATTATCTATTATTTAGCTCTTGTCAATTCATCAATCTTGTCAATGAGCTAAGTTGTTAATTCCTCAATAACCATTTCTCTTTGTTCCAATTTAATTTTGAGAAAATTCAACTCTTCATCCTTTTCTCTAATAATGAGTTCTGCTCTAGATAGAAACAGAGCCTGTTTAACTTGTTTTTTCTCTTCTTTCTCTGAAAGTTCCTTGGGGGTTAAGAATTCTTCTTCTACCAGAGGGGACTTCCCTTTTCGTTTCCAAGATGCCAATTCATCTTATTCATGTGATGGTGTTGTTGAGTCACCCATCTCTTGGAAAACTTATTCCTCAAACATCTAATCTTCATTTTCTATCTCTATTTGGCTTGGTCTAGGAGGATTCATGGCCATGCTGCCCAAAATATCAGTGGCTTCTTTTTCCAGCCCTTCTTGATCTTTCATCTCCTCCATAACTTCTCTAGACCTTTTATGAATTCTCTTTCTTTGAAGAGCCTCAAAATGTAAAAAAATAGGTATCTTCCTAGAGCTTTTTTTGATTTTCACCTCTTGTTCTTGCCTAGTTAAAATGTCACTATCAGAGACAGATATTAGCTCTCATGTAGCTATTGTAGAGTAAGGAATTTCTTTAGAAGGCACAGTAGGTTCTATAGTTTTATTCCTTCTTCCAGATCTTCTTATTTTTGGTATTTCCTCTCCACATAGTTCTTTCTTTTCCTCTGTAGTGGCATCAATTTCTAAATTAATTATAGGAGGAGTGGTTATTACTCTCCTCAGAATATCAGGGCTTTATATAAACTTGCTAAGAAAATTCTCCCACATTTCTTCTCCATTTTTCTTCGAAAGAAAATAGTGTTGGCACACTAAATGCACTAACCCATGATGTCTAATTTTTCCCACACCATAGGAATACCTCTGGGCCATTGTATGGATGGAGTCAAAAAGAAACCCTAGAAGGTTTACTATATATTCTATATTTGTAGCTCCATAACTAAGGTATATGAGGATCTTCATAACTTCTCTTCCTACTAACCCGAATTTACCATCACAGGTTAAATACTTGACTATCCAAAATTCCACTCTGTCAAAGGGTTTAGACAAGCTAGCCCTTCTAACCCCTTTTATGATTTTCTACATGTTGTAAATATATTAGGGTTTAGCTTCCCCCTTTTTTAGTAGGGTTTCAACCAGGTCTTTTAATGTCCCTCTGACAGGGTTTGGGTCATGCACAATTGGCCTCTAGATATATTACTGATTGTATTCATAGAAAAATGAATGAAAAAAATTCTAACCTTTTTCCTAGATTTCTCTAAATTTATAAAGAATTATTTTACCAATTCATCATTGTACTTGGGGAATTTTCTCAGAAATTCCAACCATCACGCCTGATGAAAGATAGTTGTTACTTCTTCATCTGCAATGAGCTGGGTATCATCCTATGGTTCTAACTTCTTTTTAATCCCCATGATACAGAGGTGATTCAAATTCATTCTTCTTTAATCTTGTGCAGGTTGGCTGAAGAAATCTTCGTTTAGCTATGGAACTAACAAATTTAGCTACGGAATTACTGTACTTAGCTACAGATTTTCTGTGTTGTAGCTACAAAATGCAAACCTAATTCACTGCTTCTTCCTTGAACTTTCTTTGTAACTATTTTTCACTTTATTAATTCCACACTAATGATAACTCATTATAACTATGCCTCCAATTTATTCCATCAATATCTTTCTCATGATTACTCACTTTTATTCATGATGTACAATAGATGACTCATCATATCAACTTTTAAATCAAATATAATCACACATGTGAATTTTTAATCTAACCTTTAATAAGTTAAAGACATAATTACCATCCTTGATGATGTAATCCCTCTGTCATGATGACTCATCATTCCTATAAAGTAAAACAAAAGGAAAATGGTTATAAAAATAGTTGGAACTCCAAAGAATTTTTTTAATTTTGAATTAGCCATTTCTTTAGAAGATCAACTGCCATTGTTGGTTTTCAATTGATCTCTGAGAAAAAAAAATTAGGGACAAGAACGCCATTTACTATTTTTCACTCTCTTCCCTTGTTTGTTTTTCTTTTTTGGGGGGAAGAGAATGCCATTTACTAGTTTTCGTTCTCTTCCCTTTATTTTGGATCTATACATCTAATTATTTGATCATTCTGGAAGACTTGGGTTCTTCCATATGATCAAATTCTTTATCTACTTTAATCTACCTCAAGAATTCATCCATAGTAGGAGGCTTCCTATAAAGCTTTATCCTATGACCATTGACCAAAAGTGTTATTCTGCTACCATCAATGGTAAGTAACTGAATAGAACCATTGTCAAATATTTTCTCAATTTGATAGGGTCCCAACCATCTAGTTCTTAATTTGCCTTTGAATTATTGGTACTTAGAATCAAACAGCAGTGCCCAATCTCCTACTTTGAATTTTCATTTCTTGATATACGTATCATGACATTGCTTCCTTTGATCTTGTATTATCTATGTCTGCTAAAGTACTTCCATTCTCAATTCATCTAACTCATTGAGTTGAAGTATTCTCTCCTTTTGAGCTACATCCAACTCAATACCCACTATAACTATTGTCCTCAATGTCTTTAGTTCAAACTCAATAGGCAACAAGGTATTTTTCCCATGTACTAACTCATATGGTGAAAAACCTGTTGTAGTTTTTCAAGATGTATTGTAAGCCCAGAAAGTTTCAGGTAGTCTCTTTACCCAATCATTTCTTCTTGTTTTTACTATTTTGGTAAGGATGTTTTCCAATTCTCTGTTCGTTACTTTAGCTTATCCATTTGATTGTGGGTGATAGGGATATGAATTCTTATGATTGATATGATAATACATTGTGAAATCTTGGATCATATTAGACATAAATTGTGGTCCCTGGTCTGAAACTATGCTCTTTACTGCTCCAAAATTTACCATAATTACGTGCCAAAGGAAATTAGCAACTAATTCTTCAGTGGCATTTGTTAAAGCCTACACTTCTACCCACTTTGTCACATAATCAGTACACACAATAATATGTTCTTTCCCTTGTGAATAAGGACTAAAGGGGCCAACAAAATCCAACACCCATCTCTCAAATGGTTCAATCACTACTTGAGGTTGCAGAGGCATTTCATTGGTAAAGGTTGGTTGTCCCATCCTTTGACAAGAATCACACCGCCTGATATATTTCTTGACATCTTTGTACAGAGATGGCCATAATAATCAGTGACAAGTATCTTATGATATGTTCTTTTCACTGAATAGTGTCCTCCACTTGGTTCATCATGACATGTCTGGAGGATGTCAAATATTTCATCTTCTTTTACACACCTACCTAAAACCAAATCAGGACCACACTTAAATAGCATTCAATTTAACCATTTGAATTGTGCACTGGTTTTGATTAACTTATTTATTTGTTTCTTGGTGAAAGAAGGAGGAAACTTCCCTGTTGCAAGATAATTTACCATATTAGCAAACCATGGTGTATCAGCTTAAATAACAAACAATTTTTCATCTGGAAAGTTTCCCTTGACTAGATCTTTCTCCCCTGTAGTGGTTAGTCTTGACAAGAAATCAGCTACCACATTAGATTTACCTGGATTGTCCAAAATGGTAATATCAAATTCTTGTAAAATCAATAACCATCTAATTATTCTACCTCTAACCACTGGTTTTTTCATTAAATATTTAATTACTGAGTGATCTATATGTACAAATATTTTACACCCTATAATGTAATGTTTAAACTTACTAATTACATAGATCACAGCAAGAAATTCTTTTTTAGTGGTGGTGTAATTTCTCTCAGTGGGAGTAATATTTTTGCTAAGGTAATAAATAGCATACATTTTCCCTTCTTCATCTTTCTGTCCCAAAACTGCACCAATGGAATTGTTTGAGGCATCTATTTGGATATGAAAAGGTTTCTCCCAATTAGGTCCTCTCAATATTGGGGCAATTATTAATTTCTCTTTAATTTCTTCAAAAGCATGTTAACACTTTTTATCCCAAAGAAATTCATAATCCTTGGTAAGAAAATTAAACATGGGGGCAAAATTTTTACTAAAATCCTTGATAAAGCATCTATAGTACCTAGCATGTCCTAAAAATGACTTGATATCAGTGGGGGTCTGAGGAATAGGTTATTCTGAAATAATTCTGATTTTGTTTTGATCAACCTAAATTCCTCTTTTTGAACTATGGTGTCCTAATACAATCCCTTCAGTAACCATCATCAAAAAAATTTCATGGCTAAGAGACAAATGGTTTTGCTCACATATTTTCAATACTCTGTCCAAATTTTTCAAGGCATCATCAAATGTATCTCCATGCATAGTAAAGTCATCCATGTATACTTCTACACAGTCATTTGTTAGTTCTACAAAAATTGCTAATACAGCTCTTTGAAAGGTTATTGGAGCATTACATAGTCTAAATGGTAATACCCTGTAGGAAAAGGTACCCCATGGACATGTAAATGTAGTTTTATCTTGATCTTCAGCAACAACTCTTATTTGATTATATCCACTAAAGCCATCCAAGAAGGAAAAGTATTGTTTACCTGAAAGGTTATCTAAGACTTGATCTATGAATGGTAAGGGAAAATAATCTCTCAGTATGGCTTTGTTTAGTTCCCTATAGTCAACATGAATTCTCCATTTTCTGTTCTTTTTTAGGGACAATTACAAGAGGAGACACCCACTGGCTATCTAAGATAGGGTAGACAAAACCTACTTGTAATAGTTTTTTAATTTCTTATTTGACTATATCCCTTAAGGTTGGATTAATCCTTCTCTGAGGTTGTCTAACTGGTCTAATATTTTTAGTATAGATGTGATGAGTGTAGATACTTGGGTGGATTCCTTTCATATCTTTGTAATCCCAAACAAAAGATTTAGTATGATCTTTTAGAACATCAAACAGTTTAGCTTCTTCATTATTCTTCAACCAGCTATTAATATTAAAAATTTTACCAAGTTGAATCTCAACATGTTTGGTTCCAGTGTATGATGAATTAATTTGTTGAAAGGGTTCCATTACAGTATTTAGTGGACATGCATGTGGCAAAAACATATGATATGTAGCAACATCTCCAAATGTTCCTTGAGACAAAATGTTGGACAAAGGATGGTAAGAATAATTATGATACTTATCTTGTTGTAGGTCAAACTCTTCATCATTACTGCTTTCTAGAAATTCTTCATCATCTCTTGATATATCTGAAGCTAAAGCTACAATTTATTCCTCTCCCTAAGAGAAATATCATTCCTCCAGAGTGAAATTATCTTAATTTGTAGGGAATTATTGTTGGTATGGTTCCGGAACTAACTGCAATGGTTCCAGAACAGATTCTCCAGGTTCTAGAACTTAATTCATATGTTCCGGAACTATTCCCAACTTCTCAAATGATGATTGGTGTACATTTAGTGGTGGCTTAATCATATCTTCTATCTCTCGTACGTGATCCTGCAATGTGATCATGGCCAACGAAGACAAATTTTTCTCATTAATATTAGGATTATTAACCCATAATTTCTCTTGATTATCATTAAACGGTCATGCAGGGGGATATAATGAAATTTACTTAGAATTCTTACCATTCGAAATAGTCATATCACATGACCTACAATCAATTAAGGAAGCAACTATAGTTAACCATGGTCTTCCCAAAATAATAGGATAACCCAATGTTTTACCTTTTAGATGCAATATAAGGAAGTCAACTAGATATTCCTATGACTCCACCATAACTACCACATATTCAATAACTCCTAGTTTTTCTACAGACTGGTCGGGCATCTGCAATATGGTGTTAGTAGGTTGTATACCTATTAATGGTAATGTTTTCAAAGTTTCCACTATCATTACATTTATATTTGCTCCCAAATCAACCAAAACGTTATGTATATCTTTACTCCCTATAGAGACATAAATAACAGGGCTTCTAGGATCTCCATATTTGGGAAGTAGGAGCTTTCCTTCTAATAAATCAAAAATTTTCCCATCTACCTTAATAGTCCCGGAGTACTACTTCTTTCTTATAGGCCTTTTCAAACACAGCATTTTGATTAATTTTTTCAATTCTGGAATGTCCTTAATTTCTTGTAACATTGGAATTTCAATATTTAGTCTCCTTAGTTTTTACACCAATTTAGATTCCTTGATTTCTATAGATTCTTTAAACCTCTCTGGAAATGGAGTTTTAGTGGAGTTTCTTTCTGGTTCATTATCTCTTTCTTTTTCATCTTTCTTGGGGGAAACTAGACTAGGGGTTTTAGTTTCTTCTATCATTCCAGTGATGATAACAGGTGGACTGCTAACTATTTTTCCAGATCTAGTTTGAATATCCTTACAATCCATGGCATTAGATCAACTAAATTTTCTAGTTTTTTTCGTAGACAGGAGTTGTTTGTTTGTTTCTTGGGTTTACTACTGGTTGTGCTAGAATTTACGTTTGAACCACATTTTCAATTTGTGAATTTTGTGCCAGGGAACCCATTATGGATTTTTTATTCTGATTAGGATATGTTTTCTATTGAGCATAGTTATTAGGACTTCATCTAGGTTATGACCAAGCATACTGGTTATTTTGACCGATCCATGGTTTTTGATGTCCATAGGTATACTAAGCTTGACTTGCCCAATCTTGGGGATTCCAAGTTGGCTAAGGGGTCTAGGGTGGTTGTCCCCAACTTTTTGGTATTTTTTTAGCATCCCATGACATCATCCAAGGATTAGGAGATGACCTTGGCATGAACTTTCCTTGGGTAGGTTGTCTCTGGACAAAATTTAATTCTTCTGTTGTGGATGATGTACTGATTTGTTTGAGCTGATTATTTAGGAGTGGAAGAAGACACCAAGCATGAATATCATGTTATTTAGATTCACAGATAATACATACTTTTATTTTATCCAAAGGACACTCCCTTATTACATGCTTCTTCTTACATCTAGGACAATACATGGCTAATGGTTCAGTTTTGGCATTTGCTTTAACTTATAATCCATCCATAGTAGAGGTTAATTGAACCAAAATGTATTTTTTAAAGTTTGATAATTCATCCATGAGTTTTTTCATATCTGGATTCAAACTTTTCACTGATTTTCCCTTCCTAGGTCCACGCCTTTTTCTGGAATAGCTTCTACAAATGTCTTTAATTTCATTCATCGTTAAGTGATCAATGTTTCCACCTCCTATGAAGTTAAGAGCTTCCCTATATTTATCTTCCAAACCTTTAATAAAATGGTTTTACTTAACTCTTCTTGAAGTACAAATCCACACCTTTTACTTACAACGAGGAATCTGTCCAAATAATCTTCTATATTCTCATCCTCCTCCTGCTTGATTTTGAAAAGCTCTTCCTTCCTATTTCTCCCTCTACAGTAATCTTGATATTTGTCTAGGAAGGTAGTTTTCATTTGTGCCCAAGTGGTAATAGAGTTGGATGCTAATCCCATGAACGACCTCATTTTTGCATCCTTCAGAGTGGATAGAAACAGGGATAATTTTAGTGGTGAATATTCGTAATATGGTGAATATTCCATTTTTGAAAATTTTGAAAAGGTCAATTTTTTGGTGTGGGTCAATGACCTATTCACCTAAAAAATACAGTTTAATTTTTATAGGGGTCATCTTCACCTACCCTTGAAACTATCCCCTATATAATCCTAGATTATTCTCCAGGTAGAACACTACTAGCTCACTCATACCACCTGGGGGCATATGTATTATCAAGTATAGTAAACACATGACAGGGTGGTAGAGGTTGTAGATGTGTGATAGATATTTTGTTGATGCATGATAGCGAGAGTTTGTTGACGCATGACTTGAGTGCAGAGGAAGTAGACGCACGACAGAGATTTTTTTGATGAGTGACACAGATATTTTATTACCATGTGACACAGGAGGGTAGAGGATGCACATGCGTGATAAAATATTTGTTGTCATGCGTTAAGAAGGTGGTTGATGCATGTCAACCACCTTCTTGATGCGTGAAAGAAAATCTATGTCGCGCGTCTACAGCCTTCTATCACACCACTTAAAAATCAGGTGAAAAGTTTTCCATCATAGCCCCAAAAAATTTTCCTTCCCACGAAACCAATTCTAAGGATATTCACCAGGTATTTTCCACCTGTGATTTCTAAGAGGTCTCTTAAAATAAACCTTAGATAGAAACAACTTGAGTTTTTGATTATCTATTTTGTAGTCATAGGTCTGACATAATACCTTAAACTCAAACAGAAATTGGTCAGGGCCTTCAGATGACATCCCTCTAAATGTGGGTAAATGTGCAGGTGAAATATTTTTCATTGGTATATCATTATCATCCAATTGAATTGGATAAGTAAAGGCCCTATCAGGTTCCCTTTTAGCTTCTCATGCCATTTCTTAAGTATTTTCTAAACTTTTCTCCTGATCAACGTGGTATGTGATCTGCTTTGGGGAAGGTGAAAAATCAAGAGTATGAGGTTGACTACTCAATTAAGAATAAAAAATTACCCTAAATGGATCTTGAGAAATAATCCTTCTCCTAAAAGTTTCACTTCCTTCCGGTGACTGATCCAAGAATTCCAAAGGTGGCAATTATGCTTCTTTTCTTACAGGGGATAATGGTGCCTCCAATTCTTGGTCAACTTCCTTATTTAAACTAGAGGATGATGTTAATTCTTGTTCAAATATTTTTGGGATAAATTTACCTTTGGAGTCTCTTGGTCTACTCATAAATTTTGTGATAGCTTAGGGAAGATTTCTTCAATTACTAAATGTATCATTGTTTCTCTTTTTGACACCTAATTAGAAAATTCTAACTAGTGGGTCCCCAGAAATGGCGCCAAAAATTATGGGTGTCATTATTCCCTTTATTTAATCAACTTTATGTTGATGTCATATTCAAACCAGGGGTGTGTCTAAAGCTATATACAGCAAGAAGAATCTTAATGATCTAGTAATTGATTGTAGGTATTTTGTATTTTATGGGGGATCTTTTTAATGTCTTAAGGACATCTTGGTTAAAAACCTTATTGGAATCAAACTATGAAAACATGTTGGAAATAAACACCTTGTACAAGAATGAATTGCTGGAAATAAACACACTTTACCTTGGAAGTAAAAACACTTTACAGAAACGAATTGCTGGAAATAAACGCACTTTTCCTTGGAAGTAAACACACTTTGCATAAAGGAATTTCTAGAAATAAACACAATTTTGAAAGTGCTAGAAAATGATTGCAAAGAAATAAGAACTTAATCTAGAACACCTACAGGGACAATACTACAACAGATTTCAACTGAAGGAATTGAAATGGATACAGAATTACCAGATCTAAGTTATTTTCTCTAAAAAAATAAATACCAATAAAAATGAGGATCTTGGTTCTTGGAGGAGTGGGCCCTTGCTCCACCTTGAAACGGTATTAGACAACTTAATTTTCTCTCAAAATAGAAATGGCTATTTTATTGATAAAACATTCTGCATTACAAAACCATGTTGGATCTGTGTATATCAATCTATAGCTATCTCTTGTTCTATGTCTATATTCATCTATATAATATATCTACAGTTGTATGTATATACTTCTTCTAGGGGTGCATTTATGACCGTAATTTTTCCACTAATACAATGGAATTGAATTGTGCCCAGAATAGATGTTGAATTGGAACATGGCTAGATGTACAATTGTGTGATAATTATCCTAGATCTACAAGTATGGAGAGTTGGAAGTCTTCTAATCAGCTTCTGATTGATAGGATCATTGATTTAACAAATCACCGGCCATTTGGAATAGATTTTTATTGGTTCTGTAACTTTAGAAGAGTTTTGGAACTAAAGGAAATAGTTATAGGTTTAACCGAGAGAGTTCTGGAGCTATCTGCAAGAGTTCTAGAACTAATTTTGATAATTCCAAAACTAAGTACTAGAGTTCCGGAACTAAGTCTAAAATTTCTAGAACTAAGTCTGAAAGTTTTAGAACTAGGTGATAAATCTTGTGACTGTGTAATGGAATTCCGAAACTAGCTTGGAAGTTCCAGAACTAAGCTATATTGAAACAAATGCTTTCAAAAACATGTTGACCACTTCATAGTTCATTCTTCTGTCTGATTGCGACCTGCTTTATTACAAAACTAAATTTCCAAAATTGTTTGTTAGGAAGTACAGATCTTTTTAATGTTAGAATTATAATCAACAAAATATGGAAAATTACATCCTAACTCATATCAGATAAAAAAAAAGTCAAAAAATGCAGTCAAACTTAATAAACAAGAGAGTAAGATGAGATAATTTATTGTACATTTAACGAATATATTTTGGACTCATCAAAGATAAGGTCCATTTGATTTGTAAACCCTCATCAGTCGAGTATGGACTGAAGAACTAAATTTATTCATAGGGTAGTGAATGTAGTGCGTAGAAGACAATGTATTATGTGTGATAATAATAAATGACCATATGATGTTTAGGATGTGTGAAATGAAATGTTTAGGATGCAATGCAAAAATACATAAATAGACTAATAGTGTGAGATGTGCACTATGTGATGTGTATGGTGAGTAGTATGTAATGCTAGATGTAAGTGTGACACATGTTTGATGAGGAATAATACGATTTATGACGGGTGGATGTGTAAATGTAGAAAATATGTAAATTAACTATAGAATGTGTGATGTAAGATGTGTGATGTGTGAATAGATGCAATGTGTAGTAATTATTGTGTTTAGGGTTCATGTGTAGTAATCCCTCAGCAGTCAAGTGTGAACTGAAGCACAAGAGTGTGTCATTGAGTAATGACGATGCTAAAACATGAGTGAATATGTGTGTGGACAATGGGAGAGATAGTTATAATAATAGGGGAAAAAACATAAATGGGTGGATTGGAGACCATTGGAGACAAAGAAGCCATGACAGAAGTGGAAGCATCATGAGTTATTTTAGCATAAATTAAAGAACGCAAGACATGAGGAAGATGATTAGAGTTTTTACACAAAGCTTTTCAAAAGTCAGTAATAGCATTAAGTTGTTCTTGGTCAACATTGATGTCTTCATCATAGGAATTCTCACTATCAGATGCTTCAATTTTATGGAGAGGAACACGGTTGGAATTATCTAAAGGGTTCAAACATAAATGTAGTTATATCATCCATGAAATTAGAAATACGGAGGGTAAATATATGGATTTCACAATATTGAAGAGACCTAAAATGACTGTTATCGATAATGAGCATAAAATGAAAGAAGGAAGAAAAATTTGCAATTTGGGTTCATCAAAATGATTAACTAAAATGTGGAAATATCTTATAGTTAATCTAATCTAGAATGACATGTAAATGTAGTAAATAAGTATGTAAATGACCCAAGTAACTATGAAAAAGGAAATTCTAACCCTAATGTACAAGTGATAAGAGAAAAGAACTCAGCTAATTTGATGATCTTTCAATACATATGTCGTAGAAATGACTTGAGGAGAAGGAAATAGGAAGACTATGAAGAGGTCCCAGAAAGTATAGATTTGGGTTGATTAGCTACAGTAGAGCACCTGGAGAGGGACTGGGGTGCCTATGGGAACTCTAGTCTACAAAATGGGTTCCCTGGTATGTGAAATAGGTTCAGAACCAAGTTTCACAGGTTTGGCAGGTGGTTTGAAACCCTTATTATGTGTCACATCATATTCGTTGTACTACGTCAAGTGTCGTTGATAATCCAAGTTGTATAGAAGACCTCCAAAAGACAAAAGAGGAGTAGCAAAACCCTAAAAAAGAAGAATGCAAATGAATGGGTTAGGATTACCTCATCTTCCATGATAGTGGGATTACTAACTAAGCATTGCACTACATTTAGGACCCAAATGTAGTTTTGTTGTGTGTGTGCATAATTTTCCCTAGGTACTCTTGTGTCAGTCATACTTTGTGAAGTAGCAAGAAATAACTATATGTAGAAAATGTAATAGAATGTGTGCATGAAATAGAATAGAATCCATCCCTTTATTCCTATGGGATGCATATGAACCAGCCTTGTCCTTGTGATGGAGCTAATGTGGATGCAAGTGATCTCTAATGCAATAGATGGATGCAACTCTAGATGAGATGATAGTAGGTAAGTGAGTGCTAGGTCCCTCATTATGGTCTCATAACTTTATATTTATAGGGTTCTCTTGATCTAATTTCATAATTAACCCCGAAAAGGCCGACCACCAAGAAAGATAAATATTTAAAATGGATTAGAAAGAGCCCCAAAATTGGCAGAGAAAGAGCAAAAAGGATCAAGGGATCTCAAGTAGGACCAGGGAAACCGACGGGAGCCCCAGTACTAGTCCTGGGTGTCTCAGTTGAGGCTAAACTAACGCAGGGTGACAGAAGTTGCCTAGGCATATGGATGCAAGAGGTTGGTAATGGCAAAATAAGATAAAACAAGATGGTCAAAAGATGGGGGTTAATTAGTACTTTCTTTTCTCAAGAACCTTCTAAATAGTAGTATGAGACCGGGATTAAATAATGTATAAAGTGCATAATTTTGTGACGATAGTGTCAAGTGGGAATGTATCCTTACATCATCTTGCAGATTTCTCATCTATGCCAATATTTTCTACTTTAATTTATCTTACCTAATTCACTCAATACATAAATTGTGGCATACTCTTTATTACTATAACATGCTAATGGGTAATTCATGTATAGTATATGTTTTACAGGTTAACTAGCTCACAACTTTGACACTATTTTCCATCTTTAACAATGCTATGCCACATTAATTACTATTTGGAAAAACCAACTATGTTCTTTTCCAACTACATGTAGTTCAATCTCCTCATGCATACATGTTTTCAAATGTGGCCTTGAGTCCGCCACAAGTGGTATCATGTTCCATCCAAACATGATTTCTCATAGATGCGAAAGATTAGTTTTCCATTCATGTTCTATTTGCATTTCCTTGCACACTTGGGAATGACATTCACTCTGATTGTTGATGTACTAATGGAACTTCCACCTTGCCTTTTTGCATATTAAACTGTCAATATGTAAATGTACAACAAACATGAGTAAAAAACATCATGATGCACTAGAAAATTGGACATGAAATAATCCTACAACATACAGTGGCGCATGTGTACATGTCATCTTGTGACATCCGTGCTCATATTGTTAACCATCTCACACACCCCAAATTAATTTGTGGGCATTTCTTTAGATGAAACTTTCAATTTTTTTTTGTTTGGGTCAATATCAAAGAGAAATGTTCCAGATGTGGTTCATAGTTTTGAGAAACTAATCTAGAAGTCTCACTACATCTCTTTTATTTAGTGACGCCCTTAGGTTCAAAAAAACATGAATTGTTCAAGTAACGTAGAGAAAATAGCATAAGCTATAACCTTGTCTTTTTGTGGGACATCTACAAGATGCTTTGCCACTAAAGTCAGATTCAATAGATGGTACCATTTATTGTCTCACGTCTCTTCATTGACATTTACATTAGGTTTTTTCTACTTTATTTTAAAGTGATATTATTGCATTGGCTAAGCGGTTCAGATTATGATGGCAACACATTTTGCTACTTACTAGTTGTAATCATTACATTAAGTTGCATCATTGTCTTTGTCGTCATGTTTTGACACTTACAACATGGTATGCATTCATGTAGATTTCTTGCAATGGCAATTGTTTTATTTGTCTTAGGATAGTGTCGAGATGATTTTTAGTCCTCATAGGTGTTCATAATAGTCATACACTGTGCTTATATTGGTGTCTCGTGGATTTGATACAAACAATTGATACTGGAACAATCTTCTCATAAAGTTCATTGAAGTAAAAATCCATAATTTAATGCATTTTCACTTCTTCTTGAATGGTGTTGGGAGATTTTACTTAGGCATTGGTGGGACCCCCAATGTCCTTCTCATCAACTTCAACACAAAGTACATGAGCCTCTCTAGTACAAATGGTAGTGAGATGTTACTCTTTCAACAAAGTTTGTGCATTCAATACAATGAAGTGTACTGTTTCCTTTCATTGATAATTTTTCACTTACATATTATTAATTTCAAGGGATATATTATCATGAAGGGGTATAATTTCATCTTTCATGATATTTATTTTGGTTACATTACCATCACCCATGGTTATTCACTCTGGAATTAGGTGATTCATAGGTCTTAGATAAAACTTCATTAGGGATTCTTTAATATCATCATTCAATATTTTATCATTAGAATTCATTATCATCATGTCTCCACTGAGTCAACATTTCGTTCATTGGGGATAGATGTACATACACATTTATGGATTGTAACTACCCTCTCTTATTTTGGGGATCATGACAATTGTAATTGCATACGATGTTACAAAACATTTCAATTTCTGTACCATTTCATTGAATGATTTCTGTCACCAATTTTTTTCACCTTGTTGAATCTTTTGTGGAACAAATTCCTTAACAAATTATAAAGTTAACAATTGACTAGGATTACATGTGTGAGTATAAACCATAATTTGATTTAGAGTGTAACTTGAGTGAAATGTACATTCAAACATCAAATGATTCCTCATGAAAATCTTGCAAAATGGTATGCAAAGATAGAATATAACATTGACAAGATCGTATCACTCACGTTGATTACTGCTAAGTGACACCATGGAATTCATGATTTTTGTAACTCATAGTGCTATATAATGGGTTTGTGTTATTTTTTGAGTAACTATCCATAATCATATTTTGAGACTAATGCCATTAAATTTGTGGAATTAGCTAACAACCATTTTGCAAGTTTTGGTGTAATTGGTACATTTTCCTAGTTTCAATGCAACTACTAAAACATCCATGTTGTGGCTCATTCAAAATAGAAATGGTGATAGAGAATACTCACATATAATTTGTAAGTTGTAAATCTAGCTCTTACCCATAGCTCAAAATGGCTACCCTGCAATTTTGACCAAAAGTAGACCCCAACTCTGATACTTGACCAATTGTCTAACTTCTTTGTTGATTCCAGCTTGAACTTTGGCCTCATTTACATAGAGGTCAAGATTTACCATTTCACTCAATAAGTTCAATGTGGAACACAATTAGGGCCAATCAAGCCCATAATCCAGATACCTAGATTGTCACCATATGGTTGCGAGGGGCTCAATTGGCCTTAGCTTACATACTAAATCCTCTGAACCAATAACTTGATTGGTTCAATATAGTATTGCAATTGGGCTCCTAATCAAGCCCTACTGAACCCACTCTGATTGCCAGTCATTTGGTTAACTTGGGCTCAATTGACCTCCATTTGCAGATGAGATTGAACCAAACTCCTCCCTCTACACAAGGTTTGGTACCACTGCAACTGAGTCCATTCGTCACGACTTGATCACATTTGGTTGCACCCCTCACTCTTATTTTTTAGCATCTGATTCTCGTCGATACCTAGAATGAAGCTCAATTACTTCAATTGGTTCAATCTATTATGTGGCATGTCTTTGGGTTCTCAATCGACACCGTAACTGAATTAGATAAAAAACATATTATATGGTGGATTTTGGGCTAACTAATATGCTAAAATATAGCTAAATACAAATGATAAGCACTCAATTGCAATATAATTATCATAATGAAATATTTGATTTGACATAAGCGACTTAAGGCCATTGGCCCAATGTGACATGTAAACTCTCCCATTTGGACTATGTGAAGGGGCTTACTTGGATCCAATTACATACCAAATGATGTGACCAGGAGCTTGATTCAATTTGGTGCACGAATCTGGGCACTAAATGATTATATATGTTGAATTTTTATTCAAGACGGAGTTTTGATTAGGGAAAAAAAATTTATATACCACATTGATACCTAATTACTCCATTGGTTCTAATGTGGTACATAATGGACGTCAATTGATTTAATCCTAGTGTGTAATTATGGCCACTTAACAGGGTAGGATTATCAAATTTCATTCGGGTTTGATAAGCACCATGTGCATCTATCACACTGAACTAATTATGATCATGATGAGTTCAATGTGGTACACAATGTAAGCCCAAGTGCAAACCTCAGATTGACATTAGATTGTTCAATTTTGTGTATATTTAGACTAGATATGACCCCATTTGCATAGAGTCAGTTTCCTGCACATCAGTTACTTGATTGGTCGATATCTAGTACTTACAATTGTGGCTAGTCAAAAGCCCTGAATCAACATTATATTGTCATATTTGTTTGTATAATAAGATCACATTAGCTCTAGATATGGGGAGATACCCCAAATTAAACCAATATGCTCGATCGGATTCAATTAGGTGCACAACTATGAGTTAATCAAGCCCCAATTGACATGTATGTTATTGTTTTTAGTCTATTTGAGAGATGATGGTGAGCCCATTAGCATACCACATTAAATGGGTTAGTATAGTTTTGTTTAATTTAGTATACAGATTGATAGCCAATCAAGCCTCTAATTGGACGTTAGATTATTCTATTTTGGTAAGCTTTGGTGGTCATTTTACAGGTGTTTATGTGTAGGCAAATTGAAACATATTAGTTTGGATGCTATATTAGAGCACCGTATGGTTCTTATTTCATCATTGTGGAAATGTTCTTATGTAATGAGTTATATGTTCATCAGTGGAAGTTTAGGACTGGTGGAGTTCTTATTTCATGTTACTAAATGCATGATATATTTGATGGCCCAGAGGAGCATGGTACTAGATCTACCTAGTCAATTGGAGCTTGATTGGCCCCAATTGTGTACTATATTAGAACCAATTTGTATTGTTTCAAACTCAATGTGGGGGATCAACGAGGATTGACTAAGGCCATCTTGTACCTTATTTCATGTGTGGGAATGTCATTACTCATATCGTGATATTGCAAGCAATATAATGTCAATTAGGATCGCCTTGAATAATTATAATGCGACATGGGTGGGTAAATGTGGAACCAGGATTAGTTCATGACCACATATGTCATTAGATGGTAGACCAGATGGGCCCCAATGACATTCGACTATCTTGTTCAGGCTCAAATAATGAGTATTCAATCATGAAGTAATGACAAGTGGTCTTCAAAAATGCCTATTTCACCCCACCATGTAATCTTGAACAAAACTCAAATAACATTTGATCACAAAACAAGTGACCATTATGGTGCTCCAGGTATGTGTGAGTATTGAGTCTTATATCTGGCATGTACATCTATCTGATTCACCCCTATTCTAGCTTTCATGTACTATGGTGTTAATCTCACATAGGGTGAGCTACGATTCAATCAGGGTAACTTGCTTAGGCACTACAACATGGAGCATAACAAAATAACAACATAGGTTTACCTGAGGTGCATCTATTTGATCACACCCTGTATGGTGTCCATTTTGCAAGTCCTACTAATGCATTTTGCCCTAATGGTTCTTTTCACTCTGCATGGGTCTTGAAACGTTTTCTAGTAGTGGTGAATGTAACTGGGTGGAAAAGAAGTTGGATGCCTCTAGGGTCCCATGAACCTTAGTCCATTTGAAAATCCTTTGATGATGCTAGCCATTTTGCATAGAATAGCGTCAAGCTTGTACCATGTTGCCCTAATTTTTCAAATCTGTACTTGCTCAAAAATGTTTTTCTTCAAACTTGGTGGTCTGCAAACTATGGGTTCTCCAGATTGAATGCTTTCAAAAGCTCATAAACTTATTATTTTTCCCCATTTTGAATTTGAAAAATCCATGCATGTCCATTGGTTGATGCCTCTATCATTTTTCAAAATTTGCGGGCTATGTCATGTTTTCACTTTTGCCCGATCGTGAAAAATCAAAATTGACCGATTCATACTCGGTGATATGTATTCAAAAATCCAATCTCCAAGGTCGAATGCTTTCAAATGCTCAGGAAATCATGTTTCATCTTATGCCCTATTTTCAAAGAAAATTCCATTCAGGCTTTGTTTTATGCCCTAAATCGAGTTCTGGGCACAATCTATGAAAAACTCTGGTTGTTTTTGATGGTCAAACGGACATATTTTGGGCCTGTGGAGCTCAAATTATTGCTGAGATGTTGGAGGGTACGTGGTGGCATCTAATTAGCTAAGGAGAAGCGGGGAAGTGTTACAACTTATCATTTTTTAACTTTTTACCAAATGGGGCATTTTCGGGCACAGAGCTCCGCTTTTTCTGATTTTGCCTACGTGGTGTGTTTTGATTGGCTGAGGGATGGTGGGTGGTCAGATTCCCTTAGATTTTTTTAGACTCGTACGGGTGTAAAAATTTTACGGTCACAAAATAAGCCCGAAAATCCGTACGTCTAATCGAGAGTGGACATGTGTCCTAAAAAAAAAAGGGAGGAGCGAGCCAATGGGGGACTTAGAGTTTTTTAACTCTATTTTCCTAAAGTTTGGAAAAAATCATTAACTTCAGCCCCGCTCGCAACTTCAGTAGGAGGACACGTGTTGAATCAATTCCTATGCCAAGGCAGAATGGAAGGTCGACGGAAGACTTAGGAAAATTTTGCCTTTTTGGTGAAGGGGAGAAAAGTGGAAGAAAAGCCTACGGGTCCGCAATGAAGCAGGTGGTGGACACGTGGCCGAGCAGGGACAGAGTGGGCTGGCGGAGGCAAAAGGGCATTGTTTCCCTTTTGCAAAAAAGGACCTAAGGTAAAATTTCAGAACGCGGCCCCGTGGCCAATCATGGGTGGAAACGTTTCCATGAAAAGTCAGAGGGAAGTGCGGGCCGCGGAAGGAAATGGGAAATTTTTCCCTTTTTTGAAGAAGGAGTTGAGGCAAAAAATTGAGCCGCGGGCCCGTGAATGAGCCACAGGGAGACACGTGGTGAAGGCAGGGCGGGTCGGCGGGGTGGCGGAGGCAAAAGGGAAATTTTTCCCTTTTGTAAAAAAGACTTAGTATGGAAATTTGAAGCGCTGGCCCATGAGCGAATCATCGAGAGACACGTGGTAAGGGAGAAATTGGAGGTGTGGGCCCGCGGGGGAAAAAATGAAAATTTTCTAAATTTTCAAAAAAAGGTCAAAATGCGCAGAATTAAAGTGCGATAACAATGGGACCCACCATGTGCCATGTGTCATCACCAAAATTCAAGGGTGGAGGGGCGGAGAAAAAATTCAATTTTTTCCATTTTTCCAAAAAAGTCAAAAAGTCAAAAGGTGAGCCCGAAGTTGATTCCCAATCATTTTTTGACACGTGGAGGGCCTCAGATTGAAGGAGAAAGAGCAGATCAAGTGGTAACTGTACATTTTCATTTTTGGCCACTATTTTTCCTCCATGAAAGTGTGGAAATGTGAATTTGGCATCATTTTTCATCAAATTTTTGATGAATTCGTTGTCCTTTGTGGTCTGTCTAAGATCAATGCAAGTGGTTTCATAGGGACTTAATTTGCAGATTTGAGGTGTTTTTGAAACAAAGTTTTTTCCTAATCCATTTTTTTCCAAACACATGAAATGTCAACATTTGAAAGTTGCAGAGGTAGTTTTAAAAGGTAAAAATAATGTTTGAGAGCAAAGGCATTTTCATGCCTTGATGATGAAAAACGTGCCTCTAGGAAGAGATAATGATTTGGAATATTTGTAATGATTCAGAGTCTTTTAAAAACACCTGGCTTCTTACTCTCCTTGCAAATTTGTTAAATGTCATTTTCCCAGTGAATCATGATCATATTCTCTTGTAACAAACTTGATCCCTTGACATATGCTTTGCTTGGGAAAGAAGGCTTCCAATGTGGTAAGAGATATATAATGCATTATTGAAAAATGATAAATGGTCATGAGAAGTTGAAAATCACGAGTCCATTCTGAGAGAAAGCTCATTTTTTCTGAGAAACCCACCAAAGAACCAGGTTAATTATCTTTGTTGTTGGACCTTCATGTATGTGAGTTGGTTACAAGTGTATAGCCATTATTTCATCACTCTGAAATATGGATATCATTGTGGAAACTCTCCCCTGCTGATGAATCTAACAAGTATTTTGAGTTAATCTGTGTTTTTCTAGGGCAATATGATGGACGTTATCATTTTAAATACCTGTAAATAGTTTTCATTGTTCTCGTTGCAATCTTGCATTGAAATTCTTTAGTAATCACACAGAATCTCATCCTTATTGATAGTTTAGTGGCACTTGTAGTTTTTTTTGTCAAAAGAGCTTTCATCTAGCATTGAAAATAAGTAATTTAAAGTCACTCCACCTTCATTTGCAGATTAGGATTGCTTGTAAGCCTTTGGGGGTACCTTAGGTGTGGTTTGATCAAGGATTTTTGTGTTTAATTGAGTTCTTTACTTCAAGATTTTGTGGTGATTTCTCAAATATTTTGTGAAGAGTGCAACCTGGGCTTCCATTTATGCATCTTCTGGTTGAAAGAACATCCTGATTATTTGAAGCATTTTATCTGATAGTTGTTCAAGTATTGTAGAGGTTGTCAAAGATTTGATATATCCAATTCTTTGTCTTGTCAATACCCCACCAAAAAATCATCTGAATAACTAATCCTATCCATACTACCCCTACATTGCATTGTGTGTCAACAAAAGAATCTAACCCATCTACAAAAGTGCACAAAGCAAATCAAGATCATACAATGTCTTCAGCAGCCTCAGCGTTGTCTTGAAATAACTTCCATAATTTATTAGTGACAGCTCTATTGAGTTTGAATAATGGAAAATTGATCATGTTTTCCCAAGGCCATCTCCATAAAATATGTACAGTTTAAGGATATCTCGACCTCAGTTCACAAATCAGTAGGCTGCAATATAGGTTCTCTTACCTTGGTTGAAATAGGACAACCTAAAATAGTGAGGATTAGATCAAATCCTTTCAATGTGCTATCCATCTCTCCACAAATAATTGAGTCATCCAGTTAGATCACATCCCCGGCTACAAAATGACATATATCAAGATCTATCTACCTTCAAGCTTCATGCCATATTTATTGTGATGTTCCCACTGTACAATGGATTAATTACAATTTAAATACCAATAAAATACAAAATATACCATATGAAGTTACTTCTTTTGATTTGCACCTCTGATCAATCAGATTGATATCATGTACATATGAGCATATGCATTTGTTTGATCTAATGGCTATAGCAGTGGAGACATGCATGGTTTTATTAAGTGAACATGATGAGGCTCGTGCAGAGGAAAAGTGAGCAAGATAGGTCGTCAGTGGCTTTATTCATATCTTAGGATGGCTTTATACTATTTTACTGCAGCTCCATGGTCAAAATGCGGATGAAGAATCCTGTCGGACATTCATCCCCCATGGACTTACACTGTATAGAGGTCTCGAGGCTCGAGATCAACTGGATGAAGAACCATGTTTTGCAAGCCTCTTGATCTAGAAATTTTATCTATCTTCTTATTTTAGTCAAAAATTAGGCATAA
Source organism: Taxus chinensis (assembly GCA_019776745.2). Taxonomy (NCBI): domain Eukaryota; kingdom Viridiplantae; phylum Streptophyta; class Pinopsida; order Cupressales; family Taxaceae; genus Taxus; species Taxus chinensis. The sequence goes on from CM034150.1 coordinate 336,482,384, forward strand.
CCTCCTAGAAAATGTAGATTTATATGATGTATCGATGGATGGGGGCTTGCCCTCACTGTGACTTTCCCATTTTGAAACTTATGATTTTGGACTCCATATATGTAGAGACTGGATAGTTGCATGTCACACCCCTAGAAACTTAGATGTGCGTTGCATACTATGTGAAGAGTATCCTTCTCTATATGGTCACCCAACTGGACTAAATGGGATGTACATTGCCTCTGAAATTCTTGCCTTTATTGGTGGATGCTTAGGGGATGTAATTTGTAATCTATGGGGTTATATTCTTCTCAAAATCGTAAACCATAAATCAAGATGAATGTTAATTTGATTTACACATGAGTTGTAATTATGCATATCTCTTGGATCAATGGAATGAATGTATCTGAGGGTGGTGTGATATATAAATACAATTAGAATTGTGACTTCCATCTTTGGTAAAGAAATTTTAACCTCTTGTTGCATTGATAATTGTATGGATGTCCATCATATTTTTGTATTCTTGCATCTGCTGTGATCTTCTGTCATCTATGTCCTTTTCTTGGTCTGATAAGTGATTTCCCCCCAATGTGAGTTCAATAAGCTTTATTATTTGAGTTTCATCTTTTTCTCATACTAATCATCATATGTAGCGGATTAACATGAGTTTATTTTTTGTTCCAATGGGATCAAGCATGGGTGCTCATCTCCTAGAGATTTAGTTTCACTAGGAGCCACTCTATTGTAGCATGTGAAATGGTGGAGGCATGACAATAATTTTTTAACTTTATCTCAAAATAAATGGTGACCGTGGCTTTTATCTCTTTCAAGAATCTGTGTGGAAGAATTTTCCTTTTGTGAGCTTAATGAGATGTGGTAACAATGTTTGTACTCTTCCACAACATCTTCACTATAATTTTCTTAGCTTTTCTATCTCCAAATGAACTATACCTTCTAATACAAATTTTTTTTTTAATTCCTTCTCTTTTTAGAGTACCTCTATTTGTAGGTGTATGATACAATATTAATATGTGGCTAATATGTAGTTTGAATGACACAAGTAGTATCTTATGTAAAATATTATTCTTCTATCTCAACGCATCATTGCAGTCTAGTATTTTTTAGCACTCTATTTCTAACATTTGAGCCATAGGTTGATCTGGGTACAAGGTGGGAGATTTTATCCAGAAAGTACCTTATCAACCTTCTGTAGTTTGTTATCACTATGGCCTATGGTGTAGCAAGTAACAGAGCTAGATATAGTCTTCCTCTATTGCAGATGCTAGCTTTAGTTCTTAAGAACTGAATACTAGATTTGGGCACCTGTGATTATGTAAATGCTCAAGACTTGCATATGTATTTGATGATAGGCACAAGGTCTTCTCTTGTTCCAACCATTGATTTTTCCTCTTTCTCACTTCTTCTCTAATTTCCATCATTTTTCTTTTGTTCTATAAAAGCTTCTTTTTCTCTGCACTTTCTTTTTCTTCCGCATCAAACCTAAAAAGTTTCTTTCAAATTTTTTCTTCGTACTTGTCTTTTTCTTCTTTGAGATTATCTTCAAATATTGAACTTCATGATTGAGTGTTGTCACTACATCTCATACTCCATTTATCCTATTCTTGAGTGTGTGTTCCTCTTATGCCCTTCTGTAAGATTTTCTAGATAATTTTCTATACTTTCTTAATGATGTAAATGTCTGGATTCAATATATTCCTACTTCCTCTACCTATGTTGTGTATGTTGATTATGTAGCCCTTGCTCTTCTTGTTATGGATTCTTGATGCATGCCTTGAAATTCTTTTGCTAGACTTTTGAATGTTATTTCTTAGGTCTTTTCTAGTTATTCTACCTAGTTTTTTTTCCATCTCTTGTTTTTCTAACATAAATTTTTCTTCTATTCTTCTTCGGCTACTTTATTTGGATTTCGTCAATTGACTTTTTATTTTGCCATTCTAAGGTACAGTCTTATTTCTAGCCACTTAATAAGTGAAAGGCTTCCTATTTTTCTATTTCTAGGAAAAAAAACTTTTATTTTCCAGACACCACTGCCCCTTTGTATTCAGATGAGTCTTAAGCTATGGGTTTTGAGGATTTTTCTTTTCTGAACTACGCGCTAGTGTCTAAAGCCAAAAAAAGATAAAACGGTCAAATTTCAGCAAGAGTTCTACCTGTCTTGAAGCCAGTAAAATTTCAAATGACAAAGAAACCAGTCTTATTTTTCTTCTGCGTTAATTATGAGTCATTCTTGTTGAAGAATCTTTGTAGGTGGTGTGTGTGTGCAAGTGTATGTTTGCTTAATGCTAAATGCTAATGTAAACAAGATACTAACACCTAAAATAGTTCTACAATTTAACTAAGAATTAAACAACATTATACACACCATCATGATAGAGAATTACTCAAGGGTCTAGATGCTAACAGTATTATCAATACAAAACTATGAAATCAAAACTATGTATAATAACCTAAATATCCTCTATTCTCCTAGATTACCAACATATAAATGAATGGAACCTAGGTAGGTACCAATGGCTATCAAAAACAGTTGTCCTTAATGTTTCAAGAACCTAGGAATGGGGACTAATCAAAGAATGGGCTACAAAAACCCTTTTGACACCTCCCATATGACCCAAGCACTTTAAGAAATAGGCTTAACTCTCTCAAGATGATGAACTCTTAAGAAAACAAGATGCAAGCTCGTAGTCTCTTTGCTATATGTTTTGCATTTGCTCTCTTAAGGAGTTTAGGTGTAGGTAATAAGGTAGGTGGAGGGCTCTTTATATAGGTGGAGGGATCCTTATATAGCCCAATGGATAAAGGATTCAACACATTCATCCCTTTGCATGTGGGATAAAGGTAAAACATGACTAGGAATGGATAAGGTTGCCTTATTAAAGGTAACCTTACTTTAGAAGGGTTTAATTTATGTTTAGCAAGTCATAAGAGTTGAGGAGGTGCTTTAATTAATCAAAGGTGATTAATTAATAGGTAAGATGTAAGCTTATAGAAGCCAATTAGAAGAATATTAGTGCGCTTTAGGCTATTAGAAGGGGATTAAATCAATTAAATATTGATTCATTGGTTAAATGGAAGGGAAAGCTAATTAATTAATAATAATTAATTAGTCTAGGTAGAAGGGGTGATTTATTAATGGAAGGTCATTAATTAGGGTATTTGTTGGATAGGAAACTTAATTAATTAGCTTAGTGTAATTAATTAATGATGATATGAGAGAAAATGAGTGCTTTTGACAATATGTCGTTGATTTGCGAGAAAGACGATAATTAACGCAATTTAAGTATTTAAATTGCTTAGGCATAATTATGGGTGTCTACATTTGCCCCTCTTTAGGGTGGCGTAAGTGACGCCAGTTCAAAGATAGTATACATGTGGATATTTTGAAGAGGATAGAAGAAAAATTGGTAGAAGTGAGAGATTCCCCCTCGAAGTGTCGATGGGGTGATGAAAGAAGACGATCGATGATCAGAAAAAGGTGAGAGATAGATAGACGAAGGGGGAATAGGCAAGATGTCCTTGGTAAGATGGAAGAATTAGGGGTGAAGGGGAAGGTGATGTAGAATGAAATATGGAAGAGGGGAGAGAAGAGCTTAGCCTCTAGCCGTATATGTGTATTGGAACAATTTTGGATGTCATCAAATTGTCCATAAGAGCTATGTCATCGGTCCTTATGAAAAATATAAGCATATGATAAAGGTAGAATGACATGAAAAGCCATAATACGAAAAATTGTCCATTGCTAAAAATACTAACTCCATGTAACATACAAAAATGCAATATAATACGTGAGAAGGAAACAAGCTCATCTAACAGGGAAAACAAGTATGAATACACATAGCCAACCCAACAACGGTCAAGACAGTTGTACAAATGTTTTGTTATCAGTGTTGGAGAGATCCACAAGTTCATGATTGATGAAAAGGGTTAAAAATGATGCCCTAAGAAAGGATACATGCAAGAGGAAATGAAAATGGACATGAGGTCCATGAAAATCGTTTGTGCACAACGAAACAGCACCAAGCAACCAAAAGTGCCCCAAAGTACAGATGAAGCAAGCAACTAGCTTTTGTGAATGGTTGTGAATCTGGTGATCTGCAAGTCATATTAATTGAGTAATATGTGAGACAAACCAATAGGATATGGAGAAAATACCATACACAAGACACAAGTTTCAGCCGTAAGAAGTAAGTTACCATTTTGTAGGGTGTTTTACTTTTTAGGAATTTTTTGAAAAAAAATTCCTTGTTTTTGGATTTTTCTAACATATTTGAATGTTTTGGTTGATTTTGAAAGTGTTATGAAACTATGTACAGGAATATAAGGAAGCGTGGATGCCCCTAGTGATAGATGGGATGTACAAGGGTATAAGGCCACGTGTGTACCAGAAAGGTGAAGATGCAAAAATTCTCCAACAATTAGGTGGGAGTAATCAAAGGTAAACTCTTCACAGGTAGAAATGGGACCCGAGGCCATTATGGATAGGTTCAACATGATGGTGAATGTAAACCCATGAAGTGTTGGGAAGAGGCAAGGATGCCCCCAGCGTAAGTTGGCCTAAAAGCACATGATAGAAAGGAAGGAGAAGATTATTTTTGTGGAAGGGGACAAAGGTTTCCAAAAATATGGAAAACAAGTAATCTTATATACATGGATGTTCTGAACGAAGTATAAGAATGATGTGAATGATATGAATGTAGCTTATAAGCCTCGTGATGAAGAAGTGATTAGCCAAAGGCATAAATCATGAGACGAGATATGGACTAGAGTAAGAGTCTGAACAAGGTCCAAAAAAGACACTTGGTAACATACTAATCCTATTTACTCATAGAGATCCAATGTGTGCACGTGGATTTTATTACCTCTTGAAGTGAAGATTTAATAGATAATAAGTGAAGAGACCCTAGCCAATGTGTAGGAATGATTTATTTTGATAAGTGATTTTTTGAATGGAGGGTGAAAGGATAGTCGTACATTGCTCCACTGCTAGCCAAGCGTCCATAGCCCCGACGGAGATGTATTTGATTCTAATCACAACATTGATCTACTTCCAGTTAGGTGTCCATAACCCCGATAGAGATTATTAGAAATACCCCAAGAGAGAGTTATATATTAATTTTATTTTTCTTTTTAGCTTTTAGCTTTTGAGTTTTGATTGATTTTGATTCTTTTACTTTCTGAAAACTTATTTCAGCTCTCTTGTTTGACAAGGGGTTAAGAACCACCGATGGCTTGATGGAAGGAGGTGGAAGTGATTGTGATGACAACACTGGCTAGTGTTAATAAATATGTCCAAAATTTCTTCACAATAAGTTTATTAGATGTTTGAATGTGATAGGATCTCCATGAGGTCAGTCATTCTTTAATTTACCAAGGTGATAAAAGACCAAGGGCAAACAGATACCATAGAGATAAATGTCACAAAATGCATGCGAATAAGCTAACCAAAATATCACCGAAGGGATGAAAATGGTAGGAATACTTGCAGAAGAATAGCAAGGAAGGGAAGAAAGAAATATCCATGTATACACAACACCAAATTGCAATGTTTGATCTTTGTACTTTTGATTTTTGTTGTTTTTTTTCATGTATTTTTATATTTTTGCATTGTTTTTTATTTTTAGATTTTTGATTTTTTTTTTTTGAACCATTGTTACTAACAAATTCACTCTGTGTGATAGGATCCAACAACGATGTTTGTGACTTCCTTGATAAGGGAGACTAAGCATGTTTGTTTATCAAGAGTCATGGTTTCCCCAATCTCGATGATCATGGTGAGTTCACACTCAACAAAGAACTGTGATTTATCCTGAAACATGGATTTTGTATGTGAGATCTTGAGTTCCCTATCCAGAGGTTTATGCACTTTGTGCCATACTTGATGGTTATGTTGATGTGCGTTCTTGAATCATGCTTGATTTACAACTTTGAGATTGTTTCAGTTGTTGGGGGATTTTGAGCTTTTGGAAGTTTTGACCTGAGCTTGATAATGAACATGTTTGGGTTTCTTATAAGTTGATGCTTGAATTTTTTGACCTCGAGAAGGAGAAGAATGTGAACATTTATGATTGATGATAGGAACAATAGAAATGGTAGTGGGCTTACCAAAACCATTGATAGAAGAAATATGTGATAGATGAAAAGGATACGGTCCAAGACTTGAAGAGGAGGGGCTACCAGGAGGTGAGCCACAGATAGAAGGTGAAAGGATACTAGGATGTGGCCCAAGAATAGAAGAGGAAGGGCTACTATGATGTGACCCATAAATAGAAAATGAAGGGCAACTAGGATGTGGCCCAAGAATAGAAGAAGAAGGGCTACTAGGACGTGACCCATAGATGTAAGATGATGGACTACCATGATGTGGCCCAAGAATAGAAGATGATGGACTACCCAGGGGTGATCCATATATAGAAGATAAGGGGCTAGTTGGACATGCCCCAATAATCGAAGATAGTGGGATACTCGAAAATTTCCCACAAATAGAAGAGGGAGGGCTACTAGAAGGTGACCCACACCTATATGAAGATGAAGGGATACTTGGCACTAACCCCACAAGAGATTTTGATTGAGGAATTATGATAGACGAAGAGTTATTGGGTGATAAGAAGATAGGCCATGGATCTATGTAAGACCGAGGAGTTTCATCACATAATGAAGTATGTGAAGATGGAAGAATAAGAGGAGGATCAAGTTGCATGATCTGAGGCTCTTCCTCCATTTCTTGATCAAAGGAATCAACCTTTTCCTCATAATATGCAGATGCATTAAAGTCTAAAGAGAATCCTTTTTTGTAATCTACTAAAGCAATATCTTCATATGCCCCTATAAATGCCCTAATTGTCTCTTCATCCTGAAAGAGATCAATCAATATGAGTTGCTGATCGATCCCTACAGGTTTATTGGAAGAAATAGGTTTACTTGGTGTGGAAGAATTAGAAGATGTTTGATGATTATTGATAGAAGAAGATGATGTGGGGGATGAAGAATATGTGTAGCTAGATGTCTCAGGAGTAGAATAAGGTGGTGTGGACGTACCTATATAATTGTATGTCATATGTAAAATAGTAGGATTAAGTCCAAAGTCTGTAGATTGCAACACATGGGTCGATTAAGATGTTTTTCTTGAAGGACTTTGAGTCACATGAATCTTCACAGAAGGAAGATTCTGTGGGGGTGCTTGATGAAGAAGGTCCTGCAAAGAAGGGTAGGATTGTGATTAAATCATCACATTAGATGAATGATGACAAGGGTCCTGCGAAGAAAGAGGGGACCGTGATTCAAGAATTGTATTATACTTTTGATTGGAGGGATTTGGAGACGTGTGTATCTTCAAAGGAAGAAGACGTCATTGGGGTGACTGATAAAAGGGGTCCTACGAAGAAAGGGAGGACCACAACATAAGATTCACATTAGATGATTGATGAAGAGGATATTGCAAAGAAAGGGAGGAATGTGATTCAAGAATCACACTAGATGAATGATGACAATGGTCTTGTGAAGAAAGAGAGGACCACGATTCAAGAATTGTATTATACTTCTAATTGGAGGGACTTGGAGTTGCGTGTATCTTCAAGGAAGAAGACGTCATTGGGGTGACTGATAAAATGGGTCATGTGAAGAAAGGGAGGACCGTGACATAAGATTCACATTAGATGATTAATGAAGAGGATCCTACAAAGAAAGAGAGGACTATGACTTAGGAGTCGAATTAGATGAATCTGAATAGTAGTTTGGATCTAAATCCTCAAAAGAGTCAGAGGAAATATTTGGATTGGAATCCTTAGAAGAAGAGGAAATGTTTAGATTAGAATTAGAAGAAGAGTGGGGGGAACTCGAATAATAATTTGGATGAGATGTGTCTAAATCATACCACTGACTATGAGATGAAGGTGAGGAACAAGTTACCCAGATGGGTTCTCTAGCACAAAGAACCAATCAAGGTTTGGTCATGATGGGCATCCTTTGATGTGAACGCCAAAATTTGGATTCCTTATTGTCATAAGCGTGAGGAACTGCATGATAATCAGTCATCTCTTGTGTTATTTAAGCACAAATTTCTAGACATATATAGTGTGATCAAACTTCTTCAAAGTGAAGAAGGCTCCATGCCGATTTGGGCAGCACAATGGTAGTCAACTAGACATTCATTATGTATGGAGATTTATGTGTGATTTTCTAAAGGGGGGCTAAGGAAAATAAACATCGTGATGACGCAATCTCAATGAGATCAAAAGGTATTGTCCTAGAAAACAAGTTTTCTGAATGAATAATCATAAAAAATAATCACGAAAGTGTGAAACACAAATCCAATCTACAAGGAACTACTCCCTATGTAAAATGCATGTGCAAAGTGATAATCTAATGCAAAAATGATCAACACAATGGTAATATTTACGTCAAGCTCAAAATGAACAAGGCATAAATATTAACAAAGGGTAGATGTGACTCTCAATCAAAGGATACCATGACAAGTTTAACAACCAACAAGTCCTAAATGTTAAAGGGTGAGGATTACAAACGTAAGCCATGTCACCACACCAATTGGACATGTTAATCAAGCTTTACGAAGAAGCGATATATTAGTGTCAAAGTGGTATCGAAATGACGTAAACAAAGTAAGTGACACTCTTCAAGATTTTGGACAATGTTTGAAGCCAAACCAAGTCAAAGTATACTGAGGATGTGTTAAAATGTGTGCAGCGTAATGCCACAATGCAGATACTTAGATCATATTTATGAAAAACATGACATAAGTATCTTAACTGTGTCGAGACAATGCACATAAGGTAGCACGTCAAAGGGAGATCAAATGATGAATTAATCTGAACTATGATGATGATCTTGACGTGGGTATCAAGATCACAAAGGATACCAATGATATAAATACACCTCTGCACACTTTAGACATTTAACTTACCTAGCCAGAAACATGGATGGGCATAAATGGACAAAACAGTGGCAGAGACAATCAATTGGTAACACAAAGGTAGTCACTCTCCTTTTGATCAACAAAGTGTCATAAAATGTGAAGGAAACAAATCAAAAGAATGACAAAAAATGCTAGATTCACATCGGCAGAGTTTCACCTCGCCCTAAGGCAAGTAAAAACTAGGTGAAAGTAATGCGTCACATGTTTCTCAATGAAAATGTGGTTCACAACTCAACATTGTTTTAGAATGGTCAAATTGGGCTCCTGGCCAAAGTATATTCTCCTAGGTGGTTCTCTCGCCCTAGGTGTTACAAAGTTGTCATGAGCGAGCGTGATTTACCCAAAAATTCACACTTACTAGTTTGGGAGTATCTCGGCTCTATTTTACCCCCTTCAAGAATACTAGGCAACTAGTGCGTCTACGTGTACTATTAATGGGTTTGCCACAACGGATAACCTGTAACGCTATCTCACAAAGGAATCACTAGTCAAGTAGGTAGTGCGGAGCACTTCCCGTTTCATCCACAAGGTTCCCTCTTGTGTGGACTACTTTGGGGTTCCTGGAACCACCCCCATTGTTGTAGCTTAAGGCGTTATTCCAAAGGGGTTATGTTTCAGTTGAGCAGAGAGGGACGTACCCTTTTCTGAAACCTGTAATACAATGTTTTAAATATGTTGTTCTTTTTATCTTGTTTAATTAGGTGTGGATTACTTGAACACCTTTTGGCAACCTGTATAACAACTGTATTAGTATTTTTGATTTTGTTTTGATTCCTTCTTTCTTTGACAAGCATTTTTAGGTCATGCACTCAAGCGTTAGTAGTTCTCCAAGAAAATCACATTATTTAAAAGAGGATTAAGAGTTGCTTTTGATTCTCAAGATCATCCAAGGATGCAAGAGAAGAGGATACACAACAAATAATCCAACTAAAAAGTAAATAAAATCTTTTCAATCAATGAACCATACAAAATTCTTGATAAATGTTCATTTCCCTAAACTAAAAGTGAAAGATGAAGTTTCTAATTTACCAAATGTTATAAAATGAAGACTAAAGTTGTTTTTGATTCTCAAGATCACCCTAAGGTGCAAGAGAAGAGCATACACAAACTTTATCCCAACTATATAGAAATGGAAAACTTCAAATCAAAGTATTATTGAAAAATGCTTTGTAAAAGGTTCATTCCCTTAAACCAAAAGTGAAAGATGAAGTTTCCAATTTACCAAATGTTATAAAATAAAGACTAAAATTGCTTTTGATTCTCGAGATCACTCTAAGGTGCAAGATAAGATCATATACAAACTTTATCCCAACTATATATAAATGGAAAACTTCAAATCAAAGGACCATTGAAAAATGCTTTGTAAAAGGTTCATTCCCTTAAGCAAAATGAATAAGCAAATTTCCAAGTTTAATCCCAATGTTAAAAAGATATAGATAAAAGTTTTTTTTTATTCTCAAGATCACCAAAAGGTGCAAGAGAAGAGCATACACACACTTTGGTCTAAATCGGGGAAGCATGGAAATACAACATTCATCAAAACATTAGACATGTTAGAAAATGACCAGTTTTAAAATAATAGAAAAACATGCAATTTCTATAAGTATAAATCCCAAATTTATGTCTTCATTGCATATTTAACTTCAATACCTTTCCAACTCAAAAAAAATGGAGTCATTTTGAGTTCGGGAGTAAAATTTATAGCCTTCGGAAGATGGGTTATGCATATGCTCTTATGCTCACGGGTATGCACTTGACATGCACTCAAAAAATGTCAAAAAAAAACATCTCTTAATCTGCAAAATGGGTAATTTTTTCCAACCAAGATTCAATTTTGACAACAACCCATCACATCAATATATGAATAGAAGACTCAATGTTATTAAACATTAACATACATGCTCAAGAATTTAAAATTTTCAAGAAATTGACAAAACTAGCATGTAGAATGATGAAAAAGTAAGCTCTAAAAATGAAAACATGATTAAATCTTGAAATTTTCTCACCAAGATTAAATTTTGACAGCAACCCACCACATTAATATGTAAATAGAAGACTCAGCACTATCAAACACTAACCTACATGCTCAATAATTTAAAATTTTCAAGAAATTAACAAAACTAACATGTAGAATGTTGAAAAAGTAAGCTCTAAAAATGAAAACATGGAGAAATCTTAAAATTTTCCCATCAATTCCAATTTTTACAGCACTTCACCTCCTTTATACCTACAAGGAAGACTCAACACATGCAAACTCAACAAAACAAGTTAAGAAAAACAAGTTAGATCAACATGTGTAAAAGAGGGTTAGTAACCAAAAATGAAACTTAACTACAAAAACTTGAAATTAAGTACAAAGTACAATGGAGTAAGTCCCACTGGGCATGCCAAATGTGTGCAAGTTTACTTTTCTTAATGCTAAATCAAATGAAGCAAGAACTACCACCTAAAATAGTTCTACAATTTAGCTAAAACAAATCATAAACACCATCAAGATAGAGAACTAAGCAAGATCTAAACTAACATTATTACTTTGAAAACATGAGATCAAAACTATGTATGCTATTTTAACATATCTACTCTCCTAGATTACCAACAAGAATTAATAGACCTATTTAACTCCAAAGGCAATCAAAAATTAATTTGTTTGATCCTTAAAGAATGCAAGAATATGAAGCTTTAGCTCTTAACAATGGTAACCTCTCAAAAAAATAAAAGGTGAGCTCTTAGTCTCTTTGCTATATGCTTTGCATTTTCTCTCTTAAGAAGTTTAGGTGTAAGTAAAAAGGTAGGTGAAGGGCTCTTTATATAGCCCAAAGTATAAAGGATTCAACACATTCTCATGAATGTGGGATAAAGGTAAAACATGATTAGGAATGGATAAGGTTGCTTTATTAAAGGTAACCTTACTTTAGAAGGGTTTAATTTATGCTTAGCAAGTCATGGGAATTGGGGGGTGTTTTAATTAATCAAAGGTGATTAACTAATAGGCATATATAAGCTTATAGAATATAATTATAGGAATATTACTACGATTTAGGCTATTATAAGGGGATTAAATCAATTAAATATTGACTTATTGGTTAAATGGAAGGGAAAGCTAATTAATTAATAATAATTAATTAGTTTAGGTAGAAGGGTTGATTTATTAACGGAAGGTCATTAATTAGTGTATTTGTTGGATAGGAAACTTAATTAATTAGCTTAGTGTAATCAATTAATGATGATATGAGGGAAAATGAGTGCTTTTGACGATATTTCGTTGATTTGCGAGAAAGGGGATAGTTAGTGCAATTTAAGTATTTAAATTGCTTGGGCATAATTATAGGTGTCTACAGCTATCATGCTTTTAGGACCTAGAAATGTACACAAGAGTGTGATTTTGTGTTTACATTTTCCCCCAATTTATGTTGTTGAGTGAATGCATGATAATATAAAGTAGATAGAAGATGTGTAACTTATGATTCATGTAGAGCATGTGGCAAATAGTGTGCCGAGTGGACAAGTGAAGCATGGAGTGATTGTAAAATGAAGCATGGAGACTAGGAAAGGAAAGTAACCCTAGGGGTGAAGCATATGTGTAAAGATGTGATGTTATGTTTGTTGAAGTAAGTTTCTCCTTGTTACGTATTATTGATGAACCCGCAAAAGAAGAGCGAAACAAAATTCAAATTCGTGTATATGAAAAATATGAGTAAAGCATGTATAAGTATGTAAAATTATGTAAAAGTGTGTAAAAATGAAAGTGTGCACCTAATGTAGAATGTAAAAGTATGTAAAAGTGTGGAGAGCTATATTTTTTGGCGATCTCATGCCAAGAGTAATTGTTTTGGGAAATCTCATGCCAAGTACAATTTTTTGGTGATCTCATGTCAGGTGCAATTTTTTTAGGCAATCTCACACCAATGAGCATGTGTTGGGGAGATAGGTATAGTGTGACTCTCCTTCCATGACTCTACCCAATAAGTACCACTATAGATTGTACATCCCTGATTTGTTCCTTTTTTCATTGATTAGTTTATGATTAATTTCAAATTATTCTGATTGTGCTGATTAGAACTGATTATAGGAGATCTAATGCATTCTATAACTAAAAGTATGTGCATGTAACTGTAGAAATTATCTGTAACCTAATGTAAACTATGTTGTGCTGAGAAATACACTATATCTACCCCCAAGACATTAGCACCTAGGGGAGGACATAAACACCCAAGATTTTCTATCTGATTTTGGGCACCGATGTCTGATATGTGATTCTGATCCAAGTCTAATTTTGATCCACTTATGTGACATTATCATGTGTTTTTTTTGTATTATATTGTGTTGTTCCAGATATTTTTAATGATGTAGGGGTGATTGGTTCACCCAATTTATTCCCCCTTGATTTGGGATGTATGTAATGATGGTAGGAAAATGTGGCCCAAAGGAGAGGACCAGATGCTGATCTAAAGTGCAACCCTACAGGGGGTAGGGGATATGCATGGTATAAACCAACGTACATGCAAAAAAAGTAGGCTAGAACTATCTATTACTGGAAACAAAGCATGTAGTATAAATAAATGTAATCAAGCAAGTGTGTAAACAATAAATCCCATGAAAATCGGGTTTTAAACATGGGACATCACTCACAATTTCACAAGACAACTAGGGCCAAAGTGCCCAAAAGCATACAATCATCACACATGACATAGGGCATAGCCCACAAAAAATAACATACAATGGCAAACAATAGCAAAGAAAATGTATTAGACAACCATGATGGCATAGATTCCTACAAATAAAATATTATAAATTAATCACCCATTAGCATGTTAAGAAGATAAATAGTATGTCAAAGCATGTATAAATCAATAAAAATTAAAGCAACTGTAGTGAAAAGTAGTGAAAATGTAGCAATAGTACATGTGTAGTATACGATAGAAAAATTAGATGCCCCCAGGAGCTTTGGTGGGATTGGTAGAAGGTACAATGTTAAGCATTATTACAGTATGTAAGAACTTGTAAGATATCTACATTCACCTCAAAATACCAAGTGAATGTGCATGTGTATATATAGAAAGATAATGACATACTAGGAATCCATATAGCATGGACATTGAAGTATAACATGTAAGTAGAATAAGATAGAAAAAGTAGATACAACCAAGATATGCAAATGCAATGTATGAGTGTGATAGAATGGTATGCAAAGTGTGAAGATGGCAGGGGCCTCATTCCCCCCAATGGAAATGCATATCATTCCATCATACTCATCCATTACATTTTGCATATCTTGGTTACATTTAATTTTACTAGCTTATTCTATTTACATGTTACACTTTTTTCCATGTTAGACAAATTCTTAGTATGTCATTATTTTTATTTATATACGTGTGTGCATTCACTTGGTCTTTTTGAGGTGAATGTAGATCTCTTACAGGTTCTTACATGCTATGATGATGCTTCGTCATGTACCTTGTACCAGTCCCACTAAGGCTCCTAGGGGCATCTACTTTTTTATCATATACTACATAGGTCATATTGCTACATTTTTCACTACAACTACTTCACTTTCTACTGATTTATACATGCTCATGACATACTATTTATCTTTCTAACCTACTGACGGGTGCTTCATGTGTAGCATTTTATTTGTAGGACTATCGACCACCATGGCTATTTGATACATTTTACTTACTATCGTTTGTCATTGTATGATATTATTTATGGGATATGCCATATGTATTGTGTTATCATTATATGTTTTTGGCCACTTATGCCCTGATTGTCTCGTGACATTATGAGTGATGTCCCATGTATGAAACCCACTTTTTGTGGTCTATCATGTTTACACACTTGTTTGATTACATTATTTTTTACTACATGTTTTGTTTCCACTAACACATAGTTCTATCCTAATTTTTTTGCATGTTCCTTGGTTTCTACCATGCACATCTCCTACCCCCTACAAGGATCCACTTCATATCAGCATATGGTCCTCTCCTTTGATCCGTATTCTCCTACCATCTTCGTGTGCACCCCAAATGAGGGGCTCATATATTGGGTGAAAATCACCCCTACAATAATACATATTTCTAGAATATCACAGTATAATACAGAAAAAACACATGATATAGTCATAGAACTAACTCAGAATCAGACTTAGGTCAAAATCATAGAGCAAATGCTAGCACCCAGAATCAGACATGAATTCTTGGGTACTTGTGTCCTCCCTTGGGTGCTAATGTCATGGGGAAAATACAGTCAATTTCCCATCACAATATAGTTTACAATAGGTTACATAACAATTCTACAACTACATGCACAAACCTTTAGTTACATAATGCATTATATATCCTACAATCAGTTACAATCGGTATAATTGAAACAATTCAGAACTAATCAGGAACTAATTATTGTTACTTTGAAATGCACCCTTTAGAGAATAGTGTGATAACTCTCCTTTTAATTGAAAAAATGGAAACACTCCTATGTTTTGGGTAACATGTATGTTGGAGTGAATCTCCAGAGAGTGCTTATTCCCCTTGTGCAACACATAAACTAATTCTACCTCCTAAAATTGGCTAGAAAAGGGGAGAAGGAAAGGAAAGAAAAAGAACTAAAAAGGGAGGTGATACACTAGAATGTTTTGAGAACTTCAGACTTATTTAGATTACACAGATGAAGGAAAAAATCCACACACACCGTACACAAACTACAAGTAATTGAGTCAAATTGAAGTTGATTCACAAAATGGTTTGGAATGAATTGTCACAAGATAAGAAGGGGAAAAAATGGATCCATAACAAAATCCTACAAAAAACCTATCAAACACAATCTATGACCTAAAATTTAACAAAAGACTACAAAAAGGCATGAGATATTTAACTGATAAGACAAGGATAAACAAGTATCACAATATAAAATTAGTCAAAATAGAGTATAAACTAAATAAAGATTGTAAAAGGTAAAACATAGCTCCTTTATTTCTCCAAGAGGTGGAATACACACAGATAGTCACTCATGACTATTTCTTTCTCACTCAAAAAATTGAATTGCTCTAAGAAATATGAATGAATAAGCAGAGATAGTTTACAATGTTTTTTGAATCTTTTATAGAAGTCTGGGAGAGAAAGAATGATCAAAAAATTCTAGGCATGCAAGTCTGACTTTAAAAAATAGTGTATTTGATTTCTTGCCCTGAAAGCAACTCCTTCTATGTGAAATCATGTGTTTATTTTAATCTTTTTCTCAAAGATAAGTTTTTCATGGCTCCAAATAGTTTACTTTGCTTTGCATCCTTTTATCTACTTTAATTAACTTCTAGATGAAAAAATGAGATTTCTTACATGCTTGATCTATTTTTAAGCCTTTGCATGTATTTTCCTCTAAATTCACCAATTTCTGAAATAAATGATCCCAAATTTTAGCGCTTGGAAAGAGCTTTCCAATGAGACCAATTTTATTAAATTTGGAGCTATAAATCAAAATTTATGGCCTTCCAAAGTTTTGTTTGTCATAATACACATGAAAATGACACATTTCATCTTTTAATTGGCTCGAGGCTGATTTTTTTCATGTTTCTATGGCCTTGACCAGCTGCCAAGTGTCTTTCTTTGATTTTCTCAAAAAAATGGGTTTTACTTTCCCTTAAAACAATAACAATACACCACATATCCGTAGTTTTGGGATTATAAAATCTTAACTTTGAAGTGTGAACCATTCAGATCACTCTATTTACCTTTGTGATATCAGTCTCTTAACTAGTTTTGACTATGCTCTGTGAAAGATAAACCAATAAAAATATCCCACTAATGTTTGTGTCAGCCCCCCGACCATACCTTGCGAAAGTCAAGCCAATCAAACAACTCCACAAATCCTTCACAAATAAGACCTCAACTTCCTTCACTTGCAAAACTCGAAGAAATAGAAACAGACCATGTGTCTGGGTGTTATTCCTAGACTGAAAACTATGAAATCCAAGCCAATAGAAACATCTCACAAATCCTTCACAAATCATTTGGCTGATTACTACAAACTGAAAACAAATAAAATAGCTCCACGCATTCACTAATTTTCTCGACTGAGTTTTGTGAATGTGAACCAATAAAAAGGTTCCATGAACCCTCGGTGTTATCCTTAAATTAAGAGACCTTGTCAGACTGTGAAACGTGAGCTAATAGAAAAGATCCACATTTCCTTTGGCTTTTAGATCTATGATTGGGTTCTAAAAAATGTGAACCAATAAAAAGGTTCCATGAACCTTATGGTGCCATTTTGTTCTTTAATTACTATCTCTATAAGATGCCAACACATAGCTTTGACCTCACTAACCTACAACGGACCCAAAAACTTGTAAATTAGAGCTCATTCCATGGGCTTAGGTCTGTCAGATTTAGAAAAATGAAGAGAGGTTGTAATGGTACCAAGTAGCTTTGACTAAGTCGTTGATCCACTGACACGTAGCTCATGTATTGCTTCTTGAAATTGATGGGAATTTGAACATCTTGTTGATTTTATAAAACCCGCCCATTATTTAAACTTGCTCCACGTGGATTTTCTAAATGTAAACGGACATTTCTTTTAAGGCATGAAAATTGATGGCCATTTGGACGTATTGTTCTCTTAAAAATAGTTAAGTCCATTTTAAAAGATGGATATATACTCTGTCATTATTATGCTTCTTCCCTCAATGTTTCCAACTAAAGCTTTACAATTATAGTCCTTAGCTCGTAGAAAACATTCATAATCCATTCCCAGGAACTTCTCTTGCTCAAATGAATGAGTGTAAGTTATCTAAATTTAACCCAAGGGAAAATTTGGGATAACACTAATCAAGGAGAAAAGTCACAAATTAGGGACGTACCATATGTAGTGGTACTTATTGGGTAGAATCATGGAAGGAGAGTAAAACTAGACCTCTCTCCCTAACATTTTTTCTTTGGCATGAGATCACGCAAAAAACTCACTCTTGGCATGAAATCACCCAAAAAACTTGTTTTCGGCATGAGATCGCTCAAAAACCTTGCCTTCATCATTCAAATTAGTAGTCTCCAAGCAATATGATGAATTTATACCTTTTATCTTTTACATGTCAAGTGCACACTTTTACATACTTATGCATACTTTACATAGATTATTCATATACACAACTTTGACTACTCTTTCACTCTTATTTTTCTAGTTTTTCCTCAATACGCAATAAGGAGCAACTTACTTCAATAAAAATAGGTTCTAGCAGCACATCTCTATGTATAAGCTTCACCCCTAGGGTCACACCTCCCTTCACCTAGTCTCTAAGCTTCACTTGTCCACTCGGCACGCTAGTTTCTGCACACTCTATATAGGATCATAAGGTATGCATCTTCTATCTAATTTATGTTATCAATTATTCACTCAACAACATAAAGTGGGGGAAAATGTAGTCACAAAATTTATGCACTTGGGTACATTTCTAGGTCCTAAAAGCATGTTAGCATTTACATGATTCCTAAGTAATAAAAATAGTAATTCACAACTTCCTTTAGCCTTTAGATTTGTCTTCTACACTTTTATTGACTTTATACATCTAATACTCTTGCCAACATTTGACCATTTTATCTTTCTATGGTCTCAGACACTACCACCCAGTTAGGAAACTAGCGTCAGGCGCTTCTATCCCTCTTTATCTTTTTCTTATCCTTTTGGACCCTTTCGTGTCTTAATTACTTTTTACTACTTTGTTTCGACCTTTCAATTGTCAATTACGAAATTTAAACAAGGGAATCATATAAATGTACAGTTATGTTTTCAAAATAAAGGACCAAGACACTAAGCATTATCTATCATCACCTAAGATTGCATTCAAAGGCACAAAAGCATGATATACATTCATCTAACACACACATACAAGGGACAATGGTTACATCACTTCTGCATACACAACATATGAGGGGAAGTCTATTCTATTCCATCCCACATTCTATACATTTGCTACAATCTAGATCTAACCCACTATCACTGTGTAATTTTCACAAGGGAATCCTAGGGAATCATTTTTAAGCGCACACACACAAGAACTGCATGGAGTCTGATATGTAGTGAAGTGCTCAGTCGTAAGATCACTCTTTGGGTGACTATAGGGGTCAGTCCAAATCCCCATTTTTCTACTTTCTTTTTAGATTTGATGTAGTTTATGGGTATGTACAGCTAGCCATCTATTTTTTAGGTTATAGGTATGACCAATGACATTGGAATAGAACCAAAGTGAAAAATAGATATCAACAATGAAGATCCTTCAACCTGTGAAGATTAAACCCTGAGTATTTACACAGACACTAGGTGCACCCAGAACATACGCTAGTGCCTGGGTGTTCCTGACCTCCCGTGGGAGCTCCTGTCCTGACTGTTTCTGAACTCCAGAATCTCTAATGGACCTTGATGATGTTGTTCACACTTTTTTTGAGCATTTTCCCAACTGAAACAGTTTCCAAATCACTCAGAAATTAGCTAAGTCCCTCTATCTCTCTTTATTGCTTAGGGTTGTAAATCATTGGCTTACTTATTTTTTATTATATATTATCATTTGTATATCATTAGGTATAGTAGTTACTCTAAAATTAGATTTAATTTAAGTTATATTAAATCATCGACCATTATTATTATGGTCCTTTCTAGGAGTTGAGGCAATAGTAGGGTTGTGAACAAGAAAGATAGACTATAAGTGATTCATAGCAAAACCATATAAAGTGAATGAGATTTTTGACAACCAAAACCAAGTGATCACATTCATAGATTAATTTTTGTATTTGGCCATTGGAGATTACCATTTCCATACCCATTTCAAAAGCAATTTCAATATCCATTAAAGATGAATTTTTAATTATGAAGCCACAAAGGAGGAGAGGGGAATGCCAAGTAAATAAAACATACTCATCCCACAAGCACCATTATGTTTGTAAGAGGGCTAATTTCATTATGTCATCATTAGGATTTATATGTTGATATAGACTAAGTCTATCAATTAATGTGGGATTAATGTTTTGCATGAAAAAGGATTTTAAATCATAGAAGAAATTCCAAGATGAGCCATATCTAACTTGGGATATTAAGGCTTGTACTTTAGAGGAAATTATAAAGTGATGCAGGAGCATCCCAGGTTCAAGAAGATCCTACACCATTTTTTGGTAAGTGTTGATGCAAGCAAGGATGAAAGGCACAACAAATTGAAATGGAAATTTCTTGGAAAATCCAACAATTTTTCATAGTTCATAGAGGAAAGAAAAGTGCAGTAGCATTGGCACATGATAGAGTGTGGAAGTTTAGAGAGATGCAGAGGTGTGTGATATTTTTAAGAAGAGAAGGGGAGAAACACCACACAAGGAAAATGATATTCAATAGTGTTTGGAAGGATTTTCGTACAAGACAAAGATTGCGAAGGACACGTGGAATGATAAGAGAGGAGATGACATAGAAATTAGGGGGATGCGCAAGTTGTGTGCAAATATTTTAAGAAGGATCAAAATTATAGTACACAAGAAAAGAGGCGAGAGGTAACTTGAGGCCATGAATGCGCAGCAAAATGGAGAGGATGTGTAGTAAAGGAATGCATGAAAAAGGGTACACAATTGATTTGGTCATTAATAAAACATGTTAGGGAGTAGTAGATAGGATTTGAAAAGGGTGAATGATTGAGTGTAGTAGGCATACTTTCCCAAATACCAAACTGACATGGTGTAAGCCTATTAAACCTACAAATGTCAATGTGGGATATAGCTATATGAGGTGAGTTAGATATGGGTAGAAGCATAAATTCATTATGAAGGATACAACTCACTATATGAAGATAGTACGAAGAGAGATAAGCATGAGAGGCATGACTATACAAGGAGAGCAAGTTAACCATTTCAAGGTTAGTCGAGGGGAGAAAAAAAGTCAAATGAGCCCAAGTTAGGAAAGGGGCTTAGAAGGCCCAATACGAGATGGTGGGAGGTGCTTTAAAAACCATAAGGTGAACCATTCAAAGTAGGTCCTTAGGGAAACACCACATAGTTTGTAGACACTTCATGAGAGAGTTGTAAGCTCATAGTGGGCAGTTTCTTGTAGATGTTGTAAAGGCCTTGTAATATATATATATATATATATATCATATAATATTATCATATATGAATGATCTTATCATATGCATATATGTAACATTTATCATGTCGTCCATTGTGTGAATCTGAAGCGAGGGAGTCCCTTGTGCCAAGAGTTATTATAATCAGTTCTTTTCCTGCAATTTGGGAGAAGATAGAAACATAGAGAATGTGGGATAAAATAAAGTTCTCGAATGTAGAATGTTCTCCACTGGGATAGAGAATGATCCAAAGATATATCATAGAGTGATTAACATCCAAAGGGTAATTGGAGAATATTTCATGTAAAGGAAATATGTTGTCAATTAAGAAGGGACAGCTCAAATGCAATAATTCTAAAAAGACATTAGAAGAAATTTTGGAGGAGCTCAATGGTATAAGGACTGGATTAGAGGGTTTTGCAAAAGAGGGATTTAGACCACTTGAGAAGAAGGGGTCTTGTGGTGTAAATCATGTAGAGGGAGGAAAAGGAATCAATTAACTGATTCAATTTAGTGTAAAGAAGATTGTATAACTAAGAGAGTGCACTAAGTGGCAGTGCAAAAGAGAAGAAAAGGCTAGTTACATTAACATGCATAAATGGAAGTTGACGCAAAAGAGGGCAAAGTTAGATAATCATACATAGGAGTACCACTATTAGAATGAATTGAAGGGAAAGATAGCGCATGAATGAATTCTTAGCATAAAAGTTTAGTCAAATTTAGGTGATCTAAATGGGTCCCCTCTTTGGTGTGGTGTACACAATAACGCCACTTCAAAGATATTACACGGAATTAAGGAAGCTGCTAAAGAGTAGGGAAAGATGGTTGTCAATAACCATGGGCACATTAAGGGTTATGGGCAAACCTATAAGATAAAAGAGAGAAGGAAAAGAAGAAGGAAAGATCACATCATAATCATACTGCAATAATGGAGAGTCAAACTTGGTTTGGCTGAGCATTGTTCAAAGTGATTGATTGGAAAAAAAAGTCCCGTGGTTCAATGAATGGAAGAAATCAAGGGGCAAGGGGGGAATAGATATGATCCATATTGCCCTAGAAGTTGTGGAAGACAATGTTTGATAGTAATGGAAAATGAATTCAAACTAGGTCCAGGTTGGCCATTATTAGAATCAATAAACAAAGGAGCAGCCCGTGCCTCAAGTGGAAGAAGCAAGGGAGGGGGAAGAATTGGAAAACTGATATGGTAGAAAGTTAGGTAGAATGGGAAATAAACATATACATGGAGAATTGGAATATTGCAAAATGTAGTTGACGAACCATCCAGATCAAGTTGTAACTTTTTTATTTGATATAAACATACAACAAAAGGGTATAATGACATGAAGAGCCATAATACTAATTTTTGGGAATTGCTAAAGGACCAACTCAAAAACAATATACAAAAAGTAATGCAGTACAAGAAATTAAACAGTCGGACAAACAAACAAGCACAAACAAACATACTCAAACAAACAACATTCAACATAGCTACACTAATGTTTTTGTTATCTATCTTTAGTTCCTTTATGTTCAAGTTATACGAAAAGGGTTAAAAATGGCACCCTAAGAAAGGATACATGCAAGGTTAATAAATGGAGGACATAGAAATCCCATGAAAAATCAAATTGTGCACTATGAAACTTCCCCGAGCAACGATATGTGCAAGGGAAGACAAACATAGACAAGCAAACTAGCTTTGCTAATGAGGGAAGATCAAAATGATCCGCATGTCGCATGCGCTAGAACAAACAAGTACTAAAGGAAGATGTTTTGTAGGATAAGTTTTTGATTGTTCAGAGGATATTGTGTCTTGTGAATGATTCAGGATGTTTGAATGTTGTGTTTACCAATGTTTTTAGGCTTTTTGAATTTTTAACTAATTGTTTTGGATTGTTTGAATTTTTACTAATTTGTTTGGATTTTTACAAATGTTTTGGATTTTTTGAATGTTTACCAATTTTTTTGGATTTTTGAAATTTTAGGAAGAATGTGGTGAAGATATTGATAACGGTGTGTGTGGCACACCAAAAATATCTTCGAGAAGCAAGGATATTCCCTGGTGAGAAGAAAATGTTAGTGCAAATTAACTATTTAAATAAATAAATCATCACGACGAAATATCTAATACGTGGCGAGATGAAAATAGATGTAAAAATTTAGTAATCCTGCCCCTGTGAGGTAAAAAAATGAAGAAGTAAGGTCCTGAGAGGGTATACATAGTCAGGGGGAAGGGTAAAAATCCATCGTGACCCATTTGTGCTATTACACCTTTTCTGCCCCTTGAGAGAGATTTTAGCTTTGATTTTTGAGAGAGATGGTGCAATTACAACAGAGGAAACATCGTGCTGATCAATGTTCGAGAGTACGAGAGGAGCTCTAGATGGCGGTGTCATGGTAAGTAATGTAAAAAAATTGAGTTTTGATCACATTTAATGTACATTTTTTAGTTTGTAGAAATTTGGGTTTTAACACGAGCTCACACATATTGTAGTTCGTGCTAGCGTAGCCCGTAAAATGTGTTAGCATGTGAACTTCACATACTAGCTGTGAAATGGAAGAACAAGGGCAGTTCTTAGAGTTTGGACTAGTGCATATCACGTGCTAGCATGAAATAGAGAGCATGAGCATAGAAATTATTATACTAGCATGGAATGCGTTAGTGTGATGAGATATGTGCTAACATAAGAAGATGTACACTAGCGTGAGAAAAAGTGCACTATTGTGCCAAAGGGTACACTAGTGCAGTTTCCAAATTTTTAAAATAATTTAGGGGAAATTAGAAAATTTTAGAAGAATGTAGAAGGGAAGAAATGATGTTAATGATCTTAATTTTTGTGTTTTGGGTGATTTGCAAGAGAGACCAAAAATTTTGTACGTATGAGAGCGTCATGGATAGTCTGCGAACCTATAAGAGGACATTCTCTCGACGCGAGCAAAGGGGGTTAGTCACTAATACTCGAGGTGACATGCCTAGACCTAAATTGCATAGTTTCCACATATCACATTGGATCATGCCATGTTGATAGCATTAGCAAAGCAATGGCATAGTGAGATCCAAACTTTTTGGCTACCGACTAGAGAGAAGACCGTCACATTGGAGGATGTCTATCGGATCATGCAGGTTCTGATATAGGGAAGCTTAGTTCTATATGATGATGATGATGGATCAGATACAAAGACATAACTAGGATCTATTTATCAACAGAGAGGAGATACCTTCAGAGGGGATGACAACAAACCTATACAGATGTTTTGAGAGCAGGAGGATAACACGACTTCCTATGTTCCTGATGGCTCTTATCAGCGGATATTTGCTACCTAATAAGATGGGGATGACATTTTCAGCTAGGACTTATTAGATTGGTGGCCCATTTGATGGAGAGAGAGGTCTATGCATGGGGTCAGTGCATACTGACTCATTTATATAGGGACATGTACTTGAATACATATAGGCAGATGAGGAGCTTAAGCCATGTGACCCTGCTATAGACAAGGACATGGGATCACATTATGATTGGACATCCACTGGGTGTTTTGTTAGACATATAGCCTTGATGATCCCTCATACATAGGTTGCAAGATGGTGGGTGTAGGAATAAGAGGTCACTTAAGAGATATCATCTTCTATAGGCGAGCATTTGATGATCTTCAACTACGTATGGTGACTTGGAGGTCATACAGACTATACCAGTGGCGTATATATATAGTAGAGTTGTGCATAGATGAGGTAGATCACTTCCTCATTGGAATTCACAAAAAAATTATGGAGTGGTACTGAGTGGATAGGGTACAACACCAACTAGGCATGATGTAGGGTATTCTAGGTGATGAGCGATGGCATGTTCGTTGTGCATGAGAGTTTTGACTTTGGAACCCGGATTATATCGAGGATTACATTAGTGACATATTTCCATGGAGTTGTGCCACTGGTATGGGATGCATGTTCATAGGTAGTTGATCCAGGGATACTACCATTGATTATCCTTCTTAGTACATGACATTATTTCCGAGGCAGATTACCATTTTGTAGGAAGCTATAACAGTTGGGATAACATCAACAACAATAGGGGATAGGAGATAACGTTTGAGAGATAGGGCCAAACTATTGGGTTAGCAAGAGGCTGAGGCTAAGGCACATGGACCATAGGTACAGGCTGCCCTGGGGCCATAGGTATAAATTTAGGTACCACATGTACATCAGGTTCCATAGGGGCCTCCACAGGTATAGGTTCCATAAGATACTAGTACTGGTGCCAATGGTGCCTGCTCACCATGTATTACAATATGTTGCACATATATCAGTCATCCAGTTGTGGCTTCTCAGTAGGTATTACATCATATTTCATAGATGCCATGCATCCAACAGGTGTCATTATAGGGTCTACTAGTGCCACCTAGAGCAGGTAGTCTGGGTGTGTTAGCAGGACATGGGGATGATGGGGATGAAAATGGAGGGGGGGTATGCACAGGGACCACCTCATATAACAGTTCCTGGTTATAGAGTTATTCCAGTACCAGGTGGGTTGTCAATGGCTACCTTACACTTAGAGAGAGACTATAGTTGTGTTGCAAGGCAGATGTAGTACTTATTACAGTGCAGACCCTTCAAAGGTAGAATGAGGAGCAAGTTACATATCATGTTACTCTTAGGAAACAACTAAAACAATTTATTGTTGAGATAGATCAACTTTCCTTAGAGAGGATGCAATTGAGGGTAACCAAGATGTGGTACATATCATAGGAGAGTGTGATGCTTATAGCAATGTGAAGCAGCGATAGTTGGATCCAGGGACACTATTTATGATTTTGTGGTAGCATCTGTTGAGGCCAGATACTACAAAGGTTTATATATCAGTCCATGGTTCCAGAGGGCCATATGGCACCCCCTACAACCAAATTTTAGGAAGTAGATTGACGAGGTCACATAAACGATCCAAATCAACTAGATTAGTACATATGCACCTATCTGGTCATAGGCCGGGTAGTCCTGGCATGGGAGAGAGTCAGGGTTGAATATTTTATTAGTTGATGGATTATGTACATGTATTGTTTTTTGTATATGCCTCAAGATGAAGGCACATATTTTTGATTGATGCCCATGATGGCATACCCATATGTATATGATTTTGTTGAGATACATTTGGTATATGGACATTGATGATTTTTGACATGTATATGATGATGGAAATTGATGTATATCACATTTTGATGAATGATATATTGTGTTAGTCCATGTTTTTATTATGTTTTATGATGATGCGGGATAGAAATAATCCTTATTGCCTCATTGATGATATGATGTGATGTGATAGCTTAGCTTACATGTTGATTTCATTTTATGATGATGTAGCTTAGAATTTATTGATGATATGTGATGATGTTATAGATAGATGTGATGATATGGATGTGAAGATGAAATGATAACACACAAAGTACAAGAAAATAATGCAAGTACAAGGGACAATTAACAAATCTAATATATACATATGTTAAACAACACAACAATCTAAAGCAAGAATTAATCTAATAACATAAACAACAAACTAATCTAAAATAAGATGACACACCATATGTACAAATAAGAAAACAGGACTATGTACAAACAAACAAATAGGTAAGAAAACACTATTTTTTTTTGGAACATTTTCAAAATGTTTTTTTATTAATTTTTTGTATTTTTGTCAGACAATGTTATATTGTTTTTGGGTTGTTTTCGTAAGACATAGTTAAATGTTTTTAATATTTTCTATAAAAAAATTGAAGCTATGTATAATAGAACGAAGATGTAAGGATGTCCCCAATGAGAGGCGAAAATGTACAAGGGAAAATTCTTCTCATATATACAAAAGTAAGATCAGCCAGATCAAATCCATGAAGGATAGGCTCAAAAGGATTTCAGACACAAGTAAAAGACTAGGTTAGGATAAAGCAATCATGCCACCAAGTGTGAGATGCTTGTGAACAATGAACCCTCCTATGGAACTGGAAACTAGTTTTCACCAAAGGAATTGTCCAAAGTGCCACAATTGTGTGGTTTTCACATTTGGATGAATTTATTTCTCTTTATTATTTTTTATTTTTTCTTGATTTTTTTTATTTTTTGATAGGTCTCCATGCTTAGGCATAGAAACTCTTGAGATGCATGGCATTCATGGGTTCCCAAAGTTCATCACCATCAGGATAGGCAATCTTATAAGAACTTGAACCAAATTTAGCCACCACAATGTATGGCCCTAAATATTTAGGTTCAAACTTATCTTTCTTCTCATGCTCTTTTGTAGTGTTGAACTGATTCTCTTTAAGAAAAAGGTCTCCTACCTCTAATTCATGAGGTATGATGTGTTTTTTGTATCTCCTACACACTCAATTTTGATAGACTTTGAGGTGATCCAGTATATGGAGGTGCCTTTCATCATGTATTTCCAACTCTTCTAGCCTAGCAACTCTATAATTCTCATCTTTATCCAGATAATCTCTCAAGGATATCCGCAATGAAGGAATCTTGATCTCAATGGGTATAATGACTTCAGTTCCAAATACAAGGGAATATGGAGTTGTACCTATAGGTGTGGATAGACATTATATAAGCCTAGAGGCAAGAATGGATTTGAAGATTCCAATTACGAAAATTTTTACCAACCATTTTCTCCATGATATGAACAAGAGTCTTAGTTGAGGCTTCATCATGTCCATTACCTTGAGGGTAATAAGGGGTAGACCATTTCTGGAATATTTGAAAGTGTTGGCACAGTGCCTTCACTTATTTGTTCTTGAAATATTTACCATTGTCAGATACAATGGCAGAAGGAATGTTGTAATGGAAAATAACGTGGTTCATGATAAATTTGGCAATTTGTGCACCGGTAACATAAGTAAGAGGAACAAACTCTACCCATTTTGTAAAGTACTTGGTGGCAGTGATAATGTGATTATGGCCATCAGAGGAATTTTTTGTGATCTTCCCTATGAGATTGAGTCCCCATTTTGAAAATAACCATGGTGTCATGATAGGTTGTAAATATTGTGATGGAGCATGTATTAGGTTTCCATGTTTTTAACATAGAAGACATTTCTTCACATACTGATAGCAATCTATTTCCATAGTAGGCCAATAGTATCCTACTCTCAGGAGTTTCTTGGAAAGAACCATTCCACTAGTATGAGCCCTGCAGATGCCTTTGTGCATCTCTCTAATCACTAGGACAAACTCTTCTGAATTTAGACAACGTAACAAAGTCCCATTATAGCCTCGACGATAGAGAGTTCCTCCAAGTAGGGTATAACAGGATATTTGTTGGATAAGGGTTTATTTTTTGGAATGGGTGATGTTAGGAGGGATGGTACCATTCTATGAGTAATTAAATATAGCAAGGTACCAAGGGGAAAAGGGACCAACAACTTCACAAACCAAACATGATTCTAGCATATCATATATAGGTATCATCAAGTGAATAATAAGGAACTAAAAGTCCTTAGTATCCAGATATAGTCGTAGTAATGATCCAATGGTAGCCATGACATCCGTCGAATGGTTTTGTTCTCATGGAATCTATTGAAAGGTGATTGTCACAAATTATTATTTTAAAGTATCTATCATTCGTTTGTATAGGATGAGATTTTCATCCTTGACTTTATACTCATTTTTCACTTTTTTAATGATCAGTTGAGAGTCACCTATAACCTTGACTTGTCTGATATTCCATCATATAGCAACTTTCAATCCTGCAATGAGGGCTTCATACTCGGCTATATTGTTGGTACATGGGAAACCAAGTCTGAAATCCTAAGGAATCAAATCACCTATAGAGGTGATAAGAACAACACCTATCCTTGAGCCATTAAAATTAAATGACCCGTCAAATTATATCTATCATGTGGAATATTCCTCAATATATAACATAGAATCGTCTGGAAGATCCAAACTCAATGGTTCAGTTCTAGGTAAAAGAGATTTAATTAGTTTATCAGTGAGCACTTTTCCTTTAAAATATTTCTAGCTGACATACTCAATATCAAATTCACTAAGTAAGATGATCCAATTGGCCATCCTCCCAGTAAGTGTGGGTTTAGATAAAAGTTACTTGAGTGGGTCAACTTTGGATATTAGCTTGGTTTTGTTATTCAAGAAGGTAGTGACAGAGTTTTTGAAAGGTAAAAATAATGGCCAAGCAAGCTTTTTAAATTTGTGGATAATTGAGCTCATAGGAGATCAATGTATGGCTAAGATAATAGATGGATTTCTCTTTTTGATTTAAATCATATTGAGCTAAGAGCATGCCAATAGAAAACTGAGTAGCTGATATATATAGAATAAGGGGTTCACCTGGGGTAGGTGATACAAGAATGACGGGTTAGCCAAATACTCCTTGAGTAAGGCAAACACTTGTTGGCATTCAGGACCCTAGTGAAAATCAACATCTTTCTTGAGAAGATGGGTGAATGAATGACATTGATCTACAAGTTGGGGGATGAATCTATAAATGGCTTGGATTTTATCTTACAAGTTGTGTAGTTGTTTGAGGTTCTTGGGAGGAGGAATTTCAGTAATAGTTGTTACCTTTGTTAGGTCCACTTCAATTCCTCTTCTAGAAATGATGAAGCCTAGTAGCTTTCCCAAAATCACACCAAAGACATGCTTCTTTGGGTTGATTTTGACCTTATAATCTCTTAGACATTGAAAGATACGACATAGGATTTTTGGATATTCTACTCTAGTCTTGGACTTACCCAAGATATCATCAACATAGTCTTCCATAATATCATGCAGCATGTCATAGAAGATGACACTCATGGCTCTTTGATAATTTTGCTCTACATTCTTAAGGCCGAAAGGCATGACTTGGTAACAGAATGTACCCCAAGGGGTAGTAAAGGAAGTTTTTTGTTGGTCCTCTTCCATAATCTTTATCTGATTATAGCCTGAGAATCCATCCATGAGGAATAGCATTTCGTAGACTATTGTGGAATCAAAAATCATGTCGATGTTTAGAAGAGGAAAGTCATTTTTGGACATGCTTTGTTGATGTCCCTAAAATATGTGTAAATTATGATACCAATAGGCTTCTTTTGAATAGGCACTACGTTGGAGATCCATTCTGAGTAGTCTATAGGCCTAATGAATCCTACTAATAACAAATTTTCTAGATCTTCTTTGACCAAAAGAGGCACATGGGGAGGCATCTTCCGTAGTTTCTATTTGATTGTATTTTTATATTCATGTACAACTAGGTTATGTACTACTAAAAAGGGATCAAAGGCTAGAATATCTGCATAGGATCGAGTAAATACATCTAAAAAAATTTTAAGGAGCATATCAAAATTTTAATGTTCTTGCACTGAGAGATAAGCTCACAGTTTAACCATTTTAGGCTCATCTTTTGTTCCAATGTTAATATCAATAGTCTCCTCCACCAAAAATTTGGATCCATCCTCCATACGTGTAGGATAAGGGGGAGATTGAGATATTTCTCTAAGGGCATCTCAATGATATTTTCACCCATAGGTTGGTCACTTTTTATATCCTTTGATTTTTCAATTTGTTTGTCCGATAGTGCCTCAAAGAGGTTTTCACTATGGGACTTGGATTTTTTATTTTGATAAGTCTTTTTAGAAGATATTTTTCCCTTGTTTTATTTTTTATTTTGTTGACCACAAAACTCAGCCTCCTCCCCAAAATACGTGTATGCATCAAGGTTGATAGAGAATCCCTTTTTGTGGTCACTAATAGGAATTTCATCACGTAGACCCATGAATTCACCAATTGCTTCATCATTCTAAAAGAAATCAATTAGTACATGTTGTTAATTGTCCCAGTTTACAAGGGACAGGTGAACAAGGTTTAATTCAGAATTAGAAGGGGAAAAGGTTAAAATAGTCGGGTCATAGAATAGGTTAGTGGAAGAAAGGTCTTCGTAAAGACTACAAAGGGACTTTGTTTTTATATCATAATCAGAAGAACTATCCTCATGTTCAGAAGAGGTGGCTTTAACTTCTATAGGATGGGACCCATAAGGTTGAATACCAATACCATATCTTTCCATATTTTCATGTGGTGTCAAAAGAGGTTCCCACACACCTTGTTCATCTATGCCACATCCATATCCTTGGTAACCCATGTCATACATCATCTTGTTAGGGATGACATATTTAGGATCTTGATAGCAGGAAGCCATCGTATCATCAGGAGACTGGGATGTAGAAGTGTGAAGCATTTTCTCATCTGCTAAGAGGACACCAAGAAGGAAGGTGTCAATATTACAATGTTCATGGGACCGTTGAGGCTGATAACTGGGTCTACCATGTGTTTTAGGTGATAGGGGAAGATTTGAAATGAGGAGTTCCTATTAGAGGCATACTTAGGAGCTCGATAGCATGAAGCCATCCTTTCATCAAGGGATTGGGATGTATAAGTATCAAGCATTTTCACATCCACCAAGAGGTAACCAAGAAGGAAGGTTTCAATATTACAATGTTCCCAAGACCCTTGAGGCTTATAACTAGGTCTACCATGTGTTTTAGATGATAGCGGAAGATTTGAAATGAGGAGGGCCCTGTTGGAGGTTATTCTCCACAGCTTATAGAAAGGACTTTCATCTCCCATGTAGTAAATGGGGATACGTACATAGAATCAACAATTTCATGTGGTCATAATGTATCAGGATTAATGTGGGAAGTAAGAAGCCTCAGATTGAATTTGAACATCTATTTCAGTAGAAGGGCATTCATATGCAGTAGGGTAAGAACCAGTTAACGCTCTGTAATTTGCAAAGGGTTATGGGTCCCCAAGAATGGTTTTTTTTTTTCCTTCATGGTAAATTTTGATACACTAATGGAATATTGAGGGCACAACCTACATGACATGAATCCATGGGCGACCAAGGAGATTATTATAGGTTAGTTCTAAGTCTAGTACATGGAATCGGGTATCATCAATAGTGGTCTTGACTTCCATAGGTAAAGTTATTGTTCCATCTAATTGGCACTCTACATTATCATAGGCCTTAATGGTGATAACATTAGGCTTCAGCTATGTATTAGTGCATCCCAAATGTTTGATGAGCTTCAAGGTACATATGTTTAGGATATATCCATTTTCCAAAAGAACCCTTTTAATCTTTTTGCGAGTAACGATCACTTCAATGTACAAAGGGAGATTGTATGTATGATCATCTAGTGGAATCTCATGTTGGCTAAAGGTAATATGTTTAGATGGATCAAGTTGTGTAAACAAGGCTTGGAAGTGTGATGGATCAATATCTGTAGAATCTCCTAACCCCTAAAGAGTTTTATAAAGGATGTCCTTATGAACATTAGATATCTTAAGAAGATCCAAGATGGAAATCTTGGCACTAGTCTTCTCAAGATGCTCAAGGAGATCATAATGACTATCTAGAGGGGTAGGCAGAGGAGGTTCTGGGATGATAAGATGAGTGCATTGTGTTGCCATGACACACTCTTGTGTCTTGATCTTAATGGTATTCACATGCTCAGTAGGAGGATGAACACAACCAATGAGGGAATCAAAAGGATGAATTGTTTTAGCAACAACATGCTTGGCATTTTTATTTAGGTAGGATTAGAATGTATCCAACTTTTTCTCTGCCTATTAATGTTTAGGGAATGGCTCTTTATAGATTCCAAACAGTTTGTTAGAGGTTTTTTTGGGTTCAAGAGAATCCATTTCAACATCTCCACTATCTATGAGGTTCTGAATGAAGTGTTTCAACTTAAAACATTTATCTATGGTATGTCCTTTGACACAATGATAATCACAATATTCATGGTCTTTGTACCATGATGGTTTTGGTGCATCATTAACAAAGGGTGTAGTATTAGGGAACTTAACCATGTTCACTACATCCAATTGTTTCAAGATTGATGACAAATAATCCGTAAGTGGAGTGAACACTCTACATTTAATCTCAGGTGTAACCAGTCCTTTAGAAAGTTTCAAAGGAGAGCTATTATGGACCACTTGAACATGTTTGGAATCTGTGATTCCATCACCTACGATGTTCTTGTTCTTATTGAAGAATTTGGGTTTGTCTGCAAGTTTGGAATCATGGTTATCTCTTTGAAAGGGTTTTAAAGTCCCTTTTGGATTCCTTTCTCAATAACTTCTTTGAAATTTCTTATATAATGCATTTGCAATTGAAATGATATCTTTGGATGTAAGTTAGGTACAAAGATATTGACAAGTTATTTCTTAGGAATAGAACAAGGGAAACAACTAGCTAACCCTCGCCATCATTGTAGGAAACCAATGAAGTTTTAATTATTATGTTTTTTGGCATTACAAAGGTCTATCATAGTGATGTCACTTTCCATATTAAATGAAAAGTGGTGAACAAACTTTTCAGCTAATTCAAAAAATGTGAAAATAGACCCTTTGGGAATATGAAGAAACCATTCAAGTGCCTAGCCTCCAAGACTTCGTGGGAACAAGTGAATAAGATAATTATCATTGTAATTAATTTATTGGTAAGCCATGAAGAAGTCTTTGACATGATCGCGAGGATCACCTTTACCCCTATATTTTTCAAATTTAGGGAAATTGAAACTAGGAGGAAAGGTTTTATGCAACAATGCCTGATCGAAAGGACACAGACATAGTTCTTCAAATTGATATTTCTTACGGTGTCCAACGTTATTTTCTTGAAAACTGGTATGGGAATTCTTCATGGATTTCCACTCTTGGTCAAATATCTGCCCATGTGAAGGTGTGGGATGTATGTACACATGGTTAGACTTTGATATTTCACCCCCATGGTTTTTAGTGTAATATTCATTATATGTGACCTTAGGTTTCTCATTACATGTATCTCTACATGTGTCTTTGTGGAAAAGGGAAGCTAAGATTTCTAATTGATGACTAAGGGATTGTAATTGTTGTTGTACAATGACCTCATCATTTTGGGTTCTTCATTGAGTTTCATGTGGAGGGGTTGTTTCATGATCTTCACCCTCAAATCTAGCTTATTGATTGATTCAAATGGGTGGTATGCGATAGCCACTTGTGTTTATAGGATCCTCTTCTTCTTCATTGTTATTTTCTAGAAAGAAGTAGAAGCATGTCAAGTGTTCAATATGTCTTCAATAGATCGAAAGGGAGGTTCTGTTTCTTCTCCTCCATGAACCATATTTGTAAGAATAATAGGATCAAAGTCTTATGGTAGTTTGGCCCCTAACTCTACAAATTGTACTAAAACTCTATCTGTATTATGGAAGAGAAATTTATCCATGTGTGCAAGGTAAAACTTAAAGTTATCCCGAGGAGATGTCTCATCATCTCCACTATGGTCAACTAACATTTCTTCCTCAAGTAATGGGTCCAAATTAGTATGAAGGAAAGGATTTGATCACATTCTTCTATGTGTCAATCTCGTGATAGGATGCATGATAAGAAACATTTTACTAAGATTTGGAAAATGTACACAAGTGTCACAAATAATCACTAAGAATTAAGGAAAAATCAAATAGCATAACAGTTGCAAATGTCACAAAGAATTTACCAATGATACAAAATGTATGATGAAATTTTCCACAGAAAAATCTGACAAGTTCATAACAATGGATTAACTATAAAAGAACATATTCCCTATCTCTGAATGTTGTCTCAAAAAAAATTTAATAAGATGAAAACACAATTTCACTATTTAAATCTATTTTTTGGACAAACAATGTTTAAGTATCAAAAAGGGGTTGAAGCGTAACAACACAAGGTATACACTTAAAACATGTTTAATACAAACAAGGTCCAAGTTCTGAAAATGGAGGCTACCAATATGAGTAGGGTAACAATATGATTTGGACACTTAAATAAATTTTTAATAAAAACAAGATGTAAGTATCAAAAAGGTATTGACACAATGCGATCAGTGTAACTACAACACCTTCCAAAACTTAAGTCAATGTTTGAAGAAAAACAAGGTCTCAGTATAACAATGAGTTAACGCAATGTGAGTAGTGTAATAATACAATTTGGACACTTATATCAAGTTTAAGAACAACAAGATGTATCAAAAATGGATTGATGAAATGGAAACAACGTAATGATGCAAAGTGAGATCAAGCCAAGATACCTTTTATAATGAGATGTCTCAATATGGATTACAAGACAAGACTACCAAAATATGAAGACGTACCAACACAATTACATCAATGTCACAAAAAGGAGTGATGTAAGTGGGTGCAAAAGTGGTGGACATGATTTTGGTAGTACTTCGAGCTACTTTCTTTTGACCAAAAATGTCAACAAGAGAACAAGGGAGATAGTACAAGTGGTGATGAAAAATGCGTGGCACAAATTTGGCAGAGTTTCTCCTTGTTCAATAACAAGGTAGAAACTAGGACAATTTTCTACATTGTAAGTTTCTTGATGAATAACACATGGCGTAAAATTGTAATGGACTCCCCCCTTGTTTAAAAAACAATGTTTTGACTCAGAGGAATTTTTTACTTTGTGAAGGCTTTTTGAAACACAATTGGATAAGGTCAAGTTGGCCCCAATGCCAAATGGCTCCCTAGAATTTTTTTTCAACACTCACCAATACTTTTGTTTAAGAGAGGTGTGCTTCACTAGATAAATCCTAGACAAAGGGCCATTACCCCACAATAAAATTAATTAAAGAGGCCTCATACGGAAAAAAAATTTCTCTCATCGCAGTAATTTCCAGTCAAGTACGTAGTGGGAAACTTCTCGTTTCACCAACCAATTACCTCAATGTGTTGACTACTTTGGATTTCCTGTGGTAATCTTCATAATGAGTTTTATGGCTTATGCTAATATACTTCCCACAGTTTAAAGCATGGATTTAATCCCTTATTTGAACCTGTAAATATAGTGTTTTTAATGAAATGGTGTGTTTTTTATCTATTGATCTTAATTGTGTTTAGCACACCATTGGAAAGCTGTATACAATGTAATTAGTATTTGTTTTGATTTGACTCTTTAACAAGAAAAAGGCCCTACACAAAATATTTAGTAGTTTTCCATATAAACCCACAATGTTTTTGAAATAGGATCAAGATCGTGTTTTTATTCTCAAGATCACCCTGAAGGTGCAAGAGAAGAGCATACGCGACGTTTGATCCAAATATTAGAGAATTGGAAAACTTTAAATCAATGATAATTAAGTGCGTTTGAAATATTAATTCCCTTAAACAATTTAAATGATGAAATTTCTTAAATAAATGTAAGAATTTAGGAATGAAGATCAAAGTTTTTATTGATTCTCAAGATCACCCAAAAGTGCAAGAGAAGAGCATACAAAAGCTTTGATATAACTTAAGAAAAAAGGAAAAAAAACATTCATCAAAGAATTTAAATGTGTTAGAAAATGATTTGAAAAGTAAAACTGCAAACATAGAAGTTATAAAACCTGTAAAACAACAAAAAACACCAAAAATAAGATTTGGAAATTTTGAAATTTGGGCCCAAAAATCCACACATAACACTTAGAATGCTAGTGCGTGAAGGAGTAACACTAGCACAAAGGGATGATGGTAGTGCACTTCCACTGATGCTTAAGTTCACGATAAGAGACAATGTTAGCACATAGAGGATAATAGATGTACTAATACACAAAGTGTAACGTAAACATTTGTAGGGCTGAACACAACATAGACAAAGTTAGCACAAATGAATAACACACATGCATAGAAAAGCAC
The DNA here is from genome assembly GCA_019776745.2 of Taxus chinensis. Classification (NCBI taxonomy): domain Eukaryota; kingdom Viridiplantae; phylum Streptophyta; class Pinopsida; order Cupressales; family Taxaceae; genus Taxus; species Taxus chinensis. The sequence continues at coordinate 336,519,058 of CM034150.1, forward strand.
AAATGCAATCATAGGTAAAACAAAACATAGACAAATAATGACACTTCCAGAGAAGAGGTAGCACATAGATAATGAACAGTAGCACATAGAATAGAAACACATAGACACAGAAAGCCACATAGATGCAAAAAGATCAATGTTAACACAGATACAGCAATGATAGTGCATGAAAAGCAATGCAAATGCATATAGGGTTAACGGTAATTTAGGGAGCCTATGTCTCTTCAAAAACATGTGAAAATGACCAAAAATGTCAAAAAAGCTCAATTTTTTGTTGATAAGATTCAATTTTGGTAGCACTTTACCTCCTTTACTCCTACAAGGAACACTCAACACATGCAAACTTAACAAAACAAGTTAAGAAATACAAGTTATATCAACATGTACAAAAAGAGGTTAGTAAGAAAAAATGAAACTTAACTACAAAAACTTAAGAAATGTGCATGAGGTAAAGGAGTGTCCTACCGAGCGTGTCATATGTATGTGTGTGATTAAACCAAGCTAAGTTAATTAATAGAAACTAACACCAAGTAGTCTCAATAACTAATCTAATCTAACAAATCATCATGATAAATCCATGGAAAGGAAAAAATAACTAATGCATTCAATTAAACATGAAATACTAAGTCATCCCTTGATATTTTTGATGGGCTTTTAGATTGCAGGTACTCCTTTTGTTGAGCCAAATGTGACTTCGTGTGATTAAAAGATGTTATCTCCATGAAGAGGAAGAGATCTCACCAATATGGCTTAATTGCCATGTATGGTTCTTCTCTTACTACTCTTTACAAGTAGAGGTTAGAAGGGGATGCTTGATCAATAATCTTTTCAAAGTTGAATTGCTTTTATCACTTGCATATAGTAATACTGGTATGAATAGTGCTAATGGTGTCAAATTGGAAGGGAGGTATTAGGTTCTTTATATAGCTTTCCAATTTGGGAGAAGCTAGAAACCTAGAGAATGTGGGATAAAGATAAACTATAATTAGAAAGGGATAAGAATGATTAGAATATATTAATTAGTGATTAGCAACTCATGGGAGTTGGAGAAGATTTAATTAATCAACTAGGATTAATTAATAGGCCAAATTAAGCTTATAGAAGACATTTGGATATGATTTAGGAGGAAATTGATAAAATTTGGAGGGTGTTGAAAAGGGGATTTAACAAATAATAAGGTTTATTTATTAAATACAAGATTAAAAATTCTTAATTAAATAATAAATAGTTAATTAAAAGAGGATCATAACTAACAAAGTGTTGTTAATTGGCATCTAGAATGAAGGAAATACTAGTTAATTAACGAAGAGTCATTAAATGATCAAATGGAGTGGAATGTTAGCTAATTAGTGGGAAATCACTAATTATAATGAAATTATGGGAAAGAAGATAAACAATGTAATATTAGTTAGTAAAACTACGTGGTTGGATTTAGGTGTCTATAATACCCGCAAAGTTAATACAAAGTGATGGGTGGTGGTCAAGGTGGGTCAAACCCTTGACCTACCGCATATCAAAATTTACTCCAATTGTTACACTAAAGGAGCTCACCAAGATATACTATGAGCTTCTTGTTATTTAAAGCAGAGTTTTAGCACATTTGCGACAATGGAAGCTTGGAGCTATTTGCAGAAATCATCATTTTTGAAGCCTTTAGAGGCCAAACCAGACTTTGAGCTAAACTAAAGAGTTTCTCTAAATTTAGATATGATCATTTTGTTCTTTTTATTTTTCCTTAAGCATCTTTATTTGTTTTTTGTAGGGGTTTTTCTGGCTCAGTTACACAAAGTATACTTGTTAGAAGACTTGTATAGCCACTGATGGATTTGGGGATGGATTTCTGATAAATTGCGGAGTCTTCATATTTGTATTAGCTCTTTTGCAGGTCATTGGGATATATTAATCATTTTAGAAGGTTAAATTTTAGTTTAAATAATTTTATAATAGATCATTCATGTTATGTGAATTTGGAGACGTAGCCCAACTGGGTGAACTCCGTTAACAAATGTTGTGTCGTTTTATTTCTGATATGATTTTGATTTTCTAATTTTATTTCCGTAACTTAATCCATCATTTTAATCAAAATTTTCATAAGAAAACTAATAATAACACTTTCATAAAATTGGGTAATAATGGAATCTTTGAATGGTTCATTGGGTTAACTGAGATGGATGTTTATATTCATTTTAAACTCATTTTTTTAAAACACATTGGATCAGATTTCATTTCTGATTTTTGGTCAGTTCATTTTATAAAACTTATGGGGAATTGACAAATTTTAAGTATCCGAGTAAATATTAGTTTAGTAAAAGTGTTTTCTGCTATGTTTATGGATCAATCTAGTTCTAACATTTAATTTAAACATTTTTTTTAACTTCATTTTAAATATGGTGTTAATTAAGGAAATAAGGAAAACTAAAAATTAGGGTTTATTGTGCCATTTTTGAGCTGATTTATTTTTTTTACGTTATTGTTAAGGGGATATTACATTTTTGGGAGATTCTTATCGATTGCTAGAAGTTCAACTATAATTATGGGGTTATTATAATCAGGTAAATCATTTTTTGGGAGGCTTACTGTAATCTTGAGCTCATATTATTGCTTGCGGGTTAGTGAGTGAATTCACCACAACCTTGCACCAAGGGATCCCCTTTGCAATGTGAGACATTGTTTTCTCACACAAGAATTAGTTTTTTTCTATTTCTTCCCATTTTATGAATTTAGTGTGCTTATTATGGTGGTGTTTCACTCGTGTATGTTGAAACTTACTATGGTATCCACTCTTGCATGGGTTCCACTAATTGTAAGGTGAGTGGCCTATTGTTTCACATCATATAAACACAATAGATTGTAATCAACACACTAATTATAAATTTTTGCAAACAAGGAAGAAAATTATTGTTTTGGGGTGTGTGTGTTTTCTTCTTTTCTGCATTTTCTTTCTCTTTCATTATGATAGATTCCATTACTATTACTTTGTTCATGTTTTTTAATTTTTATGCATTGAAATCCAAAATAACAATTAGAATAAGAAGTAAAGGGTTGTATCACATGACTATGGGATTGGAAACCGAACCTGAAGATGAACCTGAGATATTTAAGCGGTTCAAAAAATGTGACAAATCCTTAGGCCTTCTTTATACATCCATTTCTCTTGAAATTATCTATCACATCAAGTTAGAGAATGAACTCCTAGGGTTTACCCCAAGTTACTTGATAACCTATAGACCTTCTTCTCCAAATTTTCCACAAAATAATATTATTAAAAGAATGTGGAGTTAATAAGAAATATTCCCAGCTGATTTTATCCATTCTTTCTAAGCTTTGACCCGAATACTTTCACTTCATTTCTACCTTTCACGCCATGAAAGAAGCTTTAGTGACTACTTGAAAGATGCCCTCATTTGACAATTATTAGGCCCAAATCATTTGAGAATATGACAAGTTGATCCAAATGGGTAAAATGAAGTCCAAGTCATATGCCCTAATAACAAGAAATGGTAAAGAAAAAGAGAATAAATCAGAGAAAATGGACCAACCTAAGAAGGAAGGTAAGAGAACTCAAACCAAATCCAACACAAGTACTTCTTCCTCTACTTATGAGTGTAAACCAAATAAGGATAAGTGCAAGTGTTCCTATTGCAAGAAGTTAGGACATGAAGAGCATCAATGCATGAGAAAACAAATTGACCACCTAACTCATTTACTTGAGAAAAAAAAATATAGGTGTTCCTGATTCTATTAAGAAAAATCCTCTGAAACCTAAGTCTTTTAAAGGAAAGTAAAACAAGTCTAAGAATAAAAAATGCAAAGGCCTCATAACTAGAGTATTTCCTTCATCAACATGGGTTATATATTTTGGTACCTCACACCACATGGGTTCCTCTCACATTAATATTTCTAACATGGAACCTTATAACATATCCCAAATCACCTTAGGTGATGATACATTTATCATAGTAACTGGTAGTCGATCAATGGAAATTGATGGTGGAACCTTCAATGATGTCCTTAGTGTTCCCCAACTTTCCACCAACCTATTACCCATTTAAAAAATCACCCATATTAGATGAGGGAAGTGTGTATAATTCAACCCTAATTTGGTTATCATTAGACAGTTACATAGTGAGACTATAGTGACAGAGCGTGAAGTAGACCACCATGCCTGATTGTATACCCTTTCCCACTTTGCTCCCAACTCTTCTCCTACTGCCTTACTAACTCACGCAGAGGATGTTAGTAAGCTATGACACAAATGGTTTGGCCCTTTAAACTACCATTACCTTGAACAATCAATCCAACATGAGATGTTCAATGGATTTCCTCACGTTGTTTTTTGGAAGGGTCTTTATGAGGGTTGTGCCCTTGGGAAGCACCCTAAATATAAATTTGGTAAGGGAAAATCATGGAGAGCTTCTCATACCTTAGATTTATTTGATGGTGACATCATTGGCCCCCTTCTGTCTCCTTCATTCACTAGAACACAATACCTCCTTGCCTTTATTGATAATTATTCACATTGCACTTGAGTGTATTTTCTTAAACAAAAATTTGGACTTTTTTGCCACTTTTGAAACTTCAAGGCTCTCGTTGAGAAATAAGTTGAAAGTTATGTCAAGTTTATTATAACATAAAATGGAGGGGAGTATGCAAGCAATAGGTTTGACCAATTTTACACCTTCGAAGGAATTTCTCTACAGCGTATAGTTGTTTAGAGTCCTTCACAACATGGAGTTTAAAAAAGGAAGAACATAACCCTTAAGGAGATGGTCAACTATATGATCCAATCTAAATACCTTCCACAACAATATTATATTGAAGTCATGAATTGTTCTTGCTACATTCAGAACTACAATATGTACAACTCAGTAAAAGGGATGACATCCTTTGGTATGGGCCCAAACTTGATGTTGAGTACTTTCGTGTCTATAATTCAACTTCCATGGCTCAAATACCCAATATGAAATGCAAGGCCTTTGAACCATAATCCAAACCTTGTATATTTTTTGGGTATCCCAAAGGTTTAAAGAGTTGTAGACTTTTGAACCTTGCCACTCATGAGCTCTATATCAAGAGAAGTATGAAATTCCAAGAGACATCTCTTACTTCAACTTCTCTACCTACATAGACCACTTTCCCCCTATCTAAACATGATTTGGAATATTCTAATTATATTGCTGATTCTGAGCCTCCCACTCCTAATCCTCCCACTCCTCCCACTCTGCTATCTACCAAATTTTATAATAGTGACAACAAGTACCATACCCTCTCACTCGAGTGATGATTTTTTAGACTCTAAGCTTGACTCTCCTCATGTTCCTTGTTGGGATAGGTAAATCTTGTAGAGTTCCGGTGATTGCATAAGGGGTCCTTCATATGACAGAAGAACTCATTTAGATTTTTTTAGGCCTCATGCCTTCTTCAACTCTACTTATGATCTGTAGTATTTTCGAGAGGCTAATGGGATTCTTGAGTCAAATTCTGCTATGGAAGAGGAATATTCCTCTCTCATTAATAATAAGACTTGGGATCTCACCCCTCTTCATAAGGTAAGAAAAATGGTTTGGTGTAGGTGGATATATCAAACCAAGTATTGTGTTGATGGGAATGTCAAAAACTATAAGGCATAACTCGTGCCTAAGGGTTTCTATCAAATTCCTGGGGTTGATTATTTTGATACCTTTTCTCTCATTGCCAAGATGACTTATATTCAACTGACCCTAGCTATAGTTTTGGCTAATATATGGGACATCCATCAAATAGACATTCAGAGTGCCTTCCTTCATGGTGACCTAAAGAAAAAAACCTATATGGAATAACCTTCAGGTTATGTCTAAGATTCCTCCCTTGTTTGTAGACACCAAATTTGGGTCGTACGACGCCCTGTACCCCGTATCTTGTCCCGCAACCTAACCCTACCTCACCACCTAAACCTTACACACCTAATGATTTATTAATTACCTTATAATTAATAAATCCACATCTCCAACCTCGCCACCTCACCGTGACCTAGCCCTAACCCTAAACCAACCTAATTAATACCTATGACTTGTTCTAGACCCACACTCATGACTCATTACCCCTCACCCACACCAAAACGAGCCTAATAATGACTTGACCAAGCCCACAACTGATCCCTCCAGAGAAAAGGAGGGAAAGATGGCTATTTTACTAAAAATAGCCACTTTGACCTAACTGACATCGGTTCTTACTCGACCGCCGTCGGTTACGTAACCACCATCGATTCCCTGTTAATGACCTCCCCAACCAAAAAGAGAGGATCCGGAATTCATTGGGTAGGAAAAAGAGAAGTGAAACAAGTAGAAGAGGTTGTAGAGAAGAGGATCAAGCTGAAGACTGTAACTGAGCAACTAGATTGCTATGAAACTCATCCAAGCATTGGAAAAGACTGAGGATAGCTTCATCAACTCGCTTTCAATACTGGATCATCCCAACTAAGCCTTACTGTCACCACCACATTCCTTGGACCTGTATCTTCATCAGGAACTAGTAAGTAGTATCTTGTAGTTCTTTGTTATCATTTGCTTTAATTCGTATTAAAAGGGGAACTGACCACCTTCAAAAGGAATTCTAATATTTCCTGGGCCTAAGGTAGTTCCCTCACTTATTGTCTAACTAAGATCTGGTGGTCTTGTATTCTTACTTATAGGTAGTCCTTCCTAGACAAAAAGGAGTTCTTCACAATCGATCTGATCTCTCTACGCTACGCGCACACCTTCCCAACACTCAACAGGTATTCCTCCTAGCCCTAACCCTTATCTGTTTCTCAAGAGAATGAAAGGATAGAAGTAACTCTATTTCAGATCCAAATTCTATGCGAAACATTTTGGCATGCCCAGTGGGACCCTTTTCGGGTTTCTTTCTTTCTTGCTTGCTTTCATATAGGGAGCACACTTGCTATTTCTTTCTTCTAAATATTCACAAAATATTTTTTCATTTTGGTAAAATATTTTGTTTTTCTTTCACATCTTTACATTAGTGAAAGTCATCTTCTTTACTTCATCGAATATCATTTTCGATTTGGGTTTAAAACACGTGCATCACATTCTTGCTTTTTGTTTTTAATTCTAGTGAACGTAGATTAAGTAACATGTCGTACATGTGGGGGTGACATCCACGGTATTGACGAGAAATTAATCTTACTCTCACTACACAACACATACCAAATCACATCATAATCAACACAACAGCTCAAACATCCCCCCTTCCCGCGGTATTCCTCTGCCTGATTGAGGTAGCCTTATGAGCTAAAAAAACTTGACATCTCCCTTAGGTCTTTTGTTTAGGATCGACATCATCTGGCATCTAAGGCATAAGCCCAAAGTGATTAAAACTAATCCTAGGGTTAGTCTCTTGATTTGCTTGTGCATCTTGCTTGTTTTTTATTTATGTTTCTCTATCATACACTGTTTCAGTGATCACTTCAAGATAGTTTGGTAGGTATATTAAGCATTTTTATCCCCAAACCAGTAGCTTCTTACATCCTCTCTTTTCTTTCACAGTGACCGACACCAGTCCTATACTACCGACATCGGTTAACTGACCGATGTCGGCTACATTCTGACCAACATTGGTTATCTGACCGATATCAGTTACTGTATTTAACAGTTCTTGACAAACCAGCAACCTATCAATTCCAACATTTTGTTGTTGTTTCTATTCTGGATTGATTAAATCCCTGCTGTCTCAACTTTTCCATGGTTGTTATCACCTGAAAACAAGCTGCATCCATAGTTTCACATGCCTTCCATGCCTTTTCCTGAGTCACCCCCTTCGCATCCTATGGGGAATCCTATGGATACCAGTAATTTTCCCACGATCCCTATAGGAGGTAAGGAATTTTCCAAAGATTTGGATGCTAATCCTAGCGTCATACAATATTATTTGTCTCATACCCCTGACCGTACACCCGACGGTCAGCTCCTCATTGGTATGCCTATTAGTATCACCACTCACCTAGCCCCTTCCCCACCTAATAACTCCACTTCACCGTCTTCATCCTTAGCCCCGTCTCCCAGCTCAGTAGCTTCGGTGGTTCATACTACACCAATTGGCTTTCCTTTCGTTAATCTGAGCCCCCCGTGTCACTACCATCCACTGACCCTACCTCATCTCTCTCACAGATTGTATCCTTTATAACTTGCTCTCTGCCACCTATACACACAAGCTTTCCCTCACAAGCTCCACCCACCTTTTCATTTCCACAAATTCATCTGGTAGCCTCAACCTCTTATATAGGAAACCCTTATTCAGCTTCCCCAACACATTCATCACCATTATCTTATCAATATTCAATCCCACCATTGTCTAGTAGCGGCTTTTGGACCAATCCTCCTCTGTTTACAACGATAGCACCATCATCTTACCCAACCAATGATTTAATCAAACAGATGATGGAAAAGCTGCAAAATCTTGAGGCTTCTGTTTCAGGAAGTCGTAACACCCTAACATATGAGCAAGTTTGTCAGGAGCCTATTCATCCTTCTGTCCCCCTTCATACATATCCTCCTCAATGGGAATTACTGAAATTTACTCACTTTAATAGTAAGGAGGACCCTCAATAACACTTGCAATCGTTCAGACATGTTTGTTATCTGATTGCTCATGACGATGCCTTACTACTCCGTACCTTTCCCATGTCCTTATCAGGACCTGCTTTGGAGTGGTACAGTGCTTTAGCCCAGCACTCAATCTTCTCCTTTAACCAGTTAGCCCAATATTTATTGGATCACTTCTCCATCAATATTGCCAAGAAAGTATCCATTACCGACCTCTATGCCATCTGACAATTTGAAGATGAGTGTATCGCAAATTTCATTGGATGATGGCGATGCCTCATCAACCAACTTACTTACACCTTACCTCAGGCCGAGGTCATCGAACTCTTTACGTAGGCCTGCGCTAAACACATTTCTCCCACCCTCCAAATTCAAACTTTCTGTACCTTTGATGAGGCCTTTACTATGGCTTGGAAACTAGAGATTCGAGCCTTAGAGGAGGAGAAATTGAGGTTACGCAACAAAAGCTCAAATTTCTGGACCCAATACTCTACCACCAAACCCAACACCACCAACTCTCATGCATCGGCTGCTTCGAAATCAAAGGGTGCAGTACATGTAGTGACGGTCAAACCTCAAGCACTTTCTAATACCCAGCCGAAAGCCACCTATAAGTATAAAGCTGAGCCCATCAACTACACTCCCTTGGGAGAAACTTATGGTGTGATCTTAGACAAATTGCTTAAAGCAGGAGCTATCACCTTGTCTCCTGTTAAACCTCACTCCAGGTTTGATTCCACCCGCACTATACCTTCTTGGTATAAAGAAAATGACTTCTATAATTTCCATCGCGTGAAGGGACATAGTCACAAAAATTTCAAGATGTTGAAAAACATAGTGCAGGAAATGGTTGATGCAGGGGATATAACTCTCGATAATCCTAATGCCCCCGCTAATCAAAATTTAAAAATCTTCAACAAACCATTTCCAAACCATGCATCTAACAGTAACACAAACCAAGACACCTCAGCCGAGGAGAAGAGTGTGTATGAGATCCATGCAATTTTCAACTCCCAACCCAAGGCTTCCATTGAGGAAATTCTGAATCAAGCTTCTTCACCAATGTAGGGATTCTCACCCCCTTCTCCTTCATCAATACAAGAGGACAGTCCTGCTATTCCTTTACCCATAAAGAAATTAACTGCCCAGAGTTCTCTTCTCACAAATGAACCTTCTTACACCACATCCCTGCAAGATTTTGAGTGGATGTTATCTAACTTATCTATTTCCCAAATATCTCCTTCCACCACTCTTGCTGCAACAGAAGAAGGCTTGCCAATTTTTCTATCATCCTTAGAGGAGAAACCCCTTGAGCCTACATCACCAAACTCCTTAATCATGATAGATCCCCTCGAGCATGCCCTCCTTCCTATTAGTTCTTCATCACCTAAATATTTCTAGTGACTGGTTGACCTCTTAACACCCATTGATACAGCGCCTCATTTACCCCCTGTATCACACCCATAGTGGACCGAAATCACAACCCACCTCTCTTCCATACCAAATTTCCTGTTCACACATGAAGAATGTCATCCCTCAGAAGATAAACAAGTCTTATGGGAGCGTTTGAGTACACCATACTCTACTCAAATGCAGATGACTAATCCAGACACCTCTACCATATACCCGAGGTGTTTACAAAAGCTCAAAATACCTATGTCCTCACCTTCACCCCCCTCATCTCTATCGAATCCCTCATCCACCTCTATCAACCTAACCAAACCTTCCCTTACGCTTGGAAATTCACCAATTCCAAACCTGAAACACCCACCTAAACGGTTAGATTTATCCAAAAATAATGTTGTCAATCCACCTAGGAGACAGACCCAATCTCCTCGATTCTAATCTATGCCTCTGCCACAACTAAAACCCTCACCCCCGATCACACCGATATAGCAGGCACGGCTTCAACCTTCACCATCACACCTACCTTCTATATTAGGGCCTCACCCCTCCACCTTGCCTCAATACACCTTGCCTCCCACATCTTCTTTAACATGATCTATACCTTTTGTAACCCTATAGACACTCACGGGCGTCTCAACACCTTCACCCCAAGTATATTGCCTACCTACCAACCCTAAGCAAAATCAATCATCAAAGGACTTGTTTTCTGTCGCTCCTCTCTCCCCATGGTTGTTTCCTGCCACCACGTCAGCTGGGGCCTCATCATCTAACCAGCTAAACATAATTTCTACGTAAAAGAAACCACGCCTAGTTAAAACCAATCATCAAAGTCCCTTACCTAAATCACCACCCATACAAACCACTCATACCCAACCATTACCAAAACAATCAAAAATCTCACCTACTCAATCAACAGCCTCATCTTCATCTGAATTTGACCCGCTCAAAGGATCTTACTCCAAGATCCTTGATATGTTGGTAGTGGATGCGACCATTTCCCTACCCCCACTCAGACTCTATGATCCATCTAAACCTCGACCTATAGGCTATGATGAATTTGTGCTTACCATCGCACACCAGGACATGATGTAGAAAGATGCAAAGCTTTGAAATCCATCCTTTGCCAGTCACCTATCTCGGATAGACAGCCTAAGAAAGATAATTTACGAAGAGAGAAGCCCTTAGCTTCGAGCCCTTATCCTATACCACATATCCCCACCTCACCAAAATCTATCATCATTGCAACCCCACCTCTCGAGAGCAATGAGTTATCCCCGCCATCTTCCTCATCTCATATTCACGAGATCAACATGATTAACATTGCTACTCAAGGTCAGAAAAACAATGGAAAAGCTAAAGAAAGCACACCTACGACCTCTCTTTCTCCTTCTGCCATCCCGATCGCACCACCACCTAAAGTGGTCATTCATGGACCTTCCTATCCTGTCTCTGATGGAGTTTCCCATCACACCATGATCAAACAACTTCACCAATCTCTTGTCAAAATGACACTCTATGATCTCATTCAAACATCTGAATCACATCGACAAGCTTTAATTAAGATCCTTCAAGGGATATAGGTCCTACCTAACGAAACCTTTCCCATTGCCTCCATTTTAACACCCAACCATGTCACTTCTCTCAACAAACAACCTACCTCCATAACCACTTCTGTCCCTGTACAGCAAGCCACTGCTGTCAGTTTTTCCGAAGAAGAAATTATCGTCTTTGGTGCAGAAGATCCTGATCCAGCTCTTTTCATCTCAGCTTACGTCCAGGACATCCGGGTATGTCGTGTTATGATCGACGGGGGTGCTAGCCTAAACATCGTCTCTTCCAAAGCCTTCCAACAGATGAATATCCCTCCTAGCTGCATGTGTGCCTACCCCACCATGTTGCGTTCATTCAACGATGCTATTACTTCTACCTTAGGCACCGTGAACCTTAACATTCGTGTAGGGCCACGTACCTTTCTCGAACTCTTCTATGTCCTTGAGGGAGAATTCCAATACAACATATTGTTAGGCCGCCCCTGGATCCGGGCTATGGGATACGTTCCCTCCACCTTACATAGATGCATCAAATTTGAGTATGAGGGGAAGTCTTACACCATCAAAGTTGACACTTCCCCTTTCAAAACCTATAATATGTTATATCACCCTAATGATGTGCTTGTACCAGTCAAGGCACCCATTGATCCAGCCCAACAATCTACTTCAACCACGCCTCAACCATCCACCTTAACCACACTTATACCTTCGACCAATAAATCCACCGCCGCAAATACCACTTCCTTCCCCACGGACAACATCCCAACTTCAGATTCCTTGGTAGATTTTTTTCAATGCCTTACGCTAGGGGAATACTACCTATACAACGTTAGCACCTTCCATACCCCACAGGAGTACAGACAGTTACATGTGCATCCTTCCTACGACCGTCGTGTGGGGGAGGTGATCTCCTACGGACCAACTAATTACCGCACCAACCTAACATATGGGGGTGTCGACACATCCTCTATCACCCCTGAACCTCCCCTTGTGTGGTTCCCTTCCAATCTGATTTTCGATATCTAACCAACTGTCATTTCACCCTCACCTTCCTAACGCACTGTGCTTGGAAGGGTTTTGGTTTCGGTCTTTATGAACAAGGTTGACATACGATCATTCCCGTAACTACCCGCAAACACAAAGATCATCGTGGTCTTGGATTTTTTGAACCACCTACACCAAAGAAACCTCATGTCAATTGTATCTAGGAAAAAAATGAAGTCACCCCTTCTGAACGATCATCACCCATTTTTTCATCTTCACCCACAGAATCGATAGACCCAGAATTTATCCCTCCTAACCATTTTTTTTTCGTGAATGCTATCTTCCTGGGTCCTCTCACTTATCAACGCGATAGTGAGGACCCATCTTCTCTCCCTCTTTTGTATCCAGATATGATCAAAGAATATTCACCTTCAATTAATGTTGTGAAGTGCCAGGATGATGACTCCATCCTCACCTACCTTGGTGCGGATGACTCTTATATTCAACGTTCCTTACCATTTGACACCCAAACTATGTTGAATGAATCAACTATAGAAATTAACATCCACACGGAGGACAATCCTCACATTCTAAAGATCGGACAATCTCTCGACGCATTAGAACAAGCCACCTTCACTACCTTCCTCCATGCATGTAATCAATCTTTTACTTACATGCCAGGAATCGATCCTACGCCGACATGCCAGGAATCGATCCTGACATTGTTGTCCATAACATCACTCTGAAACCAGACTCTAAACCAGTTAAACAGAAACTAAGAAAAATGCATCCACGCATTTCCCTCTTGGTGAAAGAAGAGCTTCAACGCCTCCTTTCTGTTTCTTTCATCTTACCTATTGACTATCCACAATGGATTTCTAATGTCATACCTGTCACTAAAGTGACGGGGGGACTTTGGATATACATGGATTTTCGGGACCTTAACCTCACTTTCCCAAAGGATGACTTCCCCTTACCTAGCATTGATCAACTTGTTAATCTCACTACGGGCCATGAGATGCTTTCTCTCATGGATGGCTTCTCAAGATACAATCAAATTTTGGTAGCCCCGGCCGATCAACATAAAACCACCTTCATTACCCCCTGGGGGACCTTCTGCTATCGTGTCATGCCATTCAGCCTTAAGAATGCTGGTGCGACCTATCAGCGGGCTATGACTTATATTTTTCATGACATTATGCACACTATCCTCGAGGATTATGTTGATGATCTTCTTGGAAAATTTAAACATCGCAGTGAACATCTCGATGTTTTAACCATTATTTTCGATCGCCTGTTACAATATTGTGTTCATCTTCAACCAAAGAAATGTGTCTTTGGCGTCCTTTTGGGAAAACTCCTTGGCTTTATTGTCTCTTTGCGTGGCATTGAGGTCAACCCAGCTAAATTCAAAGCTATCCTAGAAATGCCCCCACCCACTAACCTCAAACAATTACGTAGTTTGCAAGGCAAACTCTAATCTATCTGGCATTTCATTTCACAACTCTCAGATCAATGTCAACCTTTCCATCATCTCCTTAAAAAGGAAATTGTCTTTCAATGGAGTGAGGAGTGCCACCAAGCCTTTGAGGCTCTTAAAGCTTATCTCTTGTAGCCACCCGTGCTTGTCCCACCTCAGGACGATCACCCTTTCTACCTTTACCTTTCTGCCACCGACCATGTTGTAGGAGCCATGCTTGCACATCATGACTCTGAGCATCGAGAACAAGCAGTTTATTACATAAGCTGTACTCTTGTGGATTACGAGACTAGGTATACACACGTAGAAAATTTGTGCCTAGCCCTATCATTTGTGGCCACCAAACTCTGACATTACCTCCTGAATCACAAAACTTTTGTCATCACCAACGCTGACCCCATACATTATATGTACGCCAAACCTCATCTAAACCAATGCATCGCCCGATGGCTTATGCTCCTCGCCGACCTCGACCTTGAGTTTGTACACCAGAAATCAGTCAAAGGACAAACTATCGCAGACCAACTCGCGGAAGCCCCTTTACCTGGGGAACAATTTACCAATTTTACTTTCCCTGATGAGCTCATCGCAACTCTTTCACTCAGTGATGTGTCATATCCAATGACCCTCTTCTTCAATGGATCTAAATGCCAGTGTGGTGGAGGAGTAGGTGTTGTTCTCATTCCTCTTGAAGGTGAACCTATGCCTCTTTCATTCAGGCTCGATTTCCCCTGCACTAACAATACAGCGGAATATGAGGCCCTTGTTTTGGGTCTCCACGTTGCGTTACACTTAGGTGTGAAGTCTATTAATATTTTCGGTGACTCTCAATTGGTAGTAAATCAAGTTACTGACATCTACCAATGTAAAAATGAGGAACTTCAAAAGTACAAACATTACGTGGATTCACTTTTGACCTTATTTTCTCATTATTCTATCCAAACCATTCCCCACTCAACTAATAAATTTGTAGATACTATGGCTTGCTTGGCCTCGCAAATTCCAGCCTCACCAACTGATTCAGACATATTTGTCTTGGTCCAACAACTCTTTGCCCCATCTTACTTAGTTCCGGATGTTTGTATGGTAAATAATGTATCTACTGATTCGCAGGATACCTGGTATCACCAATTTCATGACTACCTTACAACCTCTGTTCTACCACCTGACCTTACTAGTAATGGAAAACGTGTTTTTCTTAAAAGTGTTTCTCGTTATGTTGTCATGGGGGGACTCCTCTATAAACGTGGCTTTAAGGGTATCCTCCTTTACTGTCTAACCGGTGCTGAAGTTGCTCATACCACCCAACAAATCCATGACGGACTTTGTGGAGGGCACTTTAGTGGCCTCGCCATGGCCAAGTGGATCCTTCGCCTAGAATATTATTGGCCTACTCTCAATAAAGACTGTTGTGAATATGTTAAGCATTGTGTTATGTGTCAACAACATGCCAACCTTCAACATACTCCTAGCCACCCGTTACAGGTCGCATGAGATCTTTGGCCTTTCTCACAATGGGGTTTAGACCTTATTGGCGAGATTCACCCGCCTTCTTCGCAGCATCACAGTTGGATCATCACGGCAACCGAATATTACACTAAATGGGTGGAGGCCGTTCCACTCATTTCAACCAAAAAAGAAAAAATCGTTGAGTTCATCAATCATCACATTATCTGTCGTTTTGGTGTTCCTCATCGCCTGATAACAGATAATGGAAAATCTTTCAAAAATAAGTTGTTACAAGACCTTTGTGACAAATTTGGTATCAAACTTAGCTTCTCGTCACCCTACTATCCACAAGCAAATGGACAAGCTGAATCTTCTAACAAAACCTTAATCAAAATTCTCATGAAAGTCGTTAACAATTCTGGGAAAAACTGGCATGATCACATCCCCTTTTCCCTTTGGGCTTATCGTACCAGCATTCGTACTTCCACTAATGCCACACCATTCTCTCTGGTGTATGGTACCGAGGTTGTCTTGCCTCTCGAAATACAAATCCCTTCTCTCAGAATATCTCTTCAGGATATTCTCGCCAATGATGACTTCCGCCAAGAGTGGTTAGCCCAATTAGAGCTTCTTGACGAGCGTCGTCTTATAGCTCTTGACCACCTATAAATTTATCAAAAGTGCATTAAGTGTGCTTATGATAAGTGAATTCATGAGTGTACCTTTAAGATTGGTGATCTTGTCCTCAAAGAGAATCAACATGTAACCAAACTAGAAAAGAGAAAATGTGGAAAATTTGCTCCTAATTGGATTGGGCCTTACATTATCACTCACACCTATGGATCAGGTACTTATCGTTTAGCTTCGCTTAATGGTAAACCCGAGCCTAAACCCCTTAATGCCTTGCATCTCTGACCATTCTACTGTTGAATTTAGTGTTACATCACTTCTTATCTACCTTGCGCTCGTCCCTTGAGCTCATTTACCACCTCATACACCTTGTTTTGTGCATCTCAAAATGGAATCAAGCTCACATGGTTTGATCATCACCTCCTCTTAAAGATGCCTTCCCCTTTTTAGTCTGGTCCATGACTTAAAAGTATCAAAATAACAAGTTCTCAATTATGTGATTCTGGGATATTCTTGAGTCAAACTTCCTGCAAAACTAGATGCTTCATGCCAAATGGACATCTAGACCGCTACGCTCTAAACTAGACTGCTCCCTCGAAGGACAGCTATGTGCAAAGCCGCATTTTCTATTATAAACTAGACTGCTCCCTCGAAGGACAGCTATGTGCAAAGCCGCATCATGCTACTATAAGTAGACTGCTCCCTTGAAGGACAGCTATACAAAGTCAGCCTCTATCAGAAGCTTCTCGCATTGATCAGCTTCGTGAAGACCTCAAGAAACAACAAAATGCATATCCCATATAGACTTCCCACATCGATCAGTCTATATCCAGAAAAATAAAAGCAGTATTCAAAAGCACTTTTGAGTCATGGACTTGTCTATTTCAGTTTGGATCTATTTCGTCAGAATAATCACCTTATAACAAGTCCTCTACGCCCCAGCTATACCATCCACCTCACCTCACCATTCTTCACAACAACAAAACTCAAGGGACGTGACGTATATCCGATATATTGTGATTATACAACTCTTTTCACCTCTCGACTTCTCGCCTATGCAAGGTACCTAGGGATTCAAGCTCATCCTATGAGAATACGTGGTTTGTTTAGCTCTTTCCAACTATGGGACATTTTTACCTCTTTTACCCGAATCTGGGATTATGTGTTGACCTTAATCAGGACACGGTTCCCTAATGCTTGGGTAAGCTAACCCTCACTTCACCTATACCTTACCAACTCCAACAACCTTACCCTACCAATATCTAAATTTTTACCAACCAACAGATTGCCTAACCACAACCAAATTGCCTGAATTCACCTCTCCCTGGTCCTAAGGGAGAACTACATCGGTCTGAGGCCCCTCCTTGCTTTGTGCAATGGGCTATGTAGGCAGCACTTAGGAGACATGGGGTCTCCCAAGGTTAGCTCGACCATCCCCTACCATAACCTATCATGTGTGGTGTTTTGCTTAAAAATATAAATGTTTTCACATATTTATATTGATAACACTCACCTTTGTCCTTTACCAATCCAAACATTCAAAACACAAACATTTCTTATTATTATCATAACCTCAAAATCAACATACATATTCAGTTTTATTTAGATGTTAAACAAATACATCTTCTCTATCATCGACGCGCAGGTCGGCATCCTTATTTATTCTTCTACCCCTATGAAATTCACGTAGGCCCCCGCGCCTCATCCTGAACCAGGTAGTGATGGTGATCATCGACGCCGCTCACCTGGCCTCTCCATCCTCAAAGGGGCCACTGCTATTGGTTCCTCCCACTGATCCACCAATCTCTCCTGTAACATACGAATACGCCCTCTCGCATGGAGGAATCTTTAACTCCAGTCTCTCCATTCGTAACTGTGAAACCTCTAACAATCATGTTATCTCATTCACCTGTGTTTGAAGCTGGTGAACTAAACCCTGTAGGTGGTCTCTCTCCGCTGTAATCACAGCTATGTCAGGATGATCGGCCCTCTCACGTGCACCTCGCAGCTCTGCTACCCACCATAATCTATAAGACTCTGTCACTCCTGCATCCATTACCCTGCGATCGGCTGCTGTCTCCTCTGGTCCTTCTGGAAGTTTCGGTCGTGGCGGTGAGAGGGGTGCCTTGGCGTCGATCCTCCTGTATGGTCTATGAGCCATGGGTATATCCTGAACAAATCCAAATTGTCACCGCACGCGATCTAGAGGAATCCTCTCGTACTCACCTGGCCTATGTCCCGCGATCCACCTTAATCGCTCTACACCCCTCAAATCCTCGGCTATGTTTTCCGTCACCATGTAGTTCCCGTACGGCCTCCAATGGATATCCATAATCGTCACCATCTCCCACATCTGCCTATAATACTCGGCATCATCTATCAAGGTTTCGGCTCTTGCCTCTTGCTCTGTCTGGACCCATCTTCTGAATCCCAATCTCTGCACTCCTGTCTCTCCTCCCTAGATTGGTTCGGCCTATTGGTCGCACACATACAATGTGCTCATAGGCCCAACAATGTAATAAGTATGCACAATCCAGTGTAGTCCTGTGATTTTTCCTGCATGCCCATAAACCCCTGTATAGCTCCGCAAGATATGCAGGTGCCCATGCGAAAGTAACGCTACCTTCTATCATCTCACGAATAATACACATCAATGATTTCAGAAATCTTCCCCCGTCTGCTCTAGGTAATGCATAATACCCCACCGCTATCATTAATACCACTGCCAACCTTGTTTCCTCAGGGTGTGCCGCAAACATTATACCATAAGTGAATGTCAAACCTCACTGTGTCAAATCTCGTGCGGCTGGACCAAATACTACCGTTATCGCTGCCCACGCCGCATTAGGCCCTGCCTGATACACTGGTCTTCCTGTAATTGGGAGTCTCAAAATTCGGAACACATCTTCTAACGTCACTGTCATCTCCCCTGTTGGCAGATAAAAGGTATTTTTTCAGGATTCCATCTCTCAATCAGCACTTGCAACATAGCATGATTGCGTGCGATCCGTGAATAATAGCGGATTCTACTTAACCCCACATGGTTTATTAATGCCCACTCAGTTGGTGTTATATCCGCTTGGACCCATGACAACAAAGCTGGCACCCTATCATTCATCCTCAACCCTGCCTGTGCCTGCACACATTAAACCAACAAACAACAAATCAACAAATAACTTCCAACGTGTTTTTTATCGCAATCCACAAATTTACACAGTAACCGATATCGGTTATAGACAACCGATACCAGTTACCTAACCGATACCAGTTATTCTTAAATGATATCGGTCACTGTCAATTCCAACCACCCCACTCAAAAAGCACCACCTATAATAACTTTTGCGCTCGTTTTCCCCTCTCTGTACCTACGCACATATCTCCAACACCTGATTACCTACCTTACAACACTCACCCCATCCCAAACCTTTTGCCTATCACCTTTCTTTTTCATCTCTGCCCACTTACCTTCCCACATCCTATTCATATGCATGCAAAAATTTAACTCCAACCAAAAATCATATATACCTCCTGGGATGCAGCAGTTTGAGGTGGAACCTGTCTTCCCTCTCCTCTCTACCCGCTGGATGCTTCTCCTTGTTCAGCCATGTTCACCACCCTCTTCACTATTACTTGCCTTTACGCCTTCTTACTCCAAGCTCACGACCACTTTACCTGTCTCTTTCCTCCTTATCACTCAATTCTCCCATGCAACTACCCTGTATGGACGACAACAGCCTCGCATCCTCATATTTAACATGTTGCATGGCTCTAAAAATAAGAATCTAAAATTACCTCCCCAGCTTTTCTATTTTTAGAAAAGCTTGTTTTAACATAACCGATGTCGGTTATGTAACCGGTATTGGTCAATAGTGACCGACATCGGTTATCTAACCGATATCGGTCAACCTATACCTATTTTGATTATATCCAGGCCTTCTCTTTGTTTTTTGCAAAATTTTGGCGGCGCCCACCTCTTTTCCCTACATAATGACATCACTATCAACATCCATCATCATAATAAACATCAATATTTCAAAACATATGCATATCATTAAAACATCATCAACATCATTTATATATACATCACAAACATTCCAATACCATCGACAAAAAACATAAAACATTATAATATATGCACCAAATCCACAATTATACACACCATATGGATCAACCTCATCATCTATATATATCATCAAAACAATGTTACAATATACAAATTGCCCTGCATGGGGCCTCTATCATACAAACAAAAAATACAAAGTCGGCACGCAGGCCGCTGTCTCTGTCAAAATCTCGACTCAGCTCGCAGGCCAGCCTCTCATGTCAAAAATATACTCGGCTCGCAGGCCGGTATCAACTATACAACATGTACTCGGCTCGCAGGCCGGTATATATAACAAACATGAATACATAAATCCTATGAGGGCACGCAGGCCTCTATATACACACTCGGTTCGCAGACCGGTGTCTCTATCAAAAAAACCCATCTCTGCTCCTGGGGTGACTCAGCTCTCTCCCCCTCCCTCGGCTCGTCTCTCAGCTGGCCCCTGTGCCGGATCTCGCCTCCTACATGTCACTGACCCACCGGCTGTGGCTGCGGCCCCCTGTGACCTGTGACTCCGGGACGTCTCGGCTCTGTGAGCTGCATATGGCTGATAGTCGGCCCCGGTACCATCCAGTACGTCCTGATAATATCGGGCCTCTGCTCTCACCTCCATATATCGGGCCCGTGCCACCATGGCTGGTGGGGCTGGTCCCCCGGCTCCTAATAGAAGTGGACCCTGACCTGCCTATACACCCTGTGCCTGAGGCTGTACCTGCACCTGTGCCTGTGCCTGCGCTTGTGCCTGAGGCTGTGCCTGTGCCTGAGGCTGTACCTGTGCCTGTGCCTGTACCTGTGCTTGGGCCAACTACCCCTGTAGCGCCCCAATCTGTGCCTGTGCAGCAAGCTGCCCCTGTAATAACTGCACCTGGCCCAAGAGATGGTCCCTCTCTGCTATAACAGCCACCAAATCTGGCTGTGCGGGCTGTGCTCTCATGGCTGCCCTCTGCCCTGCCCACCAAACCAAAAATGCACCTGTAACACCGGCGTCGTCCACCGTATCATCAGCCGGTCTCTCCGCGACCCAGACTAGGTCCAATGGCTGCGGAAGAGGTAGTGGTGCCTCTACATCCTCCCTCTGATACTGTGGGAAGGGAGGTTACTCATCCTACCGTAGGCCCAACTGTCGGCGTACCCTCTCTAGGGGAATCTGCTCATGCTCCCCGGGTCTCCGTCCAGCTATCCAGAAGATGTACTGGATCCATCGTAGCTGTGCTCGGGCTCCTCCACGGGGCTGATGGCCTCTGTATGGCCTCCATATAATATCTAGTGTGGTCAGGCCCTCTAACATATGTCTGTAGTATGCGACATCTCACCCTGCGATAACCACTCGTGGCTGGCCCACGACCCCCAACCACCTCTGAAACCCATACCTATACACTGCCTATGGCCCTGGCTACTGGGGCAGCCCTACAGGTCGTAAACACACGATATGCTCATAGGCCCAGCAGTGTAGCAAGAATGTCGAGCATATCCCGAATCACCTCATACGGCGATAGCCCCAGAGCTCTCTGTATAGCTGCACCAAATACACCGGTGCCCATGCATAGCAGGTGTGCTCCTCCACCATCTCATGTAATACTCCCATCAATGCCTGTGGGAAGTGACCTCCCTCTGAGTCTGGGAGGGTGAAGCAGGTGATACCAATCATCATCAGCATGGCAAGCCGTGTCTCCTGTCGATGTGTGCGATACATATCACCGTAGCAGATGCTCGCACTATGGTACGTAATCAATGGGGTTGCATCCCCGAATACCTGTAGGATGTTATCCATCACTGTCTCAGCATCCACCTGGAACACCGCCTCCCATATGATTGGCAGTCTCAGGATGCGATACACATCCTCTAGTGTGACTGTCATCTCTCCAGTCGGGAGATGGAAGACATTGGTTGCCGGATCCCATCTCTCGATGAGGGAAACCATCAGGCTGTGGTCCCTATCCATAGCCCTATATCTCTGGACTCCACCGAGTCCAACCTCCCGCATGACTGCCCACTGCGCTGCAGTCACATGTGGCCGCATCCACCCCAGTAGAGGCGGCATCCGATCCCGCATCGTCAGCTGCTGGCGTGCCTGCAAAAACAACCCACTCCATCAGGCCTACCCTTTCCAAAACAACTACCCAATAACCCCAATATCACTAACCCCACCCAACAAAACACCTACAATATCCCCTTTACCTATCCCACAACCTACCACCTACCCCACTCATACACCACCCGATTACCCCCACCCCAATAACCTTTCCTAGCAACTCTACCTTTTCCCCCTTCACCCCACAAATCTATCCTACCCACCTACAACAAACCAACACAACAAATTTCACACCCTTTCCTCCTACCCATGGTGACCGGTACCGGTCACCCTCGACCGCCATCGGTCCCCCACCCCTTGTCTATCCCCTACTTTTATGCACCGACGTCAGTCGACACATGACCGACGCCGGTCTCTGAACCCACAAATCTAAACAGCTTGTGTGGTGACCGATGCCGGTCGCTTAGTGACCGACATCGGTCACTGTGGGATTTCGGGGCCGGATCGAAAACGGCCCCCAAATCCCCTTTCTTCCTATTTCTACCCATCTACCCAGCCCAATTGCCTAAAAACTCACCCACCCTACCGTTTTGACTCACCTAACATATCTACCCACTCCATTTTACGATTTACCTTCATTTATTCATTATTTTCTCAAATTTTAGATTCCTACCCCAAAACCCACATCCTAGCTAAATTCATCAACTTCACACAAAGAGAGATTTAGAGCCTACCGGTATGACTACACGTCGTCGTGGTGGGATAGGTGGTGGTGGTCCAGCTCCTCTAGCACCTCCTGCTCCTCCAGGCTATGCCATAGCTCCAAATCTCCTCAGCAGGGTCCTCAACCAATCAAACTCTGCCTCCTGATCTCTGGGGCCTACCAATAACTCACTCCCCCACTCAACTAGTGCCAACTCAGCCCAAATACCCAACCCAATCAATTCAAAACTCAGACAAGAAACAAGTTGGCACTCAAATTCACAATGTGAAAATGACACGCCGTATTTTTTCTTTTTATAGGTTTTGACCTCTAACCGATATCGGTTATGGCGCGCCCTAGAAAACCGATATCAGTCTTCTAACCGATAATAGTCATAATTAATCGATATCGGTTACCTACCTAGTTTACCTTAACTCCTGCTCTTCTCCACCGAACTCTATTTTTCACCACATCACCTACCCCTGGCCTTTGCTCAATAGCCTTATTTTGAATTCATTGGCCGCCACCAACCCAAGGCTACCAACCAATCGGCCCGACCCAAGGCCACAACCAACCAATCAGCTCGACCCAAGGCCGCAACAACCCAATCAATCGGCCTGACCCAAGGCCGCAACCAATAACCAATCGGCCCGACCCAAGGCTGCAACCCCAATCGGCCCAACCCAAGGCCGCACCGAACCAATTGGCCCGACCCAAGGCCGCAACCAACCAATCGGCCCGACCCAAGGCCGCACCGAACCAATCGGCCCAACCCAAGGCCGCAACCAACCAATCGCCCCGACCCAAGGCCGCACTAACCAATCGGCCCGATCCAAGTCCGCAACCAACCAATCGGCCCGACCCAAGGCCAATCGGCCCGACCCAAGGCAACCAACCAATCGGCCCGACCCAAGGCTGCAACCAACCCAATCGGCCTGACCCAAGGCTGCAACCAACCAATCGGTCCGACCCAAGGCCGCAACCTAACCAACCAATCGGCCCGACCCAAGGCCACAACCAACCACTCAGCTAACCAATTGGCCCGACCCAAGGCCGCAACCAAACCAATTGGCCCAACCCAAGGCCAACCAACCAATCGGCCCGACCCACGGCCGCACCATTTAAGTACCTCAACTGAAGCCCACAAATTACGATTCTATCCACCCATAATGTAGCTGTTTGTTCAATCGAGCTCACCTGTTCGTGTTTTAGCATGACTAGGATACTTGAATTGATCTGCCACCCAGCTTTGCTTAGACCGAGACCGTGACATTTATCTCAACCAAACTAACCATTTGGTACTGCCGAACATGCCTAAATGTTCCGGTACCTTCCCCGTTATATTCCCTGGAGCTACTTCCTATGCCTTGGATACCAGGATTATATCAGCCTTGTTTGGATAAACTATCGACCTTTGCCTATGAATTGCTTGTTGGCTCTTCAAACCATGTACCTTGGTCGCACTACTACATTTTAACGTGCGTCGGCTTCCTTGTACTTACCCCACCATCTTACCAGCATCTCACCATCATTTACCCTTTATCAACCCTATCCCTGATTTCATGTCGCCTCCATCTGTGATAGACTTGAGGGGGATTACCTATACCCTTAACTGGGGCAACCACTTTTTATTATTGTCAGTGCAGCTTTAAAATACAAGCCACATGACAACAAGGGGCAAATGTAGACACCAAATTTGGGTCTTACGATGCCCTGTACCCCGTATCTCATCCCGCAACCTAACCCTACCTCACCACCTAAACCTTACACACCTAATGATTTATTAATTACCTTATAATTAATAAATCCACATCTCCAACCCCGTCACCTCATCTCGCCACCTCACCGTGACCTAGCCCTAACCCTAAACCAACCTAATTAAGACCTATGACTTGGTCCAGACCCACACCCATGACTCATTACCCATCACCCGCACCAAAACGAGCCTAATAATGACTTGACCAAGCCCACAACTGATCCCTCGGGAGAAAAGGAGGGAAAGATGGCTATTTTACTAAAAATAGCCACTTTGACCTAACCGACATCGGTTCCTACTCGACCACCATCGGTTACGTAACCACCATCGGTTCCCTGTTAATGACCTCCCCCAACCAAAAAGAAAGGATCCGGAATTCATTTGGCAGGAGAAAGAGAAGTGAAACAAGTAGAAGAGGTTGCAGAGAAGAGGATCGAGCCCAAGACTGTAACTGAGCAACTGGATCACTGTCACACTCGTCCAAGCATTGGAAAAGACTGAGGATAGCCTCATCAGCTCACTTTCCAATACCGGATCATCCCAACTAAGCCTTACTGTCGCCACCACATTCCTTGGACCTGTATCTTCATCAGGAACTAGTAAGTAGTATCTTGTAGTTCTTTGTTATCATTTGCTTTAATTCGTATTAAAAGGGGAACTGACCACCTTCGAAAGGAAGTCTAATATTTCCTGGGCCTAAGGCAGTTCCCTCACTTATTGTCTAACTAAGATCTGGTGGTCTTGTATTCTTACTTACAGGTAGTCCTTCCTAGACAAAAAGGAGTTCTTCACAATCGATCTGATCTCTCTACGGTACGCGCACACCTTCCCAACACTCAACAGGTATTATACTACCTTATCCAATGAGTTTTCCATGACCAAATTGGGTTTACTTCACTACTTCCTTGTGATTCAAATTACTCAATCTGACTTAGGGATAATCATTTCTCAACCCAAGTATGTCATTGATTCGCTTGTTAGGTTTAATATGGATTATTATAATCCATCTCCCACTCCCTTCCTTTCTAGAGTCAAGCTAGTATCTGATTTCTCTACTTCCTTAATTGATGGTACCCTTTATCGCCAATTGGTTGGGATCTTGATCTACTCAACCCATACCAGACCGGATTTATTGTATTTTATTGTTATTGTATCTATATTTATGCAGTAACCTCATGATTTGTATTGGAAAGGAACTAAGTCGATTCTTCATTATGTTAGAGGAACCTACACTAATGACATTCACAACTTTGGGGGATAGATCTATACTTGGTTTGATAAATAGATTTTGATTGGGTCAGTGATCTAAGTCATTAAAATCTACCTCCAGAAATAACTTTTCTCTTGGTTTGGGTCTTGTTAGTTTGTCAAGTAAGAAGAAGAATGTGATTTCTATATCTCTTATAGAGGCATAATACATGGGATTAGTCAATGTTTCCACCAAAGCTATTTGATTACAGTGGTTTCTAACAGAGTTTGGTATTAGTTCAAGAAACCTACCATCATCTATTGCAACAACCTTAGCCCAATATACATCTATAGAAATTTGGTTCAGCATCAACAGATGAAGAACATTGAGATACACCTGCACTTCATCAGGGGTTTGATTCTTGGAGATATCATTTATTTACAATACTTCTAGACATCATGTTAGATTGTAGATATTTTTACAAAACCCTTTACTAAAGCTAAGTGTCTTCACTTGCACTCACTACTTGGGGTGGGGTATATTGCTACAATACATCTACTTCAAGATTTGTATTCCTCTTATCCTCTTATTCTTCTAGAAAGGTTTCTATTTGTACATGGGTACCTCATTAGACCTAGTTCTTGGGACCCATATGACGCATCCCTCTTAGTTTATTTAGGGGAGTCTTTTATCCTTATAAGTGGACTTTTTTCCCCTTGGATTTTCTTCTATTACTTGGGATCCTTATTGTACATGTGTATCTCATCAGGCATAACTTATGGGACCCATTTTTCTTTTTTCTTGACATGCCTCATCCTAAGCTTTATTGAATGGGGAGTTTTGGTGTGATGGGGTATCATTTACCTTTAATTTATTTATTAGGTTAATTACCCTTACCCATGGTGAGTCATCTCACTTAGGTGATTCATATGTCTTCAATGAGTCATTAGGGAGTTATATGAGGTATGATAGATTATTTCATAAAATTTGGCATATACTTCAATGTGTCATATATAATATGTTGGTTACATTCCATTCTTATATTGTAAATACCCTCTCCTATTTTGGGGGTATGACAAGTCTAGACATGGGAGTTCCACAACACTCTTGTAGGTACTTTTCATTTTTTATTTATGAGAATGAGTAGACCATTTTTTGTATGCACAATTTCCTTGAGATGTTATTATTTCTAATTACTTCGATTTCTTCAGTTTTCATTTAGAGTGAAAAAATTTCAATGTGAACGCATTCTCAATGATCTTCATGCCCTCTTTCACACATTAAATTTAAATTTTTCAAGTTAAAGTTTGATTTCCTATATTATGGACACTGACTATACTTTTTTCTCTACATGTACTCAGCTTGGACAAACAAACACAACCAGAACAAATAAAAATTCCTAGCACAAACATAAGGTAGACTGAGAAAATGAGAAGTGTGTCTACACACTCAGGTAAATTTTCCTTTAAGCATGAAATTTTCAATTCCATACTTAAAGTGAGGGGTAAATTTAGACACTCATTTTAGTAATTCATGTCTTGCAACAACAAAAATCTTACAACACTCTTACACTAGCCCATACATACTCAATTTGACAAATTATGTTATCCCTAGCTATATCTCACTCATTATTTCTTACACACATAACTACTTGTTCACATAATGGTTATAATAATCCATCAAATCAAGCTACAATCTCACATATTACAAATCTATCTTTCAAATCACCCACACATGTATCTGGGACCATAACGCACAAAAAGCACCATAATTTCCATACAACATGGGCTAACCTGGTCACTTTGGTTCCTCTTCCCCCAACGATAATTTTCTTAATTTGAATCCCTTTGGTACACCTCTAATCATCCTCATCTAAGTTTATCAAATCCATAACACATATATAAGAAATTTATTCATCTCCCATTAGAGAAGACATTATATCTACTTGAATCCTATAACACCCATTAAAACAACCCACTTGAGACCCAAGAACAACCTAGGATTAGTTAGGAAAATTATGGAATAATTTTTTTAATTAAAAGAATCTACAACCAGGTTACAAGACAACAATTGTCATTAACAGGTTTCTGGAACAAATAAAAATTTACTAGAACATACTTTTATTTTATTAACAATTATTATAGGTCACAAGATCCAAAATCTAGGGTTAGAAGTTTCAAAAAGGTTCAGAGGGTAATTCCTCACCATGCCCACTCTCTAACAGTCTTAAATATTCAACTTGATTTTTCTCATACTTAACAGCATTCAAAATTTCCTAAATCATTCCCATTGGATAGGAAATTTCCTCACCTTTCATTGATATAAAGAAGTCCTCCTAACTCCTCATATTTTCAAGTTATGGGCCGGCAGGCCTTGGGGTGAAAATTTTTCCCAAGAGCTGGGCCTGCATGCCCAGGGGAGAAAATTTTCCCCAAGGGTGGGTTGCGAGGCCACAGGGAGAAATATTTGCCCCAAGGGCAGGTCTACAGGCCGCGTGGACAAGAGACATTTTCCCAAAGTTTCCGTTGCATAGGGCGCTCAGCTAACATTGTGGATCCACAAGTTCACAAGGGACACGTGGCGCTCCCTAAGCGCAACGTGGGGAAAGTCAGGGCGGCGGGGGCAGCGAAAATGATTTAATGCCCAAAGGTAAAAGTGGTAAAATTCACCCGTGCCTCCACACGAGCCTCACAAATGCCACGTGGTAGCTCTTGATTGGCTCCATGGGAAAGTTGGGGCGGGTGGGGAAAAGAAAATTTTTCCTAAAATTTTCTGAAAACATAAAAGGCAAATAGGAATCCGCTCCTCTGCCGATGCCTCGCGATGACACCACGTGGCAGCTCCTTATTGGCTATGGGCCGGCGGAACAATGGGAGAAAATTTAGAAAATTTTCCCAGAAATTTATTTTGAAGCACTAAGTAAAAATAAGAACCACCCCTCCACCAATGCCTCGTGGTGCCACGTGGCACCTCTGATTGGCTACGGGCGGCGGGAGTGGTCGGGAAAATTAGGAAACTTTTCCAAAAAAAATTTCCAAAAGCGCTAAGTTAAAAATGAGGATCCACCTATCCGCCAACCTCATGGTGACCTCATGGCAGCCTCTAATTTGTTGCGGGATGGTGGGGGTGGCAAAGAAAATTTAGGAAAATTTTCCCAAAAATTTTCCTAAGTCCCAAGGGAAAAATTCAGGGCCGCGGGCAGGCCAAGGAAATTTTTCCTAAAATTTTTTCTTATGCCAAGTGAAGAAAACTTTAGAAGGCCATAACTTTTGATAGAGGGCTTGGTTTTGGGAAAACAAGGACTTTTTATGGAAATCTCTTGATGTCCTCTTTACTCAAGATCATTAATTTTGGATTTTGATAAAGTTTAAGGGGTCAAGTTTGAAGAAAACGATCTGCAAGCTTTTACAGTGCAAACTAGTAAAAAATTAACTTTATAAAATTTGTTCAATTTTGTCAATCTTCTTCCTCTTCAACATGTCAAATAGACATGGAGAATTGTTCTTAGGTGGTTTTAGGATAAGTTTTTGAGGTATATATATTTGATTGAGTTCCAATTTGAAATTTTATAACTTTGACAACAAAACGACTGTGAAATCGGTTTGAGCCTGATTTTGCCTAAGTTTTGAAAGATTTCTTTTAAGTATTTTAGTTTCTAATTGAACTCATTTATATCCTGACATGTTCAATTTTAATGTTTCATTATTATTTCTTGGATTGCAGGTTCAGTTTGTGCATTTTAGATTAAATAAATTGCCAGTTTGAAAATACAAAAGCAGAGATCAAATTTCTAAAGGGTTTACTTATCATTTTCTTCTTCCAAGTATTAGAATCACGTTCCAATTCTAATCTAATACATTTAGTTGATTCAATTCAACTATCAGAAGAGCCAAAATACAAATTCTGATTTCCAATTTTCACATATTTCGAAAGACAGAGTTACATATACTTCCTTCATACATATTCCTCATTTCAATTTTCCAATCAAAGATTACAAATCACAATTTAGATGATTAAATTTCAATACAATGATGCAATTTGAGTAAAGGTAGTGCAATCCTTTATTGATTTCAATTATACAACTTTAAATACTTTTCTTTCAATTTCTTCAATTTCATCATAACATAACACAATTTCTTGCTTCCAAATGAACGGAACAGAGTATATATATGTATCTTTCACATTTTCAATATACAACTTTTACAAATCAATACAACATATCCTTCCATTACAAATAACATTTACAAGTTCATCCACTTCAAAGTGGGAAGGGTTACAATGAGATTTCATCTCAACATGGAACTGTTCAAACTGTCTTTCTTCTCAGCTCCAAAACATCAACATGCATACTTCTCATTCTCCCAAATTGTGATCACAACAAGAGGTAGGGGAAAGACAAAACTCTCCACCCAACCAGGACATCCAATGAAGAGGAGAAGCCATCCTTCATCATTGGCCCCCAAGCCCCAACCAAAATGCAATAAAATATGTGATCCAACTCATGGCAACAACAGGGTTCCACAAACACACAAACAATATTTTCACAATAAAACATAGTCCAAAATAGAATGTAGTTTACAACTACATTAAAGCATGAAAAAATTTATTGAGGCATCATCTAACAAGTTAAAGGAGCAAGAAACTATGGGGGATGTTTCTTATGCCTCCCAAATGGGGAAATGGGTATCACCACCTGAATTACAAACCACAAAAAAAATAGAATATCAAATCCCTAACATTCCTTATGCCTCCCCCAAGTACCCCTAATTCCTCACATTTCCTTATGCCTCCCTAACCTCTTATGGCACCCCATAACGGAGTAAATAAATGCAAGCTATTTCTTTGTAAGGTGGAACCCCAATCCCAACTCCCTCCACCCTTATAGCTCCCTAAAACACACTTGTGCCTCCCACAAAATAAACCCCATAGTCTTCTCCTACACCATTCCTATGCCATCTACCCAATAACCCACAACATATCAACAAACATTCACAAATTCATACATTTACATAAATAAAAGAAGAGTCATTTCAAGAGCCAAGCTCTTACCTCTCCATGATGGAGTTTGTCCCAAGTTCCAAAACAAAGTTGTTTCCAGGAAAACAATCCAAAAATCAACCAAACAACAAGCATGCAACAATCTTCAACACTTCTCCAAAAGCAAGAGCTCCCAAAACAACAAAGAAATTCACCCAAGAAATGAAGTCTCCCAAAAGTTAAACAACCCAAAACAAGGCAAGCAATTCTAATTTTATAGAAGAGGGAAGAGAAGAGGATGAGGTGGGTCCATGTAGGATGCCACATCACACATCCTCAACCCCAAACAAAATTCAACTTCATTCTTCAATGCATAATAAATAGGTGGGTGAATAATATGACAGATTTACTTACACACTCAAACAAGTCCACACCCCATAAGGACTGAAATTAAATCATGTAAGAAAAGTGTAATTAAAACCTACAATTTGTCTTCCCAAAATGCATTATAAAAGTCTAAATTTAACCCTCCAACCATAGGAAAGGTTGGTATGTAAATTTAAGAGGTATGGGACAAGTTTAACTTGTCCCACAAGCCTCCAAAATCATCCTCCAAGGACAAATTCGAATTTCCAAGAAGGTGGAGTGTTTCACACTCAAAAGTTAACTTACACATCACTTACACATCTCTTACAACACTTTAATTCAAGGCCAACAACTCTATTAATTAATTTCTTATGACATATTTTAATTAATTAACTAAACAACATGATTACTCACAATATTTATACACCATTAAATAAATAATGAAAGGGGTAAGTGCACCACAAAATAAACACATGTACAAAAATTAAACAAAAGGGACCAAAATAAAATAGAAAAACATAAAATCCCTTGGTCACATTTAAAGGTGATCCCCCCATGGGAATCCCTAACACTAACAAACACACACACACACAAACAAAACTAGTTGCCATGGTGACCTTGTTGAATTCATCTAGAATTCCAATGTGGTTGGTCTCCAATCCCCCGATGTTTGTTGTGATATTTTTAACCTACAAAAATACAAATACCTCCTTCGGCCTTGTGGCCATATCAAAACATTTAAAAATAATATAAATATAATTTCAAAATCATCAATATATATATGAATCACAACAACATCCAGACAATCAACAATATCACTTACAATTTCATCAGCAACTATATAATCATCAATTTTAAATTCAATTTTCTCGGTCTACTCAATATATCCAAATATCACATGTCCTAACAATATATATATATAACCATGTCCAACATCATGTCAACATCTATATAAAATGTCTCTAACAATCATCATGCATCATATATGAATCAGAGTCAACAATAATCCATGATCTGACATCTAACACCATACTAAATCAAAACTATAATAATGTCCATAATATAGTCAGCAGTATCAGGATCAATATCAAAAGTGTCGAAGGGAAGTGGGCACTACATCCCCCTCCCCTTAGACTCGACTTCCTCCTGGAATTCACTGGAAAGAGAGATAGGAACAAATGAAATAGAAAAAGGATCACTCCATTATGGGATTGCTTGCTTCAAACAAGTGTGGGTCTACATAACCTAAGTTTGGTCCAATTTAATTCAGCAAGATGAAGGGAGATTGCAAGGGATGAGCTCTAAAATTTTTGCATGCAAGGCTACGAACACTTAAATCTAGAGAGTAATTTTATGATATCAACCAAGATACCACACATAATAATATAACATGAAGAGTTCAAAAGAGTCTTAAGAGTAACCACCAAGTAGAGGAATAATAAGGATAATTCCATGAGTTTGAGAATGACCACATAGTTTCCCAAGGAATACAACATACTAAATTAATAAAAGTTAAGGTTTCTACACGTTTAAGCCATGATTTCAAGGTTCGTTGTCTAGACAAGGCTAGCAAAAATCAACTATGACCAAATTTGCACAAGGAACAAGTCTACTCAAGGTCCCACAATTTAAGGATCACACAGGATGAGGTTAATCAACAAGGACACCTAAATCAGCAAAACATTTAAAATCAAGGAACTATTCCAGGAAAGCACTTCTATAACTCAAGAGGGTACAATTAACTTTTCATGGTAATAAAAGTGAAGTCAAGACCACAAGTTTTCCTATAGTCTAATTTTTACACTTTTGTTTTAAGAATTGAACACACCATACCAACCAAATCTAAAGAATTCAACCATTTAGCTATATATATCTCCCCTAGCAACTAACATATCAATACAAGTACCATACATTATAGCACAATGGGATTTATTTATCTTATGTCCTACTCAAGCTCGGAATAACCATAAAGAGAGCACAAGAAACACCAAGGACCACTCAAGGTTGCTAGGGAGAAGAACAAGTAAAACGGGGTCCAATTAATATGTAAGGGTGTATCGTATCAAAAGTGAATAACATCATCTTGCACTTTCCATCATAATGGAAAAGGGGAAACAACAACAAGGTGACCCAAGAAAATATAAAGAAAAGAATACTTCCTGAAGTTATTTTATATCCTTAACATATGTTTCCTTAAAATTAAAATAACTTAGGTCCCCAAGGACAAGACAACACACAAGGAGGTTGCTTCTCAAACAACAGATAAGTCTCAATCCAAAAGGACCACAACTCACATTCATCGAGCTACGGGACGATAAGGGTATGATGACCCAAAAATCCCACAAGAAAGGCACATAAATCTATGAACAAGAAGTACTGAGCAACTAGAACACATCACTATCCACCATGTGTTTCACAATTTCAGGTAGGCGAAAAAACTACAGGTTCAACTATACATTGCACTCAATACACATAAATCTTACTTATTTTATAACTCAACTAATTAAGTCAAAAGTTGTAGTTTTCTTTTTTTTTCCTAGCACATTCCTTTACAAGTTTTCTTAATTAAAATATTCCTTTTTTTATTCTAATATGACACGCTTGCATTATAAGGATCACCACTAAGATGGCCATGATATCTCACCATTTTAGATAGGCAGACAAACAAAATATTTTTTTTACTCCTAGGGGAGGTAGATGGACAATTTTTTTCCTTTTCTATTCTTCTACATGGTTTTTTAATTCCTTCTATTATTCTACCAAGGTTAAAACAAGGACCATTTCCTCTTTCTATGTTCCAGTTTATTTGTTAAGCTTCAAGGCCAAATCTCCTCAATTACAGTTTTATGATGTTTGGGTGAGTCAATTTTTCAATTAAAAAAATTAATGAGAAGGAATGGTAAACATATCACACTATTACTTTTATGGGAGAGAGAGGTAATTCAACACATCACATTTTTAATTCTAAGGAAATAAGGGACGTTCAACATAGAAAGCACATTATTAATTTGGTAAGAACTAGGAAACAATCAACCAACATGGATCACAACAATATTTCAAGATTTTTCCACTAATTACAAGTATCATAAAACATTCCTAGTGGGTTTCTACAAGTTCTCAAAAGAAGTTACAAGGAAGACCCATTAAGGAAGCATAATTACTTTTACTGATCTACTAGGGTTTAACACTATTTGTTGTTTTGGCGAAAATATTTTACTCACCTAATAAGACAAGGAAAGTTTTCAAATCTACACCCATATTACCACAGGATACTTCCAACCAAGCAATCAAAATGACAAGGAAATATTTTAGCTATAAGAACACCACATACTCATTAGAAGTATCAAATGTAATTAGACAATCAACCATCTTATTCAACATGGCTTTACGACCAAGAGTTACAGTTTCGCAAGAGAATCACATTATAAAATACCACCAAGATTAAATTATCAAGGTCTAATTACACTATCATCACCAACTTCATGGTCCAAAAGACTCAAAGCATCCATAAGTGTCTCCACATAATCCAAAATTAATAGGTTGTAAAGTATTATTCATAGTAACAAAAAAATTTAAGGAAAGGGTAGACTTATTTATAGGTCAAGAGGGCAAACAGACACACTTAATTTACACACAATACTCAAATGGGATTAAATCTAACCATAATTACCAAGATGCATACAATCCTCAAGTCGCTACTTAATATAATGAAATGAGGAACTCTTGATAAAACTTAGCATGCCATCGAAGAGAAGCCACTACCAGACAAACACTTTTCCACTAACATCCACAACCAGCCAAAAGTAAAATGATCCCACCATAATTCATCAACCCACAATTAAACACCTCTACTCCGATGAGGTTCAAGCTCTTAGCGAATTGTAAGAGAATCACCACCACTACTAACAGGATGCCAACTAGAATGCACAACACTATGAACTATCTTCCCAACAAGGTCGAGTAATGAAAAGGTCACTCTAAGATCCTAGATACACTCAAGGTTCCATGCATCTAAAACCAAGGCATAACTTTAAGCACCTAAGAGGACATTCAAGACACCTAGGGTGTACCCCCATACGAAAAAAAAAGTATGAATACAAGTAGCATAGAACCAGCTCATCATCATGCAAGAATAAATCCACATAACATTTAGCTAAGTAGCCAACAACATAACGAGCTCCGAGTCACCAATCCAAATAAAGCCCAAGAAATATTTCCAATCAAGGAAAGTGGCTAAGTAGCCACATTTCAATGTCTAAAAATTCTCACAAAAAAATATAAATAACTAGAAGAGCCTCAGAGCTTCTCAATCCAATCATAAAATAAGATGTTGGTCCTTGATAAAATGACACAAGTTTACGAATGTAAAATACAAAATGTTAACATCACATTCACTTCGCAGCCCTTCATGGCTGCCAATAGGGGTACTCTTCCTCAAGGTCAATTCTAAGGACACATGTGTAGGATTGGGTCATAAACTACACCCAGACTTAATTTCCACTCTCCCATATGGGTAACAAAATGAAAAACTGACAACCAGACCAACTTTCCTAACTACTAAAGGAAGGAAGCTCTAAGCAACTTCTAAATAACTCTTCCCAACCCTAGGACACAACCACTATTGTCTAACCACAAGATTCACACCATACAATTTATCATTCCAACAACTCCAATAAGGAAGGGTCTCAACAAAGGGCTTAACGCATCATACAATTAAATCAAGTTTTAGGACTTGTAAAACAACACATTTTCAAAGGGGAACCAAGTTTCCACTACACTAGAAGTTCACAAAAATCAATTTAATTTGACATTCTTAGTTACTCAGGTTTAGAAAAAATGCCACTGAGCGAGTACAAAAATTCAAACAACTTATTATTTTATTATTATTTTAATTTTGGTAGTTCAAATGAACAAATTAATGTAATATTTCTTCATACGCATTTCTTTTTCAATTTTCAAACAAGTTTGTTTTCTTAGATTCAAAAGTGTGCTAGGTTTATAGTTCATGTATCAAGTTTTCTAGTGTGCCCAAGGGTCTAAGATTTGAACCCATGGCTCTGATACCAAGTGTAACACACATTAAAAGAACCCACTTGAGACCCAAGAACAACCTAGGATTAGATAGGAAAATTATGGAATATTTTTTTTTATTAAAAGAATTTACAACTAGGTTACAAGGTAACAGCTACCACTAACAAGCTCCAAAACAATACAAATCCACTAGAACATAATTTTATTTTATTAACAATTATTAGACGTCATAAGGTCCAAATTTTAGGGTTAGAATTTTTAATTAGGTTCAAAGGGAAATTCCTCACCATACCCATTCTCTAACAGGCTTAAGTTTTTAACTTGTTTTTTCTCACACTTAATGAATTCAAAATTTCCCTAAATCACTCCCATTGAATAAGAAATTTTCTCACCTTTCTATTGATATAAATAATTCCTCCTAACTCCTCATATTTTTCAAGTTATGGGCCGGTGAGCCTTGGGGTGAAAATTTTCCCCAAGGGCAGGTTTGCGGGCCCAGAGGAGAAAATTTGCCCCAAGGGCGGGTTGGTGGGCCGCAGGGAGACCTTGGGAAAATTTTTACTACACAGGGAAATAATCACATTTTTTCTCATGTTCCTGTGGGTCCACAAGTCCACAATGGACACATGGCGCTCCCTAAGGCAGCGCGGGGAAGGGCGGGGAAAGGCGGGGCAGCGGGAGACATTTTCAAATTCTCCCACACGTGGAGAAAATTTGACTTTGCACCCGCACTCCCACGATACTGCAAATTACACATGGCATCTCCTAACCCAACTTGGGGAAGGTAGGGAGGTGGGGAGAAAATTGACTTAAAGCCCCGAAGGACTAAGAGGGTACATAGACCCGCGCCTCCGTCGACACCTCGCGATGCCATGTGGCAGCCCCTGAATGGCTGCGGGCTGGCGGAACAACGGGGAAAATTTGGAAAAGTTTCCAAAAAAAAATTAAGACATGAAATACAAAAAGGTATCCATTCCTCTACCAAGTCCTCGTGATGCCACGTGGCATCACCTGATTGGTTACGAGCCGAAAGGGAAAGTTTGGAAAATTTTCCGAAATCGCTAAGTTCATAAGAAGATCCACCCCTCCGCTGTCACCTCATGGTGCCATGTGGTAGCCTTTGATTGGCTATGGGCTTGCCGGGAGGTGGAGAAAACTTGGAAAATTTTCCAAAAATTTTCCTAAGCCCCAAGGGAAAAATTCAGGCAGCAAGCCCGCCAAGGAAATTTTTCCCGAAATTTAACGTAAGTGAAGAAAACTTCAAAAGGCCATAACTTTTGATTGAGAGCTCAATTTTGGGAAAATGAGGAATTTTTGGAAATCTCTCAACATCCTATTTGCACATAAATCATTAATTTTAGATTTTGATAAAGTTGAAGGGGTCAATTTTAAGAAAACAGCCTACAGGATTTTACAACACGAACTGGTAAATTTTAACTTGTTAGATCTGTTCAATTTGGTCTCCCTCCTCTCTCAACATGTCAAATAGACATGGAGGATTGTTCCTAAATGGATTTAAGGATTCAATTTTCAATTTGTCTAAATGATTTGTAATTTGAACATTTCCGTTTCTTGACAAAAAATGGCTGCAAAATGGTTTGAGCCTAATTTTGCTAAGTTCTGACATATTTACATAAGTGTTTTAGCCCAAATTGAATTCATTTACATGATAACATGTTCAATTTTAATGTTTCATTTTTATTTCTTGAATTGTAGGTTCAAACTGTTCATTTTAGATAAATTATTTTCTAGGATGAAATACAAAATAGAGATCAGTTTCTACAGGATTTATTTATCATTTTTCACCTTCCAAGTATGGAGATTCATTTCCAGTCCAGTATAATACATTTAAGTGATTTAATCAAACCATTTAAGAGCTAAAATACAAAGTCTGATTTCAAATTTTAACATATTTCAAAACAACAGAGTTACATATATTTCCTTCATACGTATTCCTCATTTCAATTTTCCAAATAGAGATTTCAAATCACAATTTGATTATCAATTTCAATACAACAATGTAAATTGGTAAAGATAGTGCAATCTTTTATTGATGTCAAATATACAACTCTACATTCTTCAATTTTTTGAATGCAAATAACAGATTTCAATTTCTTTCTTTCAAATGAACATAACAGAGTATATATATCTTTCACATTTTGAATTTACAACTTTCCTAACTCAATACAAAGTATCCTTCCATTACAAATAAAATACAGATCATCCACTTCAAAATGGGAAGGGTTACAATGAGATTTCATTTCAGATGGAATTGTCAAACTGTCTTTCTCCTTTTCTCTAGAACAGCAAAATGAATTTCTCCTTTTGGATCATAACAAAGGCAAGGGAAAGGAAATGATCTCCACCCAACCAAGACATCCAATGAAAAAGAGAATCCATCCTTCTTCATTGGCCCCCAAGCCCCAACCACAAAGCAATAATAGATGTGATCCAACTCATGGAAACAATAGGTTTCCACAAAACATACACATAGCATTTTCATAATAAAAAACAGTCCAAAACATAATGTATTTTTTACAACTATAATAACACATGACAAGCAATACTAAGGCTTCACCAAGAAAGTCAAAGGAGCAAGAACTATGGGGGATGCTTCTTATGCCTCCTAAATGGGGAATTGGGTATCATCACTTGAATTACAAATCACCAAAAAAAATAGAACATCAAATCCCTGAAATTCCTTATGCCTCCCCTAAGTACCCATTATTCCTCACATTTCCTTATGCCTCCTCAACCTCTTATGGAACCCCATAACGAGTAAATAAATGCAAGCTATTTCTTTGTAAGGTGGAACCCGAATCCCAACTCCCTCCACCCTTATAACTCCCTAAATCACAATTGTGCCTCCCACAAAATAAACCCCATAGTCTTCTCCTACACCATTCCTAGGTCATCTACCCACAGCCCAAAACAATAACAAACATACCAGCATTTACATATTCATAAATGAAAAAGAAGAGCATTTTGAAGAGTCAAGTTCTTACCTCTCCATGATGGAGTTTGTTCCAAGTTCAAAACAGCAAGTTCCTTCCAATGCAAGTAGTCCAAAAAAACAACCCAACATAAGCATGCAACAATCTTCCAAACACTTCTCCAAGCAAGAGCTCCCCAAAACAGCAAGAAAATTCACCCAAAAGAATTCTCCCAAAAGTGAAGCAACCCAAAACAAGACAAAGAATTCAAATTTTATAGAGGAGGGAAGAGAAGAGGATGATGTGGATCCATGTAGGATGCCACATCACACATCATCAACCCTAAACACAAAGTCAACTTCATTCTCCAATGCATAATAAATAGGTGGGTGAATAATATTACATATCTACTTACACACTCAAACAAGTCCATACCCCATAAGGAATGAAATTAAATCATGTAAGAAAAGTGTAATTAAATCCTATAATTTATCTTCCCAAAATTCATTATAAAAGTCTAAATTTAACCCTCCAACCATAGGCAAGGTTTAATATAAATTTAAGATGTATGGGACAAGTTTAACTTGTCCCACAAGCCTCCAAAAATAAATTCGAATTTTCAAGAAGGTGGAGTGTTTCACACTCAAAAGTTAACTTACACATCTCTTACAAAACTTTAATTCAAGGCCAACAAATCTATTAATTAATTTATTATGACATATTTTAATTAATTAACTAAACAATATAATTACTCACAATATTTACACACCATTAAATAAATAATGAAAGGGGTAAGTGCACCACAAAATAAACACATGCAAAAATTAAACAAAAGGGACCAAAAATAAAAGAAAAACATAAAATCCCTTGGTCACATTTAAAGGTGATCCCCCCCATGGGAATCCCTAACACTAACAAACACACACAACAAAAAATTAGTTTCCATGGTCACCTTGTTGAATTCATCTAGAATTCTAATGTAGTTGGTCTCCAATCCACCGATGTTTGTTGTTATATTTTTAACCTGCAAAAATACAAATACCTCCTTCGGCCTCGTGGCCATATCAAAATGTCAAAAATAATATAAATATAATTTCAAAATCATCAATATATATATGAATCACAACAACATCCATACAATCAACAATATCACTTACAATTTCATCAGCAACTATATATTCATCAATTTTAAATTCAATTTTCTCGGTCTACTCAATATATCCAAATATCACATGTCCTAACAACATCCATAATTATATATATAACCATGTCCAACAGAATGTCAACATCTATATAAAATGTATCTAACAATCATCATGCATCATATATGAATCAGAGTCAACAATAATCCATGATCTGACATCTAAAACCATACTAAATCAAAACTATAATAATTTCCATAATATAGTCAGCAGTATCATGATCAATATAAAAAGTGTCGAAGGGAAGTGGGCACTACAACTCCTAACATTTTGATGAGCAAGCAATAAGAGAAATCACAAGCAAAGTTACTCTAATACTCCGTTGATCTTAATATACCATGCATCTCCTTATAGGGTATTCATTCACTAAAATATACAAGCACAAAAGACACATCCTCTCAATTCAAGCTAGGGAAAAGGTCAAGTATAATCACATTGTTGTAAGGTCATGGTTATCAATATGGTTCCGTACATTCTATATATCAAATGCTAAGTGAGAATGATGTGCAGTTTGATTCCACTTCGAAGTAGTAGTGATATTGGAAGTGCAAAGGAGTGTTCATAGCCTAAATAATGTTTTTTTATAGGAATTCTTCACCATATAGGGCTTTAAAGATTCAATCAGCTACACAATAAGCATCACATAGTATTAAAGGTCCAAATTATAGATAGAAGTGATTTAACAAAAATATATCTTTTTGTAAAACCCTAATTATAAAGTAATTAATAAAAACAATGAAGTACAGTTGCTAAGTATGATATGAAACAACCAATAAGAAAGTAAATATGAAACCCTAAGTGTAAGAGAGAGAGGAAAGGACTTAGCTAATTTTTTCTTCTTCTAAAATTGATGTGGACTGGGGAAATTGATGAACAAAGAGGGCAGACCATCGTAATTGTGCACTGTAAAATATAGCACTGTCAGATGAGGTCAGATTAGGGTGCCTTTACTAGAGTGAGGGCGCATGGGCGTTAGAGACCTTTTTTGGGCACCCATGATTGTGAAAATTCTCATAATATGATTTCTACAGTGTCACAAGAGTGTTGTTAATATTCATTATTGGTCACTTGTATGTCACACTTTGATCATTGAATATTCCTATAACCTGGAAAACCCACAAAACTGCATCAAATCTAGAAAAAATGATGCAATATGGGGATATGAACTGACCCCAGTGGTCACCTGACTAAGTGAGCTTACAGTTGAGCATTTCACTACATCTCAAACTCCATGTAGTTTTTGTGAGTGTGTGTGATGATTGTGCCCTAAGATGCACTTGTGCAAGTTACACTTGATAGCGAGCTAGATCTAGAATGTAACAATGTATAACATGTGTGGATGGAATAATGAACTTCCCCTTTCATATACACTATATATGTAGAAAATTCATTCCCTTGTCCCTTGTATAGATGTTATATGGATGCCTTTGAGTGCTTTGGATGCCTTTGGATGCAAGCTTAGGTAATAGTAGTAATGTTTAGTGCTTGGGTCCTTTATTTTGATCACATAGCTATGTATTTCTATGATTCCCTTGGTTGAATTTCATAATTGATAGTTGTAAGGCTAAGCCATAAGAAAATAATATTCCCAAAGATAAAATAGGCCCAAAAAGAGTGAGTAAGGTGGAAAGAGGTTAGGGGCACCCAGAGGGGAAGAGGGCACCTGGGCGCTGGCATCCTGGCTGAGCGCTAGTGTCAAATGTCATAAAAGATAAGTAAGTTAAGTTTTGATTGGGTTGTAGGGTGTGTAATACCAAATAGAAAATAAAAAACATAGAAAAGAGGACAAAGATAGTTGTCAATTACTAGTTTTCTCTCTTAGGAATCATATAAATGCTAGTATGTGTTTAGGACCTAGAAATGTATCAAAATGTGTGATTTTGTGTCTACATTTTTCCCCACTTTATGTTTTTGAGTGAATATTAGATAACATAAAGTAGTTAGAAGATGTGTACCTTTGTTTCTTGTAGAGTGTGATGGAAATAGCATGCCGAAGAAACAAGTGAAGCGTGAAGTGATTGGAAAATAAAGCATGGAAACTAGGAAAGGAAAGTGACCCTAGGGGTGAAGCATATGCATTGTACCATGTTGTACCTATTGTTGTGCTTGTTTTTTTAGCTTGTGAATATTTCTTCTTGTAAGGAAAAACCTACAAAAGAAGAGAAATAATGTAGTTAAAGTCTCATATATGATAAATCAGATAAAAATGTGCATAAGTATGTAAAAGTATGTAAAATTGTGTAACAGAAAGTGTGCGGCTGATGTAAAAAAGTGTAAAAGGATAAAAATGTGTCCTGAAATGCTATGTAGAATGATTTTTTAGGAAATCTCATGCCAAGAGTGAGTTTTTTAGGCAATCTCACACCAAGAATTAATTTTTTGGGTGATCTCAAGCCAAGTACAAGTTTTTTTGGTGATTTCATGCCACGACAGAAAAGTGTTGGGGAGAGAGGTCTAGTGTTACTATCCTTCCATGACTACTTCCCAAATAAGCACCACTGTAGATGGTACGTCTTAGTTTATTCCAGTTGTCCTGATAGTTCCAAATGTACTGATTATTTCGATTGAAATGGAGATACAATGCATTTTGTTGTTGGAGGATTGTGTTTGTACTATAAAAAATTACTTTGAAGACTTATCTAAACTACATTGATCTAATAAACTAAATATGTGTACACCAAGGGCATAGGCGCCAAGGGGAGTTCAAGAGTGGCAAGGCACTATTGTCTGAATCTAGGCACTGGTTTCTATACTATGCTGAAAACCCAAGTCAGATTATAGGTCATTTTCTAATTATATGGCTGCTTTGTTATTATATTGTGTAGGCTTGTAATGTAGCTCTGAGATGTTGTATGGGGTGACTGATTCACCCAATGTATGCCCCCCTCATTTGGGGATCATGTGATACTAATAGGAGCATACAATACAAAGGAAAGGACCTGAAACTGGTCTAAATAAAATTCCCTACATAGGGAGGGGATGTGCATGGTAGAGACAAAGGAACATGTAGAAAAAATGGCTAGTAACATGTGTTAGTACAATCAAACCTATTATGCATATAGAAGATAATGTGCAATCAAGTAAGAAGACAAGATAGACCAAGTGAAAAGTGGGTTTCAAACACGAGACATAGCTCACAATGTCACAAGACAATCAGGGTCAAAGTGGCCAAAAGAATATAATGTGCATACAAGACAAAGGGAATAGCATGCAAACAATAAGATACAATGAAAAATAATAGCAAACAAGATAAATAAGACAACCATGGTGGCATATAGTCTTGCAAAGAAAATGATACACATGAAGAACCTGTTAATATGTTAGAAATATAGAAATTATGTCAAAGCATGTATAGATCAATAAAAATAATGTGCTAGTGAAAATAAGACGTAGTATATATTGAAATAATAGCACTTGTAACATGTGATATTATGAAATTTAGATGCCCCCAAGAGCCTTGCTGGGACTGTTAAAAGGTATTGTGCCAAGCATCATTTTTGCATGTAAATATTTTTAGGAAGTATGCATTCACAACTAAAGACCAAGTGAGCACACATGTGTATATAGAAAAGATAATGACATACAAAATATCTAGCTAACATAGTAAGTAAAGTGATTCATGTAAGTATAAGCAACCAAGAATATGTGTAACCAAGATATGCAACTGATGTATGAGTGATGTGATGGTATGCAAGATGTGAATGTGATAGGATCAGTTTTCCCCTAGTGGATGTGAATGAGATGAGGTTCATTTATAAGAAACTCCTCAACAATCAAGAATGAACCATTACACAAGAGTGCATCATCGAGAAATGGTTTGAAAAATGAATGCTAAAAAGATGTATCATGAAGCACTGTGTGTGAAGATTGAATGGTGTGAGGTTCATTTTAGATTTAGACCATCATCAGTCAAGTATAAATTATGGAACTAGAGTGTGTCATAGGGTAATGAATTTTCGTGTGCATAATAACATTTTAGATGCATCAAATTGTGTGGGTTTTCGAGTG
Source organism: Taxus chinensis (assembly GCA_019776745.2). Classification (NCBI taxonomy): domain Eukaryota; kingdom Viridiplantae; phylum Streptophyta; class Pinopsida; order Cupressales; family Taxaceae; genus Taxus; species Taxus chinensis. Next base: position 336,563,439 of record CM034150.1, read on the forward strand.
GCTTACCAAGAAGAGTAGCTAGATGATATACACCACCCCCAAGATTATCAGTGATGACTGATCTCTATAAAATTAGGATTCTGAGAATAATGTCAGACAATGGTGCCTAGACTGGGGCGAGGGCACCTGGGTGTCAGAGATCTATACTAGGCACTTGTGAATGCACAAAAGCTCAGAATATGATTTCTAGAGTGTCGCTAATATTCCCTTTTTATCACCTATATGTTTCACTTTTATCGCTGAATATTAATGTAACCTAAAAAATATATGCCCACCTACAAAACACACAAAACTGCATCAAATCCAAAAAATAAAGATGCAATATGGGGAGTCAGACTGTTCCCATTGATCACCTACAATCGAGCACTGCACTATATATCAGACTCCATGTAGTTCTAGTGAGTTTGTGTGAGGATTGTTCCCTAAGATGCATGTTGGTATATATGAATTTTTTCACTATCATTTGATGCACACCTTGCTCACCATTTATCATTAGTCATATCACTTAGTGAGAATAAGTCATAGTGGAATAGGTCAATAGGGTCGGTTTGGGTTGTGTACACATGTAATGCACAAAATTTATACAGCACTTCTATATGTACCTCTCTTTTTTTATCTATGAGCATGTCAGACACATCGTTGTCTTTCTATGCTTGATTCTCATTTTGATTTGAGCCATTACTTATATCATGAAGCTTTCATGATTCCATTTATTTGCAACATTGTTCGATGTTCTCGGGGTTCCAAGTTGATCGTAGTAGAACAATATGACATGGTATTAGAGTGGATGTTTGGTAAACATCCACTCAATTAATCTAGTTACTTTACTTCATTTTCTAGTTTGCATGCTTCTCGTGCAAGAATTCATTATTTTAAAATCTTGTTTATAGGTCTAACCATCTGGTTTTTGGATTTTGTATCGTTTTTTCGGTTATGCATGTGTATTTTATAGGGTTTTTCCAACCAGATTCAACTAGCTACAGCAAAATTTAGTGGAATCTCTAAGTCTAGAGGTAGGTGTCATTTTTGCATCTCTGGTTTTTAATAAATATTTTTTAAATGTAAGTGAAATTTTAAAAAAAAAATATGCAAATAGAATTGTTTTGGCCTTCCCTGTTGGTTTGTTTTTTTGATTTTATCCATGTTTTCCTTTCCCATGCTTCATGCATGTCTCCTCTTGCTTGGGCTAGCACCTTGGTGAGCTCTTCCTAGATCAACTCTACAAGCTGAGTTCCTTAGCTCATGTTGGTGAGCTGGCCTCTTGCAGATTTGTTTTTCTCTTCTCATTCAAGTTGGTTTGTGAGCAGCTCGTGTTGGTTATTCTTTCCTTGCATGTGTTTTTCCCTAGCGAGTTGTGTTTTGCATATTTTCTTAAGTGTCAAGTTTTCTTCTTTGTTAGGTTCATTTTTCTCCTGCCAGGTTGAAGATATATACCTATCTGATTCATGTTTTATCCATGCAGGTTCTGTATTTTGTTTTGGTTTTTCTTTGATCGTTCGTGTACCAAGATCCCTAGGCCCTTTGTGTCACCTCTCTACTCATGGGCTCCATGTCTTACCATTTAGTCTATGTTACCTTACACATGTGATTTTATAGTTTCTCTCCCATGCTTTTGTATTGTTTTGTCCCATGTGTTTGTGTGTGTCGATCCTACTTTGATCAAGGTTCATTGTTATTTCTTACTTTCTTGACCTCCTACATGTTTCGTCAACCTCATGCTCATTGTACTTACATTGGTAGCTTACCCTCAATTGTGCATTGCATCCTCTTGTCATTTCCATGTGTTCATACCAGGGATCTCACCTTCATGCCTCGACAATTACTATGAACCATTCTCCTGTGCCTAAGTTTTCCTTTGGTTCATCATATCCTTTCCCTGGGTTTCATGCTCATCATGACTCGCTCCATTTTCCTCCAATGTTTCATCTACCATTTTTCTCCAACTACCTCCACAGTGTCCACCTGCCACCTCAGACTCTTCCTTGACCATCCTTTTTTCTTACGTTGACCGTGTCCTCCCACCTACAATTTCCTTTCCCTGGTTTTTTTTCTAAATTAAACTTAGGCTTTGTTTAAATTATTTGTAGCAGTGGTTTAATATTGATTTGCGATGGTTGGTTTTTTAGGATGGGATTTCATAAGTGGTGGTCTTTATTAATTTAGGGTCGGTTAATATTTAAATTTGGGTGGGTGTATGTTACAAGGTGGACTTAATATAAAAATGGGTAAGGCTCATTACTAGGAGGGGTGTTAAGTATTTTAAGGGAGTGCTTAAATAAATTAAAAGTGGAAGTTGGATTTAAAGGTAAAGTGATTTTTTAATGTAAGGTGGTTTTAATTAATAGTTTAAATCTTAATATTTTCACATTAGGATCTAATATCTAATCTTAAGGGGTTTAATTCTATTTTTAGAATCTAGTTAAATCAGGACCTTATGTAGACACCAAATTTGGGTCACACTCCCCTTGGTCCCCTTAAATCAATTAAAGTAATATATTTAATTAGACATGACCCCTTCATCCTATACTAATATTCATCCTCACATTATTAATTAATTTAATTATTATAATTAAGTTAATTTCAACCTCACACCTCCACGTCATCATTACACCTCACCATGAACCCATTTTAGGGGCATTTAACTCACAATCATTGAGTCATCACTCTCAGCACTGAGTCATCTCTCCCAATGTTGAGTCACCACTTAAGTTAACTAACTAAGACTTCTTCATAAACCTAATTGGACTTTTTCTATGACGTTCCTTCTTTGTCTCACATGAAACTCACTTCCCTAAGTGGACTCAATCAAAATCACTCCAAAAATAGTAAATATATGCCTATTTTCGTAAACCTATACTTTCACCCCTTAACCGACACCGGTCACCTAACCGCCATCAATTACCTTATATACACTTTCACAATTCTTTATAGGTTTTTGGTCATTTAGTTATTAGATCCTGATTGTATTCAAGCATGAATCTTCAATCCCTCCTACATCCAAATGATGAACACACACAACCACATTACAAGACAAGTAGCCCTTTTCCCTTCTAGAGCATTGGAATATTCACATGAACACTTTGGGAGTATTGTCATGGCACTGAGCACAAAATTTCTTCACGGATCAACTATTTTCCTCCTCCACCTCCCAAGATATGTAGGACATCAAGTATGTATTATGATCCTAATAGATTTACTTATTCCTTTTGTAGATCTATGGTTTCTTTCGGTAGTTTATTTTCCTTTGTTGCATATACATCACCTTCCTCCCGCCAACCCACTATTCAACCATCCCAAGCCTTTTCACCATTCTAAACCTCCTTCTTAGTATCCCTAAATCTTCTCAGTTATATTACAACCCAAAACATACTACCCTCACTCTTTGTGCAATCACAAAGAGCATAAAAATCTTTGTTTAACAATTTACTATAAAATTGCCCCTACCGACGTCGGCCACTTTAAATGTCATCGGTCTCCCCTCTCTACCGACATCGGTCATCAGACCAATATTTTTCATTGTGTTTTCTACTAACCTTCATAAAATTTCCCCTAACATCACCTAAACTCCACCCAAACCTTACTAGATATCTTTTTGGCCTTACCTAACACCCATGTGACCTGTCCCAACCAAAAACATACATTTCATGATGCTAGATTAGTTTAGATTTCAATATTGTACTTAATATAGTTTGTTGCTAATGTTTTGAGATACCTAAATTAATGTGTTAGCAATAATACCTGTATTTACTTTCATTGATTTGATCAAAACAAAGGATTGATAGCAATTCGAGGAAGTGTCATGCTTCCTAGATCTATCCTTACTAGGAAGTCCTCTGAATCTTAATATTTAATACCATTTGGTGGTCTTGCTTTGTATCTACATGTAGTCCTTCCCAGACAAAAAGGATTTCTCCACAATCAGCTTTGATAAATTCGGTAATGTGCACATTCAATATTCGACCAACATAATCATAGGTATTCCTCATTCACCATTACCTTATCTATTTTATCGCACAACTTATTCGGTGAAACATTTTGGCATGCCCGATGGGACCCATCAGGGGTTATTTTTCATTGTTCATTCCTAGGTGAAATATTATGTGTCTAGTTCCCTTTGAAAGAGTTCACATTAAATTTTCTCTTTTCGAACATTCTCTCTCTTCTACTTGTCTCATTGACACTTTTATTTTTGAATAAAAAGAACCGTTATTTTTATTTTTGTATTGCATTAGTGAAATACATACTCTTTCCTATTCATCATTTCTCTCATTGAATGTCATTGTGTATTTGGGTCTAAAATATTTGCTTATCATTTTTTAGTGTTGCATTTGTAGCTCATTTAAATTGTAGGCAACCTATATGCTAGAAGTCATGCCCAGCTGACGGTTGACAAATTGAACTGTAATGCACACTTTCTTCTCCACACTGAACCACTAAAATAAAGTACTCATTTTCTTAAACAACATCCTACCTGAAATAAGTTGTCAATGATCACACGATCAGAGGATTAACAGTGGGCTCCAAACCGGTTTCTCTATCCAGTCATTATCTCATAGAAAGGACATCCCTCGCCAAAAATTACCTGAAACTATCCTTATTTGTTGGATTTTCATAGGTCACCTTTTATCAAACCAAAAACTCTACTCTATTCACAATTCAATCCTAAATGGCATAAGCCGGAACATAAAATCCACCACATAGGATTTTGTGTTTGCTAGTTTTTACTTGATTTGTGTTTTGAGGTGTGAGTTTGTTTTCTTCATTATTTTCTCCTTTCACACTCCATAATTATAGTTGGTGTATTCCAACTCTTTCTAAGTGTATTAGGGTGAATCATTTCCTTACTCAGGTTTCTAGGTTGGTCTTTTATTTGATCTAAATCACTAAATTCACTTTTTCCATCTTTTCACAATTTTCACTGTGACCGGCGTCAATCCAACGACTATCATTGGTTTACTCATATAACCATCATTGTTTTACTGACCGTTTTTAGTTTCTTGTTGTTTTTATCATTTTAACCGAAGTAACATTCATCACATTTTTGTTCTTTCTAGGGTTTCCTCAATTACCTCGCCATATCTCTATGTCTTTGAAATCGTTGTCAAAGTCCAAATTTCCTTGATTTTTATCATTTATTTCCACATTTACAAATCTTTTGATTTTCTATAGTGAATGTCATCAATCCTCTGACCATCATCGGTTACCCTCTATCACTGACAATGGTTACCCAACCATCATTGTTTGTTATGTTGTAATTTTTCAATTAAAAAAGTGGCTAGTTTTCACCTCCCATAACTAGTTTCACCATTCCTTATGTGCTTATGTGCCATCTACAGAGATAAAATTACTAGGTCTACTATAAGTCACATAGTTTTGAATCATAGTCAAGCCAACGCCCTTGTGTTCCATGCTAGCCTTCGGCCACTCCTGCCTAGTCCATCACCACCTTCCATTCTATCACCTATGGATCCCAGTCAGCCTGTCATCATCAGTACCGGTGATGAGGAGTTTGCAATACTCCTTGATCAAAACCCTGCTACTTTAGAATACTATTTATCCCATTCATCCACTTGGGATTCATCAAGATAGCTTATATATGGCATGCTTGTGTCCATTCCTCCTACCCTCACACCCACTTCTGCATCAACTACTACTAGCTCAGCCTTACCCTCTTCCACCTTACCACCTGTGGTGTCCCAACTTGACCCTACATCATCGATATTTGTTGCACCTATGGCATCTATCATTCCTTTGATGTCAATTTCTTCTCTGATGTTAAGAATTCCTTTATCAACTGCCTTAAGTGTAGGTTTATCTAAACCTTCCACCTCTCATATACCTATTGCATCTCAGCCACCCATGGTATCGGAAACCCATACTCCCTTCCAAAACATTTTCCTCTCCATCCTGTAATCTCTTCCTCCAATTCCTATGAGATTCATTACATCCACTCCACCTACCTACACTTATCACTAACAGCCCCTTATCTCATCTATCACTTATTCAGGATACTTTCCACCTACATCTATTCCTCTCTCACAATTTTCATACTTGACACCACCATATATTATGATTCCACCCACATCATACCTTCGGCATCTACCCCCTTATACTACAGGAGGTGCCGAGTCATCACAACCTACTAACAATCTTATCAAAATGATGATGGACAAGATGTAGACATTGGAAGCATTGGTCTCCGGCTTATGTAATCCTCTGACATACGAAAAGATTTTAAATTATCCCATTCACCCATCCATTCCAATTCCTCCACACCCTACACATTGAGAAATTCCTAAATTTAACCGATTTAATAGCAAAGAAGATCCACAACAACATTTATGATCTTTTAAACATGTGTGTTACCTAATCACTCATGATGACACTTTACTCTTGAAAACATTTCCAATGTCCTTGATAGGACCTGCATTGGATTGGTATAGTGTTCTACCTAGCCACTCCATTTTCTCATTCAACCAAGTAGCTCAACCTTTCCTAGACCATTTTTCTATCAACATCATCAAGAAAGTCACCATGACCGACCTTTAATCGACATGCCAATACGAAGATGAATCTATCACATATTTTGTCACTCGTTGGCGGAGCCTAATCAACCAGCTCACGTTTCAACTGCCTCAAACTAAGTTAATAGATTTGTTCACCAGGGCTTGTGCTAGGCACATCTCACCAACTCTCCAAGTTCAAACCTTTTACATGTTTGACGAGGCATTCACCATGGCCTAAAAACTTGAAATTCATGCCATTAAAGAGAAGAAGATACAATTGTGCAATAAGAATGATGTGTTTAAATCAAACGATACCTCTTCTTCTTCCAAAATTCAAAACAATTACTCTAAAGAAAAAGGATCTGCCAATGTGGTAGTTTTTAAATCCGGCCCATCTCACCCATCCAACCAATCAAAACCTTCTTCCAACCTTTCTCTTGTTCAGGATTTCTAGTTCAAGCGGGAGCAATGAAAATACACTCCCATAGGAGAACCCTACTCTTCAGTTTTAGAAAAACTTCTAAAATTTGGAGCCGTCACTCTTCCACCCATCAAACCACATACTGGTTTTGACCTCTCTCATCCTATGACCGCATGGTACAAAGAAAATGATTACTGCAACTATCATCGAGTTAAGGGTCATAGCGATAGTAATTTTATAACTTTCAAAAATATCATCAAAGAAATGTTAGATAGTGGAGATCTCGACTTGGATAACCCTAATGCACCGGCTAATCAGAAATATTCACATCTTCAAGAAGCCATTCCTAAATCACACCCCATCATCTAACCAAACTAGTGAAACCTTGACCAATGACAGTAATGTTCATGAGGTTCATGTTGTTTTCGACATCATACCATCTCTTCCTCAATTTCCTCCTACTCCATCTATCAAGGAGATTCTTGCATGAGCTCCTTCATCCATGGAGGGACTTGTTTCATTTGATCCTTTACCCATAGAGGAGTCTCCCTTATCTCCCCCTTCACCCATGGAGGAGTCCACCATATCTTCTGATATAGTCTCCCCATGCACTTCTCAAAATGATGAACAACCCATAGTATTAACTCTCCTACCCACGAGAGAGTCATGCTCACCTTCCTCTTCACTGAAAGATGAACCTACCTCATCCTACTTATCATCTCCCCTACCCATAAGAGATCCATTAGTCGTGCCCCTTCCTATTGGTGAAAATTCTCCATTTTATTTCAAAGATCTTGTTGATTTTCTCTCATTTATTTTACCCATAGATTATGAAGCCAACCATTTCCTTGTCTCACATACATTCTTTACAAGGATCACTACTAAATCAGCATCATTCCCCCCTCCAATGGTGTTGTTTTCACGTTTGGCTGACCACTTATATTATGTCAACAATTCCATGTTTTGGGGATGCCTTCAGCTACCTTTCTAAACTCATATGCAAATTTTTTGTGTTGATACTTCCATAATCTATCAAAATGTGTTTCAGAAAACCAAACCAACCATGCCCATGTCATTTGCAAAGACATCTTCTTCATCACCCTCACCCTACTTAAACCTTTACCATCAACTAAACTTTTCCCAATTCCTAAATCTTTACCTACATCTATATCTTCCTTCACCTCCAAACCCATTGCCACATTGGGAGTCATGTCAACATAAATTCTATTCCATCCCCGTGTCAAACTAGATTTAGCCATGTCCTCACAAGATGGTGTAAAGACTATTCCCCCACCTAACAAGAAGACCCAACCTCTTAGAATGCATACACTGGCTTCGGCCAATACCCCTCTATCACCTTCACCACTTCCATCTACCATATGGCCCCACCCATCAACCTTGGAAATGCAGCCTCCTACCCAAGATAAACCAAAATCATGGAAGATCACCTCCTCTTCACGATCCTCTATTACACCTAAATTACCTACACATCTTATGCCTTCACAATCACCTACATCCTTTCTACCACATATACCTACACCACTTCTAGTATCCTTATCATTACCTATGATATTTCCTTCTCTTCAACCAGTACATTTCACATTGCCTCTTCCCATAGCCTTCACCACACTTCCATTATCACCTTAGATAACCCATCCCTTCCCACCATTTTCCTTTCCTTCTACTTCACACACTTTGTCTTCACCTTTACCCAATAAGGTGTAACCAAAGTCCAAAAACTCACTAACCTCCAAAGAGGTAGTTAAACCTACACCACCTTCAACAACTATCTCATTTGCTACATCTTTACCCAAGAAGGTGCAATCCAAACATAAAACCGTACTACCTACCAAATACGTGGTCAAATTGACTCAACTTCCAATTCCACCTCTTGTGGCACCTCTCCCACAAAAAATTCCCACACTTCACATTGTGATCCATTGATAGGGTCTTACGCCAACATCTTAGCTAACTATTAGTGCAAAAAAGTAGCACCCCCAAATGGCCAAAGATGTGAAATGGTTAAAATGGGTCATTCGGTGTAATTGCATAACTTTGGATCATCTCTCAAGTTGTGGGACTTGCAAAACTAAATGCCACATGGACCTCCGGAGAAAGCTGGTTATTTCTTCCTAATCTACTTGCCACAAGCTACTCTAGTGTAGGCAGAACCTATTTTATCCTAATCTAACCATTCCAAGGAAATAGAGAGAAAGAGAGGGTGAAATAAAAGTCTACACTAAAGCGGTGATACACTAGAGAAGGAAAGGGGTGAGATGCTATGTTGAGGAAGGATGAAAAAGGGGAGAAAGGAAGATGGGAAGATTAGACAAAAGTTACACAAACCTAGATCCTAATCCATGATCAAAACTCCATGAAACATAACGCCCTGCACCTGTAAATGTGAAATACATGCATAGAAAACATATTTAAAAGGGAGAGGCATGGAGAGAGAACAAAACAATGCAAAGGGTTGAAGAAACACCACAAAACACGTTTTATTTCTCTATATGGGTGCACGGACCATTACGTTTCTGCTTAGAGACACAAAAATTCTTTCTAGGCGTAGGAGAAGGTTTTCAACTCAAAATGGAGTCGATAAAAAAATTTGATAGAGTTTCCCTATGCCCAAAATAATCTTATTTGTTCAAATGAGAAGTGTTTCCAACGAAAATATATAGAAAGAAAAAGAGAGAGAGAGGGAAAAGTCAAATCCTGTTTCAACTACCACGAGATATGCATTGAATCATGCCTTGAAGACTCAACTGATATCAATCAATTCCACTTTCAAATCTTCCCCAAATTTGTCGATTATGGTTCCCTCTGTCTATCTAGTGTATTGAAGAATAACAACGGATCGAATCAAATAAGATCTCGTGGTTGAAGAAATCAAACTCTGTATAATGGCCTAGAATATGTTTTCCCATTTTTCACCAACTAACTCCTATAAAAATGATATTTTTGTTTCCAAGGCATGGAGGGCATTGAGACATTTCTAAAATAAGCCTAAGATTTGACCCAAATATGAGTATCTCAGTCCAAAAGTTATGGCCATTTGAATTCTTAAGTTGTTAGAAGAAATTGGAATATTTAAGATAAGATTAGATTGTATTTACAAAATAAGAAGTCTGCAGATCTGGATGCTAAATTATGAGATTTTAACCTTCCTTCACTCATATATGTAATTTTCCTACCGAGAATAATAGATATGTTCTTTCTCAATCTTCTAAGTGAAATTGTTCTGTAGGTTTTGAATTAAGTCATATTCCAAGGAATGAGCTGGCCACTAATTCCAAGAATGAAGGATCAATGTTTTATGTTCAGTTCTTTATTCTGTAGTTTTCCTTTGTTGTAACAATTTTGTATTCATGTTATGAGATCTTTTCCATAGGCGGATGCATTTTTGTAGCCGACCTGCAAGACATGTGGATTTACCTTTGCACATAATTTAGCAATTTCATTTATGAAGTTTACCTCTTGGATGTAACTTTATTTCTACAAGTTGCATTTACATTTTTTATATGTGGCTATTTTATGCACGTTTGGATTGTGCCCATGGAGCTCATTTGACAACCTGCTCATGGTTTTGCTTTTGAATGAGCGTTGTTTGGACACCTGGCACCTCTCACCTGCATTCATTACTTAGCCATTTTGGGCCCATTATCCTTTTGACCCTCATCAAGAGGAAGACCCAATCTCTTAGGCCATATACACTAGCTTTTCCTACTACCCCTCTGTCACCTTCACCCCTTGCATCTATCCTAGGACCTCACCCATCAACCTTGGCCAAACAACCTCCTACCCTGGGTAAACTAAAATTTCAACTTCCACCTCCTCGTCATGATCCTCTATTACACCCAAAATACCGTGGAGCTTACACCTTGTTTCACCTACATCCTTTGGTTCTATACTTTTGTATCCCCATCATTACACATGATAGCTTCCATTCTCTTTAACCATACTTAGTCCATTTCCTCAACCAGTACCTTCCACCTTCCATCTTTCCCACAACTATACCTTCACCGCAGCCTCCATTATCACCTTGGCTAACTCAACCCCTTCCACCATCTACCTTCCCTTTGACATCATGCTCCTTTAACACTTCAGCCTCCTTACCCAAGAAGATGCATTCCAATTTCCAAAATCCTACGCCTCCAAAGAGGTAGTTAAACCTAGGCATGGATTCAACTCGACATAGTTCATCTTGCCACATCTTTACCCAAGAGGGTTGTAATCTAAACTTTCAAAACCATATTACCTACTAAATATGTTGGTTAAAACTAACTCTATAACCTCTGATTCCACCTCTTGGAATCTCTCCCACCAAAATCTGACCCACATTTCCATCTAGATTTCACTTACTTCACATTCTTGATCCAAATTGGCTGAGGGTCAAATTATGCCAACATCTTAGCTAACCTTTTGGAAACCTCTGTCATCACATTGCCACCACTTATACCTTACGACCCACTCCAAACCTAAATAAGAAGGATTTGATGATACAAAATTTTATGCTTACCATCATGTGTTAGGGCATGATGTGGAAAATTGTAAGGCTCTTAAGACTATTCTTCTCCAACTATGTCCTCCTGAACAAAACTTTGATGATGATGATCTTTTAGATGAGGACCCTATTCCACTTCCACCTATCACCACACATCCTCATCCCTTACTTATTTAGTGACCTCCACCTCCACCTCCACAACCCTTTTATCCTCCTCCAACATTTGAGATCAATATGGTTTGCATAAGAGAGCTAGCCAAACCTTTGCCAAAATCCTGAATGCATTGCATTCTTTTCACAAAAATAGTATATGCCCTCACCATATTTTTGCCCATCCTATCGCTACACCTATCATGACTCACTTGATCCTTTACTACATAGTAATATGGTTAACATTACCACTCATGCCTAGAAAGAAAAAGGAAAGGAGAAAACAACCAACTCATCCACCACTCTTTTACCCAATATCCCATTTACACTTGTACCTAAAATCACCATCCATGGACCCACATACCCTATTTTTGACGGGGTTTCCCATCGTACAATAATTAAAAAATTACACAAGTCTCCTCTTAAAATTTCTTTGTATGACCTTGTCCAAACCTCTGAGTCTCATCGATAGACCCTCATTGAGGTTCTACAATCTATTGGGGTTTTACCTAATGACCCTACTCCTGTGGCATCCATTATCACTCCTCACCATGTGGCCTCTCTCACCACTTCATCCCCTTCCTCTGCACCCACTACCACTCATCAAGTAGCCACTTTCAGTTTCTCTAACGATGAGATTTTACCTCTCCAATCAGATGATCTTGATCCCTCCTTATTCATTTCCATCTACATTGATAATATATGTGTTATGATTGATGGTGGTGCTAGTATCAACATCATTTCTTCCCATGTGTACAATCAAATGTGCATCCCTTCCAATTACATGCATAATAACCCAGTTATGTTGCATTCATTCAATGATGCCATGACTTCCACCCTTGGCACCATCATTCTCCACATTCGTGTGGGCTCCTGTACCATTCTAGAATTATTATATGTCTTAGAGGGGGAATTCCAATACAACATGTTGTTTGGTTGACCTTGGATCTGTGTCATGGGTTGTGTTCCTTCAACCTTACATCATTGTTTAAAATTTGAACATGAAGGACACAACTATACCGTTCCAGCTGACCCTTCACCATTCAAGACCTATAACATGTTTTATCAACCCAATGATGTCCTTATACCAATTAAGGAATCTACCACTGCTACCAACTTCCCCTTCAGCCATGGCCCCATCCACCAATGTTACAGCTACCTCTTCCACAAATAACTCCTCTATTCCCACTGTTGCCACACTTCTAAAGTTAACCCATCAGCTAGTCCATCTAATTCTCAACCAACCAATGATTTTTCTTCCTAGCTATCTAATAATTCATCCATTCCCGCTACCCACATACCAACTATTGATCCCTTAGAAGGTGTTTTTCAACACCTCACTCTGGGGGAGTACCACCTTTATAACATTGACACATTCCTTACTCCTCAAGAGTATGGTAAACTTCACCAACATCCCCACTATGATCACCACATAGGTGAAGGTTTTCCCTAAATTTCTCCCCACCTTCGCACCAACTTAATGTATAAGGGACTTGATGCTTCTACCTACTCACCTGAGCCACCTTCCCAAACTAAACCATTTTCATTTGACCTTCAATCTCTCACCAACCGCTGCTTCGCCCACACCTTCCTCCATCATTTTGCTTGGAAGGGCTTTGGCTTTGGTTTCTATGAACAAGGTCTCCATATTGTCATCTCATGCACCACTCGTAAGCATAAAGACCGCAGTGGTATTGGCTTTGTTGAACCATCTCCCAAGAAGGCCCGAGTCAAAATCATTAAGGATGATAAACATTCCCCACCCCATTCACCAACTTCACCACCTTCACCCACAGAGTCTATGGATCCATAATCCATTCCTCCTAACTTTTTTTTTCATAAACACCATTTCCTTAAGACCTCTAACTTATCAACGAGATGGTGAGGCTCCCTCTTCTCTTCCCTTCCTGTATCCTAACATGATCGATGATGATACACCTTCTATTAACGTCATTCAATGTCATGATGATGAGTCTATTCTCACCTACCTTAGTGTGGAAGATTCTTATATTCACCAGTCATTACCTTCTGAGACACAAACCATGTTGAATGAATTGACCATCGAAATCAACATTCACACTCAGGACAACCGCACATTCTAAAAATAGGCCAATCTTTAGATGATGCTAAACAAGAAGCTTTTACTTCTTTTCTCCAGGATCATAGCAACACTATTTTTTTGGTCCTACACTGATATGCCTAGTATTGAACCAAAAATTGTGGTCCACAATATCGTAACTATTCCCGAGGCCAAACCCATGAAGCAGAAGCTATAGAAAATGCATCCTCACATTTCCATTCTTGTCAAAGAAGAACTTCAGTGCCTCCTTTTGGTTTCCTTCATCCTACCCATTGATTATCCCTAATGGATCTCTAACATCATTCCTATCACAAAAGTGACAGGGGGACTCCACATTTGCATGGATTTCTGTGACCTTAACTTAGCTTGCCCCAAAGATGACTTTCCTCTACCTAGTATTTACCAACTAGTTGATCTCACCATCGTCCATGAGATGCTATCACTCATGGAAGGTTTCTCAGGTTATAACCAAATATTAATTGCCCTAGAATATCAACACAAAGCCACCTTCATCACTCCTTGGGGGACCTTTTTCTATCATGTCATGCCCTTTTTCCTTAAAAACACTGGTGCTACATATCAGCGAGCTATGAATTATATCTTTCATGACATTATGCATCACATATTGGAAGATTATGTTAATGATATTCTTTCCAAATTCAAACAATGAGTCGAACACCTTACATTCCTTAAGGTCATCTTAATCTGTCTCATCAAGTATTGTGTTCATCTTCAACCTAAGAAGTGTGTCTTCACTGTTCTCTCCGGCAAGCTCCTTGGTTTTATTGTTTCTTTGTGTGGCATTGAATTTGATCCCACTAAAATCAAGGCTATTCTTGAAATTCCTCCACCTAATAACCTTCATCAACTTCATAGTTTGCAAGGAAAGTTACAATATATTCATCATTTTATTTCATAGCTTTCTGACCCCTGCCATCCATTTCATCATCTCCTCAAAAAGGATGTCTCCTTCAAATAGGATGATGAATGCCACCAAGCCTTTGATGCCTTAAAACAATACATCCTCCAACCACCTATTCTCATTCTCCCTAAGGATGAACAACCATTTTACCTTTACATTTTTCTATTGATCATTCCATGGGTGTTGTGCTCACTCATCGTGATGAGCAACACAGGGACCAAACGGTTTATTATATAAGTCATATGCTTTTAGAATATGAAACTAGATATACTCACACTGAAAATATTTGCTTAGCCTTAGTTTTTGTCACCACTAAACTTCACCATTACCTACTCAACCACAAAACCTTTGTTGTCACCAATACTGACCCCTTATATTACATGTACGCTAAGCCCTACCAACATAAACATGTTGCATGTTGGCTCATGCTTCTTACAGACCTAGATCTTGAATTCATCCATCAAAAATATGTCAAAGGAAAAACAATTGCAGACCAACTCATATACGTACCTCTCTCTAAAAATCAATCCTCTAACTTCGATTTCCCTAATAAATCCATCGCTACCCTCTCTTTGGATGATATCATTTACCAGATGACCTTATTCTTTGATGGTTCCAAATTTCATTGTGGGGGTAGTGTCAGATTTATCCTCATTCCTCTTGATGGTGAGCCTATGCCATTATCTTTCAAACTTTATTTATGATTGTACTAACAATATCGCTAAATATGAAGCACTCATGTTAGGTCTTCAAACCACCATAGCCTTAGATGTTAAATCAATTAATATATTTGGTGACTCTCAACTAGTTGTGAACCAAGTTAATGGTATATACCAATGTCGTAACGAGATACTTCAAAAGTATAAGCATCATATTGACATACTTTTGGCTACCTTTGACCGTTATGAACTTCAAACCACCCCGTGTTCCACTAATAAATTTGTGGATACCATGGCCTATATTACTTCTTAAATCCCCGCTTCACCCTCCAACTTCACAATATTTATCATAGTACAAAGGTTGCAATCACCCTCTTATCTGTTTCAAGACGTCAACCTTGCAGTAACTATTGAAACTGAGCCACGTGACCTTTAGTATAAGTAGTTTGTTGACTACATTTCCATTTCCATCCTACCTCTAGATCTTACTCACAATGGACAACAAGCCTTTCTCAAAAGTGACTCTCTCTATTTCATCATGGGTGGTCTTCTCTATAAACACATCTTTGATGTTATCCTCTTACAATGCCTTATGAGTTCTGAAATTCCCTACACTTCATAAAAGAAGCCTGTACTTCTCTATAGTCATGTCCATGACCTAAAATTCCAAAAAACAATTCAAAAGTAATATACGGGATTTTCAAATTCAAAATCCTTGAGTCAAACTTATCACAAAAATATGACTCCCTCAAAAAGCACGTCTAATCTTTCTATATTATTGTTATAAATAGACTGCTCCCTCGAAGGAAAACTACACACAGCTAGTCATATTATACATATCCTATCACCAAAAGTAGACTATTCTTGCAAAAATAAAATAAAAAATATTATGAAGCTTCCTGCATTGATCAACTTCATGAATACCTCAAGGAGATACTCTACTCATGCCACATAGACTTCCTACATTGATCAGTCTATAAAAACAAAATCAAAAATAAAAAGATGACTTTTTCATCATGGACTTGCCTATTTTGATCTTGGGTCTCTTTCCAAAGAGGCATGTTGTCTCACACCAGGTTATGCTCAGCCAATTTTTTTCACCTCAATGCCTTGCCTTTCTAACCTATCACCTACTCAAGGGATGTGCTGCAAATGCGGCATTTTGTGATCATGTGACCTTCTTCATCCTTAGAACAGTCTATCATGTAATGCCTTTAGGGTTTTATGTTCATACCCATCTTTGGTATGATAGACTCGTAATGGTTCTAATCAATTATGAGGATTTGTTGTATCCTCTTACCATTCACCTCTTTTATTAATTATTGATTCTCCTACATAGGAGCAGACCATCAACACCTACATTTAAGAATTCCTCTTCCACCAAAATCACCCATGCCTATTCGACCTAAATTCAACATTGCCTATGGCATGAACTCACCCATGCCTATGACCTAAACCAAATCATGTCTAAATTACCTAAACTCAACCATTCCTAAATGACTTAGACTCAATCACGCCTAAAACCTACCAACCCACTCCTTTACCTCATCATATTCTTCCCTAGCTTATGGGAGAACTATATCGATGTGAGGACCCTTTTCATCAGGGATATGTAGGTAGGACTTTGTGGGCATGGGGCCCTTAGAGGTTAGCTCATTCGCTCTTTCCCCTAACAAATTTTCCCCTTTAGATTCACATTCTACCTTAGTGAGTTTTCCATTTTACACAAAACTAGGAAATTAAACAATCATAACAACATACATAATCATAATCAACGTTGGTTACACTATAACCGGCATCGGTCACCTAAAATAATCATTTGACCCACCCCATGCCCATTTTTCCTAAAAACATTATTAATCCAACAACTTTTAACCTTACCAACACCTATTATACCTTACCCATAAGCCTACATTACCTGTACATTGCCTTAACTGTGTTTAGGGACATGTTATTTACCTATACCTCGGCCTTACCTGTGCCCTGACCTATATACCCCAACCTAAATCACCTTTTGTGAGATTTGAATTTTTGTACTTATTATACCTTGCGATGATGTTACCCATGTTGTTTAGCCTAATGACCTTACCTTGCCTAATGATGTGATGTTTATCCCGACCATACCTTTGGTGCCATGGAACAAAACCTATTACCCATTCCTACACCGTATCTCATTGTACTTCATGACCATATCATATACCTTGGATACCTAAATCACTTCAACCTCGTTTGGATAAACCTATCACCCTTTTGATAATGTAGAGTTTGTAAGCTCTTACACCCAGTATCGTATCACAGTCTTTACGTGTGTGTGTGTTTGATTTCCATTACCCAATAGCCAATATGACCATTACCCATTACCCAAAATAACCATACCCTATTTATCCTACTGACCCTCAGTTTCATCAATCAACTATTTATCAAACCACTCCCCAACTACTTTTCCAACCTCATAAGTTCGTAGTTTGAGGGGGATCACCTTCAACCCTACTTGGGGCAACCTAACCTCTGTTTATACATGGGACATCGACTCCCTATTTTTGTTAGCATCGCTTACCAATACAAGCTAGGTGACAAAAAGGGGAAAATGTAGACACCAAATTTGGGTCACACTCCCCTTGGTCCCCTTCAATCAATTAACATAATATATTTAATTAGTCATGACCCCTTCATCCTATACTAATATTCATCCTCACATTATTAATTAATTTAATTATTTTAATTAAGTTAATTTCACCCTCACACCTCCACCTCATCGTTACACCTCACCCTGGACCCATTCAAGGGGAATTTAACTCACAATGACTGAGTCATCACTCTTAGCACTGAGTCATCACTCCCAGTGTTGAGTCACTACTTAATGTAACTAACTAAGACTTCTTCCTAAACCTAATTAGAATTTTTCTATGACCTTCCTACCTTCTCTGATAGTGAACTCCACTTCCCTAAGTGGACTCAATCAAAATCACACCAAAAATAGTAAAGATCTACCTATTTTTGGTAAACCTAGAATTTCCCGCCTTAACCAACGTTGGTTATCCCTAAACTGATGCCAGTTACCTAACTGCCATTGGTTACATTATATATACTTTCACAACTCTTTACAGGTTTTTTTCCATTCAGTTATTGGAGCCTGATTATATTCAAGCACAAATCTTGAAGCCGTCATGCATCTAGATGACGAACACACCCAACCATATTGCAAGATAAGCAGTTGTTTGCCCTTCCAAAGCATTGGAATATTCACAGGAACACTCTGGGAGTATTACCATGGCACTGAGTATAGAATTTCTTCACGGATCAACTAATGTCTTACTCTAGCTCCCAAGATCTATAGGACATCAAGTATGTACTGTGATCCTAATAATTTTACTTATTCCATTTGTAGATATCTGGTTTCTTTCAGTAGTTTATTTTCCTTTGTTGTTAGTACATCGCCTTCCTCTCACCAACCCACTATTCAACCATCCTAAGCCTTTTCACCATTATAAACCTCATTCTTAGTATCCCTGGGTCTTCTCATCTATATTATAATCCAAACTATAGTACCCTCACTTTGTGTGCAATCACCGAGATCCTAAAAACCTTTGTTTAACAACTTACTATAAAATTTCCCCTACCAACATCATTCACCTTAACTGTCGTCGGTCTCCCCTCTCTACCGGCATCAGTCATCAAACTGATATCAGTCATTTTTTTCTAATAACCTTCATAAAATTTCCCATAACATCACCTAAACTCCACCCATAATTTACTAGATACCTCTATGACCTTACCTAACACCCCTGTGACATGTCCCAACCAAAAACATACCTTTCTCGATGCTAGAGTAGTTTAGATTTCAATAATTTCCTTAATATAGTTTATTGATAACATTTTGAGATACCTAAATCAAAGTGTTACCAATAGGACCTTTATTTATCATATTTACTTTTATTTATTTGATAAAAACATAGGATTGACATCCATTCAAGGAAGCATCACGCTTCCCGGATCTATCCTTGCTAGGCAATCCTCTGACTCTTGATATTTAATATCATTTGGTGGTCTTGCTTTGTATCTATGTGTAGTCCTTCCCAGGAAAAAGGATTTCTCCATGATTGACTTGGATAAATTCAGTATTTTGTGCATTCAACCTTCTACCAACATAATCACAGGTATTCCTCCTTGAACGTTACCTTATCTATTTTATCGCACAACTTATTCGGTGAAACACCTTAATTAATTAGGATCCTAATTAAATTTCAATTAGGAGTTAAATTTAATTAATTGGGAACCTTAAATGATTTAATTTTCTCCTTATTTTTTGCATTAGTAGTTAAATTTTAGCCATTTTTAACGTTATTATCAGCATTTTTTAGTCCTTTTTTGCTCAAAAAATAGGAAAATTGGACATTGTAAAAGTTTTGTTTTAAGCGTTATTGGTTGTTTTTTTCTACTAATATTTTTGTTGAGTGTGTAGCATCCTTCTTAGAATTATTTCATCTTTTGGGATCCTCTGTTGCATCCTGGAAGCCTCTTGGACTCTTTTTTAGCATCATTTCTACATTATAATCGCTCTTCATCACTTGAAGATTTGTGATTGTGTCTACCACAACCTTGCGAAAAGAGAGATTCCTTCCCTTCTTGATTGCTTTAGTGTTTGTTCACTTGTTTCATTTGCGCATGATTGAGCATATTGTGGTATCCATGCTTATGTGATATTTCACTAATTACAAGTTGAGTGACTAATCATCTCACATCATATGAACACTTGGGTGTAATCAACGCACTGCTTATAAAGTGACGCAATTAGGGGGGTGTTCATTATGTGTGGTTCATTTATTTATGCTATCTTATTTTCTCACTTTTATCTATTATGGATCTTAATTTTTTTCCTTTGCTTACCCCATTTAACTATCATGAATGGAAATATGACATATCTCTCACTTTGAGAAAACAAAAATTGTATCACATAACTATGGGATTGCAAACTGAACCTAATTAAGAGACAAAGAATAAAAATTGGTTTGAAAAATGAGATGAATCCTTTAGAATTTTTTGTCTTTGTATATCACCATAACTACACTTTCATATTAACACATTCAAATCACCTAGGTAAGTTTGGGATGCCTTAGAAAAACTTTTTGGGAAACATGATGAAATAAAAGGGCATGAACTAGAAAAAAAGTTGATTAGTGTCAGCCCTAGTAGTTTTGATGTTCTCGATATTTTTCACCAAACTCAAATATTTTAGATTGTAACTGAAAATTTGTGGAATTAACAAGAAGGACTCATAACTCATTATTTTCATCCTTACAAAACATGGTCCAAACTATTCAGTTTTTTTCTCTACCTTTCATACTATAAAAAGAGCACTTAGTGAAAGTTATACTATTCCCTCCTTTGATGAGTTTGTCGTTGATTTGACTAGAGGACATGATAAGATAATTCATATGGGTGGGTACTCTTAGATCCAAAAAAACTCATGCTCTCATTATTGGTCATGAAAAACCAAGGGTTTCAAAAGAGAAGAAGCAGAACAATAAGGATCATGAGAATAAAAAGGACCAATCCACCATCAAAAAAAACTTTTCCACTTCCTCTTCTAGTTCTAAAAATCCTAAAGAACTAATCAAATGTGAGTATTGTAGTGGTAGGTATGAAGAAGAAAAATGTTTGAAGAAGAAGATTGACCTCCTCATGAGCCTTCTGGAGAAGAAAAACATAGGAGTTCCTAATTATCTCAAGCCATCTTCATCATTAACTCACGAAAGTTCTAAGGAAAAAGACAATGGAAAGTTAGAACTAAAAGAGAAATTCCCTAGGGTCCTAAAAATTAGGTTTGATTACGTACTAATGTACAATAAGGATCTCAATTAATGGAGGAAAAAACCCCTAAGGTAAAACATCTACTTACAAGAGATAAAATACACCCTTAAACAACCTAAGAAATATGTGTCAAATGAGTCTTGAAAACTAAAGGCCTAATAAGGTACTCATGTAAAAACTACAATCTCTCTAGAATAAGAGGAGATGAAGACGTTATCTAGCCTCCCAAGATGAAGAACGTGTCAAAGACCAAGTGTAGAAGTAGAATATCCCTGAAGTGACAAGGTGTGGTTCTTATCCAATGAACAATGCTCCATATGTGAGGTGGAAGTTCCAATTACACCATGAAGGGATGGTGAATCCAAAGTAGTGGCAAATAAGCAAGGTGGAATATCTTGTAATTGTATAGAAGAGTTCCTGAAGTCCAATGAGTCTTGAATTAAAGTACATACTCCCTAAAAAGTTTGTAGTGGGACAGAAGTAGGTGGATCAAGAAATAACTCCTCAATATGTGGTAGATGATAAGTGGATGGCGGAGGTCAGTCCCCATCACTATGGTAATCATCCAAGCTAGAAGAGAATTCATCATCATCAGAAGTGAGCTCAGAAATATCATGTCTAGGTGAATCTGATCAAGAATCCAAAGGAGGAACAAAGTGAGAAAAAGTGTACAGCCAAGTGTGATGATCAACTGTACCAACTACAATAATATTGTCATGGTGAAGTTCTTTGACATAAAATGAATCATGAGTGAACTATACTCACATGCCCTGACTAAGGTGAGTGATCTGATATAGTGAAAGGGGATTAGTTGAAAGTGAAGGAACATTAAATACATATTTAAAAGTTCCACCATTCACTTCAACAAACCCTCTCTCGAAAACCAATGTAGAATTTTCGTCTCCAATTTGAAGAGAAGAAATGTTGCATGGCTCTAAACAAGTAAACTCAATGTCAGATGAGGCCATATGATGAGATGCACCTGAATCAATCACCCATGTAGGATTAGGTGACAAAATTACAACTAAATCGCTTGCTTTTTTTATTTCCTTAGTTGAATCTTTTTCTTTTTCTTTTTCTTTCACTTTCCCCTTTCCATTGTCTTTTGCTTAGAAATTTAATGATTTTATAATGAATATGGCTTGAGAGAATTATGAAATCCTATGTTATTCTTCTCTAGAACACTCGTGAGGAGGTCAATCTTCTTCTTCAAACATTTTTCCTCATCGGTCCTAATTATCGGGACCCATTCTTCTCCTTTTCTTATTTTTAGAGAGATGTTGTTTATACATTGGTACCTTATCAAGCTTAGTACTCAATCCCCATTGACACATTTTTCTTAGTTGTCTATGGGAGTTATCTTTTAGTTCCGACCTTCTATGACCTCTACCTCAACTTCAATGAAGGAATTTATTGGTATATATGACTTGTTTTATCATCATTTGATGCACACCTTGTTCACCATTGATGGTTAGTCATCTCACTTAGTGCTAATAGGTCATAGTGGAATAGGTCAATAGGGTTAGTTAGTGTTATGTACATGTGTCATGCATAGGATTTACATAACACCCTTATATGTACCTCTCTTTTTTATCTATGAGCATGTCAGACACACCTTGTCTTTATGTCCTTGATTCTCATTTTAATTCAATATCTTGCTTAGTACGTGAAGTGTTCATGAATCCATTAAAGTGTATCATTTCTTGATGTGCATGTGGTTCTTATTTGATCCTCGTAAAACAATCGTACAATGCTCTAGTGTAATTTTCAATTGATAGTGGGCTAGATCTATAATGTAACAATGTAAAACATGTGTGCATGGAATAATGAACTCCCCATTTCCTTTACAGTGTGTATGCATATAATGCAATCCCTTGTCCCTTGTATGGATGTTAGATGGATGTATTTGAGTGTTTTGGATGCCTTTGGATGCAAGCTTAGGTGATAGTTGTAATGCTTAGATCTTGGGTCCTTTATTTTATCACATAGCTATGTATTTATATGATTCCCTTGGTTTAATTTTGTAATTGACAACTGGAAGGTCGACCCATAAGAAAATAATATTTCCAAAAGATAATAGAGGCACAAAAATACCAAGTAAGTTAGAAAGAGGTCAGGGGCGCCCAAAGGGGATGAGGGTGCCTGGGCATTGGCGTCTTCACTGAGAATTGATGTCTAAAGTCATAAAAAATAAGCAAGTAAAGTTTTTTCCTGGATTATAGGGTGTGTAAGACCAAATATAAAACAAAAAACACAAAAAAGAGGCCAAAGAAAGCCATCAATTACTAGTTTTCTCACTTATGAGTCATATGAATGTTAATGTGTTTAGTATCTAGAAATGTGCCCAAGTGTGTGATTTTGTGTCTACAAGAAGTGGATCAAGAAGCAGTGCACAAACCTAAGAAGTTTTAGTTTTTGAAAGTGCAAAGACACAAGGGCATACAGAAAAGTCATAGTGGGGTACACATTGGGATGTATCATAGGCTTTGGTCCATGTAGTTGTTCAGGACATAGTTTTAGTAGTGGATCTCTATTAGATCATTTCCAAAAATTTCTAGTCACCATGTTAGCCTCAATAAGCATACAATTAAGGATATTAGTTAATTCTTCCTCTCTATCATTTTTAGTGCTTTTGTTGCATGATCCATCATTATTTAGCTTTGTTCAATGATTATTCATGGCATATTATTAATTATCCTTGAAAACTAATTGATTAGGATAATATACCATTGATTAACAACCCTTAAAGATTAAGCATTTAGGTTAAATCACAGGGTTATCATGTCACCTCAAAAAAAATGGAACTAGCAGGTGGCTTAGGGCCACAAGAGATAAATATTTTCACAAATTAAAGAACACATTGATGAGACAAAACAACAAATGGATTAGTATATAATACATAACTATCTAGAATATTATGTTGGTACTCACATGAAAGTGACTTAGTAAAATAATTATATAAGTGAAGAATAATGTAATGTGTTGTTCGTAATAACTCATAGTTATAAATAGTGTGTGTGTGAGTTAGTATATATTGATAATGTATGTTACGAGAATTGTTGTAGTAACTCTCATAAGGGTCTACAGGTGAGAGTAATTGTAGGATATTATGTTATCAAGATTTGATCTATTAATAAAATGTCTCTCACATAAAAATGACATATAGAAAAAGTGTTTATCGAGTGTTTGATTAGGTTTTGTTATTTTTGTTTATCTTTTGAAATATCTTACCAAATTTAACAATTATTATCATAGAAGAGATCAATCCACAATGATATTCCATCTCCCATTGTGTGTAATGTAAACTAGTTTAAGTATTTTCATATATTTTAAGATAATTTTGATTAGAACAAAGAGGTTCCTATTTTTAATGATATTCATTATAAGATGAATGGTTTAAACAATGATCAACCTATGTAACTCTTAAATCTAGTAAAATTTTAATTTTATATCTTGGATCCTGATCAATCCTCATGGGATCATTTTAATTAATGGTTTGTATATAGCCATGTACTAACTAGGATATATTCTGACAAGGTTCATATATTCTCTGTCATATCATACATGAAATAATTAAAGCTACTACGGTAGATCATGTCATAATTCATTTTTTTCTTAGTGTTATGATAATGTCAATATTCATGTGCAAATTTATTACTATATCTATGCATATATATCCATGCTCACATCAATCTACATACTATATACAATAGTCAATATCCTTTGATAATTTTTTCAATGACTATTAAGAACCTGTCGCACCTTGATACAGAGATCATGACATTTTAATCACATGCTCATGTATTGTAGTTTTATGGGTTCATGGAGTCAACAGGAGCCTTCACTTTCCATTTTCAAAATAGTCAAATCTAAAAGTTGCAAGCTCTTAATATTGGCACAGTTGTACTATAGCTCAAATTTTTCAAGTCAAATTCTAATTAAGTCTGTAATTTATATATAACATAATATGAGTGTCATGTTATTAAATCTTTGGTATAAAACATGTTTAATTGGCATATTTTTTTATGAATATATTTTTAATAAAATTAATACAAATATGATTTTATTTATGTGGTTGTCATCCTTATAGTCATATTTTGGTTTTCAATATAGTCCAATTCTCACTGTCAAGTAATTTCAAGTTCTAAAGTCTAATTTTTTCGTTTAAGTCTTATTGTCAAACATAGAATTATATTTTGTACATGAACAATTTCTCAGTAGAAAAATACATCCACAACATGTTTGTTTAGATTTTGGGGGGGACAAAAATGGAAAAACTAAGCCTAATTGAAAAAATTGACAAAATTTGTTTTTCACACTTAGGAAGTCAAGACACAATTATTGTTGATCAATAAAGATTTGTGGGAGATTGTCGACAGAAAAGTTTCAAAACCAAAAAATGTAGATGAAGCATCCAAGTGGGAGAGAAAATATTAAAGTGCAAAAAAAATTATCAACTTAAGATTATCTAATGCTTATTTGTATCATATAGACCTATACAAGACTTCTAATTTCATTTAGACAACATCAAACAAGTTTTTTAGATCAAACATAGGGAGCACGATAGTGGCACTAAAGTAGATAATGTTTGCAATGAAAATAGAAGAAGGTGAAAATATGGTGCAACACATTAATAATTTTCACTCCATTTTGAATCAATTAGCTAGGATAAAAAATTATATGAGTGATGATGATGCAAAATATTATTATTGAATACCAAGCCAACTAGTTATTCTAACATGGTCTTCACACCAAGTAAAATAAATCCTAGCTTCAAGAATCTAATTTCTGTGTGTAATAAAATTAGAGTGTAGACTATAAAACCATGGAAATGATACCAAATCTATTTATTGTAACTCAAATACAAACCTCTGATTGAGCTGAAAAGAAGGGAATAAAAATGTATACCTATAACTTACCAAGAAGAGGATAATCCCTTTGATTGTGTTAGAACTTTTCAACATGATGGATTGTCGACACTAAAATTTTCCTCCATAATTTCTATTTCATTAATGTATGTATTAGGAATAGGATGTTGTTAAGTGTAATTAGTAGTAGTTTCCGATAGAAGATAACGGCACCGTCAGTACGGTGCCGCCAATAATGTGGAGTACGGTAACAGTCAAAGTACAATAGGAATGTTGTAAAAAGTAAATATTTGTCGTAAGTGGTCCGGTAATGTTAAAATGTCAAAGTTTGGGTAATTAGAGAAGTAGGTTCTACATGATTAGGAATTAGAAATATTATATTGGTAATAAGGAAAAGGAGTGAGATCATAAATATTTTGTGTATTTTATTTGTAAAAAGTCTAAAAATGTGGAACCCATGTAAAATGATAAGGTTTATCTTATCTTAACAGATAAGCTTACATGTACAGATAAGAGTTAAGGTATGGAATATGATTCGTCAGAGTGGATTTCTTATCCTATCTTAGAGATAGGATGGATAAGCCTGGAAGTTCTATAAATAGAGAGGCCACCACCCTCATTTAGCATAGAAAGAAGTAGTGAGAAATATTGTAGGAAGTGTGCGAAGGAAGCCATCAGTTAAAGGTGTGTTGAAGAAGCCATCAAGAGGTGTAATTGTAAAGTTTCTCCCATAGTCTTGTTGAAGTATCTCATGGGTGAGATTGTAACAGTTTCATGTTAATATTATAATTTATTTTGATATTTCAGATTTGTCGTCATTCTGTCTTATCATAGTCAATGGTATTCTTGTGTTCGGTTGTTGTTTTGCTTCCAGATTACATCCACCAAACTAAAGGCTGTGCATTAGTAAATAATCATAGCACGAGGAGTTCCCGGTGAAGAATTATCATAGTGCCGGATTGGTGATGACATTTTGGTTCCGTTGCCGGGACCATTCCTCGTTGGTGGATTTTCTGGAGAGATATTCCCACTTAGGCAAAAATTAATTGGAGGGTAACCTTGTTTTTACTGTGCATAGTAGTTACCATGGTAAAGTCATTTTTACCGTGAATAGTAGTTACCATGTTAAAGTCATTTTTGCCATGAATAGTAGTTACCCTGGTAAAGTCCTTTTTGCTGGGAATAGTAATTACCGCAGTAAAGTCACTTTTTACCGTGAATAGTATTTACCGCAGTAACTTCACTTTTTACCGTGAATAGTATTTACCACAGTAAAGTCAGTTTTTACCGTAGTAAGTCAAGTTTTACCATAGTTTACCGTGGTCATTTCTATTTTACTGTAGAAAGGTGTAAAGTCACTTTCTAGTATAGTGATTCCAATTATTTGTGCACATAAGTCTTGTTAATTGTACTTGTGGGTTGGTATTTCACGGTGGTTACTTTTGAAAATGGGAAAGATTCCTATTTTTTCAGCTCAATCTAATGAAGATGCTTCTTCTTTCATTCAAGAGTTTAAACGATCTTGTATTTGTAATGGCCTCATAAGAAGGGAACAATGGACTGAATTTTTTCCTACTTTTTTGGATGGTTCAGCACTTAGGTGGTTTGAAACACTAGGTGATAATGTGAAAAATTCATGGGATTTATTAACCGAAAGTTTTCTTGAAGAATTTGGTGAACAACAGAAATATGCAGATCTCATGATCGAGATCACAAAGCTATCCCAAGGAGAGAAGGAGAAGATAAGGGATTATCATGCTCGTGTTCTAGAGCTAAGGAGGAAGCTCGATGCCCAGATCCGGAAGGAAGGACTAGCGGATGGGTTGATGAATGGCGTGGATAATCTCCTCTGTAAGCACTTCATTCTTGGGATGAAGCCGGAGATCAGACAACGAGTGAAGTATGACCACCCAGCTACCATTGAACAAGCAAAGGAGATTGCAAGAAGGCAAGAAGAAAGCATGGAAGAGGAGCCCAAAGAAATTGTTGCTAAAGTAGAGCCTACACCAGCACCTTTGGTCCTGAATCCACAACCACTCCCGGTGAGCACAAATATTTCTCCTAATACATCTACTGAGTATGAAGATCTGCTCAAAAAGATGGGTCAGTTAACTATTAATCTTCTTCAAGGAAAGGAATTTAGTTCTCAGGGAGGAGATAGAGGTCCAAAGAGAAATATTTCTGAAGTTGTTTGTTATGGTTGTTATAAAAAGGGTCATTATAAGTATAATTGTCCAGATAGAGCTTCTACATCTGGTAAGGGAGATAATGATAAAGGAAAAGCACCTGTGAATTCTTTTGATGTAGTAGATAAGAGTAGAAATAATGAAGTAGATGTGTTTGTAACAAAAAGAAAGAAAGAGAAAGATAATCAAGATGGAAATGATCCTAAGAAGATGAAAGAAGAAACTAGTAAGAAACATAGGAGAAGAAAGTTGGGTGTGCAGGATTTTCTGATTTCACAGGGGCAAGGACCATACTCCATCTTGGAAGATCTGTCCAAAAGGCCTGCAAATATTACATATGGTCAACTCTTGGCTATGTCTTCTGAGAAGAGGCGGGAGTTGCGAGGTGGACTCAATGCTCGAAGAAGGAAGGAGGTTGAGGTCCCTGTTTTGGAGGCAGAGGTAGATCCCTATGCTCCACAAGCTGAGGTATTATGTAATGGTATTTCAATTCATGATGTCTTAGTTGATGGAGGTGCTGCAGTTAATGTAATGACCGAGTCTGTAATGAATATGTTGGGTTTAAAAATTGATCGCCCTTCAACACTTATGTTAAGGTCATTAAATAAGGGAAAAACTAAACCAGAAGGTGTAATTTCAAATGTGGCAATATCTGTTATGGGTGTTGTATGTGTGGTAGACTTTCAGGTGATGAAAAATGGTACTGTTGCGTACCCAATGCTGCTGGGAAGACCATGGCTAAGGAGAGTTCATGCAAGAAACTACTGGAATGAAGGTTTCATGACACTTGGACGTGGTAGAGAGAGGGTGAAGATAAACGTGATCCCTCGACATCATAAAGTAGAACCTGTGGATTCAAGTGATGAAACTGATGATTGGACATCCTCTGATTACTCTAGTACCAGTGAAGTGGACACTGAAGATGAAGAAAGCGAGGTGGATGTTTCAGTCATGGATATCCTGCCAGTCACACCAACTCATGACCCCATAAAATTATCTGAAGAAGAAGTTGATGATCGTCTCCAACAAATAAAGATTGGTGATGCTGTGATGGAGAGTGAGAAGGAATCCTACCTCCAGCTCTTTCGAAGGTACATACACCTATTCACTTTTGATTACAAGGAACTCCGTCAAGTAAGTTGGGTAGAACATTGTATTGAGCTGGTAGATGGTGCTAAGCCTATAAAGCAAATGCCATATAGAATGAATCCTAATTTTTCCAAGACTGTAAAAGAAGAAATAGATAAGTTGCTTGATGCAGGATTCATATTTGCTGTGGAGAATTCAGAATGGGTTTCTCCCATTGTGATCTCAATAAAAAAGAATGGGAAGCTACGCATTTGTGTTGATTACAGGAAGCTCAATAAGGCAACAAAGAAGGATCATTACCCTCTTCCATTTTCAGATCAGATCTTGGACGAAGTAGCTGGCCAGGAGTGCTATAGTTTTGCTGATGGATATAGCGGCTACAACCAAGTTCGTATAGCAGAGAAAGATCAGCTGAAGACCACGTTCACCACTCCTTGGGGAACGTTTGCTTATAGAGTTATGCCTTTTGGGTTGTGTAATGCTCCAGCAACATTCCAGCGTTTGATGAATAGGGTGTTCGAACCCTACATTGGGACCTTCATCAGAGTATTTCTGGATGATTTTTGCATCTATGGGAGCAAGTTGGACCACCTGCACCAGATGGAGACAGCATTTCAAAGGTTAGATGAAGCACAAGCCTCACTAAACCCTACAAAGTGTGTCTTTGGATGTTCTAAAGGTGTTTTGTTAGGGCATGTTGTATCCAGAGATGGTATTGGTACTGATCCTGATAAAGTTTCAAAAATCAAAGATTTACCATTTCCTATAAATAGAAGTAAATTGAGATCATTTTTAGGCCATGTGGGTTACTATAGAAGGTTCATCAAGAATTTCTCAAAGATTGCACAGCCACTAACCCAGTTCTTGAAGAAGGATGTTGCTTATGAACCAGGAAACAAGGCGCATGAAGCTTTTGGACAACTGAAGGAAGCCCTGGTGTCTTCACCTGTTTTGAAGAATCCAGATTGGAGCAAGCCATTCATTGTGTACACTGATGCCTCAGATGCAGCACTAGGTAGTACTTTGAGCCAAAAGGATCAAAATGGGAATGAACATCCAATTTACTTTGGGAGCAGACAAATGAGCAGTGCTGAGGTAAACTATACTGTAACTAAAAAAGAGGCTCTGGCTATCATTTTTGCTGTAAAGAAGTTTAGAAATTACTTGCTAGGGCAGAAATTTATAGTTGTAACGGATCATCAGGCTCTGAAATATATTGTCAATAAGCCTAACCCATCAGGGAGGATAGCAAGATGGATAATTTTGCTACAAGAATTTGAATTTGATATTATAGATAGGCCAGGAAAGAAGCATGTCAATGCAGATGCACTCTCTCGAGCCTATGATGGGTTAGGATCATCTTGTGATGATGATGATTTTCTCGATGCAGCATTGTTCTCCCTTGACACAATCCCTAGTGAATACATAGATATTTGGAATTATCTGAATGAATTCAAGTTTCCTGATGGTGCCAATGCAAAGACTAAGAGAAACATTACTCAAGCTAGTCATCCATATTCTATTCTGCATAGAGCATTATTTCGAATAGGACCTGATGGACAGTACAAGAGGGCAGTTGGACGTGATCAAGGAAAGGAGCTACTAGAAGAATTCCACAATGGTACATGTGGAGGGCACTTCTCTGGACAACTTACAGCAAGAAGGATCTTGGATGCAGGTTATCACTGGCCCACTCTTTTTAAAGATTGTTATAATTATTGTAAGACATGTGATATTTGTCAAACACATGGTAACCGTAAGACTTCATCAGCTCCATTATGTCCTATTCTTCCCCTTGGTCCCTTTGAAAAATGGGGAATAGACATTGTAGGTCCACTTCCAACTACATCACGTCAAAATAAGTATATTGTAGTTGCCACAGATTATTTAACCAAGTGGGTTGAAGCTAGGCCATTGAAAACAGCTTCCATGGATGAAGTGGCAAGGTTCATATATGAACGCATTGTCACCAGATTTGGTTGTCCATTAGAAATTGTAAGAGATCAAGGAAGCCACTTCATTAATGAGGTGGTAGAAGCCCTAGTCAATAAGTTTTCTATCAAGCACAGGAAGGCAACAACATACAAGCCAAGCACAAATGGACAGGTGGAACGAACAAATTTTGTGCTGTGTCAAATTCTAGTAAAAGATGCAGCCTTGCAGGTACATAAATGGGATAAAAGGATTCATGTAGCATTGTGCGCATATAGGGCAACATCAAAGTCAGCAACAGGATACTCCCCATTTCAGTTGGCCTATGGCATTGATCCAGTTCTTCCTATTGAGTTTGATATTCCCACTGTGAGAGTTATGAAAAATGAAAGGATGGATGAAAGTGATTCAGTAAAAGAAACGTTGGTACATCTTCATTTGCTAGAGGAAATGAGGGAAATAGCAAAGGATACAAGCCATAAGAAGAAAATGAAGCAGAAGGAATACTTTGATCAAAAGATCCGATGGTCTCCATTTCATGTGAATGACTTGGTCCTAGTATATGATTCCAGATACAAAAAAGAAGACAGAGAAAATTTCTTCCAAAATGGATGGGGCCCTACAAAATAGTAGCTGTGCATGAAAATGGTATGTACCGACTGGAGGAATTGGATGGCACTCCCATTACGAAATGGGTCAACCACGACAAGTTGAAGATTTTCCAAGCACCAGAATAGTCTACTCCAAGGACGGAGTAGAAGCTAGGAAGGGGGAAGATGTCGACACTAAAATTTTCCTCCATAATTTCTATTTCATTAATGTATGTATTAGGAATAGGATGTTGTTAAGTGTAATTAGTAGTAGTGTCCGATAGAAGATAACGGCGCCGTCAGTACGGTGCCGCCAATAATGTGGAGTACGGTAACAGTCAACGTATAATAGGAATGTTGTAAAAAGTAAATATTTGTCGTAAGTGGTCCGGTAATGTTAAAATGTCAAAGTTTGGGTAATTAGAGAAGTAGGGTCTACATGATTAGGAATTAGAAATATTATATTGGTAATAAGGACAAGGAGTGAGGTCATAAATATTTTGTGTATTTTATTTGTAAAAAGTCTAAAAATGTGGAACCCATGTAAAATGATAAGGTTTATCTTATCTTAACAGATAAGCTTACATGTACAGATAAGAGTTAAGGTATGGAATATGATTCGTCAGAGTGGATTTCTTATCCTATCTTAGAGATAGGATGGATAAGCCTAGAAGTTCTATAAATAGAGAGGTCACCCCCCTCATTTAGCATAGAAAGAAGTAGTGAGAAATATTGTAGGAAGTGTGCGAAGGAAGCCATCAGTTAAAGGTGTGTTGAAGAAGCCATCAAGAGGTGTAATTGTAAAGTTTCTCCCATAGTCTTGTTGAAGTATCTCATGGGTGAGATTGTAACAGTTTCATATTAATATTATAATTTATTTTGATATTTCAGATTTGTCGTCATTCTGTCTTATCATAGTCAATGGTATTCTTGTGTTCGGTTGTTGTTTTGCTTCCAGATTACCTCCACCAAACTAAAGGTTGTGCATTAGTAAATAATCATAGCACAAGGAGTTCCCGGTGAAGAATTATCATAGTGCCGGATTGGTGATGACAGGATTAATGTTGGTTTCTTTACAGTGGATCATCAATTAAGGAAGATGGTTTGATTGATGATCAAGATGGTAAGATATTGGTGCGTTACTTGTAGTTATTTTACATGGAGGATGATAGCTTGATTTATAAGAAAATGGAGGGCTATGTTGAATCCATGTTGGATTAGATTAAGGGTGGAGGATGATTGTGAGGATAGAAGATTATAGAGGGATAAGGATTTCCATGATTTAAAAAATTCATGGAAGGTGGTAGAATGAGAAGGATATGTGTGCAATAAAATTAGAGCATAAAATAGTTAACCATGGATGTAATACCAAATCTCTCTACTCTAACTCAAATGAAAACCTCCAATTGAGATAAAAGGAAGGGAATAAAAATATATACCTAAAAATTATCAAGAAGAGGATCATCCATTCGATTGTGATATATTTTATCAATGTGATGAATTGATGTCGGTTGCTTCAAAGTGGATTTTTGTGCATAAATTTTAGTAGAACCTCCCCTTGGAAGATTATGATTTAATAGTGAAGGATGATGTCTTGATTGATTATCAATATAGAAAGAGATTTGTATTTTTCTTGTAGTTAGTTTGCATGGATGGTGGTAGCTTGATTTATAGGGAAATGGAGGGATAATATTAATTCATGTTGGATCATATCAAGGGTGGAGGATTATTTTGAGGATAAAATATTCTATAGTGATAAGAATTTACATGAATTAAAAATTCATTGAAGGTGGCAGAATGAGAAGGATATGTGTGCAAGAAAATTAGAGCATAAACTAGAAAACCATGGATGTAATACCAGATCTCTCTAGTCTAACTCAAATACAAACCTTTGATTAAGATAAACACAAGGGAATAAAATATATATCTACAACTTACCAAGAAGAGGATCCTTCCTTTTATTGTGTTGGATTTTCCCAATAGGATATATTAATGTTGGTTGCTTAAAAGTGGATATTTGTGAATGAATTTTGGAAGCACCTCCCGTTGGAAGCTTAATGATTAACTAATGAAGGATGATGGTTTTATTGATGACCAATATTACAAGAGCTTGGTATGTTGTGTGTATTCAACTTGCATGAAGGTTGGTAGCTTGATTTATAGAAAAATGGAGGGCTAGGATGAATCCACGTTGGATTAGATCAAGGGAAGAGGATGATTGTGAGGATAGAATATTCTAGAAGGGAAAGGATTTTTATGAACTAAAAATTCATGGAAAGTGGTAGAATGAGAAAGATCTAGAATTAGAGAAATATAGAAAGGTGATTGAGATTTTCAAGATTATATTAGAATTTCTAGACATGATTATGAGTTAATGAGGGGTTAGTAGAAGACACTAGGTTAGTAGGTGGGGGTAGGTGGCTGAGAATATTAAATTTCTAAAATATGAGAGCGTGTAATTAGATTATTTATTAGATAAATTAATCATGATTAAGGGATATGTGTGATGTTATAAGGTTGGATGTGATGAAGGGATAACTGGTAAGGGGGTTATTTTAGGTGTATACAATTTCATTTTTGATAAGTGAGGAACATAAAGTAAAAAATATTGATTCAGAGGAAAGAGTAATGTATGGTAAAATCAAATTCAAGAAGGATAACTCCAAAACTATTTTCAAGTAGGATTCAACTTGTAAAATTAATTAGGAGTCAACTTCTAAAGATTCAAACTAAAAATATATTAGTTAATACTATGAACAACTTAATCACATTACTATAAATTGTAGACTGAGAGCACAATATCTAATTGATGGGAAAACGTAAGAAAATGTCATGGTAATTGATGTTTAAAAGGAAGAGAATGATTGATAATTAAAAAATACTCACATGGAAACTCGCAATGACGAAGAATACATATAATATATTACCATCAATATGAGGATGGAAGCATAAGAGGTTGGAGGTCAGATAACACCTCTCGTTAGTTGCTAAAAATGGGGTTGCATTCAACTATAGTAGCACAATTTTTTTATTTTTAGTTTATGTGTGGTTAAAAATAAGATCAAAAGTGCATACCTCTTCACATCTGAAGTTCTTTCTTTTTCCCTTATGTGATAAAGATGCAGAGATTCAGACCACAAGTATTGAAGTATGAGACATTCTTGATAAAGTAGATGGTAGATGTGATGTTACTACTACCGTTGATTGCTTAGGTTGATGTTCACATAATTGGTTAATGAATTTCCCAATCCATATTTGATGTTCCCATGGATTGGTCAATGAAGCTACCAGTTCTTGGTTGATGTTTTGCCACAATCGAGTGCAAGTACCAATGCAACACGTTGGAAGTACAAGACCATGTGTAAGATCCAAAGCAACATGTTACTTAATCATAAGGTGTTTTTTCACCCCATGTTTGTATTAAGGGAGTAAATGTTAGGAATATTGTGTTAATACTCACATGAAATTGAGTTAGTAAAATAATTGTCTGCGTGAAGAATAATGTAATGACTTGTTAGTAACAACTCGTAGTTATAAATAATATATGTGTGAGTTAGTATATATTAATAATGGACATTATGAGAAATGTTGTAACTCATATAATGGTCTAGAGGTGAGAGTAATTGTACAATATTATTGTTGTCTATTTTTGCACCCCTCACAAAAATAAAGCAACTTGGTTTACCGCGGAAGTGTTTAAGTATGTTGTGGATCAAAAGGCAATGTTGTGGCTAAGGAGTGAATGTCGCAGAGTGAAATATGTTCTCTAATGAAGCAATGGGAAAAGGAGAAGATCTTTAGGTTATAGGTCATGTCACAAAAGGTTAGAAAAGGCCACAAATGTTTCAAAATCCACAATAAACTGAGTGAAAACCATGGGTTGAAGCAAATAAATTAGACCGCAAATTGAAGAATAGGTAGTCCAAAAAAGTCAACAAGAGGCCACACCATAGTAATGTCATGGGATAAAGTAGAAAATTTAGTAATGTTGCAGAACATAAGGAGGAACCATAAAATCCAAAAGTGGCACAATACTGAAAGAAGAAAGCCACGTATTGAAAGAAAACAATAGTTTCCGCAAATTACTAAATGAACATGAATCTGATTTGATATTTTCAAATCTGATATCATTTAAAGTAATCTCAGCCTTCTTCATGTGAAGGGAATCAGTTATCATGGATTAAATGTTGGTAGGTGGTTAAAGTGAAGAAAGACATCTCCAACACGCAAAGGGGTTATTCCAGATGGCTCAACCACTAGAATTAAATGCAGTATGGGCGTCATTCCCTCTTTAACAAGGAAATCGGCATGGGGTGGTAGTTTTTATAGAAATATCTTACAATTGAATGGAGGTGGTCAGTTGGTGTAATAGGGAATTCAAATTTCCCTCTCTTCTTTCCTTATTTCTCTTCTACAAATTTTTATATATTGTAAAGTGATGCCCACTTTTGATAGTGGATATTATGGGAATAGGAGGGCATCATTTCATGATGCACAAGTGTTCTAAAATTTACATGTCTTGGGTTATGCCTCTATAAATTCTTCACATCTTCCTCCTTTATCGTGATGATTTGTGCATGATCTATTAACAATAAAATCTTTGGTTATGTGTCTTGTTCTTCCTTAGCTATTATTGTGTTGCACTCTCTTGCCTCTCATTCATTCACAGGTGTGGTGTATGCATTATTCTAAAGGTTAGTGTCTATTTTGCATCGTGGAAGTATAACTTTGAACATGAATTTGATTTGTGGCTTTCATTCTGGTCCTCTTCATTTTCATTTTCTTCCATTTTCACTCTTGCATGTGTATTCATCCCCTTATTTTTTGTGTTATCACCTTCTATAGTTCAGGTTTATGTTTTATGCATCTCCTTCTCACCCTGGTCCCTTGGAAAGTTGGAGTAGATTTAGATATTTGCATTTCAATTCCTAGGAGTAGTTTGGCATTAAGAGTAAGTAGAGGAAGTTGGCCTTCTCCGGATGTCTGTCTTAGTTTGAGTCCCACAACTTAGAGATAGTCCCATGTTGACTCAAATCCTGAATTGTCTATGATTTAGGAACGGGTGTACATTTGAGCTCTAACAGTTTTGGCACGCTCGATGGGACCTTAAAATTAATATTTCAATTTTTATCAAGTTTTGATGTGTATATTGGTGAAGCATTAATCTTTCGATGCTCTGCAATAACACATCTGGCGACTCCATTCAAAAATATCAATTGGTTTGAGTAGTAATGGTGACTTAAGTGTCTCTCATTCATGAAAAAAATCCAAACACGGTAAAAAATAAGAGAAGAAGGCGTATTTGACTACTTACAGTTATCCCCAGGCATAGGTAGAAGAGGAAGACAGATTCAAAGATCTTCATCTCCTCCAAACCAAACTCTTTCAACACCTCCACCTAACATGTCATTCTTACAGTCGATAAGAGTTCTCATACCTATTAGATTGGCTCGTCAACAACAAAATTCATTTGTAAACTTCATAGGCAACATTCTGCTGACTTAAATGCTCATATTCCTATTCTAGTAGTAGATTTGAAAAATATCCCATATTTTACTAGAGAAAATCACACTACCCCAGTTGACCACATTCACAACATTGAAAATGTATGTGTTATACATGCAGTTATTGAGATGGACATGGGAGTAAAAATTTTGGCTTCGTCACTCAAAGGAAAATCTCTACAATGGTTCAGAATCCTAAGGGCAGGGATAATTCAAAACTGGGATCAATTGTGCATAGCCCTTTATGATCAATTTGGTGAAAGAGTAGACAACCTATCTTTATTGGAGTAGTTAGCTACAATCAAGAGAACACCTAATGAGCAAATGTTGGATTTAAACTTCAGATTTCAGAGAACTTGGGATAGAATTCTAGTTCTTTTGATACCTACAAGAGAAGGTGTCTTTCTTTACTTCTTAAAATCTCTTAACTATGATATATCTGTTGTGATACAATCTATGGGAGGAATAACTCTACCACTTTCCTACGCAATTGCAATTAGAGCTGAAAATAGTTTAATACAAGTTGGTAAATTAGCTCCTAGACCACCCATGTCATTGTGTAGACACCTAAATTTCGCTTTTGCAATCGTATTACCAAAATGCATGTAAATCACTCTCATTCTTGCCAATTCCATTACAATTAGTGTTCTTTGCTAATTAACTAATTTTTCTTACCACTTTAGACAATTAACACCACGTTGTTTATTGTGTAACCCCTTTCGCATTCAGGATGCCACTTTACAGTGAATTGTAAGTCAAAATCCTCTTCAAAATAGACAGTTGGTGTTTATTAGCGAATTAAGCCTATTTTTCCCTTGTTTTGGTCAATATACCCTAGTATTGACTCAAACCCCTCTTCCAACCATTCAAAATCACCCCATTCACCACTATAATGTCTCATGAAGCTTTAAAAGTTTATCATATCCCCCTAGTTAACACTAAGTGGTTGATTAGGGCTTCACACCTCTTAATCACTTGGTAATTCACTAATTGTGATTAGCAAGGCCTAATCATGATTAAATATTCTAATCTAATTTGGGGCTTTTAGTCCCACATGCACCAAATTGCAAGTTTCTCCCAAAAGGAAAACTATAAAAAAGGTGCACCTAATTCCTTTATACTTTACACCATGCTTTGATTTGCATCTCATATAACAAATATGATATATTGCTAAGTTCAATCCTTTCTTAAATCCTTCAATGGGGTTAGTAGGTGGATATCCAAAATGACCAAGTAGTCATTGCGAGAGGCCATTTCACCTTGTTTCTAGTAGTAATCATAACCATTTGATTGCCCTCTTAGGTCTATTTAGGCCCATGTTAGGTAATTCAAACATATTAGTAGGAATGTTTAGTTAGATTTTGTATTATTTTCATACTAGTTAGACATTCTTTTAAGCTTATATCTTAATGTTACATTCCTAGCCTTAAAACCCTTGGCTAGATAGATGGAAATGGTGTTATCTCTCCTTGTTTAATCATGCAATTTACTTTGTAGAAGTTTAGGGTGTCATCGCATTGTATCTTGATTTACCTAAAGTTGTTCAATCTTCTATTGTTATGTAGTCATTTTTATACCCTTAGAACAACACTCTAATCCCCATGTGCATCGGCCTATCACCCAATGGGTGTTGGGTGTTCACCCAAGGCACACGTAGGTGTCGAGCCCCTCCTTTATATGAGTTTTGTGAGAATACATCTTTAATGACATATTTAGATGCAGGAAATAAAATAACCATGCATTCCTTTAGATGACAAAAGGGAAGTATCAAACATAATACAAAACTGATTCATGACAGAAAGGAAATGTACTAGGGTTTATGCTCATGAACAACATATATTCTTTAGAACATAACCTTATATTCATGTTAACAAGTTCAATAACCACATTAAATTCATTAAGGTCATAATAGACCAATATAACAATGCAGATCAAAGTCATGCATCAGGAACCTAAGCTATGCTTTCCACATTACAAAACTGGTTATAGACCCATCCCTCTAAATATTTCATCACTCTTACAGTTCTCCTAGTCATAACCCAAAGGTTCCTTCATTATTCTTTCATAACTTTGCCTATCTAGTGTTATGTGATTCCACTCTTGGTGTGTGTTTGTCCTCTTTTCTTCTACCCGGGCATCTCTATATATAGCTTTAGTCTCCACCACCATACCTTTCTGAGATAATAGATCGGTTGCCAAGTGTTTCTGTGGTCCTCCAATAGAGCATGCTTCCTTTGATCCAAGCTCTCCACTCTTTGCAATAATGTCGTTCTGGATCCTTCCATCACATGCATGAAATATTTCTCTCTTGACCATACAGCTATCAGGTTGACACCTTATCCAATCCGCATGCTAGATGGGTCACGCTTTTCTTGTGTACTACCTGGAATGTTGAATATGGTTAAGTCCCAAAACATGTCTTGTCTTGTGTGTACAACATGTGTTCTGTTAAACCCTTCTAAAACCCTTCCCTGTGTGCCTTCAACCCATGTGCCCTTCTTCATATAGGCCTTGCGCGCCCACGCGCCTTCTTGTACTTAGCCAATATTTTGAGGCCCAACATCACCCCACACTACGTTTGTCTTCAATCCTCAGAAACACTTATCTTCAATGAAATAAAGAATGGTGGGCTCTAAATAGTGGGAAAAATAATGAAGAATGAAGAATTAGGAGAAAGAATGAAAGAATGGGGAAATGAAAGAGAACAATGCTTATTTTTGAAGGAGGAGAGGGAAATCCTTCCCTATTTTTGCCTCTAGTTTCTCCCATGCGTCAACCTTGCTCTGCGCCTCCTGACAGAGGTCTCCGACTAGGGCACTCACCTCTTCAAAGCTTAGTTCTTCCCCTTTGGAACTGATTGTCTCAACAATACTCTCCAATTCCGTTCCCCAGTCATCAAGTGTGTCCATCCTATGGGTGATCAGGGTTTATAATTCCTTTATCTAGCTTTTGATTGAGCCTCACAAGGTCTCGATATCTTATGACTTCTTCTGTACCTCGGCCAGGATTTTATCCCTTTCTACTGTGTTCCCCTTATTCTTCTCTTGAAACTCCTTGAGTTCCATTTCATGTGTAGTGACCAGGATGTTTTCCACTCTATCTCTATCAGTGTAATTATCATATCTAGCTTTAGTAACTTATGCGGTGGCCTTTACCTCTACAAGGAGTTTGTTATATCGAGAAACGATCTCGACAACCTTCATCTTCTCTTCTCTCTCTTGGCATGCAAGCACTTCTTCTACGGTCTCTAAGGTAAGTGGTCACCTTTCCATCATGAGGATGTGAGTCAAATCCTCTAGACACTGCAAGGCTAATTCATATTTTTACTCTGGCAGGCACTAGGTTAGGATGCTTTAAGACAATGGCATCTATAATCATCACCACCTTCTTAGATACTTCACACACCTTTGCCTTTTCTTCCTTCATTTCTTTCCTTTATTGTGCACTGATAAGCTCCTTTTGGTTTAAGTATTTTCTCTACTACACGAGATCCTCCTTTTTCTTCTCCAATTCCTACTCCAAGAATCTCACTCTATCATTTCTTTCGAACATCCTAGCCTGAATCTCAATTGAAACTTTATTAAGCATGTTTCAGACCTGCTCATATGACAATTGTTGAGCATTCACCAAGGGATTTACTCCTTTTTCTATGGCACCTTCATCAACGTTCTCTGACTTACTTCGAACTTAGGTTCATCC
The DNA here is from genome assembly GCA_019776745.2 of Taxus chinensis. NCBI lineage: Eukaryota > Viridiplantae > Streptophyta > Pinopsida > Cupressales > Taxaceae > Taxus > Taxus chinensis. The sequence continues at coordinate 336,604,360 of CM034150.1, forward strand.
ATGTGGGACTCAAACGCCCAAGATAACATCTTTTTGGTTCATGGATACGTGCCTTCTTCATCAAACGAAGTCATAGTTGGGAGTTATTATGTTGGTATGTTGATGTATCCCATTCCTTGCCCTTGTGTTACCACTACACCCTTCCCACCTATTCACGCGGCCTTTGGAAAGCTCACTACTAGGTTAGGGTCTCCACCCATGTTGACATACTCTTTTCCAATGCTTTCTTCCTTAATATCCTTCATCACTTCATCTACATTGTGCTCTACTTCCTGTTTCACTAAATTTTCAATGATTCCTACCACTTATTTCTCTGTGGCTACTTTTATCTACTCCTTGGTGACACTTTGGGTTCTCTGATTTTTGGTGCTTATTTCTTCACTCACTCTCTTGCCTTGATCATCTGCTTCCTCCTCATCATTCTTCTCTTTGTCTTCCTCCTCCTCAGATTCATGTACATTATATACTAGATGGTCTTGTCCTCTCTCAAGCTCATCATCATCCATGTCACCAATGTAGGCTTCTAGGCTTTGTTTCCTCCTAGTCTACCTTTTTTACCACCTTTTGTTTCTTCCTAACTGGTGATTCCAATATAGGAGATTATTCCTTCTCTTTCTTCTTAATAGGCAATGTTTTCCTTGGTGATTCTTTATGTGTGAGGGGCCCTTCATGCTCTGGTTCCTCTTCTTCTAGGGTTTTTTCCTTGATCGGGGACTTCTTCCTATGCGTATAAGTGCTAGGCTTAGTGCTTGTTTCTGGCGCGCCCACAAATTGTGTTGTTTACACACTTTGTGCCTTCTTCTCCTATACCTCTTCTCTTTCCCTCTTCTTTGGCATGGCATTTTTCCTCCCAATGGGTCCTTCTAGAATGGATACATCATTCTCCAAATAGGCACCTTTCTCAAAATTAGGCCTTATGTGTAGATATACCCTTGTTGTAGCCCTTCCAGCGATCGGTAGAGTTATCAGCTTCATCATCTATACCTTGTGGGAGACATACCTCTCTATGTATGTGTGCTTCTTAGGGTATACAAACTTTTGACATAGCTCGTAGTTGTCTTGGTCTACCTCACTAAGGTCAAACCTTATCCTTTTGGCCTCCTTGAACCGGTTGACCCCTGCTTGGAAGTATTACACGGTGAAGGAGAAAGGTAGCTTGCACCATGGACTCTTAGTCTTGTCTATCAATGTAAACCTGCCAATGCAGAAATGTTGATATACTACAAACTCTACCTCTTCATCCACAAGCATGGACAGCTACTCAGGGATCCTCCACTCTACCCTAAATGCGTTGTGCATTCACTTGTACCACTTTTATAGGTGCGCCTTTTGAGCGACTATCATGGTCTCACATGTATATTTATCAAAAAAAAATCATGAGCAATGGATTATCTTCTAGATACTCCCAAACAAACTTCTCTAGCCCATTTTGGCATTCTAGATATTGGCATTCCATCTGGTGTCCTCTTGTTAGTTGGATGAACCAATTCCAATACCATTTCTTTCTCAGTAGTGCTCATGTGATGGTTTTAATTGCTCACAGCCATTTGTCACAAGTGTGACACCCATTCTTTCCCCAACAATACTCCATCTAGGTACTACATTTCTACATACCATTATTCATTGGAGCTAACAACGGTAGGATTTTTTTTTCCTTTTCCCTTGCCCTTATGTTTCTTTGGTGAAAGGGTCACCTTCTTTGGTTCCATGTTTTCTTGTCAGGCTATAACCTAAATCCATCCTTCTTGCTCTAACCTACTACTCTGCTCAACTCTAAGGCTCCACTCCGTAAATAATCCTCCTTATGTGCCTTAGCTTCCAAATCCTAACTAGGAACAACTTCTTCCACAAGATAGTGTATTATGAAAAGAACTCTCCCCATGCTTGTGTACTCCTTCCACTCAAGTTTGCAGATCAACCCTAGTCACGCAATTATATCTTTATGATTCTTCTTCCTTCACATAAATTTATCTGGATGTCATAGTTTGTAAGAGCTCTAACTTCACAAAAGAAAGGTAAATAATAATGTTCCTGACTTCATACTTATAGTTTTTGCTCCTCTCCAGCAATAAGTGTTATACCACCAATGGACGTACTTAGTATTAAATGTACATTTTTCTACTAAGATGACCGTAAGCACCCTTAGCCATGGTGAAAAACCTTCTATAACCTTCTAGCATGTAAAAATACAATCTAACTGAAGAATCTTACGCGTGCGCCTTCAACGCCAATGGCACTTCTTCTATCCTTTACCTAATTTTTGTCCTTGCCTACCTTATATTGTTCCTGTGCTCTTCATCCTTTATACATGGTCTTTTTTATAGCCTTATTAACACCATAATTTATTATCCACCATTTCCCCACGTGTTTTCTCCACCTTACGCTCTTCCTTCTACTAAGTCATTCAAATTTTACTATTGGCTTATACTTTACTTTGCACTACTCCTTTATACATTAGATCTCCCCTTTAAAAATCTGAATCACATCCACAATCTTTTGATACACTTCCTTCTGATGATTAGGGTATGGATACTTCTAATGTACCACTTCTTCCCTAACAACAAGTTTTTGTCTTGGTATCTCCCTGGTGTGTGCAGCCCCTGCCCGCATCATCACCATTATAGGTTCTAATCCTTACTCATTCACCACTCTTGGCATCCACTATGGGTCAGCCTTCTTTATACTTACCATCCCAGCACCTTTATCTTTTCGGTGTTGTTGGCTCGTGTGCTCAAACAACTTAGGGCACTCCTCATACTTATCTTTTTTCCAGACCATGAGCATTATAATAGGTCAAGACACTCACGCTTATAATGCTCTATAGACCCATATTTATAACAGGTTCCTCGCAAGAACTCACTTCTTCCTCTGTTGTGGTTACTATGACCATGAAATCCTCTGTAAAATCCTCTTCTATGTGCTCCTCCATCTGCATGCCTTTCATAGCAGTGATCATCATTTTTGGAACTACTTGCAAAGCTAGTTTGGCACATACCAAGATCAATAGCATCATGTATCTGTTCAATCATCCTGCAATCTTTGGTATCATGGGTCGTAGAGGTACAAATATTACAATAGAAAGAAACATTCTTGGGGATTGTGCATTGTAGTAGAGGGAACCTACTTGCATCATGATCCTCATGACAGATCTCACATTCTATCGCCATAGCATGTACCAACTTCTGGGGGAGCTAACCTTTGCATGCCCTTCCACTTCACAGTCTGTACACCAAATCGTAGTACGAGCCTCATGCATTGAGTTTGAAGATAGATTCTCCAACTGCTTGGTTATTGCAACAATTTGAGATTCCAAAAAAGGACTAACACCATTATCAATGTTCCCAATAGCTTTAGCGCGCAGGGTAGCTTCCAATGTCTCGCGCAGGTCTATGAAAGTCTTGTGTGACAGATCCCTTCTAAATGGTTTTATCAATCCTCCAAAAAACCATTGAGCATGTTTAGAAGGATGAATTTCATAGGATAATTTAGACAAGAGAGTTTTGAAATGTGCGTCATACTCTCGAACACTCTCTGCCATTCCCTACTTGATTTCCCTCAGAGCGTTGATGCTCTTTTGCTCAAACTCAGGGATATGAAACTTTGGTAGGAAGGTGTTCTTCAACATGGTGTATTCAATCACCGTATGATGATGGAAATACTTACTATACGAAATATGTTTGCATCCTTGCAACGTTTTTAAAAATTGACTTGCCTTCTGCTCTGGAGTAGTGATCAATTTCACACGCCATAGTAATTCACATTTTTACACATGCTATACAACATCTTCAATACCCCTATAGTTTGGTAAGTGCAAAGACATCTCAAAAAGCACTTGGGGAGGTTGGGGTCCTTATCCTTGGTTCTCTCCGGTGTTTCCTCCTCCACCAGATCCACTAGATCCACTAGGTCCCATTCCTCTCAACCCACCCGATCAACCTCCTGCAGTCAGCAAAGGACCTGAAGTGATCGTTCCTAGAGTTGCCAATGTCCCACTAAACTACGTGCCGATGGTTTGTGATATTTTTCCACTACCATTTGTATGTCCCGCACCACTCCCAGATGTGATACCCAAACCTTGTGTACTTACACCTTGTCCAAAGATTCCTCCAAATACAGGAATGCATCGTGAATCTATGGATGTTCCAAATGAGAAATTATATCTCTTGGGTGTAGATCGGTTACAACCACCAATACCAACTGGGTTAACAATACTTCTCCCTTGATCTAGAAAACCAAGTGTCAGGGGTTGGTCACCAGGTGGGTTCAGATGTGTGCCAATGGCTCTTCTTTCTCCATATGAAGAAATCTCATCAGAAGATGAAGGGGCTTCTCTCTCATGCTTGCCAAGATGGGGTAGCACAGACTGCTTAGGTTCCACGTCCTCTGTGTGAACCTTAACTCCTTCCTGCAACATCTACCTCCATAGATCCATCACACTTGCAACCTTGCATTATCTAGTCATCTCCCTTTCATGAGATTTTCTATACTTGAGTCATCTCTCCTCCCTTTCCTTCTCAGCCGTAATGTTCGCCATCTTTCTCCACCTTAGCTTCCTCTCCCAGTACTTAGAGAAGCTTAGCTGACCATGGGAAATACTTCTAAACTCAAGGTAATGACCAAGATCTTCATAGCCAAAGGAATAACACACAAAAATGATCCTTTAGGTTCCTTCAAAAACTTGAAATCAACAACTTCTAGGCAGGAATACATATAAATGGCATATTCTAAAGTATAATTGGTCAACACTCTCTTCCACTAGTGATCAACAACACAAGTCCAAGTTAGATCTACATCCTGTAGCCTATGATAATCATCTTGGTACCACACACGGGATCTGTAGTACCAGCTTGATCTAGATGCATACGTTGAAAGCCATTCATATAGTTCTACTGGGAAACAATAGAAGAATGTCTCATACAACTCATAGTATAGGTTACCTTCTACCCATCTATGAGTATCGAACTCAGGTCCAGTGCTAAACCTTTGAGAAAACTCATCCTCCATGCTCTTGAACCATCCTTTAACACTTTCAAAGGTCAAACACTCTGTCATCATGCATCACAGGGACAAAGATGCATGTCATTTCTCACAACAACTTCGAAAAGAGGTCCCGGTAACGGAACCAAGATGTAGTCAGTTTTTATACCCTTAGACCAATAGTCTAATCCCATGTGCACTGTCCTATCACCCAGCGGGCACTAGGCGTTCACCCGAGGCATGCGCAGGTGTCAAGTCTCTCCTTTATGTGATTCTTGTGAGAATGCATCACCTTATAACTAATAATCAAATGTAAAAGGACATGAAATAACTATACAACATTCTAAGAACCTAGAATGAGTTATCATCTCATTGCTTCCAGAAAAGAGAAATAGTAAACAACATATGGAAATGGTTCATATAGAAAGGAAATGCATAAGTATTATATTCCTAAACACATATATGATTCATAATAGAGCCTTATATTCATATTAACAGATCCAATAACCACGTTACATCCTTTGAGGTCATAACAGAACCTCATATAATCATGCAGAGCTAATTCATGCATCAGAACTACATTATGTTCATCACATTACAAAAATGATTACAGACCCATCCCTCTAAATGTGTCATCACTCCCAGAGTTCTCCTAATCCCTAACCCTTAGAACCCTCCATTATATTTTTGCAGAGCTTCGCCTCTCTTCAACTCTTATTCTTTTCTTCTATCAGGCACTTGTATTTATAACCTTGGCAATCACTGCCATACCTTCTTGAAGTTATAGACCAGTTCCAAGTGTCAAAGTGGTCCTCCATGGGAGCATGCCTTCTCAGATCCAAGCTCTCCACTCTTTGCAATGATGTCTTCTGGAACCTTCCATCACATGACTGGAATATTCCCTTTTTGATCCCATAGTCGCTAGGCTAGCACCTTATCCACAATGGTCACACTTTTCTCGTGTGCTTCCTTGGACACCAAATATGGCTGTCTAAAACCCGTCTTGTCTTGCGCGTTGCATGCCGCGTGTTATGAAAAACATTGCTAGTACCCTTCCCTGTGCTTCGTCAACCTCACGCACCTTTCTTCAACTATGTCATGCACACATACATGCCTCCTCATCCTTAGCTAATATTTTGGGGCCCAAAATACCTAGATAAATTCCCCCTCTCTGAGACATGTGAAAAAATTGTTGAGAACTTGACTCAGAATAAAATATGTGTGTCTATGCACAAAATGTCTAAGAAGTTATGGAGTATTGTGGAATGTTAGAGAGGTAGCCACGTTGAACATCCTAGACCTGCAAAAAGGAAGGTATTTACACATGGTGACAACCATGATGCATATGAAAAATAATGAAAACAAAAATTAATGAAAAATTATTCTAAATGCATGTCAATATAATAATAGTATGATAAGATACAATAAATATGAAATCAATGTCACACATAAGTAAAAGATATGCATACATGGGACACCCATGGTATTGCAAGATAGTCAAGGCCCATTTGTCACAAGTGATGACAATAAGAAATAATAATACACACATAAATAAGTATTTCATAAAATAAGAGTGTTAAAACACAATAACATGATATAGTACCTAAGAAATGGGAAATACGTGATACAAGAGGTGTCAACACTTCACAAGAAAAAAAAAATAGTCGTGTTATCTCAACAGATAAAATATACACAATAGTTATAATCAAGCATAATGAGGAAGTGAAGAAGGAACTATAATAGAACAAAAACCTCTAGATTTAGTGTAAAATAGATGCCCTTAGATGTGTAGAAAGTCTGGGTAAAGGAGTCAACAAAAACCTATCATCATGTGAATGTCAAAATACGTCATGAATTAATTTGTGTAAAAGAGTAAAGAAACATGTTATCTATCAAACTATAGTGATAAAAAACATGTATAATGTAAAGTGATAACACATAAAGTAAAATGCGCGGGTCCTAATTTTGTTTATTTGTAAATATGTGAATGTTTTTGTGTTTGGAGATTATACAAATGTTTTTTATTTTCATAGTTAACAACTATGTACATGGGAGAATGCGTAGATGGTTATGAAGGAGGATGTAGGTTCGTGAAATCTAAAGGCCAAGGCCAAAGTATCATGTCACAAAAAATAGGTTATGGAGGTGTGAATGGTTTTTGTGTTTGGAGATTATACAAAGGTTTAGGAGAGTTTTCATAGTTAACAACTATGGTACATGGAGAGTGGTAGATGGGAAGTGGAAGGAGGTCATATATTATTATAAAGGGATATGATCCAATAATCTATGGGATCATGAGTGGTATGGAGAGAGTATTATGTCAGGAATATGATGTAATGGGGTATGATCGTTAGTTAGTATAGATGGTTCCATGAAAATAGATGGTAGAATATGTGGGATAGTATCATAGTGGTCTTTGTGGTATAGGAAGTGGGAGATGTCATATCATGTAGATTCGTATAAAGGGTTTTTTTGATCACCAATCAGGGTGTGGAACAATGGGACCCCTGAGTGGATATGGAGAGATTTATGAATGAATATGAGTGTTCCAAAATATAATATAGGAACCATAAAAGGGTAGTATAGTTATAGGAGGTTCCAGAACATAGATGTAGACAGACAATGGGGGTTAGGAATCAACTACGGGGGTAAGAGGCTGTATGATCATAGGTGGGAGATGTGTATTGAGTGTAGATTCCAAAGAAAAAACTCGAAGGCCATAGTCATGGTTCACCAATTTCAGGAAGTGTGGAAATGAGATTCCCCTATGGTTAGTGGTTTATGATATGAATAGAAGTTGTAAGAGGTAAATTAGGATTCAATAAGGGTATCCCACATAAAAGTATGTGTATGAACAATATCTTGATTATGACATGACATAGTATAACAGACATTGGTTTGTATGGTGCATCAATGAATCAATGGTAATTACAGGTAAACATGATAATTGAGATGTGTTTCCTAAGATGATTACTTCCAAAGAAAAAACCTCAAAGGCCATAGTCAGGGAGAGATTATGAAGGTTGCATGCAATTAATGAGTTTCAACGCAATGTGTAGGGGCATGATAGAAAACATTTGAAGTTATTCCCTAAGAGGGACAATTAGGAAGTGTTGGCATATGGTTGTTATCCCACATGACAGTGTGGTTGCATGGAGCATAAAATCTTGTAAAGGGGACATGATCTCATTTGTAATAGATACATAGAGTTTGAGATGAAAGAATGTCAGCCCAATGATATGTTAATGATAATTACAATGTAGTACATGATAACTAGAAGTGTTTCCCTAGGAGGATGATTACTTAAATAGGACCTCAAATCAATAGAGGGAGAGATATAAGGTTGCATGCATATTTTTAATATGGTAACTTCAATTTCGCAATATGTGAGAGGCATAAGGTTATAACATAGGATCATCAGAGAAAACCCTAAAAAATAACAATCAGGAAGGTCTTAGGGACAATAATGATTGAAATAATGGATAGATGTGGTTGAGGACCCATACAAGGGATTTTAATTGGGAGGGATCTCATTTGTAATCATACAATAGAGCCGAGATGAAAGAATGTCAGCTTGAATATATGTTAAGGTCCCAATATTTGTAGTATGTAACTAGGATAAAAGAGAGGCTACAAAGATGGAGGTTATAAGGTGACGTCGATGAGATCATCACACTTGACCAAAGTTATACATCCTAATAGAGTTGAACATGTAGTGGAATCTAGGATGTTAACTACCTGATGGAGAAAGATGTTACAATTAAATAGGATCATCAGATGCAAGAACATAAAGAATAACTTTCGAAAAATATCTTAGGGACAATTCTTAATGGATATAATGATAGAACCAAGGAACTCATGTGTTATGAAGGAATATTTAAGTCAACTTCCTATGAATCATATGGGGTTTTGTTAAGGGAGAATACTCATGAAATCATATTGTTTAATTAAAAGAGATAAATCCATTATTACTACCAAGAATGGAAGTTTAAGGTGACGTCGTTGAGAAAAGACTTGAGAAAAGTTATACATATGATGAGTTGAAAATGTAGTTGATTCACAAGTGATGGGTTAACTACCAAAATGGTTTAGAAAGAGTTACTAATTAGATGGCCATCAGCATGCAAGAAGAGAATTGACTTTCGAAAATGATCTTAGTGCATTCTTAATGGATATTTAGGATGGTTACTCAATGTGTTATGAAGAATATTATAATTAGGACTTAACTTAGATATGGGGTTTAATTACCACAGTAAAAATAACACCTTTACACTATTAATATACATGTTAAACAAGATGAAATGAACTTGATTACTACACAAGAAGGAGATGAGTTCAAGTATGAGAAGTACAAGAATGCAATGATCAGGAAAATTTTGATTCACAAGTTGGGTGCACCAAAATGTTTGGACAATGAATTATATAAATTTAGAATGAACCTCGTAACTGATTTTAATGACTTAGTGCATTGTGAATGCAGGTAATGGTTAGCAACAGGTGGATATTATAATTAATTAACTTAGTAAATGTCATTACCATATGGTAAAAATGTACACCTTCTATATGGTTAATCATACCTATGTTAAACAAGATCCGGGCTCTATAATTTCTACACACAAATCAATGAGTTCACTTATCTTAGTACAAATTGTCATTGTCAGGAAACCCTGGGATTGTGCACTTCATGATGTGAAGCTCTCTTTGAATTTGAATGAACCTCATATCAAACTCCAATCATATGATTGAGAAATGCACATGTAAAATAATGGATGTACATTTTTGTAAATGTGGGAACCATATCGTTGTACACCTTCTATATGGTTTGGAACTACTATTGAAGATCCGGGCTCTATAATTTCTACACACTATTATTTTTCTACATAATATGTTATATCTAAATGAATGCAAACCCTAATGTGTAGTCATGATGTGAAGCTATCTTTGAATTTTATCATCATATCTTAAGACTCCAATCATAGATGAGAAATGCTATGTATACTTTGGAAAGTGATTATTTTTGTTGTATTGAATGAGCTAGATCGTGTTCCATCAATGACCTTGGTAACTGATCTTCAGAACTAGAGGCCTTAATGGCTTCACACATAATTTTGGCTACATAGATGTGTTATATCTAAATGAGGTTTGCAACTAAGTCTTGGGACAACTATCTTTAACAAGTGTTATAAGATGAGTTATCTTAGTGTAGTGCCATATAGATTTATATGTTAAGTGATTAGGTGAGTTCTATTGAATGAGCTAGATCGTTTCCTTGACCTAGTAATGATCTTCAGAACTAGGGTTATGGCTTCCCTAATGGCTGTAGATGTGTTATTATGAGGTTTATGGAGTCTTGGGTGGCTTTTTCAAGTGTTAGAAGTGAGTATCTTAGTGTAGTGACATAAGATTTATATGTTAATAAATTAGGTAGTGATTACTTAATTATATAATGTTTTGTACATTATTTATTTAAGAAAGGTTGACCTAGAGAGATTGGAAAACCCAACAAAAGATATTAATTTGAAAGAAAATTTGGAGGACATGTCAGTCTAAGACCATACAAGTAGATCAAGACTAGATTTATAGTCCTGAAAAATCTATATGGTCCTACCTAAGGAAGGAAAACATGTCATCCGAAGTTTGGAACCTAATATTTGATGCTTTCCTATGGAGTTTATGTATTATATTCTTAGAATTTTATGATGTGTTAGTGTGTAAGGATAAACAAGATGAACACGAGACCTTAAAATATCCTAAACATGAATGGGAAAGTTATATTTATCTAGCAAGAGATCATTGTCAAAACTAGCAACATCAAAGAATGAAATCCTTAACTTTCATGTCTACAACCACAAACCTCCACAATATTCACAAGTAAAAAGTAAGTTGTAGCAGGAAAGAAACTACAAATGGATTGGACAACCACAAACGTCCACAATATTCACAAGTAAAAAGTAAGTTGTAGCAAGAAAGAAACTACAAATGGATTGGATTCCTTCAAAATTTCCATTGGGTGATTAATAAAAATAAACTAAACATATATTTAGTGGTAGATATGGTATATATACCACCAATAATGAAGTTGACTATTAACTTTGGCTACAACCTAACATCTCGAGCCATTCATGAATGAAGATTATGCACTGGATGTAAATTCAGAGAAATTGTTAGGAAATAAGGGATAAAATATGTGGAATAATCCCCCACAGAATCACAACAGTAGAAACTAATATGTAGAAATTATTACATATCTCAAATAAAAGTGCAGAATAAAATAACACAACACAAAGAGACAGTATTTAACATGGTTCACCCAATTTGGGCTATGTCCACCAAGAATCACCTTCTCAGATTTTATTATAATCCACCGCTCTCTCAATAAAATACCCAGATTTGTTTAGATCTATGCTCAACAAACTCTACAGAATTCACACCCAAATTCAAAACACATCTACCCATATGAGAAATCACATTTCCCGATATATTGAGCACATTTTAAGGCTAAAAAAAATCGGGGGCTGCGCCCCCAGACCCCTGCTCAGGGCCCGGCCCGGCCCCAAACCCCAGCGAGATAACTTTGGAAAGTGTACAGTCTTCAACACTTTCTCACATGAAAATAGGCTCCACAACCTAACAAGCACAACTATGAGAAGGAATTATGGATCATCCCATTTTCTTTACAAGCAGAAAGTTAACACCCACAAAAGAAAAATTATATGACCACTAAGCGTGAGGCATTTTCTATGATCTACGCATTACACAAGTTCAAACAATAATTGTTTGCAACACCATTTATTTTCTATACGAGTCATATGAAGATCAAGTATTTAGTCAACAAGTTTGTTTTGAAAGGGCACATATGCAGACAGATAATCCTATTCCAATATTTTGATTTCACAGTTGTTGTGAAACCAGGAAAGAGAAATTTAGGGCCTAATCATTTATCAAGGATCAATTTTGGTGAGGACACGCAGAGAATTGAGGACATAATTTCATATGCACAACTTTTCAAGTTAACTGCACACCCATAAACTTGAAAAATATTGTAGTGTTTTTGTCCACTTGGTAGGATCCTGAAGGTATGAAGACATTGGAGAAAAACCAGCTTTCTATACATGTGGCACCTTATCAGTTAATTGGTGGAGATTTGTACAAGTTGGGCCATGATGAAGTTTTACGGCATTGTTTTTTAGAACATGAGCATGACACCATTATGGAAGAAGATCATGGTGGAATAGCAGGATGGAATTACATTGGTAATTCCACCACATACAAAATTCTAATGGCTATACATTGGTGGGAGATATTGTACAAAGATACTAAGGAGTGTGTGAAATCTTGTGATCATTTTCAGCACCTTGGGAAGCCTGGACATAGAGATGAGATGTCATTGTGATCCATTGTAAGTACAGAACCTTTTGAAAAGTGGGCTATTGACTTTGTAGGTCTTAATTCACCACCCACACGTAGGACTAGTGCACACTACATTATTACTTGCACAGACTATCTAACATAGTGGGAAGAGGTAGCACCTATAAAGGATTGTATAACACCCATTAATCTTGACAAGTGGTAGAGGAACTCATATCTTGAATTAGACAATCATAATTCTATTGGAAGAGTTTAAGGTGGCACATCATAAAACTACTCCTTATCACCCATAGACTAATGGTACCATAGAATCTTTCAATAAGATTCTGGGATAGACATTGACAAAAATATGTGATGTTGGAAGAAAATATTAGGATGATAAAATTTCATTTGTACTTTCAGCATACAAGACAACTTATAAAAGGTTGAATAAGGCCATAGCATTTCAATTGGTATTTTTTGTGGAAGCATTACTACCAATTTAATTCATGTTACCCTCCCTACATATTGTGCGCATAGATGGACTAGATGGTGAACAATTTTTCGAAGAGTGCATTGATAAACTAATACAATTAGATAAGTGGTGCACTATTATGCATTGGAGCCAAAAGACTAAGAAATCAAGATAGAAGGCATGACATGATAGGCACATTAAGAACAAGACATTTACAGTTGGAAATATGGTCCTCTCTATGACTCTAAATTTGCTTGCCACCCAGAAAAATTGAAGGTTCATTGATTGGGACATTTTCTAGTAACCAAGATACTTGAATCAGGTGCTTATTAGTTACAGGTGTTGGATGACACCACGTTGCCCAGTTACTTCAATGGGACTAAGTTGAAGCCCTACAATAAATAAAGATTCTTAGTGTTTGTAATAAGGTTGTGTTTCCATTTAGATTATATTTCCTTTTCTTGTGTTTCTTTTCAATATTTTTTATACTTTGTTATTTCATTTTCCCTTGTTTTGTTGTAATAAGCGCACTTGTGCGTAAGAAACTGATTAGTATCTATTGATTTTATGCATAAAGGACTGCACATACTTTTAGTGTGGGGTGAACTAGGTGTAAGTGTGTAAAAGAGGAACATAAATTCATTAGTGTTGGGATTTATACATGTTAACACATTAGAAAGGATTACACAGGTACAATTGTGATGTAAGGATGGTACTACACATGTTAGGGATGAAGGTTCTCTTAAGGAATTTTCTCATAAATGAAGACAATGTGTGAAAAAAGGATCACACAGTGTAACACAAGGTAGGCAGTAGCATGATGAATTACTTGGCATAAGGTGTAGAGGATTATGTACTTCGGCACATGGAGGTGTATGTAAGAAGGTCTATGGCCTTAGAAGTAGTGGGGCATGTCAGAAGGTTATGACTAAAGTTGGAAGAAAACAACGAAAAGTGGGGAAAAAGTGAAAAGTTTAGTTAAAGATGGGTACAGTGGTAGGTGAGGAGAAATTAATGCAGGAAAATTAGGGAAAATCTATAAAAGGAGTGTAAGCAACTTCATTCTTACCTTACATTTTTTTAGTATTCGAGCCTTGGAGAGTGAATTGAAGTGTGAATGAGTGAAAAATGCAATTGCAGATGAGAACTACATCAAACCAGTTAAATTTGGTCACATTCGTAGTGGAGATCCTTCGTGGGAAGTGTGAGAGAAAGTAAAAGGTGTGAAGATTATGGTTCAAGGAGCTATGGTTTGGAAAAAATAAACTGAAAGTAGGGCATGTGAGTTCGGGTTTACAGAGGTAGTAGAAGGTATAAAAAAGGCAAGGATAAGTTGTGCAAGTTAGTAATGACACCAAAAAGAGCACCTCTAACAACCAGAAGGGGCAGAAAGAAGAATGAACCAGAGGTGGAAGTGGAAGAAGCACTAGAAGAAATATTCTTAAAAATTCAATATCATGAGAGCATTATTATGGGGCATGTTTGGGAGTCCCATGTTCAAAAAATAAAGGTGAGCTATTATAACCATTGCACCAGTGCATACAAATACCAGATAGAGAAGGAGTTGGTGAAAACTATCAACTTGTAAACTAAAGATGATAAACTAATTTACAATGATGAAGGGTACAAGACTTTAGAGAAAGTTGGAGTCTTGCAAATTTATGAGTTGTCATACTTTGGAAAACTAGAAAGACTTTATCAATGGTTGATGTCAAGAGTCCATGAGGATTTCTTCTACTTCACAGGAAGGCAATTACAAATCACCACACCACTCATTGGGAGACTTATAGGATTACAAATCTTGAGTATTGAAATTACCCTTGATATTGATGATGACATAGGTGTGGAGACCACTACTGTTGAGATGGATTATTATAAAGGAGGGAATGCGATGGACGTATATAAGTTAATTGACCCTCTTTTGAATATTTTCACACATCTCTTAACTAAATTTAATAACTAGAAGAGATGGGGAGAAGTAATTAATAAATGGCTCCATATTGCAAAGAAGATGGCAAAGGGGATTTTATACAATCTTGTTGCATTCATTGCAGAATGTATTATCGAGGAAGCACACACATGTGATAAGATTACATGGAGGCGCATCGAGTGAGGATGGAGAAGGTCTATTCATAGGTGTAAAGACACATATCCCCAAAGGTAAGCAGTCCGAGAGGAAAAAGGGAGAAGAAGTTATGAAGACACCAGACCTGGGATATGTTAATGATTCTTCTAAGATCATCTACACAAGGTTTGAGAGTACCCTCTCTAATGACTAGTTTTATGGGTGGGAAATGATATATCCCAAGGGTGAAAATGTGCATACAAGGAATATGCTAAGATGGAAAATGCAAACATATATGGATGAACCAGAGTTTGATGTCAGTGAGGAGGCATACATAAGGCGTAGGATGAAGAAGACACCTCAAGCAACTCATATCACAGTGAAGCCCGCAGAATTCATATATGAGCAGGTAAGTAATGCCTTAACAAAAATAGTAGAAGAGGCAGAGAGAAGGAATTTGGATTAGGTAGCCGCACTCAGGACATAACTAGAATATAATATGAAATAAGGAAAAGGAAATCTATAAATTAACTGAAGCAGGTGACAAGCCTGAAATAAGGAAGAAGGCTATTCTAGAGTTTGTTGTAGACGTTGGAAGTGATATTCTAGAGGTGCGTCTAGAATCTGATGAGAAGACACATAAGACATACCCATAGGCCTTGAATTTTTTGTATAATTTGGTACACCTAATACTCAAGGAGATGCTAGCCGTGAAAGGGGTAACTTGGTAGAAACTGCAGCAGAAAAGGAGAAGAATAAGAGAATTTTAGCGCAGAAGATTGTGGAATATGATGTCATGCTACAAACATTGAAGGATGAACTGAAGAAGGAAATTTGAGCACTAAAAAACTATGAGGATCTAGAGAAAATAATTAAGTCATACACAATCTAGGATGAGAATGATGTCCTAGAAGCCAAGAAGGTTGAGTCTCTAGCGAGAGAAGAGAAGTTGGTTGTGGTTACAAAGAAGCGTGATGTGCTTAAAGTAGCGAGGGATCCGCATGATGACAGAATAAAGGATTTTAGTTCATTGATAGCGTGAAGGATGGAATTTATGGAGGGCATAATCTCATGCCTGATGGGAGTAATAAGGGAGCTCAAGCATAAAGGGGAAGATATGACTTTAGATGAGATGGAAGAGACAGTTGGGATAGTCCCAAAAATAGTGAAGAATGGACTGATGGAGTAGAATGAGCTAAAGAGTGTAATCAATAAAGAATACCCTGAGCTTTTGTTTTCAATTAAGGAGTAGTGAGAAATGCATGTGTTGTACATTCTTCCATTATTCCATTCTTTGTATATTAACACCTTATTTCTTTTCATTCTTTATTCTTTGTATCCTGGAGAGATAAGTCGACAAACCCCATTGTCGAGGACAGAAACGTAATTAGTGTGGGATAATGTTGGACTGAGAAAATGGATAAGTATGAAGAGAACATGAGATAATGAGGCATGTGAGTGGGGCATGTGAATGTGCACAAGGGAAAGTTGAAGTGGCACGCACACCAAAAGTTAGATTCCATTTTCTAGCCAATTTTGTAGTTACAGGATAAAAATAGAAAAAGTGAGTTAGAGTGTGGATCATGCAAAAGAGAAAAGCAAGGAGACTTAGTGGCCAAGGAACATCTATTTTTGGGATAAATCACATGTAAAGCAAAGATGAGAGGTCATGCATGGATCTGGATATTATTAGGATTAAAGTGGGTCTTATTTATAAGATAATGATCTATTATTATCTCCATTGTAAAAGCATGCAACTGTTAACACATGGCTATTTTGAGCATGTAATATATTTTGATAATGCATGGGTGGTGAAGGTCAAGTCCCCACCCCTATATATACTTGTTGTACTTATTTGTATTAGATACCTATGATGTGATAGAGTTATGTTTCTCTATAATACTAATACACATGATTTTGTGATGATGGTTATCATGTATTCAACATCTGATATGTAATAATTTTGTTATGAATGGATTAAGGTGATTGATGTGTTTGAATATGGTAATCACATGGTTTAATTTATCTTAGTATTTATATGATATATTATGTTTCCTTATTACATGTGATTCTATTCTAAGCTCATTATATGACATCTATTATGATCTAGACTTGAATGTATGCTTTGATATTGGTAATTATGGATATGCATGCTAACTGTAGACACTAAAATTAGGTCACACTCCCCTTTGGTCCCTCGACAAATAAACACCTTCATCACATTCACCTAGCCATGGCCCCCTTCACCCCACTAATATTAATATAATTAATTTAATTAAATTAATTCATTATCCTCACCATATTTATTATTTAAATATCTTAATTTAGATAATATCCACACATACACCTCATCTAGACACCTCATCAAGCCACCTCACCCTAAGACCTATTCTTAGTAAGTTGCCATAACTAACTAAGACTTACCCAAACCCTAAAAATCAATGCCTACATTCCCTCTAACCACATTCCTGGTATGCTTAAAATAAGCTTCCAATCTAATCCGAGAGTGAACGACACGAGATCCCAAAAAATCAAGGGGATCTACCTAGTTTAGTAAACCTAGGAAATCCCACCCTAACCGACGCCGGTTACCCTTAACCGCCACCGGTTAAGCTGGAACCGCCGTCAGTCACCTTTTAATCCCCAAAACAACCTTATTTTTGAGGTTGGAAAAAGGTTGGCAGATTCCTGAGAGATATCACATCTTTTGAGAACAAGTTTCAGCAAGAACACGCATGCAAAGAAGGAGATAAAGTATTTTCTCTTGCACAGACATCCAACATTCACCCAGCAACCATCCAACACTCACCCCAACATAGATTTTATCTAATCAGGCAAGAAGGAGAGCACATGCAGCCCATGCAAGAGCTCCCCAACATTTGGTGATCCTC
This sequence comes from Taxus chinensis, assembly GCA_019776745.2. Taxonomy (NCBI): domain Eukaryota; kingdom Viridiplantae; phylum Streptophyta; class Pinopsida; order Cupressales; family Taxaceae; genus Taxus; species Taxus chinensis. Next base: position 336,622,115 of record CM034150.1, read on the forward strand.
CACAAGATTCAACCTCTTACCAGCACCTTCATTCCTCACTCACAGATGCCCAGAACTAGATTCTAAGTAAGTAGAACATTTTACTCCTCTGGTTCACCCATTTCATCATTGTATTTTCATCCTTTGTTCTCCTAGCCACCCATTGACCTCCATTAATACTCACCCCTCCATATCCCTATTAAAACCTCACCAAATCCCATCCAAAACAACTTAATACCTCATTTCGACCAACCTAGTCCTTTGTGTAATCATAAGGGAGATCCAAAGCTCATTTTGTGGCATTCCCAGTTTTCCACAGTAATCGGCACCGGTTCTCCCCAACCGGCGTTGGTCACCCTTAATAGGCATCGGTCTTTGTATTTACAATATAACTCATAACAGTGACCTATCTACCTATTCCCACATCACCCTTATTCACATGTGACCTACCTAAGACCTCTGTTAGACCTACAGAGACCTAGAACCAGTTACTTGACCTTCAGATCTTATTTTAACTTAGCCTGTTAGATTAGATCTTTCTTATTGTGTTTTAAATGAGATACCTAAATCATTTTAATTACAATAGGATTTACTTTATTACCAACATTAAATTGTTTTAAACAGTGGATTGACAGCCGTCTAGGAAGTATCACACTTCCCAGATCTAGCACATGCTAGGCAGTTCACTACACATATTGTTTAATTCTTATTTGGTGGTCTTGCTGTTCCATTTCAGGTAGTTCCTCCCAGCCAAAAGGAAGCTCTCATGATCAGTTATGGATTCAAGGAGTCATACACGCGCACAAAACTTATCAACCAACATTTCAATAGGTATTCCTCCTATGCCCGTTACCCTATCTATTTCGTCATTTTCAAAGAAACGTCTAAGAATTAGGTGAAACATTTTGGCATGCCTGGTGGGACCCATCCGAGGTTCCTTGCATTTTATTCATTCCTAGGAAAATTTGTGTGTTTGTTTCCCTTCTGAAAAGCATACACATTAATTTTCTTCCTTGGTAACCCTCTTTTTCTTTCTATTTGGCTCTAAAAAAAACCTTACTTTTAGTGTAATTAAAAATAATCATTTCTTCTTATTTTCTGCATTTTTGTGAAAGAGCATCCCTCTTCCTCTTCATCTATTTGTGTCATCGAACTTCATATTTTGATTTGGGCTTAAAAATCATTGCATTTCATTTTGATTTATCTACATTAGCTCACATTAATTGAGGGCAACCTATACGTTGGAAGTCATGCCCAGCTGATGGTTGAAAAATGAATCATAGAAAGCACTTTCTTTCTCTTACTCTCTCTGAGTCTTATCCAAATTACACAAATTCAATTTAAAAATACATATTCTTAAACAACATCTTTCCTGGGAAGAAGCTGTCAGGTGATCACACTGATCATGAGGATTGGTAGGTACAAACCCCAGCTCGCTGCTCTGTTGAGTCATACTTCAGAGTGAGGCCCGCCCCCACCATAACATACCTGAAACCTCACCTTTTAGATCTCCTTCTTTGTAGGAAGCCATCCTCACCAAAAAATTATATTCTACAGTTCATGAGTCAGTCCTTAAATAACATAAGCTAAACAAACATAATAGAAAAGGCACTCTTAGGATCACATTTTTCTTAGTGTTTCTACTTGGCTTGCGTTTTGAGGTGAGAGGTCACGTTCTTCACTTTTCCTTTTTCTCCTCTCATGCTCCTCATCATAGTTGGTGTATTCTAGCTTCATCTGAGTGTGCCTGGACCATATTCTCATCATTCTCAGAATTCTGGGTTTGATTCCACATCAAATTTTAATTCACAACCACTTTTCTTTCATCATTGTTTCAATTTCACAGTGACCGGTGTCAGTCCAGTGACCGTCGTCAGTTACCCTCTGACCGTCATTGGTTATACCCAACCGGCGTCAGGTTCTAGGTCCTTTTGGTTAACCTACCCAAAAGGACATCTATTCACCTTCTTCAACTATTCAGAGTCCCTGTTACTACTATCATTCCCATTGACCTTGTAAAACTCATCAAGTTTGGCATACCTATCAAATTTGGCCTTATACCTTGTTTTTTACCAATGTTCCATTTCCCACAGTGACCGGCAGCGGTTACCTATGACCGGCGTCAGTTTACCCTAACCGGCATCGGTTAGCCTTGTGCCACTTTTCAGCTGACATTTGGTACCTAATCCACTTATTACCAGCTTGTTATCACCTTTCTTCCTATTATTTTTGTGTCATTTACAGAAAAGTAGCCCAACTTGATAAGTACTTGTTCACATGGTACTGACGCGTCAACAAGTAAGCACATTCGTATTCCATGCCAGTTGTCAGCCACTCCCACCTAGCCCTTCACCACCTTCCATTTTATCACCAGCCATGGATCCTATCCAACCTATCACTATCACTACCGGAGATGAGGAGTTCACATGACTCCTTGACCAAAACCCTACCACCTTGCAGTTTTACCTTTCCCACTCATCCACTCGAGATGCCTCGGGTCAGTTGATATACGACATGCCCGTATCTATCCCCTCGAATCTCATCCCCACTCTTGTGTCAGCCCCATCTGGCTCCGCGCTACCCGCATCTACCTTACCCCCAGTCATTTCGCAGCTAGGTCCTATACCCACTATGACTGCCACATCTGCTACATCCATTGCACCCGCCACATCCACCATACCTTTGACAACCACTCAAAACACAACCTCATCTGCCCCTATTGTCTCACATATACCCGTAGCTACACAACCACCTCCTGGTGTCGGTGACCCCTACCCCTTTTCAAAACGTGGTCCTTTCAATTCCACAATCATTAGCCCCCATTACCACTAGGGTTACCACGACCCTTCCACCTCCATATACATACTATCAGCAGCCTCATGTTTCATCTATTATTCACTCTGGGTACGTACCCCCTATTTCACTACCTTCTTCTCAATCTACCTACATGGCAGCACCATATACTAGAATGCCACCCTTGTTACATGCCCAACACCAACCCTCTTACGCTATAGGAGGCACCCAACCATCACAACCTACCAACGACCTAATCAAATTAATGATGGACAAGATGCAGACATTGGAGGCATCAGTTTCTGGCTCCCACAACACTCTCACCTATGATGAAATTTGTAACGAGCCTATCCACCCATCCATTCCTATTCGTCCCTACCCCATGCATTAGGAAATGCCTGAATTCAACTGTTTCAATAGTAAAGAGGACCTGCAACAACATTTGTGTTCATTCAAACATGGGTGCTACCTAATTGCTCACGATGATGCTTTGCTCTTGAGGACCTTTCCCATGTCTCTAACTAGACCTGTGTTAGATTGGTATAGTGGGTTACCTAGACACTCTATATTTTCATTTAATCAGGTAGCCCAAGCCTTCTTGGATCACTTCTCCATCAATATCATCAAGAAGGTTACCATGACTGACCTATACTCCACGCATCAGTATGATGATGAATCTATCGCAAATTTTGTCACTCGTTGGCGTAGCCTGATCAATCAGCTCACCTTCCAACTACCACAAATAGAACTCATCGATCCCTTCATGTGGGCTTGTGCCAGACATATCTTACCGACCCTACAGGTCCAAAATTTCTGAACATTTGATGAAGCATTCACCATGGCATGAAAACTAGAGATTTGGGCTATCGAAGAGAAGAAAATCCAATTACGCATTAAGAACTCGGCATTCAAATCGAATGATACCTCTTCTTCTTCCAAACCATAGAACAATTATTCAAAGGCCAACGGCACCTGCTAACACAGTGGTACTCAAAGCTGGCCCAGCTCATCCATCAAATCAGGCTAGCCCCTCATCTAATCTCTCACCCATTCATACTTTTCAATTTAGACGAGAACAATGGAAATACACCCCAATTGGGGAGCCTTACTCTTCTATCTTAGAAAAGCTCATCAAAGTTAGGGCCATAACCCTTCTACCTATAAAACCACACACCAATTTTGACCCTTCTCGCCCCACACCTGCATGGTATAAAGAACACGATTTCTGTAACTATCATCGAGTAAAGGGTCATAGTGATGGCAATTGCATCACTTTCAAAAACATTGTCCAAGAAATGCTCGAGAAAGGCGAGTTAACCGTGGATAATCCTAATGCACCTACCAATCAAAACCTACACATCTTCAAGAAACCCTTTCCCAATCATGCCCCTTCATCTGATCAAACCGGTGAGACCTCAACTCATGATACCCATACCCGCGAGGTCCACGCTATTTTTAGCGATGCACTCGTTGCTTCTGAATTACCTCATATTCCTTCCATAGAGGAAATTCTAGCCCGAAGTCCTCCTTCTACATCTGAACCCACCTCACTTATTCCTCCACCCATAAGGGAACACCTTTCACCTCCTTCCTCACCTATGGAGGACATTTCTGCTAACATTGAGACCATTTCACCTTTGGCTTCTCCACCTAGAGAACCGACACCCACAGTACTTCTTCAATCCATGGAGGATACTTGTTTATCTCCTCCACCCACAGAGGAGCACCCATCATCTCCTCCACCTATAGAGGAGCACCCATTTTCTCCTCCACCTATCACAGATCCAATAGAGATACCTTTTCCTCTAGGCAAGCATTCTCCATCAGCTACCCAAGATCCTATAGACCTGCTTTCAGCTCTCTTACCCACGGAAGCCGAAGCTAGCCAATTCCTCATCTCTAAGACACATTTTATAGGAATTGCTATTAGGTCTTCATCAATGCCACAAATAGATGTGTTTCTCTCATGTTTGGTTGATTGCCTAGATTATGTGGACAGAGCCTTATTGTGGGTGTGTCTTCTACTTTTGGTCTCAACAAAAATGTAGATGTCACTTGCTGATACTTCCACTATCTACCCAAAAATATTTCGACCAATTGAACCAAGCACAACCACCTCTATCACAGCTTCTTCCATGAAACCCATCATAACTCGACACACATCCTTACCCATAACCCAACATACATCTAAATCCAAACCCACGCCTACATTATCTTCCTCTCCTAAACCTATCACTACCTTAGGGGTCACCCCAACTACTAACCTTATTCATCCACATGTCAAACTATATTTAGCCACATCCTTGAAAGTCAACACCAAACCTACTCCGACACCCAAACAAAAGAACTGAACCCATATAACTCATACCCCAGCGGCACCAATCACACCTACATCACCTTCACCTATTTTGTTCGTCTTAGGACCTCAACCTCTCAACATGGTCAAGAAACTTCCACCTGTCAGTAAACCAAAAACAAAACAGCCCATCCCTTCCTCACAATCCTCAAACATTCCTCAGTGCTCGACACGGCTTACATCCGCACCTACAGCATCTCTACCACCCATACCTCCAATACCCTTAGTAACTTCTTCACTACCCACTACACTTCAGTCTCTGTCCCTCACACCCCCTGCATGACCCACATCATCTACCTTCACAGCACCTCCTTTATCCATGTGGGTAACTCGCCCTCTTCCCCCATCTACTTTTCCTTCTAGACCTTGTACACCCATATCACCCTTACCCAAGAAGGTGCAACCCAAAGACAAAACTTCGCTACCCCCCAATAAGTTAGTCAAAACAACCACACACCCCCCTACTTGTTCATCTACCATACCCCTACCTAAACAAACACGACCGACACCCAAGACCACACCAACACCTAAAACCATAGCTCAACCTACTCCCCCTCCTACAAGTGACCAGTTAGGGACTCAATAATAGAAGTGGCACCTACACCCAACACCCACTGAGTCACGATCCCATTAGCGACCTAATAGTAGGGTACTAATGCTACAATATATGGGAAAACCAAGAATACCTTGCAAGGTACCCAAAATTAGTAACAATTAAAGCCAAAGAGACCTAAAGACCCCTGCTCCAAGGCATCCCAAGAAGGCTCGGATGACACTAAAATTTGTGCATACCATCATGTGCTAAAGTGAGATTTGGTGAACTGCACTGTGGTCTGAAATCCACTGCTCGATTTAGTGTGTCCTCAAAAAAAACTAACACTGGTCTTCACCAGAATCAGCGACCATATAAAGAGACTGTCAATAAAGTGATGTCGAAAGTGCAAAAAAAGAAACACAAAACATAATTCGATCAATTGTTGCAAATAGGTGTGCCACAATCCAAGAACAAAAACCAAAGCAATAAGGCAAGGACACAAAATCTAGAGTGTCACGATCCAAGAAAAGTCAAGGTAACAAGGCAAGGACAAGAAACCTGAAGAAGAAAGATCAACACCATACCCTCCCATACTGCTGAATGGGTGGAGTGACGCTACAAATATGTATGAGTTGTCAAAAAAAGTACTCGAATATTGACAAAATACACTGGAATGCATCAGAATAGATCCCCCATAAGAGATACTGTCAACATGTCAAAAGTGTCGAAAATACAGATACAAAATCTCTCAACAAATAAGAGAGATACACTACACCTGCTAAAGAAAAATGCTCAAAACACGAAGCATCACAATGCATAAGGTATAGAAAGTGGAGTAAGAGGCCGAATAGTGGAGGAGCCACGCCTGTAGAGTCCTCTCAATGAATGCCTATGTCGCTGCCATGAGTGATCAGATATCCACCTCAAATCAACACGGATGGATGAAGAAGATGCCTGCATATGACTTGGTGTATCAATATGCATCAATGAAGGTTACCATGCAAAAGAACATCAAAATCCACCCATCAGGTATGATCACGAATCTGATAGCTGAAATCTTAGGTTTCTCGTTGGCTGTAGCCTGAAGGTGCAGATCAGCTCATGTGTTGCTCATGACTACCTCAGAATAGAATTCGAGTCGAACAAAAAAAGTGGGCTATGTGCAATGACATGATCCCAATGACCCTATCTGCTCGAAAATTTCAATGAACATTTGACGAAGAATTCCACTTAACATGTGGAATAGAGGAAACTAGATACCTTGTGAATGTCTGAAGAGATGACTCTGCTCGTGATTACCCATTAAGAACTCGTAGCATGCGTGAAATCGAATGATACCTGGTATGCTTCTTAAAAAATCCATAGCAACAATGATTCAAGAAGCCAACGGCACTACTACACACATGTGGTACTGTAATAGCCGGCCCAGCTCATCCATCAATATGATGGTGATGTTGTAGCCCCTCAGCTAAGTTTGTTCACCCAGGGTTTGTAATTATTGTATCCTTAGACGTGAATGAGTGATTGTAGAAGAGACATTTCACTTCTTGAGCGATACTATTCTATCTTCCAAAATCTCATTACAAGTTAGGGCTCTTGAAGTCCTTCATACCTTTAGAGAACCAGCATATCAATTCTCAGACCCTTCATCGATAGGTACAAACTGCACTCCCATAAAGAATTAGGACGTCTGTAGCTCATCATTGAGTAATTAGGGTCCATAGTGATTGCAATTGCATAACACTCCTCAAATACATTGGCACTTTATAATGCTCGATAGAGGCAAGTCTCAACCGTAAATATTTCTAATGGAAAGAGCACAATCAAAACCTACACATCTTTACAAAAAACGGCACTTTCCAAAACAAAGCCCCTTCATCCGAGCAAACCGATACAAGACTTTTTAACTCATTTTACTCTGTTATTTACCCGTTAGTTGCCACACTATTTTTAGCGATGTAATTGTTGCTTCTGCCTTCACCACACAAATAAAATTCCAAAGGGGTAAAGGGGGCTACCTCGTTAAGCACCTACTAGTAGGAATCACAATCTTTAACCCACCTCACTATGACCATTCCATATGACCCCTGCCAAAAAAGGAAAGATCTTGAAAATCCTTCCTGCACGTAACCCGAGCACCTTTCTGCCGTACCGGATTGAAACCAATGTCACCTTTGGCTTGTGAAATCCTAGAGAACCGACACCCAAAGAATGTTTTCTTCGTTTCTTAAGTGTGTGGCACAAATCCCAAGGTGATACCTATGTATTATCTCCTACACCCAAAGAAAACCACAAAAAATGACTGCCTCTAGAAATAGAGCCGAGTTTACCAATTGATCTTAGGGTTTTCATGCCTTTCACAGATCCAATAGAGATAGCCTCTATTTTTCATAGGCAATGCACACAACAACAAAATCATGAACAAATTCTGAATATATGAATATAGAAAAAAATACTTTGCAAAGAGAAACTTACAGACGGATGTCGAAGCTAGCCAATATCCTCATCTCTGATACACATTTAAAAGGAATTGATAACTAGATCTTCACCAATGCCACAGGACATAGATGCTGTTTCAAACACCATGATCTATGAGATGAAAGCAATTCGCCTAGAATAACTGTGGACATAAAACCTTTACAAATAAATGAGAAACAATATCCTATATTATTATGGAACTCAATGCAATACATTGTAGAATGGGCACTTGCTGATACTTCCACTATCTACCCAAAAGGATATTTCGAACAATCTAAGAATCAAGTCACAGGTCACCTAGATCACAACTTCATAAATCAAGGAAATAACTAGTCATTAGTCAAGACCATAGATCCTTAGGAGAGAACTGGACGTTAAAGATCTAAGTCCAATACCACACGATCAAGGAGAGAACTATACCTAACAACTAGATACCTATCACTACCTTAGGGGTCACCCTAAATAAGATAAAATAAATCATCCACATGTCACACTAGAGTGGGTGAGGATAAATCCTAATGAAAGGTCAACACCAAACCTACTTAGGTGACACCCATGAGCTAAGGTAAGATACCTGAACTCAACATATAATTCATACCCCAGCTGCGTCAATCACACCTGCATCACCTTCACCTGTTCCGTCCATCTTAAGATCTCAACCTCCCAACATGGTCAAGAAACTTCCACCCATGTCAGTAAACCAAACACACGATAGCCCATTCCTTCCTCGCAAACCTCTAACCTACCTCAGTGCACCCGACATGACTTACACCCACACCTGCAACATCTTTACCACCCATACCTCCAATATACTTAGCCACTTCTTCACTACCCACTACACTTCAGTCTCTGTCCCTCACACCCCTTGCACAACCCACATCATCTACCTTCACAACACCTCCATTATCCCCGTGAGTAACTCACCCTCTTCCACCATCTGATTTTCCCTCTAGATCTTGTACACCCATATTACCTTTACCTAAGAAGGTGCAACCCACCGACAAAAATATCGCTACCCTCCAATAAGGTAGTCAAGACAACCATACACCCTCCTGCCCATTCATCTAGCATTCCCCTATCTTAAACAAACATGATCGACACCCAAGACCACACCAGTACACCTAAAACAATAGCTCGACCTACTCCCCCTCCTGTAAGGACCGTTCCTCAACAATCAACCGCACCTACACCCAAACCTACTTTCACTTCCTATTGCGATCCACTAGCGGGGTCCTATGCCAATATCTTAACCAACATCCTTGAGACTTCTGTCATAACATTACCGCCGCTCATACCTTATGACCCCCTTAAACCCAAGCCAAAAGGGTTTGATGACACTAAAATTTGTGCCTATCATTGTGTGCCAGGGCACGATGTAGAGAGCTGTAAGACTTTGATAACCATCCTTATCCAGTTGTGTCCTCCTGGAAGCCAACTTTTACGATGATGACCTTCTTGATGAGGACCCTGCTTCATTGACACCCATTCCCACAATCCTTCCCTCCACTGCCTCACTCAACAATCATGACCTCCACCCCCTCAACTCTTAGATCCACCCCCAAGATTCGAAATTAACATGGTTCACCTCAGAGAACTTGTCCATACCATTACCTAAATGTTGTTGCACCCAACTCATTTCACAAGGCTTTTCTCACTCTGGTAGGTTTTTTCCCATCATGTCGATATACCAATCATCCTACACCTTCTCCATTCACCAACTCCTCTCAAATCAACATGATTCACATTGCTACCTGTGCTCAGAAGGACAACGACAAAGAAAAGGCAACTGACTCAACCAACCAATCCTATACCCAACATACCATTTGCGCACCTATACCTAAAATCACTATATGCAGCCCTACATATCCTATTTCTAATGGGGTCACACATTGCGATACCATGCTCAACCAACTGCACCAATCCCCCCTCAAAATGTCCCTAATATGACCTCATCCAAACCTCAAAATCCCATCATCAAGCTCTCATGGAGGTCCTCTCAATCTATTGAGGTTTTACCCAATGACCCTACATCCGTAGCCTCCATTATCACACCCCATCATGTAGTCATCCCTCACCAAATTACCACCTTCATCAACACCTTCACCATACTCACCAAGTAGCCTCCCTTAGCTTCTCAAAGGAAGAGATCGCACCGCACCAAACTGATGACCCAGACCCGGCTCTCTTCATCTCCATCCACAATGATGATATACATGTACGACATGTAATGATCGATGCGGGTGCACTAGCATTAATATCATTTCATCCCATGCATTCACTCAAATGCACATACCTGACAATTACATGCATAAACATCCTGTCATGTTGTGTTCATTCATTAATGCTATCACCTCTACACTAAGCACCATCATCCTCCATGTTCGCATGGGCCCCACACTATTCCATAGTTATTCTACGTCTTGGAGGGGGACTTTCAATATAACATGTTACTTGGCAGACCCTGGATTTGTGTCATGGGTTGCGTTCCTTCCACTTTACATCACTGTGTAAAGTTTGAACATGAAGGACACACCTACACCATTCCAGTTGATCCATCACCTTTTAAAATATGCAACATGCTTTATCGACCCAATGATGTGCTCATACCCATTAAGGCATCTACTTCCACAACCACTACCACTTCACCTACATTTTCGCTTACCAGTAAAGTCGCTACCTCAACTACACATGCCTCCTCCATTCCTAGTGCTGCCACAACCTCCACGACCAACCCATCAGCCTCCAAACCTATTAACTCCACCCTCACATCACCCTCCAACACATCATCCATTACAACTACCCACATACCAACCACTGATCCCTTAGAAGGTATTTTTCAACGCCTCACTCTGGGGGAGTATCTCCTATATAGTGTTAACACGTTCCTTACCCAACAAGAGTACGGAAGCCTTCACCAACACCCTCACTACAATCACCACATAGGAGAACACCTTATTTATGGTCCTCCTCATCTATGTACTAGTCTCACCTATGAGGGACTTGATACTACCACTTACACACCTGAACCACCGTCACAAACCCGCCCATTTTCCATCGAATTCCAGTCTCTCACCAATCACTATTTCTCTCATACCTTCCTGCATCGATGTGCATGGAATGGTTTTGGTCTTGGCTTTTACGAGCAAGGCCGCCATACTATTATTCCATGTACCACCCACAAACATAACGACCATAGTGGTATCGGCTTTCTTGAACCACCTACCAAACAGGCCCGCATTGAACTCATCAAGGACATCAACCCATCTCTACCTTCTTCACCCACTTCGCCTTCATCCCCGCCTTCACTGATGGAGTTGATAGATCCTGAATCTATCCCTCCTAAAAAAAAATTCATAAACACCATTTCCTTGGGGCCTTTGACTTATCAACACGAGGGCGAGGCTCCTTCCTCTCTTCCCTTCCTGTATCCTAAAATGATCGATGATGATACACCTTCAATTAATGTCATTCAATGTCAGGATGATGAATCTATACTCACCTACCTTGGTACAAAAGATTCATACATTCATTAGTCATTACCATCTAAGATGTAAACCATGTTGAATGAATCAACTATCGAGATCAACATTCATACTTAGGATGACCCGTACATCCTAAAGATCGGTCAATCTTTAGATGTCGCTAAACAGAAAGCCATCACTTCTTTTCTCAAAGATCATAACCATGCTTTTTCTTGGTCTTATATAGACATGCCCGGTATTGACCCCACCATAGTGGTCCACAATATCGTAATTGTTCCCAATGCCAAACCCATCAAACAAAAGCTGAGGAAAATGCACCCTCGCATTGCCCTTCTCGTCAAAGAAGAACTTCAGTGCCTTCTTTCAGTTTTATTCATATTACCCATTGATTATCCTCATTGGATTTCTAACATTATCCTTATCACTAAGGTGACAGGGGGAATCCACATTTACATGGACTTCCGTGACCTCAACCTAGCCTACCTAAAAGACAACTTTCCCTTACCCAGTATTGACCAACTGGTTGACCTTACCACTGGTCACGTGATGCTATCACTTATGGATGGCTTCTCGGGTTATAACCAAATCCTTCTTGCCCCAGAGGATCAACACAAACTTGCGTTCATCACCCCTTGGGGGACCTTCTGCTACCGAGTCATGCCTTTTGTCCTTAAAAATGCTAGCGCCACATATCAACGGGCTATGACTTACATCTTCCATAATATCATGCATCATATATTAGAATATTACATGTTAGTTTTATTCATATTACCCATTGATTATCCTCATTGGATTTATAACATTATCCTTGTCACTAAGGTGACAGGGGGAATCCGCATTTACATGGACTTCCATGACCTCAACCTAGCTTGCCTAAAAGACAACTTTCCCTTACCCAGTATTGACCAACTGGTTGACCTTACCACTGGTCACGTGATGCTATCACTCGTGGATGGCTTCTTGGGTTATAACCAAATCCTACTTGCCCCAAAGGATCAACACAAACTTGCGTTCATCACCCCTTGGGGGACCTTCTGCTACCGAGTCATGCCTTTTGGCCTTAAAAATGCTAGTGCCACATATCAACGGGCTATGACTTACATCTTCCATAGTATCATGCATCATATATTGGAATACTACATGGATGATCTCCTGGCCAAATCTAAATGCCACTCCAAGCACCTTGTCATCCTCAAAACCATTTTTGACCGTCTCATTAAAAATTACATTTACCTTCAACCTAAGAAGTGAGTCTTTGTGGTCCTCTCAGGAAAACTGCTCAGATTTATCATTTCTTTACATGGTATAGAAGTGGACCCTTCTAAAGTCAAGGCCATTATCGAAATGCCTCCGCCCACTAACCTTAGACAACTCCGTAGCCTGCAAGGTAAGTTGCAGTCTATTCATCATTTCATTTCACAATTATCTTATCAATGTCAACCATTTCATCATCTGCTCAAGAAGGATATGTCCTTTAAATGGGATGATGACTACCATAAAGCTTTGGAGGCATTAAAATGATACCTTATCTAACCACTTGTACTCATTCCACCTAAAGACGATCAACCTTTCTACCTATACATCTCAACTACTGATCACTCCTTGGTAGCCATGCTTGCCCATCGTGATGAACAATACAGGGAGCAGCCAGTTTATTACATAAGCTATACTCTTTTGGATTATGAAACCCGATACATCCATCTTGAAAAAAAAATCTTAGCATTAGTTTTTGTTGCCAAAAACTCCGCCATTACCTACTCAACCAAAAAACCTATGTTGTAACCAACACCGACCCTCTACACTTCATGTATGCTAAAACTTATCAAAATCAGCGTGCCACACAATGGCTTATGCTTTTAGCTGACCTTGACCTTGAATTCATTCATCAAAATTCCATTAAGGGCCAAGCTATCACCAACCAATTTGCCAATGCAGCTATTTATGGGGATCATCCCTCTAATTTTGACTTTCTAGATGAGTCCATTGCTACCCTTTCCTTGGATGAACTCCCTTACCAAATGACACTCCTCTTCGATGGTTCAAAGTGTCAACGTGGGGGTGGGGTAGGTATTATCCTCATTCCTCTTGATTGTGAACCCATGCCTTTGTCTTTCAAACTTGATTTTGATTGTACAAATAATATTACCGAATATGAAGCACTCATATTAGGTCTCCAAGCTGTCTGTGCCCTAGATGTTAAATCAATCAACATCTTTGGTGACTCTCAATTGGTTGTAAACCAAGTCAATGGTATATACCAATGTCATAATGAAACACTTCAAAAGTATAAACATCATGTAGACATACTTTTGACCGTTACGCCCTTCAAACTGTCCCCTGTTCAACCAACAAATTTGTAGATACCATGGCCTACTTGGCTTCCCAAATACCTGCTTCACCCGCCAATTCTAAAATCTTTGTCACCGTACAACGATTCCAATCACCTTCTTATTTACCTCCCAATGTTTACTCCATCGGAACCGCTACCCCTGACCTGAGTGACCTTTGGTACAAACAATACTCAAACTATCTTTCTATATCCATCCTACCTCCTGATCTCACCCATAACAGACAACGCGCCTTCCTTAAAAAGGTCTCTCGTTATGTCATCATAGGGGGCCTCCTCTATAAGTGTGACTTTGATGGTATTCTCTTATGATGCCTCATAAGTTCTGAAATTCCTTATACCATTAAGGATGTTCATGATGGCATATGTGGAGGTCACTTCAATGGCCTTGTTGTTACTAAGTGTATTCTTTTTCTAGGCTATTACTAACCAACCCTTAACTATGATTGTTGTGACTATGTCAAAGATTTTGTAAAATGCCACAAACATGCCAATCTTCATCATACACCCAATCATGCCTTACAGGTCACCCATGATCTTTGGCCCTTCTCCCAATGGGGTTTGGATCTTGTCAGCAATATCAACCCCCATTCTTCCCAACGACATCAATGGATCATCGCCACTACCGAATACTACAAAAAATAGGTGGAAGCCATACCACTCATCTCCATGAAATCCAAGAAAATATGTGAGTTTATCGATCATCACATCATTTTTCACTTTGGTGTTCCTCGTCGCCTCATCACTGATAATGGAAAACAATTCAAAAACAAAACATTGTAAAAACTTTGTGACACCTTCAGCATTCAGCTCAGTTTCTTATCACCTTATTACCCACAAACCAATGGCCAAGCTGAATCCACTAACAAAACCTTAAATAAAATTCTCATGAAAGTGGTTAACGATACTAAGAAGGACTAGCATACTCACATTCCTTTTGCCCTACGGGCATACCACACTAGTATTTGCACTTCCACTACCACCACAGCCTTTTCTCTGGTCTACAGTACAAAGGCTATTCTACCTCTCGAAGTCCAGATTCCCTCACTCTACATTTCTCTCCATGACATGCTCAATGATGATGACTTTTGTCAAGACCATTTAGCACAACTTGAGTTATTAGACGAATGTCATCTTAACGCTCTTGATCACCTTCAAGTTTACCAAAAATGTATCAAACGTGCCTACGAAAAATGTGTCCATGAACAACCTTCCAAGTTGGTGACCTTGTCCTGAAATAAAATCAACATGTAACTAAAGTAGAAAAAAGTAAACGGGGCAAATTTTCTCCTAATTGGCTTGGACCATACATTGTGACCCATACTTATGGATCAGGTGCATATAATTTATCTTCACTCGATGGTAAACCCAAACCTAACCCCCTTAATTCCTTACATCTTTGACCATTCTATTGTTGACTTATAGTCCTACCTCACTTTTTTTCTCTTTCCATGCTCGTCCCTTGAGCGTTATCCACTTCTTACACCTCACCAATGATTAAAAAAGAATCATGTGAGTACCCGTGACTTGTTATCTTCTCTTGAATATGTGTACCATGGCGTTGCACATAACATGATTCTTTGGATACTTTTTGTCTACCTTTAGATGATATCCCATGGTCATTTCACCCTACTTTCTGAACAAGAATCATATTCTTCACCTTGGTCTTGTCCATGACTTCAAAGCCCTCACATGGGACCCCACTCTTTGAGTCAAACTTCTAATATAAAAGATGAATCCCTTAAAAGGACATATTCCTCTCGATAATTGCTGCTATAAATAGACTTCTCCCTTGAAGGATAGCTATGTAAAGTGTTTCAAAAAAAAAGGGAGAGAAACTAAAGCTTCCCACATCGATCAGCTTCACAAAGCCGTCAAGGAGTTGATTTCCTCATCCCATATAGACTTCCCGTATCAATCAATCTATCTCAAATACAAGTCAAAACAAAAAACTTTTTAGTCATGGACTTGCCCATTGTGACCTCGGATCTCTTGCTCGAAGAGCATGCTACCTCATACCATATAAAAAATTAACCACCTTTCACCCTTTTCACCATTCCCACTCCTATTTCCTACTGCCTCAAGGGACCTCTTGGAAACCAAGACATTTGGTGATCATGTGACTACTTTTCAGCTTAGAACAATCAATCATGCAATGTCTTTAGGGTCTTATGTTCATCACCTCCTCCAAGGTATGATCTACTCGGTATGATCCTAACTAATCGGGTGGATTTATTGCCCACTCTTATCTTTTAACCATCTTTATTTACATTTTGATTACCTTATACAGGACTTGGTCCTCGACACTTACCTTTGGGGTAATCTTCTTCTTTTGCCACAATCAACATCACCTATAGCAATTTTCCTATAACCCACCCACACCTAACAGACCTAAACCCAAATCATGCCTCAAATCTACCAACTCATTTTCATACCTCCTCATATTCTTCCCTAGCTTATGGAAGAACTACATCGACCTGAGGTCCCTTTTCGATAGGACTATGCAGGCAGCACTCCGAGGGCATGGGGCCCTTCGAGGTTAGCTTGGCCACTCTCTACCCTAATTAATTCATTTTCATTTTTCTCAAATCACATTCTACCCTACGTAGTTTCCTTTCCTATATCCAAACTTGGAAATTAAACCAAGCAAACAACTTGTTGCCTAACATTTTTATCATCATCACAACATACATTTATTATGACTACCATTTCTCTAACATTATCATACATAGATTACAAAGCATCTTAAACATAACCCATATCATCATTCATTGCATAAATTAATCACAACTCCAACCCATTTTCAACTCCACCAGGCCTAGACCACAAACCTGCCTCAACCATGCCTAAACCAACCTAACTCGATCCATGCCTAACCAGACCTGCCTCAACCATGCCTAAACCAACCTGACTCGATCCATGCCTATGACCTTACTCGATCCATGCCTAACCAAACCTAACTCACTTCATGCCTAAAACATGACTCCATCATGCCTAACTCACCTAATTTCCATGCATATCACCACAAAAAATCAAAAGTCTCATCGAAACACCAACAAATCAAGCATCTCATGTATCTCTTCATATATATATATATATAAATACAATGTACATGGATATCTAATCATGTCCATCATCTCAAAATCATCAGTACGTAGGCCGGTATCATATACACTGAAACAATAAAACAATACAAAATCTCTACCCCTATCTACAACAAATCGAATCACACACACCGATCTTGTGGACCCGCATCTCAATAACCAATCACCCACTGCTCAGATTGCCAACTCACCACTCCATTCCGTCCAGACACTTTTCCTTTTTTTCTCTCTCCTTTGTCATTTTCTCAACTCGCTAAATGACAAATGAATAATAAAAAAGAAAAAAAAATTATAACAAACCTGACCTAACCGACACCAGTTTTACCTTCACTAGCATCGGTCACGTGCCCTACCTTACCATGGTCAGTTACACTCTATCAGCATCAGTTACCCTTGTCTTGCATCGATCACCATCTCTTGCACATTACCCTAAATTTTACCCTATTACCCTACCCAACACTCCTTTTTTCCACACCTACCCTTTACCCTAATCATTTACCCCGCTCCACCTTTACCCAAAACCATTTACCTCACCCTCCTAACCTCATTATCTACTACCTAATCTCATCCTCCTTTTGGGACTCATTATTTTACCCATACCTCGGCCCTACCCGTGTCGTGACCTAGATACTTGGACCTGGAACATTGTTAGTGACCTTTGACCCCATGTGTTATCTATACCTTGTGACATTGTTACCTGTGTTGATTAACCTAATGACCTTGCCTTGCCTCTTACCATGATGGTTTATCCTAACCTTACCTTTGGTGTACCAAAACACACCTAAATGTTCCTGCACCTAACCTACGTCGTGTTTCCTGACCATATCTTATACCTTGGATATCGAAATCACCGCAACCTTGTTTGGATAAACCTATCGACCTTAGACAATGTAGATTTTGCCTACTCTTCAACTTGGTACTGTGTTGTAGTTTATATGTATGCATGCGTTTGACTGTTACTACCTTTGACCCTGACCCATTACCTTGATTACCCAAGTAGACCTTTCTTCCTTTGTCCCCTGTTATTCACTAACCTCTTCATCTCATTCACCTTTTATCAAACCACTCACTGCTTTTGCCTTCTGCCTCGTCAGTTCATAGTTTGAGGGGGATCACCTTCACCCACACATGGGGTAACCACATCTTATTTTTGTTAGTGTCGCTTACCAATACAAGCTATGCAACAAAAAGGGGAAAAATGTAGACACTAAAATTAGGTCACGCTCCCCTTTGGTCCCTCGACAAATAAACACCTTCATCACATTTACCTAGCCATGGCCCCCTTCACCCCATTAATATTAATTTAATTAATTTAATTTAATTAATTCATTATCCTCACAATATTTATTATTTAAATATCTTAATTTAGATAATATCCACACATACACCTCACCTAGACACCTCATCAAGCCACCTCACCCTAAGATCTATTCTTAGTAAGTTGCCATAACTAACTAAGACATACCCAAACCCTAAAAATCAATGCCTACATTCCCTCTAACCATATTCCCGCATGCTTAAAGGAAGCTTCCAGCCTAATTTATGAGTGAATGACACAAGATCCCAGAAAATCAAGGGGATCTACCTAGTTTAGTAAACCTAGAAAGTCCTTCCCTAACCGACACCGGTTAGCCTTAACCACTGCCGGTTAAGCCGGAACCACTGTCGGTCACCTTTTAACCCCTAAAAAAACCTTATTTTTGATGTTGGCAAAGGTTGGAAAATTCCTGAGAGACATCACATCTTTTAAGAACAAGTTTCAGCTAGACAAGCATGTAAGGAAGGAGATCAAACATTTTCTCTTGCACAAACATCCAGCATTCACCTAGTAACCATCCAACACTCACTCCAACAAAGATTTTATACAATCAAGCAAGAAGGAGAGCACATGCAAGAGCTCCCCAACATTTGGTGATCCTCTGCAGCCTTCAACCTCTTACCAGCACCTTCATTCCTCACTCACAGACACCCATAACCAAATTCCAAGTAAGTATAACATTTTACTCTTCTGGTTCACCCATTTCATCATTGTATTTTCATCCTTTGTTCTCCTAGCTACCCATTGACCTCCATTAATACTCACCCCTCGATATCCCTATTAAAACCTTTCCAAATCCCATCCAAAACAACTTAATACCTCATTTTAACCAACCTAGTCCTTTGTGCAATCATAAGGGAGATCCAAAGCTCATTCTATGGCATTCCCAATTTTCCACAGTAACCGGCACCGGTTCTCCCCAACCAGCATCGGTCACCCTTAATTGGCATCATTCACTATATTTATCAATACAACACATAACAGTGACCTAGTCACCTAACCCTGCATCACCCTTAATCACCTATGACATGCCTAAGACCTCTATCAAACTTGCAGATACCCAGAACCAATTACCTGACCTTCGGATCTAACCTAGCATGTTAGATTAGATCTTCCTTATTGTGTTTTAAGTGAGATACCAAAATCATTTCAAATTACAATAGGATTTACTTCTTTACCAACATTAAATTGTTTTAAACAGTGGATTGACAGCCGTCTATGAAGTATCACACTTCTCAGATCTAGCACATGCTAGGCAGTCCACTGTATATATTGTTTAATTCTTTCTAGAGGTCTTGCTTTCCATTTCAATTAGTTCCTCCTAGCGAAAAGGAATCTTCCACGATCAACTATGGATCAAGGAGTCAACACGCGTGCAACAACCCATCAACTAGCATTCCAACATGTATTCCTCCTACGCTTGTTACCCTGTATGTTTCGTCAATATTCAAAGAAACATCTAAGAATCAGGTGAAACACTAACATCTTGACAAGCTAGCATAAAGGAGGGACCTATTGAGTTCTTGTGCTTTGGGTGAGTGTTCATATCTATCTAAATGAGGTGCCAGTACACATAGTAGTTAAGTGGAAATAAGAGACTACAAGTTTCATAGATTTGTGAGACCTATTTTCACATAGTGAAACATATCCCAGTTAGTTGCATAGGTACATAGATTTGTAGAGCACCAAAATATCCTTGGATGGAACCACCAATTAGTCACAAAAGTACCAAATTGTTAAGTATGAGTTTTAAGGATTTTTCCCATGAAATTTTGTAATCCCAAAATCAAAGATAAAAATTTGTGGAACATTTCCAATCTATCCATCACTTTATCACATCTAGATGATATTCCATATCATCTAAATATATTAATGTGCTCAATCTCTCGTGCTTTACTATATTTTTCTCATGTTCTTATTATTTTGTCTTGCAAGTACATGTGTGTGTGTGTGTGTGTATTTTTATATGAATGTTAATGATTTATCAATAATATGAATATACATTCTATTGATAACCCTTAACATAGAATTTAAATAAGAACTAAATCCAAATATTATTTTTTTGGTTTAAATCATGTAGTGAACCTACTTATTGATTAAATCCTTAACCTATTTAACTAAGGTCACCCTATTCTAAATTAGCGTTTTTGGTCCAAATACCTAGGGTTTCATTTCAGTTATATGCATGTTCTTTAATTCCCTTCCAATGTAGTTTTCAGATCAATTGTACATTCATTGAGTATATTAAATTCTTAAACACACTTCTAAAGCATAGGTATCCCATGGATTCCTCCTCTCATCCTATTTAGGATGTAACTATTTCTGCAATTATCCATAATACTGAGTGATATTTGAATGTTAATAAAAATCCTCTTGTAAATCAAGCTAACCTTGACCCTCCTATTATAACAAATGAATCCAATTCTGAAGAGATCAATGATGTTGATCGTGGTCAGGTTAAAATTTTCTATGCTTTTTATAAGGACGATCGCTAACATCTATATAACCTTGATAGGATCCTTAATTTTCTTATTGCCTCTAATATTTCCCATGATGCTCAGTGTTAACTATCTAATGAAGGTTATCCTTTTTGAGTTCTTAATCATATATATATATATATATATATATATATATATATTGTCACATCTATTGTGTTTATATATGTGGGGGAATCCACTACCCCCTTTTAAAATGTTACAATGTTCATCCCAATGTTTACTAATATTCCTCAATATCATATGTAAACCCATAGGAATTCACACTCTTCTTATACTACACGTTCTCTTGAGCATCTTATACATGATTTGTAATCTAATGTTTTACAATTAGAGCAAGGTGCATCTAATCCTTCATTACTTCATAATCTAATTACACATGAAGTGGTCTCTTGTCCTTTACCCCTAGGGTTTTTGTCTCACTAACTTCCTATCTATGAGGGTAAAGGGGATCCCAAACAAAAACTTCACTCTTTATAATGACAAACTTCTCACTAAGCTTTTTCCCATAAATCCTAAGGATTATGCTTTTCCACGGTTCTATGATTTTCTGATTTAAAATATAATAAATTCAAATCTATTAGATAATCAATTTATTTCCCAATTTTCTATTAACATTGGTGATTAGGTTTCCTGCACTCAAATGGCTAAGATGTAACAAGGATTTACTGAACCAAATAGTGATCATGTCTTGTGTTGTAAAACAATGCTCACTAAAATGAACAACATACTTGTGGACAATGAGCTTCAAGATATATTTTCTCAAAGTCTCTTATTCCCTTTACAAACATCTGTTATGTTTGAAAAAATAGTATCCTTTAATGAGTTCTGTCAAATTTTGAAATAAAAAGAGGTCATGCATTGAACAAATGTTAATATGGGTCTACCCAACCTAATGCATATACATCTAAATCTTAAGGCAAATATACGTACAAAGGAAAATCCAATTACAATAAAACTAAAACTCAAGTAATTATTAATGTTGTATCTTAACCTACAAAACATTAACTACAAGATATACCTAAAAGGAAATTCATTGGTTGGCTTCTTGTCCATATGTAATCTTACTAAATTTGATTAAGTTTAACCTTGTATCTCTTCCCCATATTAAGGTTGATATAAGTAAGCCTCGAGGAAAATATTTCAATTATAGATCCTATTGTGACTATCATATATGTATTGGGAACTCTTCTAGTAAATGCTTTAAGCTTTGACATGTTATTTAAGGTTTAATTAGTACCAATTCTATCCAATTTAATTTTCCTTGTAAGCAATCGAAGCCACAAGTCAATGAAAACTTTAAGATTAAGATATTTAATTATTTTCTTCTTAATCATCACAATTTATAATCTAAGAGCAACTAATAGGTGTATCATGCATATATGGAACCCCCTTCATTATACATATGATCATCCACACTATTCTCTTGTTGGTACAATCACTTCTTCTTCACCTTCTAGGCCCATTATTACATTTGATGATAATGACATGCTTGATAATGATGCTAGCTCCAATTTCATTTATATTTAAGAATTTTATACTAAGAAGCATATTCATAGTGTATTGGTTGATAGTGGTGCTAGGAAAAACATGTGTACTTTATGGTTGCTTACTTATATAGGCTATACTAAGGAACAAATGTAATTCAATGCACAACCTCCTAATCAATATATTTGACACAACATTCTCTCTCTTATAGTGGGGTATACTAACGTAGATACATATTTCTTGGTTACTAATACTATCAGGACATGTGACATTCTTCTGGGATACCCTTAGATTCATAAGCTAAGGGTTAGTCCTTCTATTCTATGTAAATACGTCAAATACATTTATCACAATTAAGTTATTATAGTGTAAGGTATCCCTTACAAGGATCCTATATTTATTCCCTCTTCTAAGAAAGTAATGATTTTTAATCTCAAGCCTATTAAGTCTACAAACGTTATCCCATGTAAACCTTCTCTTAGGAATCCTCCTACATACAAATAATCTTGTAAGCGTGTTCCACAACCTAAGCTTAATGTGATGTATTATACTCCCATTGTGTACAATGTCAATTTGAGGCCCAATTCTAATACACTTGCAAATCTCTCTCCTTACCTTATTGATCATGTCATAGGTAGCTCATGTTACACACATATTTCTATAAAATACAAAAAACATTGAAATATTTCTAAAATTGAAAAAACATTCAAATATGCTACTAAAATCCAAAAACATAAAAATATTTCAAAAATATAAAACCAAGACCTGAACATGGCTTTATCTTTTAGTTCTCTACATTACATATGTTGTTTGTCACATGGTTTGATAACTATAATATTTTACTCTTTACACACATGTATTTCACAAGGTATATGATCATGATGCAACATGCAAGAGACTCTAAAATACTTATAGATATTGGATCTCTTCTCATATGTAATGTCCATGTAAATTGCGGGGTATCTCCTTCATTATTAGGTGTTATTATTTCATTACATAATGTTATTTCACATCCTAGTTATGTTTATTTTATACATTGTGATATATGTTATTTATTTGGATCTTTGAGACTAATACATGTGGATTATACAAGACTACAATATTTTTCTCCATGCACGTATTGGCTATTATCTTCTATTTATCATCATACACTTGTTCTCCTTATATGTGTTGGCTTTGGCCTTCTTTATGTGTTTGTAACACTTGGGCATCCCTTATTTGTGCCCTTAATTTCCTTTTCTTGTGTGGTCGTGCTACCCTTAATTGTGTGTGTAAAACTAGTGTGTCTTTTGTATGCAGTTCTTAGCTTTTTTATGAGTGTACTTGTGACATTTATTATTGTTGTTTATGCTTATATGATTGTGCACGTGCATGCATGTTATTTATGTTATCTTTTCATGTCATGGTTTCTACCATGCACTCTCTTGTAGGGCCCGATTCTATATGATAGCCACCTATAACTAGCTTATTTGATATCCAATGATGATTATATGCTACATTTGACATAGACGCATTTATATTCTTTTAAACTGAGTGATCTATGACATATCCCAATCACCTCAAAAGAGGGGGAATTTAGTGGGATTATCACACGAAAATCTATACAATTTAGGCTCATATATAGATTACAAAAAAATAGAGGAATAAAATACAAAAATAATAATAAATAGAAATGATTTACAAAATCTTAACATGTACAAACCATCCAACAAGGAAAAAAAGGCCAGTCAAAACTGTTCAAAATAGACAATACCATCCTCGATATTTTTTTGGAATACAACTCAATTTTTTTGGAACATATATGTTTTTTATGCAAGTTTAGGGACATATTACACAACATAAAATTAAGTTTACTAATTTTTGGTACAACATGCATGTAGAGGGAATATGAATGCTTTAATTCCTTTCATCTTCATGCATCTTAAACATAAGCACTTCTATAATGCATGGTGTGGGGGCATAATCATTGCTTCATTCTTATTCAACTCTACACTTCATTACATCAACACTTTTATAATGAATGATGAGGGAATGTGTGTACTCATTCTCTTGTGAATTTGTGTGAGTTATACATTGGGACCTAGATTTGTATGGTGTAGACACAAAATCACATGCTTTGGATAATTATCTAGTCTTGATCACATACTACTTTTTACATTATTCCTAAGTAAGAAAAGTATTGATTAACCCATGTATTTGGCCACCTTTCTTTCCTTTATGCTTCTCCTTTAGGTCTTGCACTTGTACTTTCTCATTGTGTCTTTACACCTTTTGTCATTTTTCATTCTGAACACTAACGCCCATCCAGTTTGTTAGCACCAGATGCCCCATCCCCTCTGGGTGCCCTTGTCCTCTTTGTACTTCGGTCACACTTTTTGGGTCCTTTCTAGCCATTTGAGCATCTTATATTTTTTTTAGTTGGCCTTTTTAGGGTGATCGTGAAATTCAAGCAAGGGAATCAAATAAATACAAAGTTATGTGATCATAATAAGGGACCAAGATTGAGCATCTACTATCTCCACCTAAGGTTACATCCATCAAAGACATATATAGCTCCATTTGCATCCATCTAGCTCCATCACAAGGGACAAAGGTTAGTTCATCTGCATCACACTTCATAGGAGGGGAGTCTATTATTTCCATGCACATATTATTTTTATTCTACATCTAGTTACTTTCTCACTACTCACAAAGTGTGACTAGCACAAGAGCAAACTAGGGCACAATTCCGCACACACACGTATAGAACTACATTGGATATGAGATATAGTACAATGATCAGTGATAATTCCATCATTTTGGCAACCGAGGACAGTCTGACCCCTTCATTTGCATCTTTCTTTTTTTAGGGTTTGATTTTTTGTTTGGGGTCTTACATGTGATTCATTCATTCCATTTTTATAGTGACATTAGATATAATTCAGTGACATACACATGAAAAAAGGAAAACAAGTGTGAACTTATTATGACACATTAGAGGAGGTTTTCTAAGCATCTATGTAGACTAGGGTGCCCAGAATCTAGACCAGTGAATCCACGAGCAACCCTATCCCTCTCCAGGTACCCCCAGTTCAATCAAATCTACCAGATCTGTAAGTTTCAAGGATTCTATGCAACGGTCGTCCAATTCTATTCAGTCAGCCTCCATTGTGACACATTCCAACAACCTCTACAAATCAGCTAAGGCTCTTCTAACCCTCTTGGCACATTAGGGTTTCATATATTCATTGATTAGTTTTTTGGGTATTATTTTAGTATTCATTTATTTACTACATACTTGCATTAGATTAGGCTATTATTTTACATTTTAGCATAATCATTTTGGTGAACCCGAACGATTAAACCCTTTCTTCTAACTATGTCTTCTCCTTATCAAGTCATGACTCAATCATCTTATACTTCTTTCACACCGACTAAAGTCTCTACTATAGTTACTATTGTTGTTGATTTCATGCAAGTTCATACTCAGCATCCTCCTCGTTTTATTACGCATAGGGTTGATCCTTCCATCAATATAGTAACTACTCACCATGCTCGCCCTTCTACGGCTCCACCTGCTTATCTTCCTCCACCTATCACTTCCTTGGCTCCTTATGTTCCTCCTAGGGGATATGATATCGTTGAACAACTCAAAAATACACTAGCTAAGATTTCCCTCTATGACTTATTGCATAATGCACCAAATTTTCATCAAACATTAGAAGTCACCCTCCGTGTCATTCATATATAAATTTATAACTCTGCAGTGTCTTTCTGACACATGTTATATCATTCACTCATGAGGACATATCACCTTTCACTAAAAACAATCAATGTGTGCCCTTGCTCATTAGTGTAATTATTAGCACCACTTACATCAAATGTGTACTTATTGATAATGGGATGGTTATTAACCTATGTGCTCATTCCCTTCTCAAACAATTGGGTATTAATGATAACCTAATTTGTAAGAACTCTAGTCTTATTCAAGGTTACGACTCTTCTACTCACACATTTCAAGGGACTATATAACTGCACATTCAAGTTGGGCTTAAGACTGTCCTCACCAACTTCTATGTTATCAACACTTTATTTCAATTCAATCTATAACTCTGTAGACCTTAAATCTAGGCAATGCAAGTGGTCCCATCTATTGTCCACCAATGTGTCAAATTCTTACATGATGACTATCAACATACTATTTCTATATATCCTGAACCTTTCCTGAACCTTTCAAATTATGTCACATAAACCATGTTATTTCTATGCATATCACTCCTACACAACGTATTCCATATAGTAGCATTGACACATACGACATTGGTAAATCTAACACTTCACAGTCTTCCTCTACCGCTCCAAGTATTCTAGCCATTTTTGCTCACACTACGATGATTATCTCACCCACCATATCTGCTTCGATAACCACTATCACTCCACATGTTGAGACTACTCCCACTCCTCCACCTAATGCAACTGATAGCAATATAATCGATGAAGCTATACAACATGACAATACTAATACAAATGATTCTGAGGATTTTTATGATGAAGTCGCTACTATTGAACTTATTGATGCCGCATTAGGCCAACTTAACTTTACCCCCATTAATGTAGATGAATCCTATTTCGATGACACCTTTGTGGCTGATGGACTGGGTGAATAAAAATTCAAGACCCCTCCTTGTAATGATTAAAATAAAATGTAAAAATGATAGCCTAACCTGATGTAAAATAACAGAATAAATGATCTAATAAAATATTGAAATACACCCAAGCAAACTAAGCTAGAAAATATGAAACCCTAATGTGTAATAAGGGTTAAGAAAAGCCTTAGCTAATTTTCAGATGTCATGGGACTATGTCATAGTGTAGAAAAGGTGAACAGGAGGAGGAAATGACCACATAGAAGCCTAAGAAAGCACAGATCTAAGTTATCTAACTGGACTGGGGTGCCTAGAAAGGGATAGTTGAACCCTGGTCTGAGATTTGGGTGCCCTAGTCTACAGAAATGGCTGGAAAACCTCATGTGAGGTGTCGCTAGATGTTCACTTGTGTTTTCTTCTTTTCACACTAATGTCAATGAACTGCAATGGATTTCACTGTGAACAGGAGATGGAAGAATCACCTGCACAACCCCAGACAAAACATTAAAACCCTAAAAAAAGAAAGATGCATATAAAGGGTTTGAATTTTCCTCAGTTTCCAAATTGATTGACTTATCACTGAGTGTTTTAATACATCTCAGACCCAATGTATTTCTAGCTGTGTGTGTACAATCATGTCCTAGGTTGCTCTTGTGCTAGTCACACTTTTTGAAGTAGCGAAAAAATAACTAGATGTAGAATGCAGTAAATGTGTGTATGGAAATAATAGACTCCCATCCTATGAAGTGTGATGTAGATGAACCAACCTTGTGTACCTTGTGATAGAGCTAGATGGATGCAAATGTAGCTTTAGATGCCTTTGATGGATGCAACTATAGGTAGTGATAGTAGATGCTTAGTGTTTGGTCCCTCATTATGGTCACACAACTTTATATTTATATGGTTCTCTTGTTCTAATTTCATAATTAATCCCAAAAATTTTGACCACCAAAAATATAAAAATATCAAATGGCTAGAAAGTGCCAAAAAGGTGAGAGTAAATTGCAAAGAGGATCAGGGCACCCTGGAGGGGACTAAGGCACCTAGGGTGCCCCAGTCAAAAATAAGAAAAACACATAATGAAAATACAAACTAGGAATGTACATGTGCAAGATCAAAAATTTGATAGCAAGAAATGTAAAAAATCACCAAAGACATGGTTTAATTAGTAATATTTTTCACTTAAGAACCATATGAATAGTAGTATGATACCAGGACTAAATAATGTCTCAAAGTGTGTAATTTTGTGTCTTCATCTACTAATGTTATGATACCCTACCAGGGATCTTTCAATTCCTTAGACTTTGTTTCACCTTCCCCTGACCACTCTGCATCTCCACCACCACCTTTCACATATATGTTATTAATCAAAAACTCTTGTTGGCATCATGTTCAGATCAATCGAACTTATTCAAATACTATTTACACACATGAGGGATTAACTAGGCTTAGCTTAACACTTAACAACATTTTACCACAAATTCACTCACCTCACCTTTACCATGGTTATTGTCACATTACGACCACCTATGGTCTTCATGTGTTTCATTTAATAGCCTTTGTAGCACTTTCCCATCGCGCTTCTTTGCTAACACTTCGAAAATATTTGTTTGACTATATTGGTGGTTCTTTTGATAGTGACCACACTTCTATCACATTCCCTGTGCCATTCGGTAATGATTATATTACTAATGACTCATCTCTTTCTTATTCTTTGAATCTTTCATGTTGGTATCCACAAGATTTTCCACCAGTACCTTTCACTAATGAAGAGTATGCAATGAGTGTCTACACCTTACATCGTAGTGGCTCTTTGTATTACCCACCTCATTTTAATGCTTATCATGTCTCTAATGTCACTTCAGTAGATCTCGACCACAATAGTAATGATATTTTAGATAATGTCACACGATCATCTCCACCTTTACACACTTGGGGGCATTATGTGTACTTTCCCCTCCTAGTCAACAACACGCACCTCTTGCCACATGCTAGCATCAACACTACCCTATGACGCACTCTTGTGATTCAGTTCACACTTGAGTGTTGAGGGCATCCTATAAACATGAACCTCACACACTACACATTTCACACTACACATCACACATCTTCACATGTCTCACACTTTTATACATATACATCATCTTAAATTTTACAACCTAAATATTCCATCATACATCTACTTACATCATTTGCATCTTCTCCTTTATACATATACACACCATACACATTCTACACACTATAATCCCGCACTTGTATCATGTCCAAATTTTTCATTGCATAGGTTTCCCTCCCCTTGCCTTGCCTATCTTCTCTATTCTGCTTAGAAAATAAAAAAGGGAGGGAAGGATGGGAAGGTAGAACTAGATAGACTTATATATAAATAGAGGAAATTTTCTCACCACCATATCTACTACACATATTACACATATTGTTTCATTGGATTCTTAGTAGATTAATGAAATAGATAAGGGTAAAATAGGACGAGGAGGAATACCTATTGTAATGTTGGTTGAAGGTTGTGCGCACAAATCTGATTTCCTAACCAAACTTGATTATGTGAGCTTCCTTTTGGCTAGGAGGAACTACCTTAAATGCAAATCAAGACCACAAAACATTGTTAGTAGCAAAAGGTTATTGGATTACCTTGCGTGAGCTACATTCAGGAAGTGTGATACTTCCTTGACGGTTGTCAATCTATTGATATATATATAATTCAATATAAAGTAAATGAACATGCAACTAAAAGAATATAATGTTATAGGTATCTCATATTAGTATCAATGTTAATCCAATTAGATTCTTTAATAATTAAACTATTAAAGGTCTCGGGCCAAGTTGCAGGTTGGGTAGGTGGTCTGGAGGTCATAGGAAGGGTTTGGGTAAAATCTAGTGCAATTTGGGGTTGATTTGGGGGATGAGGAGGTTGGCTGGTCTAAGGAAGTTTACCAGACATAGAGATCGATGCTAGTCAGGGTGACCAATGACATTTTAGGTATGACTGATGCTGATTTAAGGTGACCGACATAGGTTCTGTGGGGAATGGTAGAATGTCATAAATAGGTGTCTAAGCCCTCTCTGTTTCTGCATAAAGAGTTGGGAAGGTCTATGGTGAGTTTGTAGGTGGGGTACCAGGTTTTGGGGGTGTTAAGTTGAGTTTAGTGAAAGTCTGATAGGAGACACAGTAACAGACGTTGGTCAGGTAACCGATGTCGGTGAAAGTGAAACTGAAAACGGTCAAGGTAACTGACATCGGTAGGGCAATTAGGTGAAAGTTGATAAAAGATAATTTTGAGCTTCTCTGTGATTGCACAAAGAATTAAGGAGGGATGATTGGGTTCATAATGATATGAGGAATACTCAGGAAGGTATAAAGGATATGTAAGGGGTGCCAGAAGGATGGGGGTGGCTGGATAGGTAGATGGGCAGAAAGGTGGGGATGAAGGAATATAGGGAAGAATAAGATCTAATAACAAAAATATAAAGAACCTATCAAATAAGTACATAAATGATGTAAAATCAAGTGTACTTACTTGTATTTACAAAACTGGTTGGGTGAAGGATGGTGATAGTCGATCTGTGAAGAACTTGGTGGTCAATACCATGACAGTGCTTCCCAGAGTGCTACCATGAATGCAAATACCTTTGGATCAATCTCAGGTACTTACTTGGGCCTTTGACTAAATTCATTTTGTCATCTTGATGCTAAGAAAACTTTGCTTCATGCTTGAATAAAGATAGCTCTCTCCAAAACTCAAAGTCACCAACCTAGGAAAAAGGTTACAAAATTATATATGGTAATTGATGATGGTCAAGGTGACCGGCATCAATTGTGGGTTGACTGACATCAGTTAGGGTGGGAAATCCTAGGTTTACAAAAAATAGCAAATCTTGGCTATTTTTGGCATGTTCTACTTGTTAATCTGGGTCTCAAGTGATGATAAGCACTTAGATAAGCGGGGGTGTTGTTAGAGAAGGGATAGGAATTTAATGTTAGGGTTAGACTAAGTCCCAGTTGATTAGGATAAGTAGATACTAAGTCTTAGTTAATTAATAGGCTAAGACTAAGTCTATGGTGAGGTGTTGAGGTGATGTGTCTAGGTGATGTGGCTGGGTGAGGTGTAAATTAACCTAACTAAAGTAATTAAATTAATAAATAATATGAGGATGGGAATTAATTCAATTGTAAGTAATTAAATTAATATGAATGTGGGGTAAAGGGGTCATGGTTAGGTGAACATGTTGTGTTAACTGATTAAAAGGGGACTAAGGGGAGTGTGGCCAAAATGTGGTGTCTACGTTTGCCCCTTTTTCTTGTAGTTTGTATTTGGTAAGCGATGCTGACAAAAATAGGAAGTGGTTTCCCCAAGTATATGTGAGATTGGGGTTTCCCCAAGTAGGGCTGAAGGTGAGGTTTTCTTGAGTGTGGGTGGAGGTGGTCCCCCTCAAACCAAGAGTTGATGAGGTGTTAGACGGAGTCGGTGAGTGGTTTGATAAATGGGCAAGTGAGTAAAGTGATGGTAGGTGGGTTGTAGGTAAGGGTATAGTCACTTTGGGTAATGGGTAAGGGTCATATTGGGTAATGCGTAAGGGTTATATTGGGTAATGGGTAAGGGTCATATCAGGTAATGGGTAATGGAAATCGAATACATGCACGTGTATAGACTGCGACATGGTACCAGGTGGAATATCTTGCAAACTCTACAGTATCCAAGGTCGATAGGTTTATCCAAACAAGGTTGAAGTGTTTTAGGTATCCAGGGTACACGATATGGTTCGGAAACACAACTTAGGTTAAGTGAATGAACATTTAGGTATGATCTGGTACACCGAAGGTTTGGTTGGGATAAACAACGCGGCAATAGGCAAGGTAAGGTCATTAGGGTAAACAACATAGGTAATGGCATCGCAAGGTATAGCGAGTACACAAATTTCAATGTCATAAAAGGTTGTTTAAGTTAGGGTATATAGGTCATGGCATGGGTAAGGTTGGGGTTTAGGTAAATAACATGTCCCTAAACGTAATTAAGGAAATGTATAGGTGATGGATGTTTTTGGGTAGGGTGTAATAGGTGTTGATAAGGTCAAAAGGTATTGGGTCAGTAATGTTTTTAGGCAAAATGGGTATTTAGGTGGGTCAAAAGATAAGTGGAGGTGACTGATGTTGGTTAGGGTATAACCAATGTCGGTTGGATAGGGCATGATATGACCAATGTTGGTCATGTCGATCTGGATCTAAAAAAGAAAAATCTGTGTTTTATGGATTCATTTTGACTTTTTCATTTGTAGAAAACGAAAGAGAGGTGGTGAGGAGTGAAAATTTGATAATATGAGGCATTGATTTGAGTTGGTGAGCCACATAGAGGGTGATTAGTGTTTGATCAGTGAGTCCCGGAGATCGATTCGAGTGTTTTCATTGGTTTGGAAGAGAGTCATTTATTTGGTCATGGCATAGGCAGGAGAAGGTTCGGGAGGTCCATCGGCACAGAGACCAGAGGTGCCACCACGTAGACGCTGTCAAGATGAGGTAGGAGGAATTTTCATACTCATTGTGTGATTAAAATTTATTTTAAAATGAATAAATTGGTGTGGGGGTTTTATTTTGAAATGCAGGTGAAAAGTGGGTGAAATTAATATGGGGAAGGGAAAATGTAGGTGAAATAAGGTAAAAAATGAATCTAAGGTAAATTGGGGTGGGTTAGGGTAGGTTTTAGGTAGTATTTAGGTGACTTTTAGGTGAAATGGGATATGGGGGGATGGGTTTTAATTTTTGGTTTACGCAATAGAGACTGACATCAGTCAAAGTTTGCTTGACTTCGGTTTGCCTTTACTGGTAGTGGTAAGGGCTGAAGTGGCCAACACCAATTAAATGGAACCAGTGGCGGTCAACGAAAATCGATGATGATACAAGAAACTAGCGCTAGTTAAGGTTAAGGAAGAATAGGGGTAAGAAGGATTAGGAAGGAAATGAAAAGAGGCAAAAAGCGATAGGTGAAGTGAGTATGGAGAAAGGCGAGGGTAACATGTGCTTATAGGAAGATGGGATAGGTAAGTAGGTGAAATTAACTAACATAGCGGGTAAGGATGACAAGGGTTAATAGGTTTTTAGGTGAGTAGGTGAAAGGGGGTGGGAATGATAGATGTTATTGGGTATGGTTGGGGGTAATAGGTAATTGGAGGTATTCAAGTGGTAACAATGTTATGTTTTGGTGGATACAAGTGAGATACCAGTTGAGGATGCAGGACAGAGTACCACCTCTTTTGGTATAGATGTGGTCTAGTGTGACTGTGGAGGATTGGGAGCATATGACTAAGGTCAGACTTATCGGGGCCCAACACTATAGGCGCATTGTTTGAGATCATAGTATGATGGTCGCTCTCATTAACAGATGGGATTCTGTGACTAACACCTTCTACTTACCGACAGGCAAGATGACCGTCACCCTAGAGGACGTGTACCAGATCCTACGGCTTCCTATTGTTGGGGATCTAGTTTATTTTATTACTTCAGAGGCATCAGTGGAGCTGATAGTGGGTTTTTTTGGTTAGGTGATGGCTGAGTTGAGGTATTACAGTGCAAGTCACATCTATGGAGACATGTATGTAGCCTACCCACAAGAGACGAGGTTGTCTGTACTAATGATGGAGGTGGTAGGTTGTTTTTCCATGCCCAATTATGAGGGTAGGAGATTTGCATGAGCGCTGATTGGAGTACTCCAAGATATGATTGAGGAAAGGATACACTTTACTTGGGCACCGACCTTTTGAGTTCAGTTATATAAGGAGTTATGGGCCTATGGGAGATTGAGGAGGTTTGGGATGTGTTATACATTTTTACTACATTGTTGGGCATACGAGCATATTGTATGTGTGTGCCCATTTGGTTTTCCCTGATTGGTTCGGAGGTGGCTTTCTTTGAGTTGGATACAGACAATGGGTACCAGATGGTGGGCAGTCAAGGGTAGCTAGGGCCACATATGATGTTATATACTACAGGTGGTTGCTGGAGGGGCTGTCAAGAGTTGACATTGTTTGGAGGTCTTATGTTGACTTTCCATCTTATAGAGGCATGGCAGAGGAGTTAGAAAAGCTCCAACTATTAAGGTGGATACAGGGCCATCATTCCGGCAAGCATGAGATGATACCCGTAGATAGGGTTAGACGACAGTTTGGGCTGTCACAAGATGTACCCCCACCTTTTCCATTATACCGTCGTGATAACATAGAGAGACCCATGTCTCCACCACGACTGAGTGTGCCAATAGGGTAGGAGGAGCTGGTGGGGGATAGGTGGATTGATGATGCTGGAGTCACTAATGAATATAGGTAGTGGTGAACAGCACAATAATGAGCAACACCACCAAGTCCAAGGCATCCAGATCTTGCTACAGTCACAGTTCAGAGAGATGCATTGCAATGGCAAGTGGCCACCCTACATACGTAGATCACAAGTTTGCAGGGTCAGTTAACAGGGGCACATACATAGGTGCCCAACTTACAGGATTAGGTGACAGCTATACAGACCCATTTGGCATAGGTACAGGCATCCGTACAGGCTGGAGATGGTGATGGGGTTCAGGTGGCTACCTTACAGGCACATGTGGCTAATTTTTAGGGCCAGTTGGCCACTACACAAGCATAAGTAGCAGTCTTACAAGCCCATCTTGTAGCACAAGTACCTTCATAGGCCCAGGGACATGGTCCCATACTACAAGCAGAGGCGGCGAGACATGGTCCCACAGTACATGGAGGAGGACAAGGATCACAAGTATAGTGACCGAGGTCAGTATTAGTAGGATAGGGCTCACGGGTTACATTAAGACATATGGCACCACCTCAGACAGGTACTATGGAGAGGTTCAAGGATGCCCTGAATGAGGCACATTATTATCAGGATCATATGATGATTGTTGGGATAGATGTTCCCTCGTATGCAGAGTACAGAGCCCAACAAGCAGCGAGTGAGAGGACTAGATCCCACACTCATAGTTTAGAGAGCACATGAGGCCAGTGAGCCCAAAGACAAGGTCAAGGCAAGGTTACTAGTTCATAGAGGCCAAGCCCAGCTGAGGGCCAAGTGGAAAGTAGACTGAGACCTATAGATGGTGGAGAGATTTTGGCTGGGTGGCAGAGAGGTCGAGAGGAGGAGACAGGTGAGACTGACCCAGAAGATATAAGGTGGGATGATGTGTATTCACTTGAGATGATTAGTAGTTTTATTTTTGATATATATCAGCCTGCATATTGAAGATGGTGAGGTTATATATGAGAGTTTTGTGATTTAGAGTTTTATACCAACCTGCATGTCGAAGATAGTGAGGTTGTATCTGAGTGACTTGAGATACTTGTATTTATTTGTATCTGTGTATATGTGTATTGATACACAGACGCTCCCATTTATATAGATGATGATATTTATTGTATGGATGATGTACTTTGTTTTAATTTATATTATTATTGTGTATTGATGGAAATTAGGTGAATTACGCATGATTGAGTCGAGGTCATGTAGGCATGATCGAATCAAGGTGAGCTAGGCATGGTGTAGTCTAGGTGAGTTAGGCATGGTGGATTCTAGGTGAGTTAGGCATGGTGGAGTCTAGGTGAGTTAGGCATGGTTTGGTCATGTTTTTAGGTTTGATTTAATTTCTAAGTTTGATGTATGGAAAATAAAGGATGATTTATATGTATCTTTGTGGTGTAATTTTCCAATTGTTTAATAGTATGGAAATGTGAAATGATTAATGTATGATATGATGATATGAGAAAGAGGTGGGTATATATGTTTGTTGAATGTATAATTTCCCAGTTTTGTGTAAAATGGAAAACTAAGGTAGCTTAAAAATAGAAAAATGGGGAAAATGGGTTAGGGTAAAGAGTGTCTGAGCTAACCTCTAAGAGCCCCATTGCCTAGGAGTGTTTCCTACATAGCCCTGGTGAAAAGGACCTCAAGCCAATGTAGTTCTCCAATAAGCTAGGGAATAATATGATGAGGTAGAAGTATGGGTTGGTAGGTTGTAGGCATGATTGATTCTAGGTCAGTTAGGCATGGTGGAGTTTAGGTCATTTAGGCATGGTTGACTTTAGGTCAGTTAGGCATGGTTGAGTTTAGGTCATTTAGGTATGTTTGAGTTTAGGCATGGTTGAGTTTGATTGCCTATCAAACTTAGAAGAATGTTTGGATGAGGAGCCAGCTGAAATTACAACATTCTCTTCTCTGCCATTCGTTCTTCAACATCAAGAGCCTGATGCCACGAAAGAGAACATTGAAGAAATATAGCTTGCATTTTGTAACAGCCTTTTGGAACCAAGATTGGAAGATTTAAATCTTCAATTTTCTTCATGGGAAAAGGAAGGGGGAGAGCAAGAGATTTTCACCACTTCTTCCACACCATCCATCCAAGAAGGTTTGCAAGAAGACTCCATTTTTGGAGTTTAAATTCAAAGCAATGGGCACATCCAAAGGATCAGACCATGCCCAATTAGGTACTTGGCTTCATTGGAGCCAAAGGAGCATCCAAAACCAGTCATGCCTACTTTAGGACATAAGTATGAGCATCAAAGTGCCAAGGAACAACTGCAATGCCTCTTCAATCTAAATACAGAGCAACTAAAAGAGGTATCTAATTTGTTTTCAGTTGACACCTTGCTAATTTGAGTAGAAGACCAGCTTCTTGTTGATTTTCCACTCATCCAACCAGCCATGTTCAGTGCCAAATCAGTTGCATGGCTATCATTTTTAGGAAGGGAAGCTATTTCTCCCTACCAGTTACAGGGTTTGTTTGAGCTCCCTTTGCTCTTGGTTAGAGTAGTGTAGGTAGGTATTTTTTCAGCAAAAGAAGTGCTTTTGCACACTCTGCATGTTCCATTTAGAGCATGTATGATTTTCAGTTTGTACATAGTTTTTTGTTATGTTGTATTGCTCTTGCATAGTCCATTTCAGTGGCATTTTGGTGAATATCAACTCTAAGTTTCAGTGGGTTTCCAAGTGGCTCAGAGGTCAAATTTTCATAGTTCAGATCAAAATCAGTTTATTAGGCTTGACTCCATGCCCAATGGATGCAAAAAGGCCATTGATCATTCATCTAGCAGGCATCTGACCCCTCTGAGTCACCAAAATTGTTATCCAAAATGAGCCCCTACTTATTTTGGCTAACTTGCCTTCATTCTTTCCTTCCTTGTGATTCAACTTCAATTTTCACACATTGTAAGCACTCAAAATATTCTAGAAATGGCTTCATTAAATAGGATTTTTCTTCCCCTTTCTAGAAAGGTAAAGAAGTCCTCTTAACTCCTTGTACTTTTTGAGTTATGGCTCGGTGGAGTTTGGAGGGTAAATTTTCCTAAGGCAGGCCCGTGGAGCTTAGGATAGTTTTGTGCCAAGGAGGCTTGGGCCGGGGGAGTGGAGGAAGAAATTGAGAACTTAGCACTTTTTGGGCTAAAAGCACAAAAGTCATTTGCTCTCCCATGAGCCCACAAAGGAAAAGAAATTGCTTAAGGCCCGCAGCCAATGAAATGATGCCACGTGTCAAGGCAGAGCGGCGGGCGTCAAAGGGACTTCAAGTTTTTTAGCGTTTGGTCAAAATGTGTCAAAGGAAAAAATAGAAGTGCATCCCCACCGAGCAATAAAAAGGTGTCACGTGCCCATTCATCGGTGGGGATCAGGGCATCAAGAGGATTTTGGAATTGTTTCCAAAGTGGTGAAAATACAAAAGGAAAAAATAGAACCGCATCTCCACAACAAATCAGAAGATGCCACATGTCTTGAAGCGGCGGGGCCATGGAGGATTTTTGGAAAATTTTCCAATTTCACGAAAAGGGGTAAAATGATTGTTTTGAAGCCGTGGATCAACCAGAAGGTGCCACATGTCATGCGGACTTGAGGGGCCATGGAGATTTTTGGGGAATTTTTCCAAAAGGGGAAAATTTTAAGTGTAACTCTGCCGACCCCAATTTTGACTCTGTTTTTTACCAGTTTTTCCCTAAATCTTCAGAGGGCCATATCTTTCGAACTAGAGCTCAATTTTTGACAATTTTTGTGTCATTGGAAAGTTGTTGAAACCCTCTACACGATGGACCCCTCAATTTTGAATTTTGATGGATTTTGTTGGGAAAATTTTGAAGAAATGTCTCTGGCATGGGAAAATTGCAGAACCGGCCCCCAACCACCAAAATTGATGAAGTATGGCGTTTGTTTCTTCTCCAGCATGGTCAAATGCATCGAAAAATGAATTTTTCAGGGTTCCCTTACTGTTTTAATGAATCTTTTTGGTGGTTGGAGTTTTAAATTTGATTTTCCTATGTTTTCTCATTTTCTTCATTCTGTTCGAGTGATAAAAGCCAGTTTTGGCTCATTTGTAAAAAGTTGTTCATCCTTCTTCTCTGCCTCTCCCTTATTTTCTTCCCCAGGGTCAAAAATGGAGTTTAAACCTCCTCCCCTGCTCTGTAATGGAATTTTTACCTCTTACCCGTGAAATGATGCACTATGTAAATTCTGAGAAATAAAAAAACATGTTTTTGTGATGCATTTGTCCATCCTTGGCTCATTTTCTTTGTTGTTTTCCTTGCATCTCTTCATTGCAGGTATTTTTGCATGTTTGGATGTTCATTGTAGGTTTTGGAGTTGTGTTCATGGAGTTTTGGAACATTTTATGTGTGAAATCCATCTTTGGTTTGTGATGCACTTGTCCATCCTTTCCATTGCTCACCTCTTCTTATTCCATGGAAATTTTGATATATAATCTACACTTTCCTTCTCTGGTGTATCACCGTTTTAGTGTAGGCTCTGTTTTTCTAGGTTTCTTTCTCTTCATGTCTCCTTGGAAGTTATATTAGGCTATATTAGCTTTCCTGCACTGGAATAGCATATGGCAGGTAGTTTAGGAAGAGGAACCAGCCTTCTCTGGAGAGATTTCCCCATTTTCAAAGGTCCCACACTTTGGGAAAGCTCAATGTTGTGCAATCACACCAAATGACATTGCCTTATAAAATCAGATCCCTAACTCATTTGGGGGTGTTGTGATTTTGCACTAACAGTTTTTTCATGGACACATTTATCATAGGCATGTTTGATATGTTTTTGGTTGATTTGGAGGTGATCAATAGCATTGAGATGACATTCATCTAATAACTCGAGTTGTGCTAAATGGTCTTGGCAAAAGTCATCATCATTGAGCATCTCTTTGAGTGAGATATAAAGAGATGAAATTTAGACTTCAAGAGGCATAACAGCCTATGTACCATATACCAAAGAGAAAGGCATGATAGCAGTTGAGGTATGAATACTAGTGCGATAAGTCCATAAGGCAAAAGGAATGTGTGTATGCCAATCCTTTCTAGTATCGTCAACTACTTTCATAGGAATTTTGGTTAAGGTTTTGTTGGTTGATGTTGCTTTTCCATTTGTTTGAGGGTAGTAAGGTGAAGAAAAACTAAGTTGAATGTCGAAGGCATCACAGATTTTCCGTAGGGTTTTTTTTTTAACTATTTTCCGTTATCAGTGATGAGACGGTGAGGAACACCAAAGTGACAAACGATGTGATGGTTGATGAATTCACATATTTTCTCAGATTTTATAGAAGTAAGAGGTATGGCTTCTACCCGTTTAGTGTAGTATTCAGTGCGGTAATAATCCATAGATGACATTGGGAAGAATGAGGATTGATCTCTCTGACAAGATCCAAACTATATTGAGAGAAAGGCCAAAGGTCATGTGTGACCTATAAGACGTGACTAGGGGTATGATGAAGATTAGCATGTTGCAAGCACTTCACACAACATTTGACATAACCACAAAAATCATGGGTTAAGGTTGGCCAATAATATCCCAGGTGGAGAATGCGTTTAACGACAGCTAAACCACTAAATTGACCTCCACAAATTCCATCGTTAACTTCCTTTATGGTATAGGGAATTTCAGAACTTATAAGGCATCGTAGGATGATACTATCAAAGCTGCATTTCTAAAGAATACAACCCATGATCACATAGCAAGAGACACTTTTGAGAAATGATCATTGTCCATTGCGAGTAAGATCTAGAGGTAGAATGGAAAGGGAAAGGTAGTCAGCAAACTACTTATACCAAATGTCACATGGGTCAAGCTCAATGGTTCCGACAAGGTTGATGTCTTGAAATAGATGATAAGGTGACTGCAACCATTGTACTATGACAAATATTTTTGATTCGGAGGGTGAAGCAGGGATTTCAGAAGTAAGGCAGGTCATGGTGTCTACAAATTTATTAGTGAAACGTGGGGTGGTTTGAAATTCATAACGGTCAAAGGTAGTCAAAAGAATGTCAACATGATGCTTATACTTCTGAAGTATCTCGTTACAACACTGGTATACCATTAACTTGGTTTACAACCAATTGAGAATTGCCAAAGATATTATTTGACTTAACGTCTAAGGCAATGACAGTGTTAAGGCCTAATATGAGTGCTTCATATTCGGTGATATTGTTAGTACAATCAAAATCTAGTTTGAAAGATAATGGCATAGGCTCACTATCAAGAGGAATGAGTATAACTCTGATACCACCCCCATGCTAACATTTGGAGCCATCAAAGAATAAGGTCATTTGGTAAATGGTATCATTCAAAGAGAGGATAGTAATGGATTCGTCCAGGAAATCAAAGTTAGAGGATTGATTTCTGGAGAGGGCTGCATTTGCTAGTTGGTCAGTGATGGTTTTTTCTTTGAAAATTTTTTTATGGATGAATTCAAGTTCTAGGTCTGTAAGAAGCATGAGTTAATGTGCAACACATTGATGTTGACAGGGCTTGGCGTACATGTAATGTAAGGGGTTAGTATTGGTGACAACGAAGGTTTTGTGGTTAAGTAGGTAATGGCGAAGTTTTATGGAGACAAAAACTAAGGCTAAGTAGATTTTTTTCAGCATGAGTGTATCTAGTTTCGTAGTCTAAAAGTGTATGACTTATATAATAAACCACTTGCTCCATGTTATGCTCATCATGATGAGTGAGCATGGCACCCAAGGAATGATCAGTAGTATATATGTAAAGGTAGAATGGTTGGTCATCCTTAGGGGGAATGAGCACATCTAGTTGGAGGAGGTATTGTTTTAAGGTTTTAAAGGCTTTGTGGCATTCATCATCCCATTTGAAGAAGACATCCTTTTTGAGGAGATGATGAAATGGGTGGCAGCGGTCAAAAATCTGCGAAATAAAATGACAAATAGATTACAACTTGCCTTGCAAACTACGTAGTTAATGAAGGTTAGTAGGTGGAGGAATTTCAAGAATAACCTTGATTTTATCGAGACTAACTTTTATGCCACACAAAGAAACAATACAACCAATGATCTTGCCAAAGAGAACATCGAAGACACACTTCTTAGGTTGAAGGCGAACACAGTACTTGATGAGACAGTCGAAGATGACCTTAAGAACAGTAAGGTGTTTGGCCCAATGTTTGGATTTGGCAAGAAGATCGTCAACATAATCTTCTAATATGCGATGCATAATGTCATGAAAGATATAAGTCATAGCCTGTTAATATGTGGTACCAACGTTTTTAAGTCCAAAAGGAATGACACTATAGCAAAAGGTTCCCAAAGGAGTGATGAAGGTGGTTTTCTGTTGATCTTCCGAGGCAAGCAATATTTGGTTATAACCTAAGAAACTGTCCATGAGGGATAACATCTTATGGCCGGTGTGAAATGCAAGGATGCATTTTTCGCAGCTTATGTTTTACGGGTTTAGCTTTAGGAATAGTTACAATATTATGGACGACAATGTTTGGGTCAATATCAGGCATATCAGCATAATACCAAGCAAAATCACTGTTATGATCCCAGAGAAAAGAAGTAAAATCTTCCTATTTAGTATTATTTAAAGATTGTCCTATCTTTAAAATGTGTGGGTCATCCTGAGTGTGGATATTGATTTCAATGGTCAATTTGTTTAACATGGTTTGTGTCTCATAAGGCAATGACCAGTGAATATAAGAATCTTTCACACCAAGGTAGGTGAGAATAGACTCATTTTCTTAACATTAAATGACGTTAATAGAAGGTTTATCATCGTCGATCATGTTAGGATACAAGAAGGGAAGATAAGAGGGAGCCTCATCATCTCGTTGATAAGTCAAAGGTCCCAGGGAAATGGTGTTCATGAAAAAAAATTTAGGAGGAATGGATTCTAGATCCATAGACTCCATAGGTGAAGGTGGTGAAGTCGGTAGATGGGGTGAAGGAAGATTTTTGTCCTCAATGAGTTTGATGTGGGCTTTCTTGGAAGATGGTTCAGCAAATCCAATACCATTTTAGTCTTCATGTTTACGTGTGGTACACAGGATGACAGTATAAAAACCTTATTCATAAAAACCTTATTCATAAAAACCAAATACAAAACCCTTCCATGCACAACAATGGAGGAAGGTGTGGGTGAAGCGGTGGTTGGTGGGATATTAAAGGTCAGATGAAAATGGTTATGTTTAGGTAGGTGACTCAGGTTAGTAGGTATAAGTATCAAACCCCCCATACGTTAAGTTGGTGTGAAGGTGGGGAGGACCATAAGGGAAAACCTTTCCTATGTGGTGATCATAGCTGGGATGTTGGCATAGGTTACCATACTCTTTAGGAGTAAGGAATGTGTCGATGTTGTACAGGCAGTACTCCCCCATAGTGATACATTGAAAAACACCTTCTAAGGGATTGGTAGTTGGTATATGGGTAGAAGGAATGGATGAGTTACTGGAAGAAGAAGCATTTATTTGGTTGAGAAGTAGACGGGTTAGTGGATGGGTTAGTTGTAAAGGCTATGGCAGTAGTGGGAATATAGGAGTTAGGTATGGGCGAGGTAGTGGAAACTTTGGTAGAAGGGGCTGTGAGTGAAGTAGAGGTGGTGGCGGTGGAGGATGCCTTAACTGGTATAATGACATCATTAGGTATATACAACATGTTACAGGTTTTGAATGGTGAAGGGTCAAAGGGAATGGTATAGTTATGTCCCTCATGTTCAAATTTTACATAGCGATGCAAATTTGAAGGAACACAACCCATGACATGGATCCAAGGTTGGCCAAGCACTAGGTTGTACTGGAATTCCCCCTCTAAGACGTAGAATAATTTTGGAAAGTTATGGGGGCCCATGCAAATGTGGAGGATGATGGTGTTAAGGGTGAAAGTTATGGCATCATTGACTGAACGCATCATAATTGGGTTATTATGCATGTAATTGGTGGGCATGCGCATTTGGTTATACACGTGGGAAGATATAATGTTGATGTTGGCACCACCATCAATCATAACACATTGAACGCGTATATTATCAATGTAGATGGAGATGAATAGGGTGGGATTAGGATCATCTGATTTGAGAGGTACAATCTCATTGTCAAAGAAACTGAGAGTAGCTACTTGATGAGTGATAGCGGGTGCAAAGGAAGGTGATGAAGTGGTGAGAGATGTCACATGGTGAGGAGTGATCATGTATGTCACAGGAGTTAGGTCATTAGGTAAAACCTCAACAGATTATAGAACCTCCATGAGGGCCTATCGGTGAGACTCAGAGGTTTGGACAAGGTTATATAATGACATTTTGAGAGGATATTTGTGTAACTGTTTGATCATTGTACGATGGGTGACC
Organism: Taxus chinensis; assembly: GCA_019776745.2. Taxonomy (NCBI): domain Eukaryota; kingdom Viridiplantae; phylum Streptophyta; class Pinopsida; order Cupressales; family Taxaceae; genus Taxus; species Taxus chinensis. The sequence continues at coordinate 336,665,727 of CM034150.1, forward strand.
CCGTTACAAATATGGTATGTAGGTCCCTGAATGGTAATTCTTGGTACAGATGCAGATGGTATATTAGACACAGGATTAGCAGATGGGTCAATTACTTTTTCCTTTCCTTTGTTTTTCTGGGCATGAGTAGCAATGCTAACTATATTAATATGGGGTGAGGGGGAAGCTGAGTCATGATAAGTGTAGTGAAAAGATGGGCAATAGAATGATGAGGGCATATAGTAGTGTTGTGCAAAGAAAGCAGCGCATTGGCATTTAGGTAGAGGTTTTTCTAACTCTCTTATGCGGGCCATGTTGATCTCAAATTTTGGAGGAGGATAAAATGGTTGTGGAGGTGGAGATGAAGTTAGCTAGATAGGTAAGGGATGAGGGTGTGTGGTGATAGGTGAAGGGGGAACAGGATCCTCATCTAAAAGATCTTCATCATCAAAGTTTTCTTCAGGAGGAAAAATTTGGAGAAGAACAATTTTCTACATTAATCCTGACGCACGATGGTGGGCGCAACTTTTTGTATCATCAAACCATATTTGTTTAGGTTTGAGTGGGTTGTAAGGTCTAAGTAGTGGTAATGTGATGATAGTGGTCTCTATAAGATTTGTTAAGATGTTGGTGTAAGATCCTGCCAATGGATCACAATGCGAAGTAAGTGTGGGTCAAAATGGAGGTGTGAGTTATTTTTGTGGGATGGGCACCATTGGAGGTGGAATCAAAAGTGGAATAGGTTTGATCACTAGTTTGGTAGGTTGTACTATTTTAGGCTTGGGTTGTATTATCTTGGGTAAAGGCGTAGTAGATGCACTAGTGATATAAGGTGTTGTAGGTTTGACTACCTCTTTGGAGAGTAGTTGGTTTTTCAATTTTGGTTGCACCTTCCTAGTAAAGGTGAAGATAGCGTGCGTGATGTTGAAGGGAAGGCAGATGGCAGAAGGGGATGGGTTAGCCAAGGTGATAATGGAGGTGCGATGAAGGTTTTTGGAAGAGGCGAGGTTGAGGGTATTGGTTGAAGAGTGAAGATCATCATAGGTAGAGACAAGGCTACTGGAAGTGGTGCGGGTATAGGTGGTAAATAGGTTGCAGGTGACGGTAAAGACGTACATTTTACAGGTAAGTTAGGTGTAACAAAGGTTCGTGATGAGGGGATGGGCTACTGTGTTTTTAGTTTACCTTTGGTAGGAGTTTGTTTGGCCAAGGTGGATGGGTGAGGTCCCAGGATAGATGGAAGTTGTGAAGGTGACAAAGGGGTAGTAGGCAAAATCGCTGTATACAGCCTAGAAGGTTGGGTCTTACTTTTAGGTGGAGGTATGGTTTTTACATGGGCTTGTGAGAATGTGGCTAAATCCAATTTGACATGAGGATATATTGGGCTTGATGTCGGCATGAATCCTAATGTGGTGATGGTTCTGGATGTGGGGGTAGGTGTAGGTGCATGTAGGTTCTTAGGCATAGGAATAGGTTTGATTGTTGGTAAAGGTTTAGGTATAGGCGAGGGTGATGAAGAAGAGGCCATTACAGCAGGCTTGGGCATGATTGTTTTAGTTGTCTGAAATACCTTTGGATAAATCGTAGAGGTATCAACAAATGACATTTGCATTTGGGTTGAAAAAGGTAGTCGAAGGCATCTCTAAAGCATGGAATTATCAACATAATTTAAGTGGTCATCAAAGCGTGAAAATGGAATTTTTTTAGGAGGAGATGATGTTGACTTGGTGGTAATCCCTATAAAAAATGTCTATGAAACAGGGAACTGGTCAGCTTCGGACTCTGTAGGTAAGAGAGCCGAGAGAAAATCAACAGGGTCCTGGAAGGATAATGGGGAATGGTCACCAATAGGTAGTGGCACTTCCAAAGGTTCTCTGATGGGTAAGGGATATGATGGGTAGGATGAGGTAGGTTCCTCTTTTGGTGGAGAGGAAGGTGAGTAGGATTCTCCCGTGGGTAGGAGAGTTAACACTGCGGGTTGTTCGTTAAGTTGTGAGGTGAGTGGTGAAACGGCATCGGAAAATATTAAGGACTCCTCCATGGGTGAAGGGGGGATGAAGGGGACTCCTCTATGGGTGGAGGAGTAGAAGAAATAGGTTAAGGACATTGGGAATGTCTGCAAGAGTAGAGTGTCATCATGAGCAATCAAATAGCACCCATGTTTGAAAGACCACAAGTGTTGTTACGGGTCCTCTTTGATGTTGAACCGGTTGAATTTGGGAATTTCCCAATGCATAGGGTATGGATGAATGGCAATAGATGGATGAATGAGCTCATTACAGATTTTTTCATATGGCAAAGAGTTAAGAGAGCCAAAAACTGATGCTTCCAATGTTTTCATCTTTTCCATCATCATTTTAATAAGGCTGTTGGTAGGTTGTGATGACTGGGAACCCCTTGTAGTATAAGGGGGTAGATGGTGAATGTATGATGAGGACGGAATCCTAGTATATGGTGGTGTCGAGTACGACAACTATGAGGGGTGAAAAGATGAAGGTGGTTAGTATCCCGAATAGGTGATAAACGAGATAAATGGTTGTTGGTGATATGTGTAAGTAGGTGGGGTGGATGTAGCGATTCTCGTAGTGATTGTAGGTAAAGATTTAGAGATGGAGAGGATGATGTTTTGGAATGGAGAATGGGTTACCGACACCATGGGTGATTGTGATGCAATAGGTATATACGAGGTGGCCGGTGCAGACGAGGCTATGCTCAAGGTGGTTGATGAAGGAATGGTTGACACCATGGGAGCAACTGACGTCAAAAGTACGACCGATGTTGTAGATGTCGAAGATATTGATGATGTGGGGTGAATTTGGGATACTACAGGTGGTAAATTGAAAGAAGGTAAGGCCGAGCTAGTACTAGTCAAAGTAGAAGTGGGGGCAACGGTAGGGGAAATCGGTCCTAGTTTTTGACATTCAATGTTACATGTTCAAATAATTTTCTTTGGCAGTCTAAAAAATTATATGGATGTCATTTGATGTTCAAAATATAATATGCACGTTAAATTTATTGTTATAATAACTGGTACAAAATACAAAATTTGAGTAAAATTTCACATCCACAAGATTAAAACCATAAATTTAAATGACTTTCTAAAATTAAATTGAAATAAATAATTATAAAATGAGTGCTACCTTCTTACATCCAACTTCCAATCTGTAATAAATTCAATCTTCAAATTTCACATTTATTACAATAATTGTAGTTTTCAATCTCTATTTGTAAAAAACAAACAAATAACAATAAAAAAATAATTACAAATCAAAATCAATAAAAAAAGCTAAACAAAAAATCAAATAAATCTAAAAAAAGAAATCAAACAAAACTAATTGAAAATCAAAATTAATAGATGTTTCTATTTCATAATCATTAATAAGATATTAAAATTCTATTTTTTTATTTTCTTTATATTTGAAAATTTCTATTTTTATTTTTGTTCTATTTTTCATGAATTTCAATATATATATATATATTTATATATATATATAATATATAATATTTAATTTATTAACTTTCTTAATTATTATAAATGATATATATATAATATATATGTATGTATGTATTTATGTATATATGTATATATAATATATATATTGACGGTTAAATTTGTAATATGCATGCCATTTTGACATTTAAATTATATTTTTGCATGTCAATCATGACGGTCATATTTTAAAAGTGGTTGTATTTTGACATCTAAAATAACTAAAAATGTCTAAGCACCTTGCAAAATCCAATCCTGGGGGGAATGGACATAGGCATGATGTATACCAGTTGTCTTGATGAATCTTGAGTGGATGAATGAGTGTGATAATATTGTAGGGTAGCGGGATTTTGGTCAAGGAATCTTGTGAACTCCTTGTCATCGGTACTGATGATAATGGGCTGAGTAGGATCCATAGGTGACAGCATGGAAGGTGGCAATGGGCTAGGCAGGAGCGGTTGAAGACTTGCATGGAATACAAGGGCATTGGCTTGACTACGAGTCAAAACCATGTGAGTTGGTGTAGGCTTGGAAATCTACTCTTTCTAAATGACATAGAAAAATAGAAGAAATGTAGAAAAATAGTTCTGAAAGGTAAAAATTGATGTTGTTTTAATTAAAAATTTAAAACATAGGAACCAACGGCGGTTGGGTTAGTCAATGATGGTGATAGAGGATGATTGATACTGGTTATCATGGAAAATCAAAAGTTTTGCAAATGAGGCAATAATTGATGAAAATGAAGTAAAACCTGGATTTGACAGTGATTTCAAAGATCCAGAGGTATGATGATGTATTTGAGAAACCCTAGAAATAATAAAAATGTAATGAGTGTTGTTTTGGTGAAATAATCCAAAAAAGTAGGAAACCAACAGTGGTTAGGTAAATCGATGATAGTCAGATGTAAACTAGTGACAGTCGCTGAACTGACACTAGTCATTGTGAAATTTGAAAAGATGAGAAAAAATGGGATTTAATGACTTAGATTAGATAAAATACCAACCCAGAAACCTGAGTATAGTAATGATGAACCTTGACACACTCAACAACAGTTGAAATACACTAACTAATATTGTGGAGCGTGAAAGGAAGAAAAGAAATGGATAAAAGGATCTCTCAACTCAAAACACAAAACAAGAAAAAACTAAGAAACACTAAATCCTATTGGTGAATTTTATGTTTTAGCTTATTCTATTTAGGATTGACTTGTGAATAGAACAATTTTTTTGGTTTGATAGAAGTTACTGTACATACCCAAAATTGTAAGGTACTATACTGCGGAACAGCGTAATAAGTGCCCCAATGATGATGCAGGTCTCTTCGCAAGGTGTTCGGGGTCCAGAAAAGCTCTCTGAATATGCGTTAACATCCCACATACCCCGCTTAGCCCCCGCGTGCTTTATTTTCCCCTTTTTCCCTCTTTTCTTGCCCCTTTTCTCTTTAGTAATGAAACCGCCGCCCTGACTGGGTGGCGGTCATGTAGCCGCTGCCCTGGATAGGGCGGCGGTCCTGTAACCGCTGACCTGAGCAGGGTGGCAGTCCTTTACGCATTTTCCAGAATGTTCTTTTAACACGACTCATGTGAAATATCAGCATTTCACCAGCTTTCCTTGCCGACTTAAGCTTGCATTTATGTTTTTGGTCCCCTGGAATAGTGTTTTTCCTTTGTTTATTGTTTAGGAGTTCAGTTTGATTTTGATCTTTGGGTGATTGAATTCCTATAAATAAATGGTTTGTGCACAAGCAAATGGTCTGCCCCTCATTCACTTTCATGCTCTTATTTTCATAGTTCAGTCTTTTATTCTGTTTAGAAGCCATAGTTTTAATTCCTTGCATGCTTAGTTAGCATTGTTCAACTGTTGGTAAGCCACATACCCATCTTGTGCAGGCAGTACTGTTATTTCACCCAATCCGGCCCTAAAGTTTGCGTCTGAATTTCTCTTTGCTGTAGATTTAATTTTCATTGCTGCTTAGAGTTCTTAGTTCAGTTCTTTGCATGCTTAGTTAGCATTGTCCAGCTGTTGGTAAGCCACATATCCAGCTTGTGCAAACAATGTTGCTGTTCTATCTAATCCATTAGAAGTAGAATAGCTTAGGAAGCCATTAAAGTTGCAGATTTTTCTCTTCAAATAGGATAGTTTCAGGTTTTGGACGCATTATGTTGCATGATTCGTAAAATCCTGCTAAGAATTGCATAAGCCAAGCTCTGTACTCTTGCACTATCCCTCTCCTACTCGCATTTTCAGTCTGCATTATGAGCCGTCCTTGTCCCAATATCTATTTCTATCGATGTTGGCATTACACACTTTTCTGGATCCACGTGAACACAAAAGAACGAGGAGATCATACTGAGGGGACAGGATCACACACACCATCGGATTCACCATTGTTCTGTGGAATCCAGGTTCTAAGATTTCAAAGTTCTAGTTAGAATCATATCAAATAGAGTAGTTAATCACTTTATTTCAGTAAATTCTATTCTCGATATTGCCAGGGAAGCTGTGGGGATTGATAGTTTCTGAGAAACTATGATTCACTCCTCACTTCTGAGGTAGGATCAAGAATCCTGCAAATAGATTAGTTATTTCATTGTTTAGAATAGATATACAAACTGCACAGACAAATAGTTACACTCGGCTATTTTGTTTGTTTTAGATTATTAGTTTAGTTGTCAATTCTAAATATTTTAAATAGCTGCTTTCTTAAATTCTTATAAATCATCAAAAAAATACAAAAGAGGCGTCATATATGCTTAAATATATTTCATATACTTAGAGTTCACTTTATTACAGTTTGTTTATATTATTGCGTTTGTATGACAATTACGGGACCTAGGGAGCCCAGAGAATACGTCTTCAAGCCAATCGTGCCTCAGCCCAATCTCATAATAGCAATAACTGATATTGACCAGAATCTTAGAATCCAAGTCTTCTAAACAACAGCAGACTTCCAGCAGATCAGATCTCAGTTAGAAGGATTAAACATAGAAGACGACCAAGCACATACGTTTTGGTCAAATCAACCAAACTACAGACTACCCTAGAAAAACATCTATATGACTGTAGAAGGGTTTGAAAGAGAACAAACATTCGGGTGTGACCCTTTAGTTCCACAACCAGACGCAGGAGACACCCTCACAGACATAGACACCGGCCTAAGAATCCAGGTTGCAAGAACGCCTGTGAGGTATTCTGAGAAGATCGCACAACTGTTGATTCTAAACATAGAAGCTAAGAAAGCGTATGATTATTGGATACTAGGGATCAGGACTTGACTCCACACATGACCATAGCTGGCCCACAACAACCACAAACCTATGGTTGTGACCCACAGATCCCGCAACCCAACAAATCCATAAGAGAATTAGATATAGATACTGGCCTACGCACACTAGTATTTCAGTCTACTCCACTTCCACCTATTATCATCGAACAATTGTCCTTACTAGATATAGCGGCTAACAAAGCTAGAGAATTCTGGACTAGGCTAGAGAATCGTCCATAGAGTCAATTGTTTCCACCATCCACCATATGACCTTATCTAGAGACATACACGAAACTATCCCAGGTCATTTCCCACGTATTTCACAACCCATAGATCGAATCACGCCAGAGCTCGATATTGATTGGAGCCTTCAAGCGGTCATCCTTGCCGATCGATCTATCACACCAGTCCAGGTTAGAAGGGCCTTCTTTGCCTTAGATTCACAAATTCCACTAGTGCGTGTCGAAGACATCAGACTGCCTAACTAGTCTGTCTGTATACCACGCATATTCCATCCCCACCGGTTGTCTCAGCACGACCTCGGGAGGTCGGGTACGCGGAAGAGTTACCTGTAGATTCCCATGCTCGCTTGTCACTTTTCTGGCGTACAGTTACCATATAAAAATCCAATAACTAAGGATGGTTTTAGATAAAGTTTTAATTGGGGCGGTCCTTTCTCTAAGATAATGACTGGACAAAGAAACCAGTTGGGTGTCCATTGTCAAATCCTCTAATCATGTGATCATTAATAGCTTCTTCCAGGTAAGATGATGTTTAATAAGATGTGTACATTATTTAAGTGGTTTGGTAAAGAGAGTGTGCAAAGTGAACTACGATTGGATTAGTCAACCATCATTTGGGCATGACTTGCAATGTATAGGTTGCCCTCAATTAATGTGAGTTTCAATGCAATAAACCAGAATGAAATGTAAATGTTTTAAGCCCAAATCCATAATTACATTCTATGTAGCAAATGGAGAACAAGAAGAGGAATGTTCTTTCACTAATGCAAAGCAGTAGAAAGAAATACGTGTTCTTTTTAAAGCACCAAAAGCACGATTTATTTTAGACAATAGAAATAAGGATAAGATTCTAGAGAAGAAAATTAATATGAATAATTTTCAAAGGGAAATAAACACACAATTTTTACCTAGGAATGAACAAATGCAACAGAACCCCTGATGGGTCCCACCGGGCTTGCCAAAAAATTTCATCAGATTCTTAGTAGATTAATGAAACCGGTAAGGGTAAAATAGGCCAAGGAGGAATACATGTTGTAATGTTAGTTGAAGGTTGTGCGTGCAAATCTGATTTCTTGATCCAAGTTAATTGTGTGAGGTTCCTTTTGGCTAGGAGGAACTACTTGAAATACAAAGCAAGACCACAAAACCTAGTTAATAGCAAAATGTTAGTGGATTCCCTAGCTTGAGCTAGATCCAGGAAGTGTGATACTTCCTCGACGGTTGTCAATCCACTGATATATATAATTCAATATAAAGTAAATGAACATACAACTAAAAGAATCTAATGCTAGTGTTCTAATTTAGGTATCTCAGATTATTATCAATGTTAATCCAATCAGATTCTTTAATAATTAAACTAAATTAAAGGTCTCGAGCCAGGTTGCAGGCTGGGTAGGTGGCCTGGAGGCCCCAGGTAGGATCTGAGTAAAATCTGGTGCAATTTGGGGTTGATTTGGGGGATGAGGAGGTTGGCTGGTCTAAGGCAGTTTACTAGACACATAGACCGATGCCGGTTTGTGTGACCAATGACGGTTTAGGTATGACCGATGCCAGTTTAAGGTGACCAATATCAGTTTCTATGGGGAATGGTAGAATGTCATAAACAGGTGTCTAGGCCCTCTCTGTATCTGCACTAAGAGTTAGGAAGGTCAATGGTGAGTTTGCAGGTGCGGTACCAGGTTTTGGCAAGGTTCTATGAGGTTTTTGGGGTGTTAAGGTGACTTTAGTGAAAGTTTAATAGGAGACACAGTAACAGACGTTGGTTGGGTAATCAATATCAATGAAGGGGAAACCGATGACAGTCAAGGTAACCGGCATTGGTAGGGGCAATTTGGTGAAAATTGATAAAAGATAATTTTGGGCTTCTTTGTGATTACACAAAGAGTTAAGGAGGGATGATTGGGTTTGTAATGATATGAGGAAGACTCAGGAAGGTATAAAGGATACGTAGGGAGATCCATAAGGTTGGGGTGGCTGGATTGGTAGATGGGCAGGAATGTGGGGATGGAGGAATACAGGGAAGAACAAGATCTAATAACAAAAAGATAAAGAACCTATCAAATAAGTACAGAAATGATGCAAAATCAAGTGTACTTACTTGTATTTACAAGCCAGGTTGGGTGAAGGATAGTGATGGTTGATCTGTGAAGAACTTGGTGGTCAGTGCCACGATAGTGCTTCTTGGAGTGCTACCGTGAATGCCAATACCTTTGGATCAGTCTCAGGTACTTGTTTGGGCCTCTAGCTGAATGTATTTTATCATCTTGATGTTTTGAAAACTCTTGTTTGTACTTGAATATAGATAGTTATCTCCAAAACTCAAAGTCACCAACCTAGGAAAAAGGTTACAAAATTATATATATGGTAACTGATGACGGTCAAGGTGACTGACGTCTATTAAGGCAGGAAATCCTAGGTTTACCAAAAATAGCAGATCTTGGCTATTTTTGGTGTGTTCTGCTTGTCATCCCAGGTCTCAAGTGATGATTAGTGCTTAGATAAGTGAAGGTGTTGTTGGAGAATGGATAGGCATTTAATGTTAGGGTTAAACTAAATCTTAGTTGGTTAGGATAATTAGAGACTAAGTCTTAGTTAATTAATAGGCTAAGAATAAGTCCATGGTGATGTGTCTAGGTGATGTGGTTGGGTGAGGTGTAAATTAACCTAATTAAAGTAATTAAATTAATAAATAATGTGAGGATGGGCATTAATTCAATTGTAAGTAATTAAATTAATATGAATGTGGGGTAACAGGGTCATAGTTAGGTGAACACGTTATGTTAACTGATTGAAAGGGGACTAAGGGGAGTGTGACCTAAATTTGGTGTCTACACATACTACTATTATACGTGTTGCACTCACTACCAGATGACACACTCTAATATCATTGTCCATACTAGACTATTAAGGGTATACATCACAAATGGATCTCATCACACTCACACATCCAACCATTCAATTTTTTTGATCATACGACATTCCTACATTAGTGATATAGGCTACATAATAACTTATTCTAGTATCCTTTAGTGATATACACTTTAGGCTAAATCGTCACTTTCTTCTATCATCTTGTCATGATATACGCTTTAGGATAGATCATCACACATTCTTACACCTAATCTTTATGTTGCATATCATCATTACACATTCATCACATCACGCTACACACAACACATAGTTTGACCATTTCCCGATGACACACTCGTTTACAGTTCATTCTTGACTGTTGAGGGACATAAATAAATGAACCTCATTGTATAAAATTCCATTCACTCAAGGGGCACATGGCTCTTATCATTCACTCTACATTCCATTCCATAGATCCACGACATATTGTATATCTTGGTTGCATTTACTTTTACTTACATTTACTTGTACATGTTCACTTTATTACACATGCTAGATAGATATCTTGTGTTTCATTATATTTATCATACACACATATGTGTTCACTTTCTTTCTAGTTGTGATCGCAGATTATATAGGTCCATTACATGCAACATGGATACTTGGCGCAGTACCTATGACCAGTCACACAGTGGCTCCTAGGGGCATCCTATTTCATACATTACAGGTGTTATTGTTCTATTTTGTACTTATTATTTTACATTATCATATTATACATGCTTTGACATACATTTTATCTTTCTAATAGGTTAATGGGTGCTCCATGTGCAACATTTGTTTTACAGGATTATTTTCCATCGTGGTTATCTGTTATGTTGTTTATAATTATTTGTTATTGTATGACATTATTTGCATACTTTTCCCTTTATCTTGTGTGCACACTTGAATGCTTTTGGCTTAGTCGGCCTTGATTGTCTTGCGACACCATGAGTGGTGTCCCATGTTTGAAAACCACTTTTCACGGTCTACATTTTCTTCTTGGGTGTTTACATTATCTACTTACACATTGTCTTCGTAGCTTACACTTGTTCACTACGTGCATGTTTTTCCGTACTAAAACTTGTTTCCTATCCACTTGTTTGCATGTACCTTGGTTTCTACCAAACACATCCCCTTCCCCTTATAGGGCATAGTTTCAGTGGATGGTCCTCTTTTGGGACGCATTCTCCTTCAGTGACGTTGCATGTACCCCCAAAGAGGGGGGCATCATTTGGGTGAATCAGTCACCCTGTATATTGGTTTACACACACTATATACAACACAACATGGTACCGATACAACATAGTTTAAGGCTCAAAATCAAACTTGGGTCCTTAGTACAACGATTCCTTTCCTGGAGCACCTATAACCAAGGGGTTGTTACATATCGATTGGGTTCAACACAATCTACAGAACTCATACACAATAGATTTTACAAGGTAGGTTGCACATCCGTTAGTACACATCATCTGTAGTGGTTTTTTGTTTTAAGGGGTAGTTAAATGTTAGAGGATAACACTAGACCTTCCTCTCTACACTCATTTTTCCATGGTGTCTGATCACCCAAAAAAATAGCCAATACAGAGATCTCTACAGTTTTAGGAAATGGTTAAAGGTTGGAGGATAAATCAAACTTTCCTTCTTATACTTCTTCGATCAATGGCATGAGATCGCCCAAAAAACTCACACTTCATCAACAGGATTCTTTCTACACCCTTTTTATCATCATGGATCAGGTGCACATGTTCCTTTTTCACATTTTTCAGCATTTTTTATATACTTTACTTACACACTTTTTACATGCTTTTACATATACATGCATATTTGACTATTTGATCATCTTCTCTTTTGTAGGTCCATCCATACAGGAAGAAAGCATTCAACATCAACATGATACTAACAACAGGTATATCACACACACACATCGATATATACACATGTGCTTCCACCCTAGGTTAATTTTCATCACCTTTTACATGTTTACATATTTAGTCTCCTTGCTCCATCTTTTTATCACTCCACACTTTGTCTAGCCCTCAGCATGCTTTATACATGAATCTACATGCATATCAGATATCCATATTTATCTACTTTATGTTACCAAGCATTTTTCTCACCAACATAAAGTGGGTGCAAATGTACACACAAAATCACACACTTTAGGTAATTATCTAGTCTCGATCACACACTACTATTTACATGATTCCTATTATTAGAAAAAAGTAACACCCTAGGATTATCTAATGACATATCCCTACTTTTTTCTAACATGGGACCATCTTTAAAGTTGTGGGACTTGCTACTTGAGATAGACCTCCGGAGAAGGTCGACTTCTTCTACCTAGATCTAATGTTAAATTTCTCTTAGAAGGGAAAATGCAGCTGACTAATCCTAAACTGACCTTTCCAAGGGACCAGGGAGAGAGAGGAGAGGGTTGTAAAGATGTAGAAAAGGGAAATCTGACACTAAAAGAGGTGATAGAACTAGAAAAAGGGGGTGGAAATATCCTGCTGAGGGAGAAGGAGAAGGAAAATGTAGTAGGGACAGACCAAATAGCTGTGACACAAACCAAAGGCACCATTCACCATCTAATCCCCATGAAACATAAATAAATAGACATGTAAATGAACAAAACATGCACAGAATGAAACAAAAAAATGGAGAGGTAAGCAAAATACAATAAAACATGAGCAAGGGTTGAATAAACACCACAAAACACAAATTTCATTTCTTCAAAAAAAAACACAGTCCACTTACATTTGATGCATAAAGGCATTAGAACACTTGCCATAACCAAGAGAAGGTTTTCAACTCATTTGTGTTGAAAAAAAAAATGGTAGAATTTCCCCACATCCCATAATATCCCATTCCTTCTCAAATGAGAAGTGATTATAATATATAGAAGAAGATGGAAAAGAGAGAGAGAGGGAGACATATAGAATCCTAAAATTCCCCCTTCACCCACAAATAACATTCATAAATGCGTTGAAAAAGAGTATGGGAAGCCTTGTAAAACTCATTTCCCAATGTCCTTTTCCTTGCTGGAGAAGAAATTTGTGCATACTACATTAAATGTTAGTGGTCGAGCTAGATGGAATAGTTCATTAAGTAATGGAAGTGATTTTTCCATTTTCCCCCATCTACTCTCATCCAAATTCTAATTTTCATGATTCCATGGTGAAGAGGAGGTCAAGAGCTTTCCACAAAGTCCAATTTTATTAAATTTAGTGGTCTGAGTCAAAAGATATGGCCATTTAGTTATCCTCTTCGTTGTTTGGATCCAAGGTGTCATTGTTGGCTCATGCTTGCTTCACGGGATTTCAGAACTATTTGACTTCGGGTCTACAACCCTCAACAACTTCATAGTAGTGCTACATTGTACTTTTGGGTTACTCTTTCATCTTGCCCTTCTTTACGTGATTTTTAGGCACCTTTACTCCCCTCCCTACCTTGTTTGGTACGTTTTCAGCCTTGCTTTAATTACAGGTTTGTGACTCCCCACTACTTTATCATAGTGTTGAGTCGAATCTTCACATTACTTCATGTTTTGCCCTTATTTGCAAAGTTGTAAAAGTTCTTTACTTTCCATTTTACTTGAGCATTACTTCGAAGTTGTGGCACCTCACATCCCCACATTACTCCTTTTCCTCCTTCTCTACGGGTTTTTGCAGTGCAACTGCTTTACTCAAATTTGCGGATGAGCTTTTCTTCGTAGTTATGGCGCTATGAATCCCTAGGATACTCTCCAACTTTGTGGGCTTTTAGAACCACTTTGCTCACACTTTTAGGGGAGTTTTGATTTTTTACTTTTAGAAGTAAAGTGACATCGGATCTCCGCATAACTCCATTGTTTTCTTCCCTTTACTACGGGATTTTGGCCTTGCTTTACTTCAGACTTGTGCTTGAGCATTGCTTCTTTATTTTTAGTAGTTGAGTAACATAATTTCCCCACATCACTCCTCTTTCTCCTTGCTTTGCGGGGTTCTGAAGGTGCTTTGTTGTGGAGAACCGAACCCCACTTACTCGCAATGAGCACAAGTCATTTTCCCACAAAGCTCTCGTCACCTTCTCCTTTGGTTTATGGGGTTTTGGGAGTGCTTAGCTCATGGATCCAACCCCCCACTGTTTCCCAGCAAACACAAGTTGTTTTCCCACATTACTCCAAGCTCGATTGCCTTAATGTTGTAGGATTTTGTAATATCTTTACTTGATTGCTCTTAGTAGTAGAGTAGCATCGTATTTGTGCAAAGAAGGCAGTAGTATAAATTAGACTTCAGGGGATATTTACTTAAAATTAGTGCCACATCAAAACTCCACATAACTCTAAACTTCTATTTTTTCCATTTTTTCTTCAATTGTTTGGATTTTTTGAATTTAGGGAGTTAGGAGAAGGATAAAAGAATGCCCCAAAGCCATTTTTACCATTTTAACCCTTTTTCCTCAAATTTGGCTAAGTATTGAGCTGAAGTAAAGGGAAATGCCTTCAAATGATTCCAAGTGCCTAGAAAGCATGAAGTTACATGTTTTTTTCACATTCTTCATTGAAGCTCTTATCAGCTGCCCAAGTCCAATTTTCTCAAGTTTTCCATTTTTTCAGGGGGTACAAATGGATAAAAATTTGGCAACTCATGGGTACATCTACCTATTACATGATTTTATTAGTGGCCTTGAAGCATCCATTAGGCATGGAGTTAGCCTGATAACCATGAAAATTAATCTGAACTTGAAATTCTTCCCAATGAGACCACTTGAAGTGTTTTTTAAACCTAAAGCTGACCTGTCATTACTTGAATTGACCATTCACATAATAAGAATTCTTCTTAATAAGGTTTTATGCGAGTGGAAAATTGTTCTAAATCTAAAATTTCACTGTGTCCACTCTACAAACTGATTTGATGGGATGCAGGATGAATGTCTAAACATGTCCCAAATCTGATTTTGCCAAGCTTTGAAGAAAATATTGAACTAAATCATGGCAAAGATGAAGCATTGTACAAATTTGATGTTCATGTCTATTAATGGAGTGTACTTGGAACTATTAGAACCTTGCTTTCCCAAACATGAACATTTCCTCCAATGAACTATGCAAGAACACAAAAATGACACAAAAACTATGTACAAAGGGGAAGATAATACATGTTCCAAGTGGAAACATGCATAGTGTGCACTAGTACTTGTTATACTAAAAAAACAAACCTGCTTACACTACTCTAACCAAAAAGTAAAGAGAATTAAATGAAACCTGCAATAGGTAGGGAGAAATAGCTACTTTTTCTCACAAAAGGTTGCCATATGTTTGATTTGGAAACAAAATAACATGGTGGAAGTGCAAACATGGTCCACACTTCTTGATTCTTCAAAGTATCAACTACAAAAATGACATATACCTCTTCAAGTTGTTCTACATTTGATTGGAGGTGTTTGAGCTAACCTTTGGCATGTTGTATCCCATCCTCATGCTCTGAAATGAACATGACTTGTGGAAACTCTAAATTTGATTCCAAATCAGCCAAGTATCTGAGTGGACAAGTGGCCTTTAGAGCCAATGGACTGCTCCTTGAATTTTTTCCATCTTCTTTGAATTCAACTTCAAAAATGGAGCTGGTAGACAAAATTTATTCTTCATTAGAGATGCTTTCAAGCTGATTAAAACCATGTTCTGCTACTACAAACAACTTTACCTCTTCCATAATGATTGATTTGGTGATGGTTTCATCATCTTCTTCCTCATTCTCAAGCAAGAATTCTGAAATATCAAATTCATCCCTTTCTTCATCATGCAGACTGGTCTAGATAGCAAGCTCTTCTGTTATTTTCTCCTCCATGGCAATCTTATTAACAATATCATATTCAATAAAATATAAGGGAGAAGAAAACCATCAAATTTCATTACTGAAAGAAAATAAGAAGATTTCTATGATATTTTCTTCATCCAAGCCCTCTGAATCTGATTTTTTCTCCTCCATTGTTGAATCTTGTGAAGAGAAAATAACAATCTCTTAGAATATAGTGACAACATGCATACTGCATTCAGAGCATATATATTGTTTATCATCTTCTTCTTGTGCTTTCTCTTCTACAAAATCAGCCTCCACCTTGATCTCTTTGATCTCGACCTCTATTAAAGGTGTAACCAGTAGTGGCATGTGTTTGGACTCAAACTTTACATCCCAATTCTTCAAATTTTGCACAAGCTCATATTTGTTGGGCTCTTTATCTTGTTTCCCTTATTGACTAATTTTATTATTATTTTGGTTGTAAGATGTACTTGGGAATGCAAGAGGAGGGATGGGTTGGGTTTCAACTAATATTTTTAATAGTTGAGGTAGAAGGGAAAGTGCAGAATTTTCTTGTGGGAAAGAAACAAAAGGAGAAGCTTTAAGGAAGCTAGGAACTTCAACCTCGGGCTTGGGTGGTTGGTTGTGGATGCAGTCACTAAATCATGCACTTTGATTCATTATTTAGTCTTGATCTCATAATGCTATTCATATGGTTCTTAAGTGAAAAATATTACTAATTAACCCATGGCATTGGCCATTTTTACATTTCTTGTTGTCGTATTTTTTATCTTACACTTGTACTTTCCTAGTCCGTGTTTCCATTTTAGATTTTTCCTATTTCTGATTGGGGAACCCCATGTGCCTTGGTCCCCTCTAGGGCACCCTGATCCTCTTTGCACTTTACTCTCACCTTTTGGGAACTTTCTAGCCTTTTGAGATTTCTATCTTTTTAGTGGTCGGCCTTTTCGGGGTTAATTATAAAATTAGAATAAGAGAACCTGTAACATCTTTGACAAACTGTTAAAAATTTTCCTCTTTGCACTGCAAGCGTTGATATGTGATTTGTCCTAAAAAGGTGTATTCTTTTGACTGTTGGAAATCATGCTTGCAATGGATAAAAATTTTTGTTCTTGGATTCATTTTCCTGAAATGTTGCTTACAAAGAATCCATTCTGCTTGAGATAGGTAAGGTTGTAAACTGGTAATGTTGTTTGTAAATTTATCACTCTATAATAGAAAAACCATGGATCAATTCCATCGATCCAAGGTATTCTTTAATTCTTCTTATCTGATCTGTATGATAAACCGGCATTCAGAAATTGAAGGAAATAAGGGACTGAGTCGTTAAATGTACAAAATTTTATTGATCTTTCTTGGAAGTCCTTGCTTGGTATTTTGTTGTGAATATTGTGCTCGGATCTTCTTGTTAATTTCTTAAGGATGCTTAATGGCATAAGAAGTATAAAGGTCTACTTCAGGACTATAAAAGGTAAAACCTAAGTCCTAGATCTTTGAGATCTATCCTAATGGGATTCTAACCTAAGGTAAACTAGACCTACCTTAGATCTATGTCTACATTAATCCTATTGCATCCTAATCTAAGTTGTATGTTATATAAGTGTGGGATTTGGAAATAACCTAAGATAATGATAGGTTTATTTCTAACCTATTACCTAATACTAAATTAATATGTGGTATGGCTTAATCTATGATGGCTTGTTACATATGGTAATATTAAAATGACCTAAGGTGAATATTTTCTATCTAACCTAAGGTCGGATCCTAAACTAATGTTTATTTAACCTAAACTAATGTAAGGATGGAAGGGGACCTAAGGGGTCGCATGGCAAGTGTAGGGTGGTGGCGACGGTTTCTAATTCATTTATGTGATTTGATTTTTGAATTTATGGTACTGCCAGTTTTGGTAGAGGCATGGAAATTAGAGGGAATCCTAGTTGGCATCATCACTAGAGTTAAGTGATGCATGCTATCATTGAAATTGGACTCGCCAACTTTAGATGGCAGTGACATGGAGATATATGTGAGAAAGTGAAATTCAATGGCATTAATGATCATTGGTTTTGGTGAGAATACCGCCTTGGAAACCATGTGAAAAGATTTTTGGGAGGTTTTTTGGTCTTTCATGCATTTCAATTTTTTCTTTGGATGGAGATATTTGGTTCTTCAAACTAGCAATTCTGTTTGTAATCTGTTTCTATTTTTATCTCCTTTGGACTATTTTTTATCGAATGGAGGTATAAGAGGCATATGAGAAAGAAGTTTTCGGTTGTTGACTTCGTTTGGAGAAGAAGGAATTATGGAGGCTCAGTTGGAAATATTCTTCGAATCGACAGAAGCACTATCAGGCATGATAGGCTCTATCCATTAAGTTGTTCTACTTTTCTCTAAACATCTTCATTAAAACAAATTTGCTCTTGTGAAATAAATGGGTTTTTATTTTCGTTATGGTTACCATGCAATATTGCTTGAAAAATTTGTATTTCTATTGAAGAATATTTGCTTGATAATGTAGGAAATGGGTTGTGTTTTCTTGTTTATTTAATGGTGAATCATACCTTAAGTTTGGTTTTGACTTGAGTAACGTTGAACATGTGTGAACCATGTTTGTCTTCTTGAAAGGGGATGTATGGAAATATAATGTTGTTTTAAGTTTTGAACTGGGTTTGTTTGTTTTGGTTGTTAGAAGGTAAAAGAATATCCTTCTCTGTCGCATCTTTGATTTGATAAAGTATTGTTGCTTCTATTGGAGTTGTATTTAAATGGAATCTTTGGTTCAGTGTTGTGTAAACTCGAACCCGTATGGGAACATTAAGGAATGAACCACTTCTCTTTGAACTTGGTTGTAGAAACTCTCACTGCTTTGAACCTTGCATTCGATGAGAGCTAAGTTGTTAATGGGTGATCGGATTTTCTGTTTTTGTGGATTCAACTTGTATGGAAACAAGAATGAATGTTTTATTAATCCTCTTATCCTTTTTAGTTAAAAATGGGTTGTTTGGATCTAGTTCTTTTATGGAAACTATGTGATAATTGTTTCTTGGACACTTAGATTTTGAAGTTATCTTGTTGAGAATATATGTGTGTGAAGTCTCCTCCTTCTAAAATTTAAATATTGTTGGGTTTTTCTTTAAATCTCGGGAAAAATGAACTAAAGGTTGGATAGATGAAGCCCTGTTTTGTTTGTGGATATTTCAAAGTTGGTTTTGTCTAAGTTGATAACTGGGTTTATTTAGGTAGCTCTGTTGAGCTTGTCAGGTGTCGACCTTGCTGTCTACTCCACTATTGAGTTAGATGTTGTTGATTAAACATACCCATTCCTAATCTAGGTTAACCTATTAAGTAACTTTCTAGAGTAAACTTGTTAAAAACTTCCTGTTATGGTATCATGAAGCTTTAAGGAATGATATTCAGATTTTTGGTTGACATTTCATGATCTGAAACTAACCAAATTGGTTCAGAATAAAGTGTTTTCTAGACTCTTCAATTCCTTTGATCTCTTAGTAAGATTAGAAGGAATAAAATACCTTGTCGACTTAGTACAGGTGTGTAGTTAAACCTGTCCATAGAAATGTAATGAAAATAATTTTTATCATCTCTATTGATAGCTTGTGTGCCTGTAGCTAGGCCATGTCAATCTTGTGTTGTACCTTCTTTGAAATCGAATTGTGATGGATCTTTCTTTGTCCATTCATAAGATGTTTTTCCCTCACCTCTGTGAGTGTTTGAATGTGAGTCTTTCTCACCGATTGTTGCACTATCCTCTTGAAGGAATGGAAAGACTATGGTTCCTTTGACTAAAACTTTGACGATTTAGAATGACTGTTGAAGGTCGTTAGCTCCTTGTAAGTTGTTTAGAAATTCTTGTTATTACATCTCTTTCCTTATGAGGATAGTAATATTGTTACTACTTTTGCTTCATGTTGGGTGAACCTTATTTAGAAACCCGACTTGCATTTTGTGGTTGCATGATTCAGTTTAACAGCTTTCGGTACATGATTTCTACGTTTAAAAGAGTTAAAGGATGTTATGATTGGGTATGTACCAATCCTTCTATGACCTTATTTACTTGTGAAGGAATGTTGGAATCCTCCTCTAATCATGTCAATTGACTCCTTTCTCTTTTATTCTCTGAGGTAAAGATTCATCACTGCCTCCTTTGGAAACTATAAGATATTATGTGTTGTATTCTTTTTTCTGAGTTGTGAAATGATATTCGGATTAACCGAATTGGAAAGGAATTTCTAATTTGTTTATCTTAGTTCATCCTTCCCTCTTTTGTGTAATCTAGTATATATAATTGGATCGGTCTATTGCATATATTTTTAGAATGCATCAAGTAGTTGTTGATACTTCTCTATTATTCACTTGGTATGTATTGAAGGAATTAACGTTGTTTTGGGTCATAAATTTTATATGCCTTTTTTTGAGGGAATACTTTCCTAATTATAATGTGTGGCCTAACTTGAGAGCTTAGGTTATATAGTGGACTATGAATTTGGCTATAACATCTGAAATGGGAATCTCTTATTTTTATGTTGTAAATGATTCACCCTAAAACCTTCCAAGAAGCTAGAATTTGTGTGGTTGTAGATGTCTTTTATGGAATTTTGTAATGTTGAGTTTGTCATTCCTACTTCTTAAAGTAACTCTATGTTTGGAAAAATAGTGGAGTTAGTTTCTGTATTAATAATTCAGATTGAATTATGTAAGAAATAAGTAGTAAGTACTTTTATCTAATATAATGTTGAAAAGTGTTGATTATACCATGATATTTTCTTAATGTTATTTTAGGTTGATCAATTGTTCTTCTTTTATGGTTGCTATTACTTATGATTTATCTGTTTGTTTGGCTTTACTGTTTCATAAAATCAGAGTTGGTTTTATGAAACAGTTAGTTGAAGGCACATCATTTTAATGTTTAGTGCTTATCATGCTTAGTTCAATGAACTGACCCGTGCAAGTAATTTTTACATATGGACTTCGTAAGTGATAAAGGAAGGCAATAACTTATATGATGCATTGGTTTCTTAAAGTCTAGATCTTTAATAGAGAAATCTGATTCATTATTTAAATGTACAGAAAGAAGAAAAGTTGTATTCTTTAATGATCTTGATGTTGGTTGATATGAAATATGTCTGAAATTCATGGTCTTGTAAAATATGTATTTTACCATGATGAATTGAAAAAGATTTGGTGTTACTTAAACTTATTATGTCATTTCTCTTGTGCATTATATGAAGCAAATTTGTAATCTTATCTCTGTGGTTTCCATTCATACCTGATTGGATCCTTATTTCCGGTTGAGATTAAATGAGATGGAGGGATGGGATTTAATTACAATATCCCTTAAATTGAATGCAACTTGTTAAGTTGGCATGCATGGATGTTCTTTTATCTAATCTATATGGTTCACTAAATGATATTAATGAAAGTATAATTTAACTATCATGAAGTGTGAAATGAAAAAGGTATAATAAAACCCAAAACTTAAACAAGAAAGAGGAAGGTTCATCACCTCTTGACCAATACCTCCATAGGTTTTAAACAAATGTATGGTACATAAGATCATTAATAAATCTGACTTCATCTCTATGAAGTCTACTATAATGGAACCTATTTTGGATCTTAAACACACTGAGAATGGTTGAGTTATACTAAGTAAATCTTATGATGGGTGTTGTTTCTGTTTTCAATTAATTAAATGTTAAGAAAAAAGTTAATGGACATAAAAGTAATCCTAAGTTTATTAAGTTTCGTATTACATTAACAACTCAATTAAGGATGACAAACTTAAGGGTTGTTGGAATTAGGGTTAAGCAGGGTTGTTGTAATTTGAATCTTAATTAAGATATAAATGGGTGTAAATGACCTCTTCTCGAGGTGTGTAAATCAAGATGAGTAGTTCTATCAGATGTTGGCACACACTAACTATAGAATTGTACGTTCGTGAAGGCTAGGGTCTTCACAAGGTTACAGTGTTGCAGTTGACAAGTTGCAACACCCCTCAGCACTGGTTCATCTAGATCTACACAAAACTGGACTTGAACTTAGTTTCTCCCTAGGTCATATTCAGGATGTGATTTAGCATAGGAAGTGACTCACAATGACTTAGGGTAACTAGGTACATCCAATTGACTTAGGTCGATTGAGTATGTCTATATACCCTAGGTCATCACAAGTGGTTTCCTATACCAAATTATATCACTAACCTAGGCTAGGGCCAAACCTTGAACAAGTGAACTGACAAGAGTCAGCGAAGACCATTCTAGATAACAGATGAGTGGGGTGAAGGACGTATTCTGTTAGATGAGTATGTCATCTAGGAATAGTAACATGAATAGTATGTTGGAAATCTTTGGCCAAAGTATCGCAAGCTGTTGGTTGTGTTGTCCTATGTCGCATAGTTTAAAAATTGGGATTTCAAATGAATATTGGTAACAAACATTCATATAGGTTTCTTAAATAGAACACTCAATACCCAAAACAAGGTAAGAGAACTAGGTATATTTAGTATACACATAGTATTCAATACTTTAAGTTAACCTGAGAGATCAGTTGGAAACCGAATCATGAAATGACAGATCAGTAGTTCACCAAGTCATTTACAGTTGCATATGGTTATCTGTTATGAGATTGATTGGCATGGAATGTGTGTTCTAAATTATGATTATTTAGAACAGAGAACATTATGTATAAAAAAAAGTCCCTTGTTTCTAAAGTCTTAAAATGGGAATGTTACAGAACCATATAAGTATAAAGTTATGAGACCATAATGAGGGACCAACCACTAAGCATCTACTATCACAACCTAGATTTGCATCCATCAAAGGCATCTAAAGCTACATTGCATCTATCTAGCTCCATCACAAGGCACACAATGTTGGTTCATCTATATCACACTTCATAGGAGGGGAGTCTATTATTTCCATGCACATATTTATTACATTCTACATCTAGTTATTTTCTCACTACTTCACAAAGTGTGACTGGCACAAGAACAACCTAGGGCATGATTGTACACACACACCTAGAACTACATTGGGTCTGAGATGTATTGCAATGCTCAGTGATAAGTCCATTAATTTGAAAGTTGAGGACAATCTGACCCCTTCATATGCATCTTTCTTTTTTAGGGTTTTGATGCTTCGTTTGGGGTTGTGTAGGTGATTCTTCCATCTCCTATTCACAGTGACATCCAGCATAGTTCAACTACATTAGTGTGACAAGAAGCAAACACATGTGAACATCTAGCGACACCTCACATGAGGTTTTTCGGCCATTTCTGTAGACTAGGATGCCCAGTCTCAGACCAGGGTACCCATGGGTGCTCTTATCCCTTTCCAGGCACCTCAGTCTAGTTAGATAGCTCAAATATGTGCTTTTTTATTCTTGTGTGGTTGTTTCCTCCTCTTACTCACCTGGTCTACATTGCAACATAGTTCCGTGACACCTACAAATCAACTAAGGATTTTCTTAACCCTTCTTGCACAACAGGGTTTCATATTTTTCTAGCTTAACTTACTTGGGTGTATTTTGGTATTTTATTACTTCATTTATTTAGTCATATTAATACTCCTATAGCATCAAATTAGACTATATATTTCCATTTTAGTTTAATAATTTTGGCGAACCCAACCAACCCAACACTTTATTCTGATCAAGTCTTCACCCTACCAAGTCATGGATCAATCATCTTATCCTACTTTTACACCTACTAAGATCTTTGGTATAGCCACTACTACTGATGATTTTATGTAAGTGCGTACTCTACATCCCCCTTGCTTTGTTACACCTAAGGCTGACCCTTCCATTAATATAGTAGCTACTCATCATACTCATCCTCCTATGGCTCCACCCACTTCTATTCCTCCCCCTGTCACTTTCGTGGCTCCTCCTACTACTTCTAAGGGCTATGATATCATCAAACAACTTAAGAATATGCCCACTAAGATTTCTCTTTATGACTTGTTGTGTAATGCACCCGATTTTTGTCAAACACTAGAAGCAGCCCTTTGTGCCATTCCTATAGAAAGTGATAACTTTGCGATAACCTCTACACACCTCATATAGTCTCTTCGAAATCTACCACATGATATATCCTTCACTGATGAGGATCTATCACCTTTTGCTAAAAGTAATCCATGTGCACCCTTTCTCATTACTTCCACCATTAGCACCACTTGTATCAAATGATTACTTATTGATAATTGATCAGTCATCAACCTATGTGTTTATTCTCTTTTAAAACATTGGGTATTAGCGATAATCTCATTTCTAAGAATTCTACTATCATCCAAGGTTACGACTCTACCACTCGTAAATATTTAGGGTTTATTTCATTACACATCCGGGTTGGGCCTAAGACCGTTCTCACTAACTTCCATGCTATAGATGCCCCATTTTAATTCAATCTATTGCTAGGTAGATCGTTGATTCACGTAATGCACACAGTTCCATCTTTTATTCACCAACGTGTCAAATTTTTGTATGATGGTTATGAACATACTATTACTGTTGATCCTAAACCATTTAAGTTTTGTCATATAAACCCTTTTACTAGTATAGCTATTCCTCCATCGCAACCCATTCCATATGGTAGTATTGACACCTATGACATTGGTCAGTCTAGCACCTCACTGTCTTCATCTACCACTCCAAATACTCCAGCTATTTCTACTCACACTATGAAAATTATTTCACCCATCGTATCAGCACTCCTCCACATATTAAGGCACCTTTCAATGCTCCACCTAGTGTAATTCCTACCAACATACTTGAGAAAGCTATACAACATGATAATGCTAACACAAATAATTTTGAGGATTCTGATGACAAAGTAGATGTTGTCAAACTTACTGATGAAGCATTAGGACAACTTAACTTTACTCTTATATATGTCAACGACTCTTATTTTGTGGTCGATGGCCTGGGTGAATACAAATTTAAGACCCCTCCCTCTACTAATGCTATGATACTTTATCAGGGGTTTGTCAACCTTTAGACGGTGTTTCATCTCCTTATACATAGTATGTATCTCTACCACCTCCTTTCACATACACACTATTAATCGACAACTCCTTTTAGTATAACATCTCAGTTGGTGGTATTTGTTTAAACTCTATTTACACACGAGGGCTTAACTAGACTTGGCTTGATGCTTAATGACATCTTACTACCAATTCACTCACGTCATTTATATCATCATTATTTTCACATTACAGATGCCTATGGCCTTCGTGTGTTTCATTTGATGGTCTTCATTTCACGTGCCCCTCGTGCTTCTCCATTGACACTTGGGAAATATTGGCTTGACTATATTCACCATACTATCCATACCAAACACACTGCTCTTACATTTCCTATGTCATTCAAAAATGTCTCCATCACTAATGACCCATCTCCTACTTATGCTCTGAATCTTTCTCATTAGTACACACACAACTGTCCACCAGTACCCTTCACTGATGAGGAATATGCAATGAGTGTCTACACCCTACGTCACAATGGTTCTTTGTATGACCAACCTCATTTTATTGCTTATCATGTCTCCAATGTTGCTCCAGTAGGATTCAATCACGGCAATGATGATCTCCTCGATAGTGTCACACAATCATATTCCCCATCATGCACATGGGGGCATCATGGTTATCTATTTCATCCCCCTCCTACTCATACATTTTTGATCCTAGCATACGCATATTCATCTATACCTTAGCATTGTTATCTCCCTATAACACACTCTTATGCTTTGGTTCTATTGGCGAGGAAATTTTTTGGGTGGACAAACTTTTGGATTCGTTACCAACGCTCTGGGAGTATAATTCCCTCTACTTAACTGGTGCAATTGTCGTATATGCATACACGTGAAAAGGTGGATTTCTATGGTGTCCTTTCGGTCGAGGATCCAACAGGGGCACTCCACTGACCCTGCGGAAAATGCTTGCAATTATCTGCAAGGGGGGAATTTGCTATGAAGGTGGGAAAGGGAGTGAGAAAAGAGGTAGGAGAACTAATGTTGCAAGTAGAAAATAAGATTCCTGCATGCACTAGTTAGAAATTTCAACACATGCATTCATGAGAAGAAACAACTCTGCAAATGGCAACAAGACGAGATTAGATTGTGAACTCAAATTTTCTAAAATATCCTCATCAAAGAGGCTACAAAATCCTTCTTCTTGTATTTATGCTTAAATAGAAGTTGTACATAATGAGGGAATGGAAGAAATTTGAGAATGGAGGAAATTAGAAGAAAATGGCTATCTCCTTTGCTTTCTCTAAGTATAATGCACTCGTGAGTTTACAAGATCAATTGCCAACCCTGTACAATGGCGTGAAGAAGCCATTAAATATCTTGCAAGAAACTATTACAACTTCTTCTTTGTTAGCAAGAAAC
The DNA here is from genome assembly GCA_019776745.2 of Taxus chinensis. NCBI lineage: Eukaryota > Viridiplantae > Streptophyta > Pinopsida > Cupressales > Taxaceae > Taxus > Taxus chinensis. The sequence goes on from CM034150.1 coordinate 336,691,785, forward strand.
GGTTTACAATCTTTTACATCATTCACATCCATTCAGATTCTTGATTCACGAAGAAATGCCAATGGTGGATAAAACCAGACTTTTCATAATGCAGTCGTTACACTTGTTTTGTAACTTTGAATTTGAACCGTTCATCTTGCCTTTGAAACTTTAAACCAGAGTCATCCACGTGGGAGAAATTTACTGGAGCAGGCGTGGAGGATGCCTTTTACATTTTGTGACTTTATAGAGATTTGGCATTTTTTACATTTTTGGCCCACCCTTCCGCTTTTGATATAAACCTAACATGTGGCTTCCCTTAAGTGGAGACAGAGTCGTGGGTCACTTTTATAATTTTACCTTTTTTCAATGCAGGCTCAAAAACACAAATTGCTTCGCCAACCCACCTCCCCACTTTGACCTTCGATGTGGGCTTAATATTTGACATTTTTTCTCATAGTATGATCAAGGTTGTGGGTCACTTTATGACTTTTAGCCCCTTTTACAAAAAGGCTCAAAACCTCAAAGTTCTCCGCCAACCCACTTCCTCGCTTTGACTTTCCAACAGCGGGCTCAAGATTTGACTTTTTCCTTTGTGTTTGGTGGGGCTACGGGTCACTTTTTAACTTTAAGCCCCTTTATTGAAAAAGGCTCAAATTCTCAAATCTCCCGACAATCCACCTCCTCGATTTGACTCTTTTGATGCGATCTCAACATTTGACTTTGTCCCTCATAGCAGTATCGCGGTTGTGGGTCACTTTATGACTTTTAGCCCTTTTTGCATAAAGGCTCAAAAAAAAAAAAATTCTCCGTCGGCCCACCTCCAATTAGATATATCCACATACCCGTGGATAATGGGGCCAAAATTTGATGGGGAAGAAAATGCCCGTCATTCACGACTGTGGAAAAATGCAGAGAAGAAGAAAACTCCACCATTTCGAGCCTGATTTTCAAATTTGCGAACCAAGGGATTGAAAACAATACAAGGTTCGACAATCCATGGCCATAGAAAGATTGACAATTTCATTCAAATGAGGAAAACAATAGAATTTTCATGCATCCAGACGGGGAAACAGAAAATTTATCAAACCACACAGATTGGAGAGTTTAAACAACTTCAAAGCACAAATTTCTATCTTTTCAAACTTCCAACTTTACTTGAACACTTCTAGAGGACGTGAGCTCAAAAATTTTGAATTTGACTTAAAAAGGAGGGGGGCATTTTGAAGGCAACAACATCTGGTTCTAGCTTAGGGACATGACATGGACTGAGCATAGTGAAGACATGACATGGGAATCCAGAATTGTAAGTTATTGCCTAGTGCCTTATCCATTGGGCCTTGCAGACTCATGTACAACCTATAACAAGAGATAAAGAAGAAGGAAAGACACACGCACACGAAAGGGGAAAAAAGGAAACACATGACATATAACAAGAAGGGAAACACACCTAGCAATCACCTATGGTACAAGGCGGGGGACAAACCGCTTTCACTGATGATACAATTTCAAGTATTTCCCACTCCGAGGCAATTCCAGCAGTGTTTCATCCAAATATGAGAGAAAAAATCATTCTCGCTGCAAGCTTCACAAATCTGGAATGGGGCGAGCCATAATGAATCAAACTTTCCATGGCTGCCTTTTGGTTATCTTCTCTTGTCCCATAGTAGGATGAAGTCTCCAACTTTGAATTCTCTTGCCTTGGCATTCTTATAAAAAATCTTCTTTACTTTCGATTGGTTCTCCTTAATGCGATCCACCACTTGGAGTTTATTTTCTTCCATCTTCTCAAGAAAGAGGATCCTCTTATCAATTGAATCCTTGTACTAACCATCTTCTATTACCTGTAGCCGCTTGAGAGCTGGCATCTCGATCGTGAGAGGAATTTCTGCTTTGACTCCATACAACAGTTGGAATGATGACATACCTATTACCTTCTTGGGAGTGATCCTATCTGCCCATAGTGCATCGTATAACCTTTTGTGCTAATTCCTTTTATTCTCATTTACAAGCTTGTAGACAATGGTCACAATGTTCTTGTTGCTTGATTTGGCCTATCCATTTCCTTGTGGATAGTAGTCAGAAGAATGAGATAGGGAGATTTCATAGTTATAGTAAAACTTGGTCAGCTCTCTTGAAGAGAAATAGGTAACATTATCTGCTACAATCTTTTGTGGCACTCTAAAACGGACTATGATATTCTCCTTGAAGAAGTTGCATATTGTTTTAGTGTTGGCTTGTTTGGCCTAAATGGATTCCACCCATTTGGTGAAGTAGTCTATTGTTATTAGTACATAGGCGTGCCCCGTGCTTAAGTGAGGGTTCAGAACACCAATGAAGTCTAGTCCCCACTGTTGAAATGGTTCTTCAATAACCACAGGCCTGAGTGGTAATGCAGCGAGTTGTGGTCTTCCAAAGAATTGTTGGCATGCTTTGCATTTAAAAACCCAATCTCGAGTGTTTGCAAAGATGGTGGGCCAATAATACCTTCCTCTAAGGATCTTGTGTGCAGTGACAATTACTAAAAAATTCCCACCACATGCTTGGTCATTGTATGATTTAAGTAAATTTTCTTGTTGCTCTTTATCTATGCACCTAAGGAAACAACCATCCAGGCCTCTTTTGTAAATTACATGATTCCAGATTATAAATATAGCTACCTTCAGCTTGAGTGTTATCCTTTGCTTGTAATCAAGATGGGGAGGGAATTCTCCATAAGTCAGGTAATAGGCAATATCAACATACCATGGTGACAAAGAGAACATGTGGATTGTCTTCTGAACAAGTTGAGTAAGCACAGTTTTCTTCGTCATGTTGAACTTTGAGTGTGTCATCTTCAGCAATCAACTTGCACAAGCCATTTCCCCTTACCATATTGGAGGTTTGAATATCCAAGTCATATTCTTGAGTCTTTGTAATCCAATTTCCTCTTTTAGCTTTGGGATCCTATTGTGTCAAGATGGACTTGATTGCACTGTCGGGGACCATCACCACAGTATGGGAATTGAGGATGTAAAACCTGAAGTTTTTTATAGCCTTGACCACTGCATAGGCATGCTTTTCCAATTGGTTTTATTTTAGCTCATGATTTTTCAAAGGACAACTCATGAAATCAATAGGTGCTTCCACACCTTCATCATTTTTCTAAATGAGAACGGAAAAGAGTGTATGTTCTGATGCATAACAATACATGATGAATTCTTTGTTAAAATTAGGAGATACAAGAGTTGGATCCTTGGCAATGGATTTCTTGATCTCTTTGAATGTTTCCTTCCCTTCATTATTCCATTTGAATTTTTCTTGTGGTTTCATCATGGAAATCATGTGCTTCGTCAACTTAGCAAACTCAAACACAAAACGATGAAGAAAGTTCACCTTTCCGAAGAATGAATGAACTCATTTCTTGCTTGTGGGCAGGGCTAATGCTTGAATGGATCTAATCCTCTCAGGATCAATGTGTGCTCCATGTTTGTTCACAATGTGACCCAATAACTTGCCTTCTATGACTCTAAAAATGCACTTTTTTGGATTTAGTGATATGTCATGTTTCCTACACCTTTCAAGTACATGTTCCAAGTGATAGATATGATCTCCCCTCTTCTTTGAAAATATTGTGAGATCGTCAAGATATATGACAATGCAATGCTTCAGATATTTGAAGGACAAATCCATTGCCCTTTGGAATGTAGCTGCTATATTGATTATGCCAAAAGGCATTCTGTTGTAGGCAAAAGTTCCCCAAGGTGTTGTAAAGGTTGTCTTGGTGCGGTCCTCCTCTGCCACTTTGATTTGATTATATCCTAAGAATCCATCAAGTAATGAAAGCATTTCAGATCCAGTGACTGCTTGCAAGATATGGTCCATGATAGGAAGAGGATAATTGTCCTTTAGTGATGCCTGGTTCAGGTTGCAAAAATCTACACATATCCTTATTTCACCATTCTTCTTCCACACTGGCACAATGTTAGCCACCCACGTTGAATGGTGGATGGGAAAGATGATCCTTGCATTAAGCATCTTCATTACCTCCTCCTTGATGGTATCAACAATCTTTGGGTTGTATGGCTTTTGTTTCTACCTGAAGGGCTTAACACCCTGCTTCAAAGGAATTGAGTGATGCATTTCCTTTGGCTGGAAGGATTTGAGTTCATCATAAGAGTAGGCCAAGACATCTGAGTATTTCTTGAGTAATGCAACAAACCTTCTTTTTTCTTAAGGTGAGCAACATTTTCCAATATTGACCATCCTTGGCTCCTTTGGGGTACTAATTTTTTCTTTATCAAAATCAGTTGGGCACCAAGAAGATTTCTTTTCTTTCTCTTGAATGAATATGTCATGTTTGTCAAAGAGGTCTTCTAAAGAGACTAGGACTTTGGGAATTTTGTTCCCTTTCAATTTGATTACTCCCTCATCATCAATCCCTTCAATTCCTTCTTTCTCTTCTTTGGGGACTACTTCTCGGTGTGGATTTTCACCTCCCTCAAAGATTAGATTATTGAAATTATCCCTTTGCTCTAAAAAGGCTAGAATTTGGTTATCATCATTGAAGACTTGCCAATGATTTGCATTGTCTGGTACACTAGGCCTGAATACCATTTCAATGGTCACTTTATCTTTACCAAAAGAAGGATGAGGTGTCACTAGGGAAGCTGACACTGCAAGAGAATCAACCTTTTCATTTTGTTCCCTTGGAATAGCTTCAATGGAAAATGCATCAAAAGATTCAATGTAGTCCCACACTCTGTTTCTGTAATGCCGGAGTCTTGGATTCTTCACCTGATATTGTTGGCAGACCTACTTTACTACAACCTCTGCATCACCTCGGCATCTCAGTTTCTTGATTCCCATGTCCTCTGTTGCACTCATGCCTAAGAGTAGTGCTTCATACTCTGCAATGTTATTTGTATTATCAAATTGTAACTTGTAGGAAACATGGGTATAACTCATTGGAAGGAGAGTACAATACTACACCAGCTCCTAAGCCCACACTAGAATGACTACCATCAAATTCCATTGTCCAAATTTGATCTTCCTCTTCCTCCATGAGAAGTGGAAATTTCTCTTTTTTTATGTGAGGAAGTAGTTTCCTAGCCCACAATCTTGAAAGAAAATGTTTGCTTTCGAATCATCAGACCTTCATACTGTGAACTTCATCTTTCTTACTGGCAGCAACTTCTTCATCTCACCTTTTACTGGGATAGTTGTAGATGACCAATCCATTTTTATCTCTCCACCCAGGTCTCTGCAGAAACTCCTACTCAATAGCATACCAAAGGATGTTGGGATGTTTGCTACCAGTATGGTTAGGAGCACCTTCTTGTCTGGAAAATCAGCTAGTGCTACCTGTGCATCTTTGATTCTTCCTACCAATGGCACTTGTTTGGATTCCATTGAGTAGTAGGTGCCATTTACCCAGGTCAAGGTGAGGCCTAGAGAATTTGTAACTTTGGCTGGAATCAAATTGTTTGAGGCTTCGGAATCTATGATACAATTATTTAGCTTGAAGCCTTTAATGAGGAGTGACAGGTAGAAAGGTTCAACCCTGTTGGTTTTGGAGGCACTGAGGGCTAGCATGTTTTGGGAAGGTGGTGTGGATGGTGTGGGCAGTAAGCCTTTAGAATTAGGACTCGAGGGTACAGGGTTACCACCACGAACTGCATTAATGAACCTGTCAAACTAGGCAGGGTGTGTTTGTAGGTATTCTATTTCTGAGAGCTGGACTTTGGTTTTGCTTGCATGTTCCACAAAGTTAAATGGGGTTATGGTGAGCAAGGAAGAGGTTCTGGAAATGGAGGAAGATTTACATGGTAGAGGATTTGCTACTTTTGGTGTTGAATTCTCCTTTTCGGGTGTAGCAATTGGCTTGGAAGGGGGTGAGGGTGTAGCTTTTGATTGAACCTTAGATGTTTTTGTAGGAGAAACATTTAAAGGAGAATTGTTCTTAGCAACTTTTGAGCTAGGAGAAGAATTAGATGACTTACTTGGCATAGTAGCATGATCCCTGACAACCAGTGAGTCTAGTTTTTCTTTGGCTGACTCCATAGAAGGTGGTAATGGTGATCCTCTGCTGATGATTTTATTTTGTGTGACCTCTAGAGGAGAATCTTCTTTATTCTTCTTATCCTTTACCACAACTATTGAGGATGAAGCACCTTTCCTAGATTATGCACGAGTGAAAACATCATATGAGAAACTTGGAGCTTCTTCATCATCCTCATCTTCATCATCAATGTACTCAATTAGGCCATTGTGCATATCAACTTCCTTGACCTCAAGATAGTTTTCATAGTCTTCCATATTTTCTTCTTCAGTTTCATCAATTTCTGCTTCCTCCTCCAGCTCTTTGGTGTCATAGATGGCATTGACTGGTGGTGCTTCAAGAGCAAGCCAACGAGGAGGTGGAGAAATCCTTGGCCTATCTGGAGGGTTTAGTTTCCTTGAAGCATTCTACATTGTGATCTGAGATAGCTACTTCTTCAAGCCAACCAAGTCATTTGCCCTTTTTTAGAACATCAGATTTGTGGTAACAGAATTTGAATTCTAACCCTTTTGCTTTCCATTGGGGCCTTTCACCTTTCTAGAAAGGATTAGATCATCATCAGTTTCTATTGCATGGTCTTGAGCTTCCCTTAATGTTCTTGGTTGGGTTCTTCTAAGGAAGAAACCTACTTCTGATGGCAAGGCGCTGATGAAGAATATCTTCAAATTATTTTCAGGAGGCACCACATCTTTAAGGATTCTTCTTATCACTCTGTTATATCTTGCTATGAAGTCCCTCATTGACTCAGAGGTTTCTTTCTTCATTTGTACCAATTAGACCAAGAGATCCTGGCAATCTTCTGTGCTCTTGAACCTGTGTTCGAATGCACTTCTTATATCTTCCCAACAGGTGACAGACCTTAGGGGTAGCATGTAGAACCATTCGGCAACTTTCTCTTGAAGTGACTCCACAAAGAGTTGGACTGACACATCTTCATCCTCAACACCCAACACACCGCAAGCAGTGATAAATGTTGCTACATGCTCTTCAGGGAGTTGAGAACCATCCCCTCTAAATTTTGGGAAGTTTTTTCTCGAGCCTCTCGGTAGCTCATGGAGTGGTTGAGCAAGAGCCAGTGGACCGGTGTTTCCTCCCCATGGTACATTAGGCCTACGGGCCTCACGATCACTTTCACGCTCATGATCCCCCATTCTATTTTTGTTTCTAGCTTCCAACCTTGTTAAGGTTGTGGCTTCTGTTGTTGCTCTTTCGTCTTCCTCGGCTTGAAGTCTCTCGATTTCTTCGAGTTGAGCTCTTATTTCCTCTTCTGCTCTTGCTTCTCTTTCTCTAGCTTCTTCTTCGGTCTCTACGTTAGTGAAATCTTCAAGGTTCTCGTTGATGTATGGAAATTCACCATCCAAAGGATTGGCAACACTCAGGTTCCCAATGTGACCTGTTTCTTGAAAAGGAAGCCTCTGGATTCCGAGTAGCTCTTGTCTCCTTTGAAGTTCCTCAAAAATGGGATTAGTTTGTCCTCCTTGTCTCTTTTTTCGGGTGTATCTTCTATCCGCCAGCTTGAAAATCTATGCTCTTCTTTGCGGTGCTAGAATTTTTCTTTTCCTGTCTAATTCAGCAGCGCATTCTTCTTCAAGGTCAAGAATTCTTGTGGCAATGAAGTAGTGATTGACACTTTGTCTATTATGCCAGATAGCTTCCCTCAAATCTGAAGCAACATCTTCTTGGATGTGGAAGAGAAATTCGGGTCTTTCAATAGGAGGGTTTCCCAAAATATCCATGATTTGAATCCATGTGGCTCATATAGCCATTCAAATTCTAGAATTTTTTCTCTTTTTTGAATTTTGAATTTTCTGACCTTGCAGTCGCATTCAGGTGCAGATGCTGCTAAATCTGCCCCACGGTGGGTGCCAAAAACTGTTGGCGAGGAAATTTTTTGGGTGGAAAAACTTGTGGATTCCTTGCCAACGCTCTGGGAATCTAAGTCCCTCTACTTAACTGGTGCAGCTATCATATATGCATGCGTGAGAAAGGTGGATTTCTATGGTGGCCTTTCATCCAGGGATCCAACAGGGGCACTCCACTGACCCTGCAGAAAATGCTTGCAGTTATCTGCAAGGGGGTAATTTTCTATGAAGGTGGGAAAGGGAGTGAGAAAAGAGGTAGGAGAACTAATGTTGCAGGTAGAAAATCAAATTCCTGCATGCACTAGTTAGAAACTTCAACACATGCATTCATGAGAAGAAACAACCCTACAAATGGCAACAAGATGAGATAAGATTGCGAACACAAAGTATCTAAAATCTCCTCATCAAAGAAGGCTAGAAACTCCTTCTTCTTGTATTGATGGTTAAACAGAAGTTGTACATAATGTGGGAATGGAAGAAATTTGAGAATGGAGGAAAGTAGAACAAAATGGCTATCTCCTTTCTTTCTCTAAGTACAATGCACTCTTGAGTTTACAAGATCAATGCACCCCCCTGTACAATGGCGTGAAGAAGCCATTAAATATCTTTCAAGAAATGGTTACAACTTCTTCTTTGTTAGCAAGAAATGGTTTACAATCTTTTTAGTCATTCGCGTCCATTCATATTCTTGATTTGAAGAAATGCCAATGGCGGGAAAAACTAGACTTTTCATAATGAAGTCTTTACACTTGTTTTGTAACTTTGAATTTGAACCGTTCATCTTGCCTTTGAAACTTTAAACTAGATCCGTCCACATGGGATAAATTTACTGGAGCGGACATGAAGGATGCCTTTTGCATTTTGTGACTTTATAGAGATTTGGCATTTTTTACATTTTTGGTTCGCCCTTCCACTTTTGACATAAGCTTGACACATGGCTTCCCTTGAGTGGAGACAAAGTCACGGGTCACTTTTATAATTTTACCTTTTTTACAATGCGGGCTCAAAAACACAAATTCCTCCACCGGCCTGCTTCCCCGCTTTGACCTTCGATGCGGGCTTAATATTTGACTTTTTTCCTCATAGTATGATCAGGTTTGCGGGTCACTTTATGAACTTTTAGCCCTTTTTACAAAAAGGCTCAAAACCTCAAAGTTCTCCTCCGACCCGCTTCCACTTTGACTTTCCAATGTGGGCTCAACATTTGACTTTTTCCTTTGTGTTTGGCGGGGTTGCGGGTCACTTTTTAACTTTAAGCCTTTTACTGAAAAAGGCTCAAATTCTCAAATCTCCCCGACGATCCACCTCCCCGCTTTGACTCTTTTGATGTGGGCTCAACATTTGACTTTTTCCCTCATAGCATGATCGGGGTTACGGGTCACTTTATGACTTTTAGCCCTTTTTACATAAAGGCTCAAAAACACAAATTGCTCCATCGACCTGCCTCCAATTAGATATTTCCACGTACCCATGGATAATGGGGCCAAAATTTGATGGGGAAGAAAATGCCTGTCATTCACGATTATGGAAAAATGCAGAGAAGAAGAAAACTCCACCATTTCACACCTGATTTTCAAATTTCTTTCGCGAACCAAGGAATTGAAAACAATACAAGGTTTGACGATCCATGGCCATAGAAAGATTGACAATTTCATTCAAATGAGGACAACAATAAAATTTTCACGCGTCCAGACAGGAAAACAGAAAATTTATCAAACCATATAGACTATAGAGTTTAAACAACTTCAAAGCATGAACTTCTCTATCTTTTCAGACTTCCAACTTTACTTGAAAACTTCTAGAGGGCATGAGCTCAAAATTTTTGAATTTGACTTAAAAGGGAGGGGGGGATTTTGAAGGTGACAACAGGTTCACACTTGACTGTTGAGGGCATTCTCTACACATGAACCCCACACACTACATAGTAGTCACTACACATTAGGCACCGCATATCATCACATTGTCCTGCATCATCTACATATTGTACACCACATTATAGGTTATCGGCATTTCCCGTCTTCATACATTCTACATTTTACATCCTATACCTTGTCCTCATACATGACATCTACACATCTTAGCTCATATACACATACTACATTACATATTGTTCATCTTACCATACATAGTACACATTTTGCATATTCACTTCTTCGCGCTACACTCACTACCTGATGACGCACTCTAATCTCACAGTCCATACTGGACTATTGAGGGTATACATCACAAATGGACTTCATCACCCTTACATGTTCATCATTCAATGTGACATTCTTAGGATTAGTAATATACACTTTGGGCTATAGGGTCATTTCTTCTAGCATCATCTCACGATAGGCTACATCATCACCTTCGCTTATGTTATTTAGTGGTACACATTTTAGGATAAATCACCACTCTTTTCTACTCATCTTGTCATGATATATGCTTAGGCTACAGAGTCACATATAACTCATCTTTATGTCGCTTATCATCACTACATACTCATCACAGCGTGTTAGGAATTCTATGGTTTAGTGTTTCTCATATGTTTTATATTTACATATAATAAAATGTAATAGTTAGTGGCAAAAGTTAAAAAGGTAAAATTAGATGGTTTGTTATAATAATAAAACAATTGTATTGTTTTATTATTATTTTTATTGTTGATTTATTGAAACCATTCAGGAGTGTTGGAACAAAACTTGTTATGTAGTTTGTTATTATCCACTCATATTTAATGGAGTTCTTTGTAACAGAGATTATAGTGTAACATATTGTAGTAATATAATATTCTTGTGTGGAGTTATATTTTGTGTTAAATCTTTGTATATTATATGTGTTTATAAAATCTTTAATGGTGTTTTGGTAGCTCAATATAGTGCAGAGATTTCATTTGGTATCGCATAAGTATTAGTTTTGTGCTTGTAATGGAGGTTTGATATCAGTGAATGGGATTAGTTATCTTCTTTTGTCCCTATGAATAAGAAATATTAATTTTTTGGTGTGTGATCAATTATTAGTTTTTAGATTAGAAACTTTCTCTACAAAAAATTGATGGTCTCTTCCTCCTCCAAGTGTGGTATGTGCATTTCCCATTTGAATTTATTTGCATGATCATAGTGACCATCTGAGGAGCTACTAGAATCAATTTTCATACATAGGAATCACCAAAGTTTGTTGTAAATATTTGCACAGGAATCACCAATGATTCTAGACCTACAACGCAATTGCTAGCGATTAGGGAAAATTTCCAACAATTTGGCTCCCCTTGGTCATATGAGGGCTTAATGCTTGTGATTCCTACTAGTAGGTGCTTAGCTTCAGCCCCCTTTAATTTTATGTGTGGTGAAGGAAATAACAATTTATTTATTTTAGTGGCAACTAAAATAAATAACAGAGCAAAATATTAAAAAGCTTGTAACTTTTGATCGGTAACTCAGTTTTGAGTTCCGTTTTTTGTAAAAGTGCTTTTTTTGGTGCTCTTTCCATTGGAAATATTTATTTTGAGACTTGCACTATAATTATAAAGTGTCAAATATGGAGGAGTGTTGTAATCAATTGTGGATGCAATTTCGTCTGAGCCCGACGTCCTAAATTTTTGGGAGTTGCAGTTTGTACCTATCATAGATTCTGAGAATGATATGCTTTTCTCTGAAGTATGTGGACTTCAAGAGGATATTGTAAAATTTGTGGAAGAAAATAGATCACTCAAAAAGTGAAATTCTCTTCTACAATCACTCATTTACGATAAGGTTACAATAATACACTCCCTGCAGAACAAACTTGCTAGCCTACAGCATCACCATCATATTGTGGACAATCATATCCATGCTCCTGGTCCACTTGTAGTTGTTGCTCTTGTACCCACTGAAATTGATCTACCAGTCTTTGAGCCTAAACCTACTTTTGATGCTTCTAAACCTATGAAGCTTGTTATTACATGCTCTTCCACATCTGTGCCTATTACAGTACCACATGTTGTGTATCCTACTTTTGCTCAGTTACATGGATTTTTTAAGAAGCATACCACTACATTTAGTTCTCACATGCTCCGTTCTATGGGTCTCACTAGCGGAGTCATTAGCAGACATTCACAGGGTATTATTTCTTCTATTCCACATGTTAAGTGGAATTCTCGTCATGACATTGGTTTTCGAGAAGATACTTCATTGGGATCACACATTAACAGAGCTCCTTTTTTTGTTCACTCGACTCTTTCTGAGGATCATGAGCAACACATGAGTTCTACACCTTCACTCAAGCTTGAGAAACCTGAGATTTTAGCTATCAGACATGATCAACCTGACACACATTTTGATGTTCTTTTTCCTGCACCCATTGTTTATTTTACACCAAGTCATATGCAGGCATCTTCTTCATCCATCCGTGTTGATTTGGGGTGGATATTTGATCACTCGTGGAGACGACATAGGCATTCATTGAGAGAGATTTACAGGCATGGCTCCTCCACCATTCGGCCTCTTACTCCACTTTTTATACCTTCTACATTGTGATGCTTCTTGTTTCGAGCATTTTTCTTTAGCAGGTATAGTGTATCTCTCTTATTTGTTGAGAGATTTTGTATCTGTATTTTCGACACTTGGCATGTTGACAGTATCTCTTATGGGGGATCTATTCTGGTGCATTCCAATGTTAGTTTGTTAGTGTTTGAGTAGTTGATTTTGGGTAACTCATATAGATTTGTAGCGTCACTCCACCCATTTAGTAGTATGGGAGGGTGTGGTGTTGATCCTGCTTCTTCAGGTTTCGTGTCCTTGCCTTGTTACCTTGGCTTTTCTTGGATCGTGACACTCTAGAGTTTATGTCCTTGCCTTGTTACTTTAGTTATTGTTCTTGGATCGTGGCACACCTATTTGAAGTAGTTGATCGAATTATGTTTGGTGTTTTTTTTGCACTTTCGACATCACTCTGTTGACAGTATCCTTATATGGAGCTATTCTGGTGGAGCCCAGTGTCAGTTGTTTTTGAGTTTTGTGATCGAGCAGTGGATTTAGACCACAATGCACACCAAAAAATTTTAACATTGTACAATTTTTTTGAGTCGAGCTTCTTCGGATGCCTTGGAGCGAGTCTTTATTCTCTTTACTTTATTGTTACTGGTTTTGGGTACCTTGCAGTGTCCCTTTTTTCCCAGTTATTGTACATGAGTACCTCATCAAGCCTAGTTACCGGGACTCATACTATGGACATGACACATCTATTTTGGCCCCTAGCTTCACTTGAGGGGGGGTGTTAGAGTAGGTATTTACCTTAGCTCATGTTCACCTAGGTACTTTATTTACCTTTATTGTATTTATCCTCACCCACTTATGTGTGTGGATATTTCTTTTTATTTATTTAGATATTAGGAGATATTACCTAGTTGTTAGGTATAATTATTTCCTTGATCTATGGTATTGACTAGATCCTTGATGTATAGTTCTCTCCTAAATCTATGGTCTTGACTAGTTCTTTGATGACTAGTTATTTCCTTGATTTATGGCTTGATCTACGACCTTGACTGGTTCTTAGATTATTATTCCTTGCCTATTTAAGCAAGGCTCATCCTCAATGTATTGCATTGAGTTCCATTATAATATATGATATTGCTTCTCATTTATTTGCAAAGGTTTTATGTAAAGTTATTTTGGTGAATTGCTTTCATCTTATAGATCGTGGTGCTTGATTAGCATCTGTGTTCTTGGTTGAATCACTAGTGATTCCAAAGAAATTTCCAATGATTATCTACTTGAATGGAAACATCTTGAAACCAGCTTTTTGATGCATTTTATGGTTTTCAAAATAGAGCTCTGGTTCTCAATTTATTGTCAAAACATTAGAGGTTAGTTTTTGTCATATTTAGAGCCTCGTCAACAACAAATTTTGCATCATGACCCTCAAATATAAATCAGGATGATTTAACAACCTTATACTGGAGGTTGGAGGCAATGAAGGGAGGAAAAACAACATCCTCTCATCAGTCACCTACGACAGGGACACATCACTGCTTTGGTGACATGTGTGGGTGTTTTTTTGTTTTCAACATGGTGTGTTGATTTCAGATTTCTTTGTGGTGTGTTATGGAAACTTCACATTGTGGGGGGGAATGACACATTTTTTCAGTTTTTTTAGGGTGAATAAATTTATGCACTATCATGGATTCTAATATGTAATCTCCTAAAGAGCAAAAATGATGACAGATGAGCAATGTACAAAAACATCATGATATTGTGGTTGTTGGAGCCACTAGAAACCCATCTATAGTTGTGGTTATTAGTAATCCACTGGAAAAACTATCTATAGTTGTGGTTATTAGTAAACCACTGGGAAAACCATTTAGAGGTTATTGGTAATGTCCTTGAAACCATCTAGATCTTGAGCAAGCTACGAAGCGGCACGTTGCAGTATACAAACGTGCTTTCCCCATGTTCGCACTAAGGGGGAATGTTAGGAATTCTATGGTTTAGTGTTTCTCATATGTTTAATATTTATAGATAGTAAAATGTAATAGTTACTAGTAAAATTTAAAAAGGTAAATTTAGATGGTTTGTTATAATAATAAAACAATAATATTGTTTTATTATTATTGGTTTGTTGAAACCATTCAAGAGTGTTGGAACAGAATATGTTATGTAGTTTGTTATTATCCACTCCTATTTAATGGAGTTCTTTGTAATAGAGATTATAGTGTAACATATTGTAGTAATATAATATTCTTGTGTGGAGTTTTGTTATGTGTTAAATCTTTGTATATTATTTGTGTTTATAAAATCTTTAATGCTGTTTTGGTAGCTCAATGTAGTGCAGAGATTTCATTTGGTATCATAGCAGTATTTTTTTGTGCTTGTAATGGATGTTTGATTTCAGTGAAGGGACAAAGTTATGTTATTTTGTCTCTATGAATAAGAAATATTATTTTTTTGGTGTGTGATCATTCATTAGTTTTTAGATTAGAAAATTTCTCAGTAGAAAATTTGATTGTCTCTTCCTCCTCTAAGTGCAGTATGTGCATTTACCATTTGCATTTATTTGAATTATCATAGTGACCATTTGAGGAGCTGCTAGAAGCAATTTTCATGCACATGAATCACCAAAGTTTTTTGCAATTCTTCGCAAAGGAATCGCCAACGATTCTGGACCCACAACACAATCAACAGTAATTAGGGAAAATCACCAATGATTTGGCTGAATCACCAGTGATTCTAGAGAAATCACTAGTGAGTTTCTACTTGGCTAGAAAGTTCTTGGAACCAGGTTTTTGAAGCATTTTAGGGTTTTCAAAATGGATCTTTGGTTCTCAAGTTATAGTCAAAACATCAGAGGTTGGTTTTTATCATATTCAGAGCCTCATCATCAACAAATTTTACATCATTAACCTCAAAGATAAACCAAACTAAGTTAGCAGCATTACACTGGAGATTGGAGGCAACAAAGGAAGGAGGACAAACAACATCCTCTCGTTAATCACCTACAACAGGGCTGCATCACTGGTTTGGTGACATGTGTGTGTTTCTTTTTTGTTTTCATCATGGTGTGTTGATTTCAAATTTCTTTGTGTTGTGTTATGGAAACTTCACATTATGGGGGGGGAATGACACATTGTTTCAGTTTTTTGAGGGTGAATAAATTTATACATTATCATATATTCTGATATGTAATCTTCTGAAGAGTAGCAATGATGAGATTTGAGCAATTTACTATAACATCATGATATTGTGGTTGTTTGATTCACAGGAAAACCATCTATAATTATGGTTATTAGTAATCCACTGGAAAAACTATCTATAGTTATGGTTGTTGGTAAACCATTGGGAAAACCATCCATAGGTTATTGGTATTGTCCTTGAAACCATCCAAATCATGAGCAAGCTACGAAGCGACACGTTGCAGTATACATGTGTGTTTTCCCCATGTTTGCACTAAGGGGGGAATGTTAGGAATTATATGGTTTAGTGATTCTCATAGGTTTTATATTTACAGATAGTAAAATGTAATAGTTAGTGGTAAAAGTTAAAAAGGTAAATTTAGATGGTTTATTGTAATAATAAAACAATAGTATTGTTTTATTATTATTTTTGGTTTGTTGAAACCATTCGGGAGTGTTGGAACAAAATTTGTTATGTAGTTTGTTATCATCCACTCATATTTAATGGAGTTCTTTGTCACAAAGATTATAGCGTAACATATTGCAGTAATATAATATTCTTGCGTGGAGTTTTATTTTGTGTTAAATCTTTGTATATTATCTATGTTTATAAAATCTTTAATGGTGTTTTGGTAGCTCAATATAGTGCAAAGATTTCATTTGGTATCTAATAAGTATTAGTTTTTTTCTTGTAATGGAGGTTTGATATCAGCGAATGGAAGAGCTATGTTCTTTTTTCCTTGTGAATAAGAAATATTATTTTTTTAGTGTGCGATCATTTATTAGTTTTTAGATTAGAAAATTTCTCTGAAGAAAATATGATGATCTCTTCCTCCTCTAAGTGTGGTATGTGCATTTACCATTTGAATTTATTTACATGATCATACTGACCATTTGAGGAGCTACTAGAATCAATTTTCATGCAAAAGAATTTCCAAAGCTCGCTGTAATTCTTCACACAAGAATCGCCAACGATTCTAGACCTGCAACGCAATCGCCAACCGTTAGGGAAAATTGCCAACAATTTGGCTAAATCACTAGTGATTCCAAAAAAATCACCAATGATTCTTTTCTTGACTTGAAAGATCTTGAAACTATATTTCTGACACATTTTACAATTTTCAAAATGGAGCTATGGTTCTCAAGTTATTGTCAAAACATCAGAGGTTGGTTTTTTTCATATTCAAAGCCTCGTAATCAACAAATTTTACATAGTGAGCCTCAAAGATAAATCAGATTGATTTAGCAACCTTACACCGGAGGTTGGAGGTAATGAAAGAAGGAGGACAAACAACATCCTCTCTTCAGTCACCTATGACGGGGACACATCACTGCTTTGGTGACATGTGTGTGTTTCTTTTTGGTTTTCAACATGGTGTGTTGATTTCATATTTCTTTGTGTTGTGTCATGGAAACTTCACATTGTGGGGGGGGGGGAGGAATGACACATTGTTTTAGTTTTTTGAGGGTGAATAAATTTATACACTATCATGGATTCTGATATGTAATCTTCTAAAGAGCAGCAATAATGAGAGATGAGCAATGTATTGTAGCATCATGATATTGTGGTTATTGGATCCACTAGAAAACCATCTATAGTTGTGGTTATTAGTAATCCATTGGAAAACTATCTAAAGTTGTGGTTGTTGGTAAACCATTGGGAAAACCATCCATAGGTTATTGGTATTATCCTTGAAACCATCAAGATCATGAGCAAGCTACGAAGCGACACATTACAGTATATAGGTGTGTTTTCCCCATGTTCGCACTAAGGGGGGAATGTTAGGAATTCTATGGTTTAGTGCTTCTCATATGTTTTATATTTACATATAATAAAATGTAATAGTTAGTGGTAAAAGTTAAAAAGGTAAATTTAGATGGTTTGTTATAATAATAAAACAATAGTATTGTTTTATTATTGTTGTTGGTTTGTTAAAACCATTCAGGAGTGTTGGAACAGAATTTGTTATATAATTTGTTATTCTCCACTCCTATTTAATGGAGTTCTTTGTAACAAAGATTGTAGTGTAACATATTGCAGTAATATAATATTCTAGTGTGGAGTTTTATTTTTTGTTAAATCTATGTATATTATCTGTGTTTATAAAATCTTTAATAGTGTTTTGGTAGCTCAATATAGTGCAGAGATTTCACAGCACATTACACACAACCCATAGTTTGACCATTTCTTGATGATGCACTCTCGTTTATGGTTCATTCTTGATTGTTGAGGGGGCATACTAAATGAACCTCACTACATAAAACTCCATTCACTCAAGGGGCACATGGCTCCTATCATCCACACTGCATTTCCATTCCATCCATCCACACCATACTACATTTTATGGTTGCATTTACTCCTGCTTGCACTTGTTGTTACATGTTCACTTTACTACACATGTTAGATAGATCTCTTATATGTCATTATCTTTACCATACATGCATGCACGTTCACATCCTTTCTAAGTTGTGATCACAGATACAGAGCTCCTACACACAACACCGATGCTTGATACACTACCTACTGGGGGAATCCACATACGCTACAGGTGTTATTGTTTCATTTTTGTTCATAGAACACTACTTTATTCTATACAAAATTTGACATACTTGATATTTTTATGACATAGTAACGGGTGCTTCATGTGCAACATTTATTATGCAGGGATATTTACTTCCATACTTATTTGTTATAGTGTCTGCTATTGTATGCTTTTGTTTGCGGGCTTTTCCCATTGTCTTGTGCACACACTTGTTTGTTTGCGTCCACTATGGCCTTGAGTGTCTTGTGACATCGTGAGTGGTGGTCCATGTTTTCTACCCATTTTTTACCTACATTGTCTTTTTGGATGTTTACATTGTCTGCATATGTTCTAGCTTACACATTGTTTGTCTAGATTATGTTTATCTTCTACATGCATGCGTGTTCATACAAACACTTTTTTTCTAGCCACTTTTTTGTGTGTGCGTTGGTCTTTACCAAGCACATTCCCTTCCCCTACAGGGCAGAGTTTCAGTTTTCGCGGATGGTCCTATTATAGGGCCACATTCTCCTACCCACAACGGCATATGCACCCCTAAGAAGGGGGGCATCAATTGGGTTTACACACAGTACCAGTACAGTTTAGTTTTTAGTCTTCATCTATGACACAGTGTGTTATACAACCAATGGGTTCAGACCAGTCTAAAAAACTCCATACACAAAGACTTTTACAGGATAGGTTGTCCTTAGCATTATGGGGAGTATTTACAGGTTGAAGGATACAGTGGAATTTCCTCCCTACACTACTTCGGCCAGTGGCATCAGATTGCCCAAAAAAACCAAGCAGTATAAAGATCTCTTTATATTCTCAGGGAAGCAGTTACAGATTAGAGGATAACACAACTTTCTCCCTACACTTCTTTGGCCACAGTGACGTGACATCACCCAAAAAACTTGCACTTTACTGACAGTTATAGGATATCCTCTCTATACCCTTTTGATTCATCACAGATTAGGTGCACATGTTGCTTCTTCATTGTCATTTTTGTACTATTTTTACATGCATCTTTACACATGATTTTAACACATATACATGTATATTTGACTACTTGATCATCTTCTACTTTGTGGGTCCATCCCTATGGGAAGTAATCAGTAAACAACAACACCACACACACCATACTAACATGCAAGTACATCATACACATTGACATCTACACACGTAGTTCTACCCTAGGTTCACTCTCATCACTTTTTTTACACTTTTGCATCTTTAGTCTCCATGTTCCATCTTTTTTGTCATTTCATACTTTTTCTAGTCCCTCAACATGTTTTCTACAACACTCTACATTGATATCAAGTACACATCTCTATCTACTTTATGTTACCGACCTTTCCACACATCAACATAAAGTGAGGGAAAATATAGTCACCAAATCATGCACTTTGAGTCATTATTTATTCCCGGTCTCATCCTACTATTCATATGGTTTTTAAGTGAAAAGAGTAATAATTAACCCATGTCTTCGGCCATTTTTACATTGCTTGATGACATTTTTTTGATCTTACACTTGTATTTGCCCAGTCTATATTGTCATTTTACATTTATCCTATTTCTGACTGGGACGCCCCAAGCACCCTGGTCCCCTCTGGGGCGCCCTGATCCTTTTTGCACTTTACTCTCAAATTTTGGGCACTTTCTAACCGTTTAAGATTTCTATCTTTTTGGTGGTTAGCCTTTTTAGGGTTAATTACAAAATAAGAATAAGAGAACCATATAAATATAAAGTTATGTGACCATAATAAGGGACCAAGCACTAAGTATCTACTATCACCATCTATATTTACATCCATCAAACACATCTAAAGCTACATTTACATCCACCTAGATCCATCACAAGGCACACAAGGCTAGTTTATTTGCATCACACTTCATAGGAGGGGAGTGTATTATTTCTGTGCACACATTTACTACATTCTACATCTAGTTATTTGCTCATTACTTCACAAAGTGTGACTGACACAAGAGCAACATAGGGCATGATTGCACACACATACCTAGAAATACATTGGGTCTGAGATGTAGTGCAACACTCAGTGATAAGTCCATCTATTTGGCATCTAAGGAAATTCTGACCTCTTCATATGCATCTTTCTTTTTTAGGGTTTTGACGCTTTGTCTGGGGTTTTGTAGGTGATTCTTCCATCTCCTATTCACAGTGACATCTGGCATAGTTAAACCACATTAGTGTGGTAGGAAGAGAACATAGGTGAACATCCAATGACACTCTAGAGGAGGTTTCCTTGTCATTTCCCCAGACCAAGGAACCTAGATCTCAAACCAGGGCACCCACGAGAACCCATATCCCTTTTCAGGTGCCTCAATTTAGTCAGATAGCTCATATTTGTACTTTTTCAGGTTTCTGTGCGACCGTTTCCTCCTCCTATTCACCTGGTATACACTGCGACATAGTTCCACGACATCTGCAAATCAACTAATGCTTTTCTTAACCCTTCTCACACACTAGGGTTTTATTTTTCTAGCTTAGTTTTCTTGGGTGTATTTTGGTATTTTATTACTTCATTTATTTAGTCATATTATTGCTCCTATAGCATCATATTAGACTATATATTTCCATTTTAATTTAATCATTGGATAGGCATTGAAAACTAGTATGGTAAAGGTGTAAGAACATCCCATTGACATGGTTCTCTAGCCTTATACTGATTAGATTCCAATGCTTGCAAAGATGAAATGAAACCAACTATCTTGGTGAAGGACTCGATCATTACCTCAAGCCTTTGTTGTGGACTAAACCAATTGGGTATGGGACCTCCCAATGGACAAGGTTTCCTTAAACAAAGTTGTCTAACTTGCAATATTTATAGTTGATCCTTCACAACTTCCAATATTTTCTCCATCCTTTGAATTCTACCCCAAAGGTCATCTTCAAGTGTAGGATAACCTCCAAAATATATATACTCCTGAGATCATGCATTCTCCATCTGATTTTGTCCATAAGACTGATATAAAGGTGTGCTAAAATAGTTTGAAGAAGAATTTTGCAAGTTTGGAGGTGGATATGAATGACGCTACTATTGTAAATGATGATTCCATTGAGTAAATGAAGTCATGGTTGCACAAATTCATGGAAAACAAAAGTGAAATTATGGGGAAAAGGAAATGGTATGTTGAATGAGAAAAATGGGTTGTTTAGACCAGTGAAGTTGCTAGATGTGCTTGAAAATTCCTCCAAAGGCTAAAATTTCACCAAGAGCACAAAAAATTTGATGAAATGAAGTGGTAAGGTACTTCAAACCTATCCTACTGGGTGTGCCAAAACTATTATCACAAAAAATTAGCACCCTAGGATTATTTGATGATAAATCCCTACTTTTTGCTAACATGGGACCATCTCTCAAGTTGTGGGACTTACTACTTGAGATGGACCTTGGAGAAGGTCGACTTCCTCTACTTAAATCTAATGTTAAACTACTCCTAGAAGGGAAAGTGCAGATAACTAATCCTAAACTAACCATTCTAAGGGACCAGGGAGAAAGAGAGAGAGGGTTAAAAAGATCCATGAAAGGGAAATCCTACACTAAAAAAGGTGATATCACCAGAAAAATGGGGTAGAAATATCCTAGTAAGGGAGAAGGAGAGGGGAAATATAATAGGGAGAGGCCAAACATCTGTAACACAGACCCAAGGTATCATTCACCATCTAATCCTCATGAAACATAAAAAATAGACTTGCAAATGAACAAAACATGCACATAATGCAACAACAAAATGGAGAGACAAGGGAAATACAATAAAACACGAGCAAGGGTTGAAGAAACATAACAAAACATAGATTTCATTGCTTCAAAATATGCTCATTCCATTTACATTTCATGCATAAAGACATTGGAACACTTATCATGCCCAAGAGAAGGTTTACAACTCATTTGTGTTGAGAAAAAAAACTAACAAAGTTTCCCCACATCCCAGAATATCCCATTCCTTTTGTTGATTTGTGTTTCCAGCTTCCTATCCAAATGAGTGTATGAGCAATCAAGAAACACTAAACAAGATCGAGTATACAAGGGCTTAGTACCTTGGAGATAACGATGGATGATACGGGTGCAAAGTTGATAAATGTATGGTATAAAGAAGCTAGATCTATAAAACTGAAACAAATAATATTAGATTACAATATGTGGGGGTTGCCCGAACAGTGTCGGTTCCAAGAGGATTTTAACTCCCTTAGAGGATCTCAACCCCTGTGTCAAACAAGATAATAATAGGTTATGAACAGTAGTAATGGAATATAAAATGAAAAGTAACTAAGATAACGAGGGAACTTAGCTTGTGCTTTGTTATAGAGATGAACCGGGCATCAAGATGGCAAGATAATGAACCATGGCAAAGGTTTTTTCTTTAAACTAGCAAAACTTAATTAAACTCTTCCTTCTCTTCTTTAGGCCTAGGTATCTCCAGGTCTTCGGTCCTTTTGTTCCCCTCTCGGTCTTCCGTCTAGGGTTCTTGAAATATGGGGGAAAACCCATATTTATAGATTGGATGTGAGGTTAAACTGCAGGTTAAATAATACCCAAGGTTGAGTAAAGTAACTTGAGTTAGGGATATGATGTGATCACGTGCAAACCATGGCTAGAATTATTAGATGGAGTGGGGAGCATGATTGACATGGTGGGTGAGATAAAGATTTCATTTTAAAGAGAAGGTGTCGGATGGGTGTATTAATACCCATGAATTAAATAGTTTGTGAAGGATGAGGATATGCCAAAATTTGAATTATCAAATGGGTCTACATGGAGCCCATTTGATAATTAATCAAATAATGTGAGAAAATAAAAAAGATTTTATTTAATTTAAGAGAAAGAGATGCGAGAATGGAAATTGGATGAATGTGAGATGATGGAGGGGTGCTATACCAAAAATAGGTGTCTACATTTGCCCCTTTTTGTTGAGTGGCTTGCAATAGCAAGCCATAAGACAAAAACAAACAGGGTTAAATGAAAGATGTGTCCGAGGATGGATGAAGACATGACCAAAGGCAAGATGCCTTAGGCAAAAAAGGATCGTAATAAATAAAAAAGTATGGCGGTGACTCCAATATCACATCAGTAGAGGAAAATTGCGGTCTCAACGGAGACAAACGACAAAGTTCTATAGACCAGTGAGTGGGTGAATACCACTACAGTACGGATGTAAACCAAGATGACCAAGAGTCATAGGAAAACATCAAAATATGTGTAACTAAATGCGAAAGATGTGCGCAATCCTTTGTTTGTGAGGAATCGTGTAAAAAAAGCATGCGTCCGTAAAAGGGACGAAGATGAAGATAATGATGCCCCAACATAGGGCACAAGAAGAACACAAAGTGAGTTATATGTCTTGACAAGTATAAGGATGAAAAGGTGCCACAACATAAGACATAGATAGAATAATCATAAATGTGGACAAGATGAGCAGATAGGATAGAAAGGTGAGCTGAAATACCCTAAAGGGTAATAAATATGATGACAATCATGTTTCATAGGAAATATGCATAAGTGTTAGCAAATTAGAAGGTGAAGAAGACAAAAAAGTTTTATTTTTTTGGTAAGTGTGATAGAGATACTTTTGCAACAAAACAAAAGCAGAGAAAATATTTATGGAAGAGAACAAGATTAGATAGGTGATGGTCATTATGGTATCTTCCAAGACAAAAATGTCAAAAGAAGATGGGAAGAGATTCTTAGAAATGGATATGATGATGTCCCTGCGAGAGGACTAATGAAGATAAAAGATGTGACAGGGTTCTCAAAAAGAGAAGAGGTCAATGTGGCAAAGATAAGAACAAAAACAGTAATGAAAGGGATAGATGGCAATACATAAATGGAGAAACATTGGAATTGATTGTGAATGCCAAATGTAAGGGATGTTGAGAAAGAGAAAAGGGAATAGACAGGATGATTGGTTGATTATGAGAAGAGAAAGAAAGATTGAATATGAAGGTGACAAGGATATGGAATAGCGGGATGGAGATGGAGGAGGAGAAAATAAAAAGTGAAAGGGGAGGAAGAAGATAACAAAGAAGAATTATAGAGAAAGGGGGAAAGGAAGAAGTAAAAACAGAGAGCAGAGGATGAAATTATGAAAAAGGGAGAGAGTTATTCAAGATGAAAGGCATGATGAAGGTTGGAGCAGAGGAAAACAAAGAGGTAATGGAAAACGAAAGAGATGATAGAGCAAAGAAAATTGAAGGAAATAGATCATAGTGAGGAACTCCAAAGTAAAGAATATGGAACTGACCGCATGGAAATGCATGTGGATGATGAGATGATAAAGGAAATGGGATAACTCTGAAGAGTCAGGTTTTTTACGGGGAAGTAAGGAGGAAGTGCGAGGTAAAATGGGGAGAAAGACGATAAAGAGGAAGTGAAATAAGATGAAGATTAGAAAGGAGGATAAGACAACAAAGAAAATTATGCAGATGGAAGGGAACCGAGAATAAAGATATTTGATAAAGAGTGAGAAGCATAAGGAACGTAAAGAGAAACTTGAGGGAAGGAATGACATCGATTGGAAAGGAAATGAAGATGCATGAGATGAGGATATGCTGATGACGAGAAAATAGAGAGAAGGTGTATGATGAAGACAGTGAAGAAATTGGCAAGGAAGAATGGAAGATGGAGAGTTGGAAAGGAAAAATAAAGGATGGGATAAGAGAGGAAATGCCAGTGAATGTATGTTAGGAGAAATCCACCGATAATAATCAGTAGGAAAAGATGAGACAAAAGATAAGACAAGGCAGAAAGTAAATGAAGAATGGGAGGGGGAATGCCAATGAAGGGACGTTAGGAGAATTCCTCTGATAATGATCAGAGGACACAGAGGAAGGAAAGAATGAAGATAGAATGGAGGAGGTCAAAGAAAATGATTCAAACTGTGTAGAATGGGGATAAGTGATTTTTAGGAGAAGTCCACCGATAATTCTAGCACGGAAACAGAAGATGATGATGAAGGAATTGGAAGATCAATGACAATGATGGGTAAACATGGCAGTAAATATGTGGGAGAACTCTAGAATACGGAGTGGAAAGAGTAAAGAAAGGAGGTATAATGATGTGTAGGAAGATGAAGGTGAGGAGAGGATGCAGTGAATGAGAATGAATGAGAGAGAAATGAAGAAACAAGACACGAAATGAATGGATAAGCAACGATTAAGTAAGATTACCCAGCGACGGATGATGGAGATTGAAAAGGGACCAGTAGGAACTGGTGTTTGCGAGAATGAAATAGGAGGTGAGAGGATGTGACAATGGAGAATGCCAAGAAAATGTAGATGGAGAGAATTTGGGGTAGTGGGGGAGTGCAAGATGGAAAATCATGCTTAAGAGGGACTCTTAAGTAAGATCACCATGCCACAGGAGGATTTACGTGAGATCACCAAACCGGCAGTGATGATATGGAAAGAGAAAGACAACATTATATTAGATGCGGGTGTGGAATGATTGGTTGGAGTGAATAGATATGATGAGAGGCGGGAGACAAAAGATGAGGAAGAGATGATGGGAGATGGAAGGATCAGACGACCAACCATTCTTAAGAGAAACTCTTAAGTAAGATTGCCCTGCGATGGAGATGGTTAAGTAGGATCACCAAACTGAAGAAGAAGAAGAATGATGAAAATACTCAGCAGTGTATACCAAAATGGAACAAGAGATGAAAGGAGGTGATATCAAAGTGATAACAAGAAAGTAGAGGAGTGTGACATGAATGGATGGAGGAACATATGCAGTGTAGATGGAGAGTGTAAGGGCAATCCTTAACTAGGGTGCCCACGTGGTGGTGGTGATTATGCAAGAGTGTTAAGTGGAAAATAAGGAGTGGAAAGACATTTGTGGTGGTGATTTTTGTTTGTTGAAAGAGGAAATAGTGGAGAAGCTTCTACAGCAAGAGGATCCAAGGAAGAAGATATACCTTAACTCAGGTTCTCTGGCTATATGGATGGTTAAGAAAGATTTTCAAACTGAAAGCGGAAGAGTAAAAGAGAAACTCAAGAGGAAAGACAAGTAAGATATATGGCATTATGTAAGGGAACAGAAAGATGAGAAGGATGATGTGGAGACAATTGGTGATGAGTGGACATGGAGAGGGTGGAGTAATGGATCAAAGACGTTATTGAACATGTTGTAGGATAATGAACTTGCCTTGAGAAGGATCCTCAAGTAGGATTCGCAAACTGCAATGGTGATCAAGTAGAATTCACAAACCAAAAAGTGTATTTGCAAACGCATTCATGGAGATGATGGATAGATATAGAATCCATAGTGTGAAATTTGATGCGATTTTTATAAAATATGGTCTAGATGAGATGAACGGAACATAGTTGTAGCAAGGGTGTATAGGGAAACTATGTTTCGAACTGGATTGGAGATAAACAAGAAAGAGTTACCACTCAAGGCATTGCACTTATAGCCAATAGCAAGTGTTAACACATAACCAATGATAGTTAGTTATACCAAAAGATCATGAGGGAAATATGGATGAAAGATGCTCGTAATCCTAATGTTGACATGGTAAAGGGATTGAATATGTGTCTTATACATGGGAAGAGGGATTTCCAAAGGTGGTGTTCCTTAAGTCTATGCCCCAGCTCTGGAAAAGGGAAAGAAAAATAACAGAAAGCTAATCAATGCAGGAAGCTTTCAGAAAATGTTGATAAAAGAAGGTTGATCAATGCAGAAAACCTTCCAGATGCCATAATAATAGAGTAGCCATCCTTCGAGGGTATGGTCTACTTTATACATAATATGGATGGAAAGAATAATATGATAGCCATCCTTCAAGGGATCGGTCTATTTCTTTTTATTTTGTTTGGATTTTGGTTTTTATACTTTTCTTCTTTTTTGTCTTTTCTATTTTTTGCATGAACAACTGTCCTTTGAGGGATCAATCTGTTTTTGATAACTTTGATTTTGCCTTTTGCATACTTGAGTTTTAGCTTCACATGGGGGAGAGCTAGGAATAGCTAAGTAAACCACTTAAGAGGGGATAAGGAATGTACAAGAGACACTCTAGACCCTTCGCATGATGTCAATAGGAGAATGAGAAGGTGACAGATGTAATGGTTACGAGGTCATATCAAAGTAGTGAAGGTGGATGTCATAGTTTAGATTATTATAATGATAAATGGAAGGGGCTAAAGATGGTAGAATAATCTAAGGATGTAACTAAGTTCTCATTGGTAAATATGCTAACAACATATTGGTCACAAGTGTAATGCATTAAGAGGTTCCATTTTTGGTTTATCACCATGAGAGAGAAGACAGTGTAGTTGCAATAAGATGAGATGATAGCTAAGCAGGAAACAAAAATTGTGTCCTGGAGGAAACAAACATATGACCACAATGGTGGATTCAGATGAAAATAGATGATGATGCCCAAGATAGGCATAAACATAGAAGGACAATCATGGCCTCAAAGGAGGGCTTGATGAAATAAACGGTGTCCCAAAAGAGACACACATATAGCCACAATGGTGGACTTTGAAATAGATGGTGCCCCAGAAGAGATAGAAATATAACCACAAAGGTGGACTTAGAGAAAAAGGTCCCTCAATGGAGAGACAAACATGGTCTCAAAGGAGGGCTTCAATGAAAAAGATGATACTCCCAAAAGGAGCATAAACATGAAAGAACAAATATGCCCTCAAAGGAGGAATGAAATAAACAATGTCCCAAAAGAGACACAAATATAGCCACAATGGTGGACTTAGAATGAGACGAGGATCTGGATATAATTAATTTAGATTGGATGGATGTGAAGAAAGTAAAAAAACAATGTCAAAGAGTGAAGTCCCCTAGTGACAAGGGATTTGTACGAATGAGATGCTCAAGGGCGAGGGAAGGTTGTTCTCCCAACAAGTTAAATGTGAAGGAGGTAAAGGATGTCGAAAGATATTAGATGAGATTGTTTTAGATTTGGATGGGATAAACGATTAGAGACCACAAGTTTGCTCAGTAAGATAAACGACATTG
The DNA here is from genome assembly GCA_019776745.2 of Taxus chinensis. Classification (NCBI taxonomy): domain Eukaryota; kingdom Viridiplantae; phylum Streptophyta; class Pinopsida; order Cupressales; family Taxaceae; genus Taxus; species Taxus chinensis. The sequence goes on from CM034150.1 coordinate 336,719,807, forward strand.
ATGAACAATGGAAAGCATTCCTTAGGAGGAATGACATGGGTTGGATGGATATTAAGGGATGATGTGGATGGAGGGATCATGGGAGATCTGACATATGGGATATGGATTGGATTCAAGGTAGATGGAGAAGGAACTTTGCCCTGAATGAGGAAATCATCTTTCTCTATAAAGTTGTGGACGATTAGCCAAAAGGCCTTACAATGTTCGATGTCATGACCTGGGGTACGATGATAAGCGCAACTATAATTAGGATTGAACAATGATGGCTTGGGACCATAAGGATAAAAGGCTTTAATAGGAGGAATTTTAATGGCATATGTTCAAGTTAAATGTCGAAAGATATCTACGTATGACCCCATTGAAGTGTCATGGGGAAGGTAACTTTTGTGGGTTTTGATAGGATGTCTCAACTTGGAGTTAGGAGAAAACGTGGATGTAGATTAGATGTGTGAATTTCATGTTTTGGAGGACAAATAAAATTTGGTTGAAGGATGGTATCATTTGGATGTGGATTGGTTGTTGTAAGATGTCGTAGATGGAAAAACTGATCCTGAAATAGATATTGTGGTATTGGATTGTTGAGAAGAGGGAAAACCTGAATGTTTCCGTGGATGCGCAGGGGACTGTCGAGGATGTTTTCCCTGAGCCTTAGACTTCAACTGAGAAGATTTACCTCTAGCATGGATGACAATAATTTCAACTAGAGGATCTGATAGTGGTGGTGTGGTTATCAATGGAGAAACTGTCCTAAAACAAGACGAAGATGTTAATGAAGAGATAGGTGTTTGTATGATGCGATTAATGATATCTATGTGAGATGTGGATTGTTTCAGTTTTGTCATGGGAAGAGTAGATTTTTTAGAGGGAGAAGATAAAGCATATTTATTTGATTTAGGTGCATGTGTTGGTACAGTAGGTGATTCAAGGGGTATATTTGATAAGGTTGCAGATCAAGAGGATTTGGTTGGTGTGATAGAAGGATTGGGTAAAGAGTATTGGGCTAGATTGGGTGATGTGGCCATGGGCAAGGTTGTCAAGGTAGAGATAGGTGGACTTATTGACATGATAGGTATAGGGGTCATTGGCATAGATAAAGATATAGGAATATTTGGGATATTCGGAGGTGTGAGTGACGTGATGACCGATGGAGTAGACCTTATGGGTAATGTAACAAATGCAGTCATTTTTCGGATGTAGAAGTAGAAGGAACTGGTTGTTTCATAAATTTTTTGAGGGGTAAGAATGATATGTTTGTTAAAGGGGTTGATGTCAAAGGTGGGGTTGCAAGGGTGCATGTTGTAGAAATGAGTTTAGTTGGGATGGTTGTGAGTAATGTAGGTGTAGTAACAGGTGTATTTGAGGTAGATATGGGTGAAGAAATAGATGGGAGAGATGTAGGGATATGTGTGGATATGAGTGGGGCAGAAATAAGTGCTAAGGATGAATCTAATGTGGTAGATTCAAGTGTATTTGAAGTGGAGGAAATGGATGATATAGCTAAATTTGATGTAGACATGATAAGGAAAGGAGAAGGTGTATGTTCAGGACAGGTAGTGAGAGTTGATGTAAGTGTGATAGGTTCTGACTAAGGGATGGGAATAATGTCCACTGTGGGAAAATGCAGAGTTGGTGATAAGATGGGATCTTGATTGACAGTGGCAACCATAAAAGTGTTTGATAGTTGAGATGTAAAGGGGGTGACGTGATTTGTTGGTGGTTGATTAGTTTGTGCAGTGGAGGTATCAATTTGGATATACCCTTGATTTACAAGTTGTTGGATGTGATATTTGAAGGAATGACATCTCTCAATGTCATGACCTTTGACTCGATGATATTTACAAAAGTGGGCCTTGTGATACCAAATAGGTTTGGCTTACGAGTTTTCCACGGGTCAAATGGGAGGCAGTTGGATAGAGTTTACGCTTATCAACTTATCAAATATAGAACTGTATGATTCTCGTGAAGGAGTGTAGTTGGCTATTGATTGAGGAGATCATTGTTGAAACCATGTGCTTGGTGTAGATGGGGATGAGGGTTCAATGACCACAGTGTTGGCCGCAACCTTGAACTCGTCAAATTATGTGTGAATGGTTTAGTGGATTCAAATTTTGATTTAATTGAACTTAATTTAAGATGACCTTGCTCAATGGCATGGGTTTCGAGCTTACGAGCCATTGTGAAAGATTCATCAAAGGTTCGGAATGATTGGATCTGCAAAATAGATGATATGTGTTTGGCACACGAATGCGAGAATAATTCAATGAGTTTGGTTTACGGGATAGTGAAGGATAGTTAGTTTATAACATCCTGCCATCGTGCAAAGAAGTCAATGATGGGCTCATCTTCATACTGTCGAATGGTATATAGATCAGCGATAGTGGTTTTGCGTGTGATATTGATAGAAAAGTGTTATAAGAACAATTGTGCAAGTTACGTGAAAGAGAATATGGAATGTCGCGAGATACTGTTGTGCCAATCCAACGTGGGACTAAACAAAGACATGGGAAAAGTGCGTAGAAGTAAATCATGATCATGCGCAATAAGACAACATGTGTGTTTAAATGCAAGGAGATGTTGTTGGGGATCTTATTTATTATTGAACTTATTAAATGCAGGAAGTTTCCAATGAGGAGGGTAAGGTTTAATTGGAACCGACGGATGAATCGGTTCATTAAAAATTTATTCATTGGATAAGGTGTTCTTGGGTGATAGGGTAACGGTTTCTAAACTGGCCAACCGATTCATTAAGGCGTGAATTGAATTAGTCGAGATATTGTAAGGTTGAGATTACATTGACTCTGTGGTTTGAAAAGTAGTTTGATAAGGTGAATGATGTGTTTGTGGGTGTGTGGGTGTTTGGTGAAGCGTCTGATAAGGTGGTTGATAAGTTTGTGGATAGGATGTTTGTGGAATGGTTTGATAAGACAATTGATTAATTTGTGGATATGTAGGTGCTTGGGGAGTTTCTTGGAAAATCATAAGTCACAGGTTGGGATTGTTGCATAAGCTAGTGTTGAGCAAAAGGGGCATGAAAATAAGCAGGGATATGTGTGTTAAGAATTGGAGATGGCTAGGCATGCCTATTAATGGAATTGTCAAAATGGGATGTGAGTGGAATGCGATCCACCAATTTTGGAGATTGGGAGGATTGAGAGATTGTAGGAGATGATTTGAGTTTATCTAGAGGAGCAGGAAATGGTGGTGCGATCGGTTTAGGAAGACTGGCTTGACGAGGGATATGAGGGTTGGGGTCAAGTTAGGGAAAAATTTGTATAACATGGTTCTCATGAGGTGAGACCAGGGAGACTGGAGATTGAGTGACTAAAGGCGTGGTTTTGAGTTTAGAATCTTGTTGGGCGAGACCATCAGAGGAAGTAATTTTATTAGATAGAGTAGATTGGTGTTTTGTCTCGATTTGGGAGAGCGAAAATAGGTGTGAAATAGAGAAAAAAAATTATGTATGTTGTTGAGAAACAAATAAAGCATAATATTTTTTAGCCTCATGATTAATTTAAAGGATTTGAATAGAAAAGAAAAAGTAGGTAAAGAAGGTGCCTAAAGGAATATAAGGCTGGTTTCAGGCAGTTATGGATTGGGAGATTTCCGAGACGATTGACTGTTGGGTGTTTAGGTTCCAATCAGCTAACCAGGTGAGAGGAATGTTTTGTTGTGTTAATTATGTTTGTGCAATCTCATGAAGTGTGTGATAAGTGAAATGTAGAGGGTTAAATCCTTTACTTAAGCTATGTGATCAGGTAGGATGCAGAAGGTTCATTTTAAACCAAAATGAAATGTGATGTTCGATGCATATAGACACCCACGAAAGGGAAATTTTGATGCAGAAAAGAGAAAATAGAGAAAAACTAGAAATACCAGGAGAATTGCTTATCGGTGTGATTTGATTGTACGTGATAATGATGTATTTTGAAAGTGCCAATTAGTGGCCCGACACACCCGGGTACCCTGAAATGGCACCGTTTATGACCTGAAATTGCACCATTTGACTACAGGAGGAGTTGGTGAAAATGATTTGTGGTGTGTTTTATGTTTCGACCAATGATCTTTGATGGCGTACTTTAGTAGTCACAAGGTCGTAGATGTTATCCTACAAAAAAAAGACAATAACTATGATTAGTTGATGTGATTAATTTGATATAATTGTCCTAAATATTTTGTGTACAAAAGGTACTTTCATAAAAATAAAAAAATAAAAAATTAATCTAATGGATTAATAACATCTACATTCAATTAGAGTAAAGAAAACTTATTGTCTATAGAATAAACTATGAAATAAACAATTAAATAGGCGATGAAATAAAATTATGAGAATATGTGATACAAATTATTGATGAGGAGGTGATACGAAAATAATAATAATAATAATGACAATTCATTTATTGTGTGCATTTGGATTTTGTCGCATTTCCTTATGTGTCTTATAAAAAAAAAAGAATAATCATAAACAAAATAAATTATAAAATGACAGAATGTGGACTTTAAAAGGTAAAAGATAAAAAGTGGGTGGTGAGAGTGGATGTTTACAGAGGGGATGTGGACTTTAAAAGGTAAAAGACGAAAAGTGGGTGGTGAGAGTATACGTTTACAAAAGGGATGTGGACTGATGGGACCTGTTTGAATTGAAAAGAGACTTATGACGGTGGCTAAAGTAGAGAACTTTATGGAAGATGGTGATGAACGATATTATTGGAAGCTGAGCTGCAAATGGTTGGAAGCATTGAGCAACGGTGGAATTTTGTGAATCGTCCGCAATGGAGTAGATATATTAAAATTGATTTGCTAAAAAAAATAGACTTATTAATTGTTGAATGTGACTTTCATGTGGGACGGTATGGTATATTTTAAAGAATTATAAGCCATAGAATATCAGTGGTATCATTTGGATGTTCTTAATCATAAACCGAACCAGTCAACTGGATATCAATTACTACTCATATACATAGTCTATCAAAGGTACCGCATATTCTACCAAACTTGTAAATTAATAATTATAAAGTGATTGTTCAGCCACTACCTACAAATCCTGTCTGAATTTGAAATTGATAAGAACTTACAGGGAGATTGTATTAGCTTGGATCTTACCAAACTTGCAGAAGGAATTGTGAAGTCATCTGGTATTCTATTGCCATTGGTTTATCGTTTAGCAGTGGATTCTAATCGTTCATTGTTCGTTGTATGATTAGTGAAAAGAATTAAATCCTTTCCCTGATTTGGATGGCGTTGAATATATAAGAAATTTCCACGAGGAGCTATGCTTTGGCTAGACTCTGGCTAATGTATTTATCAGGCCGGACGTGAATTTTTCATCTCAAGAGTATGCAGAGACCTCATAGGAGACTCATAATTGATTTTCTTTTAGGAAAACAATTTTTGTTGTCGTCCTAAGCAGTAGTGCTTCATGTTCTAATAATTACATACACAGTCTTGGCACGTCATCTCATGTGGTAGGTTGTATGTAGTAAAGAGTGAAGAAAGTATGAAGCAAGATCTTACTTCATATAAAGTGTGGGTGGCGAGTCCCGATGAGGCTTACTTGTTGTAGAGTGTAGGGAGATACATATTCTAATGGTATTTCTTGCAAGTGTAAATATTCAAACCAAACCAGGGTCTCTGCGAAAAAAAAATGTGGAGGTATGAGGTGTCAAGGTATCTACGTGATAGGTAGGGGCGTGGCCGAGGAGAGAGGTTTGTTCGGTGGAGTGTATGTAGGAAGAGTGGAATGAAGTAGAGTCAGGAGAGAGGTAAGTGAAGTCAAGGTGGAGTGGTAAGCGGAGGGGTGTTGAGGATTAGGTAGGTGTGGGAAGAGAGGAGTGAAAGGTGAGGTGGAGTGTCAAGTAGAGTCGAGTGGCTCGGTACGTAGATAGATAGTGTTAGGAGATGGGTCGGAAGTGAGGTAGAGAGCTCAATGATAGGTATGGGGATGAGTAGTCAGGAAGCTTTTTTTTGTATTATTATTTTTTAATTTTTATTAGATTTTTTTATTTAAATAAATAACTATATACAATTATGTTTTAAAATAACTAATTATAGATTCTTATGTTTTTAATAAATACCTATAGATTATTATGATTTAAAAGACGAGATCTATATATCATTAGAAATTAAGATCTAAATGAAGATATATACATATTCTATTGGGTCAACACAAAGGTACTTGAAAAGTAAGATATTTATTTATTGTACGACTAAGATCAAAAAATAAAAGCCACATGATAAGATTAATTTCCACATTTGTGTCTCATGCCGGTAAAGCGCAAAGTATGAATTGTTTTTTTTGGTTTTTATTTGATTATTATGATGTATTTAATAATACAAATAAACTTGATACTAATTATGAATAACTAAATACCAAGCCAGTTGAAAATGGGAAGAACACTTACCTTCACAATGATACAAAGCAGTGAATGCAAGAAGCACACCACACTGAGAGAGATAACACTAAACCCTGCAAATAAGTGAATCGAAAAAAAAAAATTGTGAAAGATATCTAAATGAGAGAGCTATGAAACTGGACAACTGTTCTACTTACAACATTTGTACAAGATAAGAAAAGGAACAAAACAAACAAAATGACCAGATTTTGGGTCCAGTCCCACCGGGCATGCCAAATGTTGATCTGTGTTTCCAGCTTCCTATCCAGATGAGTGTACGAGTAATCAAGAAACACTAAACAATGTCGAGTAGACAAGGGATTAGTACCTTGGAGATGATGATGGATGATACGGGTGCAAATAAGATAGATGTATGATACAAAAAAGTTAGAGCTACAAAACTGAAAAATATTAGATTAGATTAAAATATGCGGGGGTTGCCTGGATAGTGTCAGTTCCAAGAGGATTTTAACTCCCTTGGATGATGTCAACCCCTGTGTCAGACAAGATAATAATAGATTATGAACAGTAGTAATGAAATATAAAATGAAAAGTAACTAAAATAATGAGGGAACATAGCTTGTGCTCTGTTATGGAGATGAACAGGGCATCAAGATGGAAAGATAATGAACCATGGCAAAGGTTTCTTCTTTAAACTAGAAAAACTTAATTAAGCTCTTCCTTCTCTTCTTTAGGCCTAGGTATCTCCAGGTCTTCGGTCTTCTCCTTCTCAGTCTTCCATTAAGTTTTTTTTTTGAAATATGGGAGAGAAACCCATAGTTATAACTCAGATGTGAGGTTAGATTTGAGGTTAACAAGTAACCGGGGTTAAGTAAAGTAACCTGAGTTAGGGATATGATGTGATCACATGGAGACCATGACTTGAATTATTAGATGGAGTGGGGAGCATGATTGACATGGTGGGTGAGATAAAGATTCCATTTTAAAGAGAAGGTGTCGGATGGGTGTATTAATGTTATGTTTGTGGAGCCTATTTTCATGTTAGAGTGTGGTACACCTTCTATGTGTTACACTCGGGTATTTCTACGGTGGTCCTGCTCGCCAGTGAGCGGGTTAGGGGGGTTCGGGGGTGAAGCCCCCAAAGCAATTTTTCATGGGTGGTTTATTAACCCATGGGTAATGGGTAACCGTTATGGGATATTTTTTGGGCCCATGTTTTTCGGTACCCATTGTTTTGTAAAACCACCTCTTCGGTTTCCCATAGGTTTATGGGACAGTTTTATTTTTCCCCATTGTTTTGATACCCACGGTTTTGTAAAACTACTTAAGCAGTTGTCTATTTATATGGTCTTATGCATATGATAGATGGACAAGCAAATGTATTGCATATGTGTTTTGAATTTGGGTGTGAATTCTATAGAGTTTGTTGAGCATAGCTCCAAACAGATCTGGGTATTGTATTGAGAGAGTGGAGGCTTGTAATAAAATCTGAGCAAGTGATTCTTGGTGGACGTAGCCCAAATAGGGTGAACCATGTTAAATCTTGTCTCTCTGTGTTGTGTTATTTATTTTGCAATTTTATTTGAGATCTGTAATATTTTCTACATATTAGTTTCTACTGTTGCGATTCTATAAGGGATTATTCCGCATATTTTATCTCCTATTTCCTAACAATTAATACCCATGAATTAAATAGTTTGTGAAGGATGAGGATATGCCAAAATTTGAATTATCAAATGGGTCTACATGGAGCCCATTTGATAATTAATCAAATAATGTGAGTAAATAAATAAGATTTTATTTAATTTAAGATAAAGAGATGCGAGAATGGAAATTAGATGAATGTGAGATGACGAAGGGGCGCTATACCGAAAATAGGTGTCTACACCTTCCCAAATGAGAAGTGATTACAATATATAGAAGAAGATGGAGAAGAGAGAAGGAGAGATAGAATCCTGAAATTCCCCCTTCACCCACCAAAAAAATTCATAAATGCGTTGAAGAAGAGTATGGGCGGCCTTGCAAAACTCATTTCCCAATCTCCTTGGCCTTGTTACAGAAGAAATCTACCCATACTACATTAAATGCTAGTGGTTAGGCTACCTGGAACTATTCATTAAGTACTAGAAGTGTTTTTGCCATTTTCTCCCATCTACTCTCACCAAACTATGTTTTTCATGATTCCATGGTGAAGAGGAGGTCAAGGGATTTCTAGAAAGTCCAATTTTATTGAATGTTGTGGTCTGAGTCAAAATATATGGTCATTTACTTCTCCTCTTCGTTGCATGGATCCGAGGTGCCATTAAAAGCTCACGCTTGCTTCGCGGGATTTCATAACTACTTAACTTTGGGTATATAAGCCTCAAGAACTTCACAGTAATGCTACATCCTAATTCTAGGTTACTCTTCCTTATTTCCATTCTTTACATGATTTTCAGGCAATTTATTCCCCTCACCGCCTTGTTTGGATAGTTTTCAGGCTTGTTTTACTTGTGGGTTTGCGACCCCCCATTACTTCGTAGTAGTGCTGAGTTGAATCTCCACATTACTTCGTGTTTCACCCTTGTTCGTGGAGTTGTATAAGTGTTTTACTTGGCCTTTTACTTGAGCATTACTTTGAAGTAGTGGCACCTTGCATCCCCGCATTACTCCTTTTCCTCCTCTATGGATTTTTGGGGTGTAACTGCTTTACTCGAATTTGTGGATGAGCTTTGCTTCACAGTTGTGGCACTATAAGTCCTCGGGCTGCTCTGTAACTTTGTGGGCTTTAGGAACCACTTTGCTCACACTTTTAGGGGAGATTTACTTTTTTACTTTTAAAAGTAAAGCAACATCGCATCTCCACATAACTCCCCCGCTTTCTTTCATTTGTTATGGGCTTTCGGCCTTACTATACTTAGGACTTGCACTTGAGTGTTACTTCTTTATTTTCAGTAGTTGAGTGACATTGTTTCCCCAAATCAATCCCATTTTTCCTTGTTTTGTGGGGTTCTGAAGGTGCTTTGCTAGACAGAACTGAATCCCACTTACTCGCAGCTAGCATGAGTCATTTTCCCGTAAAGCTCCCGTCACCTTCTCCTCTAGTTTTCGGGGTTTTGGGAGTGCTTAGCTCATGGATCTGACCCCCGCTACTTCCTAGTAAGCACAAGTCATTTACTTGCATTACTCCAAGATTGATTGGCTTAGTGTTGCGAGATTTCGCAACAACTTTACTTGATTACTCTTAGCAGTAGAGAAACATCACATTTGTGCAAAGAAGTCAGTAATATAAATCATCCTTTGGGGGAGCTTTACTTAAAAGTAGTGCCACATAAAAACTCCGCACAGATTCTCCATTGAAGTTCTTATCAGCTGCCCAAGTCCAATTTTCTCAAGTTGTCCATTTTTTCCACGGGGTAAAAATGGATAATAATTCCTAAGTAATAAAAGTAGTGATTAACCCATGTCTTTGGACACCTTTCTTTCCTTTATGCTTATGTTTTTCAGTCTTGTATTTGTACTTGCTCAGTCAGTCTTTACACCTTTTGGCATTTGTCATTAAGGACACTAGCACCTAACAAGGATGTTAGCACCAGGAACCTCTGTCCCCTCTGGGCGCCCTTGTCCTCTTTGTACTTTGGTCACACTTTCTGGGTCCATTGTAGTCGTTTGAGCATATTATATTTTTGGTAGTTGACATTTTCATATTTAATTATGAAATTCAAGCAAGGAAATCATATAAATATAAAGTTATGTGATCATAATAAGGGTCCAAACATTAAGCATCTACTATCTCCACCCAAGGATGTATCCATCAAAGGCATCTATAGCTCCATTTGCATCCATCTAGCTCCATCACAAGGGACAAAGGTTGGTTCATCTGCATCACACTTCATAGGAGGTGCATTTATTGTTTCCATGCACACATTATTTACATTCTACATCTAGTTACTTTCTCGCTACTCACAAAGTGTGACTGACACAAGAGCAACCTAGGACACAATTCCGCACACCCACATAACTACATTAGGTCTGAGATGTGGTGCACTGCTCAATGATAAGTCCATCATTTTGGCATCTGAGGACAGTCTAACCCTTTCATTTCTATCTTTATTTTTTAGGGTTTGATGCTTTGTTTGGGGTTTTACAGGAGATTCATTAATTCTAGATTTAATGTGACATTCGGTAGAATTCAATGACATACACGTGACAAAAGGTGAATAGGTGCAAACCTATTATAACACCTCAGAGGAGGTTTTCTGAACATCTATGTAGACCAGGGTGCCCATATCCCTCTCCAAGCACCCTAGTCTGGTCAAATATGCCAGATCTGTAAGTTTCATGGCTTCTATGCGATAGTCTGCCATTTCTGTTTAGCCATTCTCCACTAGGACATAGTCTAACAACCTCTGTGAATCAGCTAAGGCTCTTCTAACCCTCTATCACATTAGGGTTTCATATTTTCACTACTTATTTGCTTGGGTATTATTTCAATATTTAGTATTCATTTATTTATTACAACCTTGCATTAGATTAGGTTATTATATTACATTTTATTTTAATCATTTGGAACAACATGGTTATGTGGGTGGAAGATTTAATAGGCAATTAGATGCTTTATGATACTCTTCCTCTCACTCTCTTCGGAAGATTTAATGGGTGGATAAACACCTTGTAATACTCTTCTTCTCTCTCTTGGGAAGGATTTAAGGGATAACTAAATGCCTATGACACCCTTTCATTGGTGTGTTGGGGCACATACTTACCTTTATGGTTTTGATTACTTCTCTAAATCATGGACTGATCACCCCTAATCATATGGTGACATAATTCCAATATCTTTCCCCAAGTGATTCAATGAGAGAACTCCTCCTCCAATAAGGAAAATAGTTGTATTCCTTTTATGCTTTGTTCTCTTTCATTTTTTGAAGTTCAAATTCAATTTCAATATAATGTTAAAGTTTAATTCTTTCTATACAAACATTGAATATGTAATAAACCTTTACACCAAAACCTCGAGGCATTAGTGACTTCACACACCAAGATCATAACATCCCACCATGCTCCATAGCCCAGACCCTGAATTAGATTTATGCCTATGTAGCAGGACCACGCCCAACCGTATACAAGCCCCAGGCAAACACTACAATGCCATCACAACTAACCACCCGGGTTGGGACTTGAACCTAGGTGGTCACTCTGATACCAAATGTAACAAACCATTACACCAAAACCTCAAGGCATTAGTGAATTCACACACTAGGATCATAACATTCTACCCTCTATGTTGCAGGTTTTCACATTTGGGATCTCACAACCAACTCAAGCATCTCAAGAAATCAAGCAAACAATCGATTTGGACAAAGTGTTTTTACACACTCAAACATTCTTTTCCTTTGAGAAAACAAATTTAGTTTCCTAATATAAAGAGGGGAAATATAGATGCCTAATTTGTCATTTAATCACTTGATAATGTTACTAATATCATGACTTGTGCACTTATTTCGAGCATAATTGATATATCTCTAGTCATATTGAAAGAATTTCTCCCCTCCTTCACTCACAAAATATATATCATCATTCTAAATTAGTCTATTAGTCATGATTACCATGCACAAAAATTCACTACATTGCACATCCCTCTTGGAAAAAACCACCAAACATGGACATAATTGCCAAATAGGGACTAAACCACCTAAATGGTTTTGTCTATAACTTGCATTTATGTCTAGAGCTTTCTAATGGTCTGTTTTTGAATTTGATACCTTTTATGGGTCATTAATTTCCTCATTGGTCAACCTAAATATGAAATGGTACCTGTTATCCAAAATTCCCCCCAAGGTAATTTTGATAACATGCATCAGATTGTCAGTCCTGAGCAGGTAGAATGATTCAAGGTCTGAAATCATGTTTTGGGGTCCCCTCGGTTTCTTTCTAACCCTCCTGTCCAAGAAGAAGACCCAACGTTTTAAAAGTATGTGAAAAAGTTGCAAAGAGCCATGCTTGAGGCCGAAATACAGAGAAAATCGACTAAGGCATCACTAGGGACAGTTGGGACATCAGGGCGCGAATCGGCCGAAAAGCCGCCAGGCAGTTCGCACAGTAATTGGGACATCGGGACGCACGGGACGCGAAAGGGCGAACCGGCCGAAAGTGGAAAAATCGCCAAGTTTTGTTTGGGACATCCGGGACAAAAGTACACGGAGAAGGCGAACCGGCCGAAAAGCTGAAAGTCAGTCCATTTCGGGCGGGCCGGAAATATTTGTCCCAGACAATCCAGGACAGTTGGGACAAAAGTATGCGGAGGACGCGGACCGGCCGATTCAGCTGAAACAAGGAAATTTTGTTTGGGACATCCAGACCAAAGGGACGCGAGAGACGTGAAAAGCCGACAGAGCCGAGAGCGAATCAAATCTTGCCACATGTCTTCGCTTCAAAGAGGGACAAGGAAGCCCGAATCAGGCGGTTCAGAGAAATTTGTCCCGGACAGTTTGGAACATCTGGGACAAGAGTACGCGAGGGACGTGAAGAGCCGAAAAAGCCGCCAACAAATCAGAACGTGCCACATGTCTTCAGGTTGAAAAGTTGCTAAGTGCACCCCTCAGGCCCAAACCAATAAAATAGTGCCACGTGTCCTAGTTTAAAGGGCCCAAAAGGAATTTTCAGAGAATGAACCCATGGATGAATCAAAGCCGGACACGTGTCATCCAAGTGGCAGAGCGCGGGAAAAATTCAAATATTTTCCGCCGATCCGTTTTTTGCCCTAAATATTCAGATCGCCATATCTTTCGATCCAGAGCTCAGATTTTCGCGTTCTTTATATCAATGGAAAGATGGAGAGATTCTCTACATGATTCCGGGGTCAATCTTGAATTTTGGTTCAGTTTGGAGTGAGAAAATTGAGAAATTCCTCTAGCACGTAATAATAGACAGAAGTGACGTTTCAACAACCAGCTTTAATACAATAGACAGTTCGCCGTTTCTGCTAGATAGTCCACCATTTTGCCAGGATTCGCCACTTCTGCCATAATGAGATGAGTTAAATGCAACCTAGAAATGGTTGGGGTAGATCTGGATTTCCTCTCTCTTCCCTCTCTCATTCTTCCTATATATTGTAAGGAGGGGCTTCTTTCTAAAGGTCGAACATTTTCTGTTTTGCTCCTCCCTTCTTCTCTTTATCAGGCGAATTTGTGGAGTTCGAACCTCCCATTTGAAACTGTAATGCGACTCTGCCTCTTGGCATTTTGTAGTGTATTGTATCAATCTTTGGAGCAAGTTATGCATGTCTGTGGATGATTCTCAACCCTCTCTGCATTCATTTGCATCCGCCTGGTCTTTCACTACAAATTTTGTTATCTATGTGTGATCTTGCATCACATTTGAATGGTCTGTGTTTATTGGCAAGATAGGTGTTCTCCATTCCTCGGTGCATCACCTCTATTAGCTTAGGTTTATTTTTATGCATGTTTTTACCCTATCTCCCTGGCAAGTTAGATTAGGTTTTAAGTAAACCCTCTGCATTTTTCGTGTGCATCTGAACAGAGGAATAGGAACCAGCCTTTTTCTGGAGATTCCTTTCTCATTTTCGCAAGTCCCACGCTTGGAGAAAGGATTCAATGTTATGCAATCACACTGGATGCTAGTATGATCAACCTAGAAATCTGATCAACATCCAGGGGTGCTGTGATTTTGCATCAACAGTACCTACAAAACCCTATATAAGCAAGTTAACATTGTCACATCCCACATTTTCATTTCATGATTATCGCAAGATAGGTTAATATCGTAACGTGATTCATGAAGGTTTGGGAGCAAGAAGTGTTACCTAGCTAGTATCGCAACTAAGTGTACACATGTTTACCCTGAAAAGGATAAACATGCTTACACGTAGTTGCGAAGCTGACCACATAACGTTGCTAACCTCTAAGCACTCGCAAGTTGTGTTATGATATCATCTTATTTTGTGCTTACGTGCTAAGTTATAATCTTGTTGAGTTTGATGATTCCATGTTTAGATGCCTTATCGTGCTATTCATTCTAATGATATTGTGATTTAATTCTTGCTGGAAGTAACAATTTGCATGTATGGTTGAGATTATTCATGGTTTCAATATATTATTCCATTGTGTGGAAATGTTGACGTTTGTTAAATATGCTAACTCTTTTGACATTGATGATCATTGATTGAACAAAGAGAAATGACCTTCTAACGGAACAGGTAAAATTTGGTCTTGATTAAGTTCATGTATAAGTATATAAATGATACAAATGTTTGTTGAATAAGTTAAGTATTAAACTATTGTATATTGTGATCGTAATGTGTTTATTGTTTACATGGATTTAACGCTTTAAATCAGATCAACCGATACACAATTAGCACATTCATACTAACCGTTTTGCATGATGTCATTATTGGTTTTATAACTTGATAAGATGCCCTTGGCTGGGCAAACATGAGTATGAATGGGAAACAAGATTGTGCTTGGTTTGATATGTGAATTCTTGAGTTTTATACTATATAGTATAGATCATACTTAAATGTTTGGACTTATTAGAATTATACCATTAACATGATGTCAAGGCCTTGCTTTGTTTATTTACATCAAACCAAATTGACTATTGTAAACTAGTTATTGACATTGGTTAATTGAATGGGGAGGTTCGGTCAAATCATAACCCATGCAAGTATTGTTTGAATTAATTGTCTCTAACCGCTCGTATCCGTCGAGTTGGCCATTGGAGGGAAACGATGAGTGGGAAGTGAAGTTGATGGGGAAGGCCACTACGTGGCACCTGTAAATATTAATTACATTTAATTTACCCCCCATGGATCTTGGGGAATGGGAGGCTTCCTCCAGAAGCTGCCATGCAAAAACGTGTCTTCCATTTTTATTAATTCTTACATGTATTTAGAGCTCTTCCACCTCTCCTTCGAGTTGTTGCATGTATTTTCCATTCTATTAGTTCGTTGAGCTATTTTGGGAAGGAGATAATGGAGGATTTAGCAGTTTTAGTCGCGGCAGATTTTGGGTTATTTTTTGTTGAGCATCTGAAGTATTCTTATGGGTTTTGGATAAAAGAAGCGAAGGATCTTGTTGGGAGCTTCAAAGTCTTCTCACCAAGTTTAACAAGCATGGCTGTATTTCCCCCTATCTGGATATTTCATTGTGAAATAGTAGAATACATATTGACTGTTAAAATGCTAGTTATTCTACCTGTGTGCTTCATTTTTTATGGTTTACCTAGTTTTCATTAGAGTTGGGTCGTTATATTGTTTTGGGTGTTCAACCATATGCTTGATAGAATCATCTTTGGCGAGCCAAGTTATAATCTTCAGGCTAAACATGGAGTTCTTCATAATGTTTAATATATTATTTTGTATCAGGTGTTTGCTACCTGTATACCTAATTGTTAAGCCGATAATGGTTTGTTCAAATCTTAAACCAGTTGGGTTTTAAGCTAAATCTGCAGGTTCCTCTAGGAGAGCTTTCTAATCTCAAACCACCATGAGGTGAATAAAGATATGAGAAAGTTCCCTTATTGAGTCCAAATGGAACCCGACCCAATTAGTAACGAGTCAATACGACTCTATATCTGGTATAAGCCTTCATTATTTTGAACGAGTGCTTGGTTTTGGATACTTGGTTTTTGATGTCAACTCCTCGCTGAAACCCTTTGGATACATCACGTATTGTTGATATTGTATTATAGTCTCATACGTATTGCTTAAAGAAGTCCTTGTATTTTCTTATCTAGTTGGGTTCTAGTCGAACCCAAGCTTTGTGACATCATTATTTGTTAAACACAATCATGTTAGTTTCAGGGTTGACTGTGTCTATTGTGTTAGAAGTGTGACTCTGAGTCACTACATTTGTCAAATTGGGTTAAATGCGAACCTAAATATTAAGAGGGAGTTGTTGTATCTTAATTTATTGTTGTGATAATCTAGAATATCTGATCTAACTTCCTTTAATTGATTGAAAAGTTCCTAAGTGTGACTTTTTAGGAAGGTGTTTTCCTTCAGATGAAATTTAGGATTCAAGTTCATTTATATACTGCGAATGTTTGGTAAAATTTGTGTTGCGAGCACGACCTTATACTTAATGGAGTTTGGGCATTTTGTAATATAGACTAATTATTGACATAGTTCTGTTTATAGTTGTTCTGGTTTTTTTATTAGACTGGGACTGTTTTGTTTGAGTCTGCTCAAATTGATCTTCGTTATCTCACCTGTGAATCAATTTGATTAGGATGTTGATAAAAGTGAGATTTGATCCTTCACAAATGTAGTTTGATGGAAATTTTTATCTCAATGTCGAGTTTCTATTTTATAATCTCATTCCTATTAACAAGTAAGAAAGGGAAATCATAGTTGATATGATTTGGTGATTGTTGATAGTAAAGTATAAACCTAGTTGATTCAAAATACTTGACAGTTTCTTATTCATGGATCAATTATATGTTAGATGGATGATTATTCTTTTGATTGATATTTTTAAGGTTGAAAATATTGAATGATTATTCCAATGGACTGTGTCATCCTTGATTGATTTTTTTTTGATAGAACAATGTTTCCTTTTGATTTGAAACTAAAACTTATTAATTTGTAAAGTTTTTTACTTGCTCGGTAGTATTAAAAATAGTTAGTATATATTCAATAGTTTCGTAATTAAACATCTAGACAGGGAAATATATATCCATGCCAGTTCATTGAACTGGCCATGCACATCTATCATTTTCATCTTTCAAATTTCAAGAAAGATTAAGTATTTAGTGGAGATAGATTGGATTGTTACATACATGCTCGACATGCAATATATTTATAGCTGATTTGTAATAATTGATTTAATGTATAGGTCAAATTTGGATAATGTAATCCTTATTGAGCAAAAATTATTTGCGATATTGTAAATGTTGTACCTTTTAGACACAAAGTATTGTATTGTAGATCATAATTAAACCTTGTTATTCTTATGAGATGAAACACAATGTTTGCTGATTTTCAATTGTTGTACTTAGTATGATTGTGAAACAAATTGGACTTTATTAATTAATTATACTTACGTTATCATTTAATCTACTTTATTAAATGATAGTAATGATAACCATGATTTCATTAATTAATGATTAATTAAATAAGTTATCAAACGACGTTGTTTGGGAAAATGGTGCAAGAGTTGTGAAATACAATACTATTTCTAAGACTCGATTGTAAAATGATAAATTTATTTACCATTTACTACATAGTACAAATAATTAATAATTGATTGACAAATTGGACATGATATGACACTAGTTAAGTGACGTAATAATGGCAAAGTACATTTGTACAATGGCTGCAAAATTAGTAAATAAGATTTAAATAATTGAATAAAGTTTTACGGATCAACGTTGTAATTATTCTCAAGTAAATGATTACTTGATTTGACTTTGTCGTAAAATGTATGACATTTTTGGTAGGGTTTAAGATGATTACCTAAACCTAATAAGATGATTAAACCAAAAGGACACTTAACGGCGAAAGTCGTAAAGTGACACTAACAATTTGCAACATGTAACACCATTAATAAATGTGTTATTAATTATTTCCCTCAATCCGATATTCTGATTTAAACACTTATCAATGTACTTATCTCATAACGTTCTAAGTGTTAAGTTGGCATAGACTCTAAGTCCTGCTTCTTAGTATGTTTGTAATCTAACCATGCTATCTTAGGATGGTTATGGGAAGGGTAATGATTAGCCTTTGATGAGAGTCAAAGAGTAATCATTATCTTTCCCATAGGGGTCATAAGCTGGTAGAGTTGGTATACACTTATATTAAGAGGTGAGACCTAGGCTTTAGGACTATTTAAAACATAAGCTTAATACACTTAACTATTAAGATGAATCCAAATCACTGTGTCAGATAACTGATTGGTGATTGGACAAGTTTTGCTTGACTTGTGTACATTCACGAAACTAAGCATGCAAAACATAACTTGAAAAATTTGGCCTAAGTAGTGTAATAGCTGAATACACTGTCGAATCACATGGTTCCTTATTAACAATGTGTGATGGTGGATGAATTTTAGTAATCTGATTTTCAGGTAGACACTTAGGAATTACATCAGTTCAAAAACCTAACTAACTAGGTTGACCAATTACATACAAGTTATGCATACTTGAAAGAGTAAGATAAAGGGGATCAGGTAGATCTAAATGATCTTTACAGTTGCACATGGTTTTGGAATGTTATCAGATGGATTGTAAACTAGATTACTTATTGGATTATTATTATTGAATTATAAAATCATTGAAGGCATGTAATGGAGTTAAGGGAGTTTGTTTTAAAAATACCTTAATTTTGAAGTTGAATAACATTGGGTGTTACAAACACACTTATTTACTCACCTGGTAATTACAAGAGCTCCCCAAGCAAAAATCTCCCAAAAACCATATAAAGCTCTCCTAAATTCCCCTAAGGCAACAACACATATTAGTATTAACCCCTAAACATGTATGAAGTACACCAAACTAGGTTCAAGAGTTAATCTTCCCAAGTTAAAGACCATTAAGGCCAAGTCAAACATTGAACAAACAAGCCAATATAAAGCATTACCATATGATCAATTTGTCAAATATAGTTGAATCCAAACAAATATCACATCTCTAGATGGAGAAATCCATACGGTTTGAGGCCTCTTCAGAGTAATACCAATGTAGCTTGTGTACGAGTTGTACTTCAACCCAAACACTAACCTTTTTATATGGGTTTCACCTATGGTCAAGGTTTTGGGTATTTTCAATTGATTATAGAGCCTTTTACACATTTGGAAATCTAATTTCTTACATTGAAACATATCTCAATCAGTTGAAAGGGCACACAATTTTTTATAACACCAACATCTCCGTAGATGGAACCACTCGTTAGGGATGAAAGTGTTAAACAATTATGTCCAAGTTTGACAATTTGGTCCTAGGACACTGTATGTACCCAAAATTGTATGTATTGTACAATCAAAAATTGGTAATGGAAACCCCAATGATGATTCATATCTCTTCGTAAGGTGTTCAGAATCCAGAAAAGCTTACCGAATGTACATTTGCATCCCAAAAGCCTTGTCTACCTTTTGCATGTTTTTTTCTAACCTCTGCCCCCTTTTTCCTTGCATTTTGGTCTTTAAGTTATAGGATCGCCACCCAGGCAGGGCGAAGGTCCTGTAACCACTGCCCTGCGCAAGGCGGAGGTCCTGTGCACGTTTTCTAGAACATTCCAACGATCTCGTCAAACGTAAAAATTCAATTTTCACCCGCATTTCTCAACCACTCTTTCTTGCATTTATGTTTTGGCCGCCTGGTAAATAGTGATTTCTCTTTGTTTATATTATAAGAGATCAATTCAAACTTACCCTATGGTAAATCCAAATGTTATAAATACTCGGCTTGTTTATAAGCAAATGGCCCCTCTCCCTCTATGAATTATTATTTAGTGTGTTTTGAAGTTCTTCCATAAGTTTCAATAGGTTTATATTTTGCATGAATTCTCAACCTCTCTTTCTGCTTTAGAGATCATTTGATCTTCACACTTTCACTTTGCTCCATTGCTATCCTACACAGTCAACTTAGCATAAGATAGTTTCAGTTCTAGATTAGAGTTCATTTGATAATCTTAGAGTTGCAAATTGTTGTTTTGTCACAAGAAATAGATTCTAGAATTCTCGGTATATTTACGTTGTATCCCTGCAATAAATCCTACTAGGAATCACATAGTCAAGCTCTGTTCACTTCACTATCCCCCTCTTACTTGCATTGTATTTGGTTTATATCTAAAGCTATCATTGTTCGAGTATCTTCTTTTGCTGACGCTATCACATTCACACTTTTTTGGATTCACAAGAACATGAAGGAACGAAGAAATCACACTGAGGGGACAACTCACGACATGACTGGATTTACCATTGTTCTGTAAAACTCCAGGTTTGAACTATCAAAGTTGTAGTTACAATATATCAAATAGAGTAGCAAATCATTTTATTTCAGTTAAGCTCGCTTTCAATATTATGCCAAGGAAGCTGTGGGGAATGATAACTTCTGAGAAGCTATGATTTATTCCTCACTTCTGAGGTAAGATTGAAGGTCATTTCAATTAGATTAGTTAGTTATTTAAATATTTAGGATAAACTCACAAGTGCACAAGCAAATAGCTCTATCAGGCTAACTTGTTTGTTTTAATTTTGTCATTAGATTAATTGTCCATTATTTGAATATATTAGAACAACTGCTCTTTTAATTTCGTTCAAATACACATAGTTGAAAATACAAAAATAAAAGAAATATAAGCATAGTGTAGATATATCTTTCATAGTTAGTTTACTCATTTCAATTAAAGTATTGATTATCTCTTGCATGACAATTACGGGACCGAGAGAGCCCAGGGATTACGTATTCGAACTGGTAGTACCTCAGCCAAATCTCTTCACAATATTAATAGATATAGATCAAGGGCTTAGGATTCAGGTCTTCCAAACGACAATAAACCCACAAGCAATTAGTGAACAATTGAGACAATTGAATATTGAAGACGACAAAGCATACACATTTTGGTCAAGTCAACCCAACTATAGACTGCCTTGATAGGATATCCGCATGACCATACAATAACCCGAAAGAGAACAAATATTTGGTTGTGATCCATTAGTTCCGCAGCTAAACGCAGGAGACCTTCTCATCGACATGGACACAGACTTATGTATACAAGTTGTTAGAACACCCGTAAGGTATTATGAGAAGATTGCACAACTCCTGATATTAAATATAGAAGCCGAAAAGGCTTATGACTATTGGATATTCGGAAGAAGAGATTGATTCTTCACATGACCATAACAGGTCCACAACAACCACAAACTCATGGTTGTGATCCCCAGGTCCCACAACCCAATGAGCATGCTAGTCAGTTAAGTATTGACACCAGTTTACGAACGCTGGTATTTAAATCCTCACCACTCCCGCCAGATATCATAACATAATTTTCCATATTAAATATAGAAGCTAATCAAGCTGATATTTTATAGGCTAGACTAGAAAACCACCCATAGTTTATTATAAATCCACTACACCTCTCATTACCATTTTCCATGACCTTGTCTGGAAATATACACGAAGCACCCATAGGTCATTTTCCACGTATCCAATAGCCAATAGATAGGATTTTGGTAGAGCTCGACATTGATTGGAGCCTCCGAGCAGCTATTATATCTAAGCGATCCATCACACCAATTCAGGTTAGAAGAGCTTTCTTTGCCTTAGATTCGCAGATTCCTTTATTACGTGTTGAGGATATAAGATAACCCAACTACTTTGTCTATATCCACATATATTCCATTCCCACCGGCTATCTTGGCACGACCTCGGGAGGTCGGGTACGAAGAAGGGCTACTTGTAGATTCTCATGATCGCATGTCACTTTTCTATCGTACAGACACTTTGTAATCTTAGAATTAAAGATGAAACGTGTGTGGGACATTTCCAGTATGTTCAATAATCTATCACACCCAAATCAACTTCTAGATCATCCAAATACCTAAGTGCACTCACTCTCTCGTGCTTTACTATATTTAACACATGTTCTAATCGATCCATATTACAGATTGCTATATATATATTGTAAGTTGAATATTAATGTGTGATAAATAAATATACATCCTGTTTTTAATCCTTTCGATAGAATTTAAATAAGAACTTGTAACGAACCATTACACCAAAACCTCGAGGCGTTAGTGAAATCCGCATATGAGGATCATAACATCCCACCACGCTTCCATAGCCAGGACCCCGGGCTAGATTTGCACCCATATAGCGGGACCCTGCCCTGCCCTATATGAGCCTCGGGCGAACACTGCAATGCCGACGTAGCTACCCGTGCCAGGACTCGAACCTTGGTGGTCGCTCTGATACCAAATGTAATGAACCATTACATCAAAACCTCGAGGCGTTAGTAAAATCCGCACATGAGGATCATAACAGAACCCACTCCACGTCTTATTTCTTTTTGGGTTAAATCAAAAACATGTAAATGAACAAGACCTAAGGAACAATCAAAAGAGAAGGTTTATGTTTTATGTACCATAAATGTGATTGAAATGAAGGAGCATTTCATCCTTGAATGTCCAAAGCATGTAGACATTCGAGCCAAATATGTCAAAACATTAAGAGATGTTGGTTCCATAGTAAAACTATTTGAGGGAAAAAAAGGGTTGGGATAGATGTTAACTCAATTTTGTAAAGGAGGACCAACCTTCTAAATAATGTCATGGAGCCGGTGAATCTTTGAGCAATTGAAGCAATAAGAGTAATAGGTGGTCCATAAACGTAATTAAAACTATTTTGTTACATTTTTTAAATTGATAAACACTTAGGCGACAATCAAATGAAGTTCGAGCGTTTCTCTTCATCCAATAGAGTCAAATGAAGGGCAAAAATAATATTGAAAACAAATTTAAAGTATGGTCTTGAAAAAATCTTAGAAAACACACTTAAGATGTAATAACAAAATATTATTTTTTTGAAAATCAAACTTAGTATAAACTCCCAATAATTTTTCCATGGGCCCTTCCTGAGTTCCAACCAACATCATGATAGATAGATAAATATAGATTTTAAGGTCCGCGAGACCAAAACAGTCCATGGGATGCCAAGAACCAAAAGCATAACCAAGGGAGTGAAGAAATTGACGAAAATGGAGAAGAATTTAGTGGTCAAACCCTAATTCAAAATTTTGCCATTGTTTTGCCTTTGGAGTTATTATAAATATTGGTAAGAAATTCTTCGTTTTTACCAATGTTTTTATTTTAAAAATATTATACATAAATACCTCCAATAGGTCATCAAAGTATCTAGCCCAAATGTTGTCATATGCAGAACACTCCATCATATAGTGTCGGTGTGCCTCAACTTTACTTATTTAAAAAAAGATATATTTTCTTTTTATACTCTTCTTTTGGGATCTTCTACCTCTCCCTCAGACAACAAAAAATAGCATTATCACATTCGCAATATAACTATAAAAGTCTTGACTCTCTTATCTCCATTTAATGTAGAATACTAGCAATCACATTTTTTCCATGCAATGTGAACGCCGAACGATATATGTTATTTGATTTAGAGTTATAGTTATTACTTTTGTAGTTGATGTTGATAAGGGGTGTGATTGATTGATATAGTTATTACTTAATTTTAAGGTTGTTTCTACATTTCAAACTTGTTAAAAATTCGTACATGAATACATTTGATACCGTTTTCGATAGTTAATTTATTTTATAGTTGATGTTGTATGTATTTAATTCGGGTTTATTATGTTAGTTGTGCATCAGTTGTTTGGTTGGTGTTTTGTTGAAAAAATATTTATTGTACAATTGATAATGTGTGTGATATTTATTTATTGTATAGATGAAACATTACATTGAAATGGTGTATGTGTACATTTAATTCTGTTACAATTCTTACATTTAAAGTTGCAAATCATATTTCACAACATCAAATACATGAAGATCTACGTGCACATAATGAGACGTGTATACATTTGCATTATTTATGTCATGAATGGTAGCCTTTAGTGGGCAATTTTAGTTTCAATAAACATGATTACATTTGATACCCCTTGAATGATAGTGCCGCTTTGGATACAATAAGTGTTGAGTATAGTAGTAGTGGAGGTGTTATCAAAGCAGAGGGTAGTATTTACGATGGGTTGAGTGATAGTAGTCTTGCTTCCTCCTTTCTTCTTGCTCCAAGTGCTGGTACGTGCGCCATATTTGAGTATCTCTTGAATGAAAAAGCAGGTGAAATGCGTAGATTTTCAAGCGAGGGAGTCCACAAGATGTAAAAAAGCTTGAAATCAGAAATCAAAAATGTAAATGAGAGGATGATATAATTGGGTTCTCACATCACTTAAGACACTTTTCTCTTCCCCTCAAATCTTAAGATGTTGGGAAAAAAATCCACTTATCTGGCAATTCTATTGAAATGCATTTAGAGTTTTAGTTTGCATCAAGGATATGGAATTGGATTTTTACACCCTTAAACAATATAGCAATCATCGAATTCATCTTTGTGTGCAAAATAATAGATCAAAAGTTTGTTCACAATACTCTCTCAATATTTGCAACAATTATAAACTATTAATTAATAATAATTGTAATGATGACTCGGGAACATTCAAGGCCCCTAAAGTTAATGACGCTATGGTTACTGATCAATACAAGGCAGATGTTGAAGATAAATCTCTGGGTACCACTTTACATGCCAGTGAAAATTATGCTCTTGACACAAATACTGAAAAGATGGTTTTGGGCAATTGTGTTTCCAACAATGTCCAAGATGAATGTTTGGTTGCCACAGTACCAAGAAATGGAAATATCGTTGCAGACTATGATACTACTAAGACACAAGAAAATACTATAGACAACGAAGAAGCAACAATAAGTGAATTTATGGATTCCACAGTTTCGACATCTAGTCCCGTGTCTTTAGTTGAATCCTCTGTAATACCCAAAATAAAGGGATCTTGAAGAGACATCTATGACAGGTCGTGAGTTAAAACCTGTCCTACTTATTGTATGCAAAGGTTTAGATAATTGAAAAAGTTATCTGTGTTATCTATTTAGATAGATTTGATTGTCTTGACAAAAAGCAATTTTATACAACAAAGACCAAGTAGAGAGATCATTGAACACCATACTTGAGTGCAGAAACAGACGGTGTCGAGAATCTTCTTCTGAAATTTGATGAAAAATTGTGAGAATTAAAATACGTATTGCAAAAATCTGAAATACTTGTATTGCTGCAGGTTGCGTTAAACAAAATAATCAATTACCACATCCGTTTCTAAAGAAGGACTCAATTAAAAATAAAATTATTAAAAATAAGAGAGAAAATTTAAAATTGTTAATTATTAAAAATAGCAGAGAAAAGCTAAAATAGGCAGAAAAAGTACAAACGTTCAGACAACCGTCAAAGCATCAAATTTAAAATAGTCAAAGAAACGTCCGCAAGGGCCTTTCCCATAGGGGGAACGCCTTCGGCGTAATAACTATAAACATCTTAATTCCCCGGACAATATTTACGTAAAGGTAGTGTTGTTTTTTGATTATGCTCATAAGAGGAGTCAAAGTGAATTATGGGAGAGGAGCCAATAGTGGAGCATGGACCAGTAATGGTGAGGGTATTTGTGAAGCGAGTGACTAAAACATGTATATTTGTCATTCAACATTTGAAAAAAAAGTAGCTAATAAAATGTGTCACATCAAATCACATCAAAAAATTACCCAATCACATGATGCCACATAAGTGAAAAAAAATGCATGACATAATGCCCTACTAATGGTCCACATTTTTTTCCTTTGTATGAAAAACTACTTGATTTAAATCCGTTTAAAAACCACTTTCCATAAAATAAAAATGTTCAAAAAAATATCTTTAGATTAAGATTTTTTTTTTTTTTTTTTTTTAAAGGGTATTTCAAATTTTTTTTTTTGATGTAGTTAAATGTGTGTTGTTAAAGTTGGGTGCACAACTAATGACTCCTCTCCCTTATGATATATCATTGTATATTACACGCTAGGTACTGTTTTTTGTTTAGTTTTGTCGCCTCTCAGTAGTCGCGGCGCATCCAGTCTTTGGTCCTCTTGCACATTGAACTAGTTAGCGTTGAGTGTCGACACAGACCAGATGAAAGTTAAAGCCTAGTGCGTAAGTATTACCTAAATTATTAAAGCCACATCCATCCAACGAGTCGAGTCACCTGCCACGTCGCCTCTTTGTTTTTCCAACGATTCCATTAACCTCTTTTTCGTCTTCGTTTCCTCTCTCCTCTTCTTCAATCCTTCCTGGCGGGGGAAAGCCAAGCCAGGTCGCAGGACATCAAGCGGGCGATCACCCGAGAAGCCTCACCGGGCAACCAACCGTACTCATCTGCAACTCCTGCATATGACCACTCTCCCTACTCGTTCTTTTCCGAGGACCGAAACAACTTTTTTTTCCATTTAGTTATCGGGTTCTGAAAACAAAAAAAAAAACAAGGGTTTAGGCGCGATCGGTCTCGTTTTCATCATTTCCGCCGCTCCGATCGGGCCATCACATCCTTCCAGCAGATTTGCGGTTTCTTTATCTACAACTTGATCCACGTTTTGCTTTCTGCCGTCCAGGTATTCTTCATATTTCGCAACTCCATACTTTTAAGCTCAAGGCGCTATATTTCGAATGATAGATCCATCACTGATAAAATTTTGCATTAAGATTGTTGCCTTAGTTTTTGAAATACGTAAAATTTTAACAATAGGATTCACATTAAGCTCAGCTGCACCAATAATGCTGGAATACATACAAAATTCTACAATAGGGTTCACATCGTAATTCACTTTAAACTTAGTTGTACTAATTATGCTGGGAAGTACAGAAAATTCAGCAATAGGGTTCATGTTAGCCTGAGTTGCAGTGCTAATGCTGGATTGTTCTCGAAAATTTAACGTTAGAATTCCTGTTAATTTTAGTTGCGGTAATAGTCCTTGCCTGCTCGCTAAAATTCAATACTCAGTTGAATTACTAATGCTGAAATGATTGCTGAATTCAACAATACGACTCTCATTAACCCAAGGTGTAGTGCTAATGTTGGAATGCTCATTAAAATTCGATAGTAGGATTTATATATATCTAAGTTGCAGTAATAATCCTCAAATCTTTGCTAAAATTTAACTGTAGCTTTTATTTTTAAAACTTAGTTGCAGTCATATTACTGGACTTTGCACTAAATTCAACACTAGGATCAATAACAAGTATCAACCTAAGGCGCAGTAGTTATGTTGGGATGTTTGCAAAATTGTAATGGTAGGATTCAAATTAACTTTAATTGCAGTAATTGTGCTGGAATGCTCGGTAAAATTCATTAGCAGATTCATATTAATTTCATCAGCAATGATAATGTTGGATTATTTTATGAAATTCAACCGTAGGTTTTATATTTATCTTGGTCGCTTTAATAATTTTGAAAGCTCGCTAGTCTGCAGTGACTAACCTTAAGTTCCTATAGCAGTGGTTAACACTAATTTCACCTGTCTGTGCCTTAACATTAATTCCATCTTTCCGTGGTTAAATTTACCTGACTATTAATGTATTCTGACCGTATACTGAAAACTGAAAACACTCATCCGAGCAACATAAGTCATTCTCTATATGGTTTACCGATCCTTCAAAAGTAACAAGAATGAAGACTATTGAAAGGAAAGAAAAAAGTTTCTATCCATCTCTGATAACTTTCTTGGTAAAGTTTTTGTATTTTAGTTTTGGAAACAAGTAAATATTCAACAGTATGGTCCACCAAACTTCAATACCAGGTCTCATTTTCACCTTAGTCACAGTAATAATTCAGGAATGTTTGCCCGGGTGCAGTAATTAGCCATATCATAAAGTTTATGTGATTAACCTTACCCTACTATCAATATATAGTAACTGTATTCTAAAATCTGAATATATTTATTTTTGCAATAAAAATTCATTTTGTATGCAGTGTAATTATCCTTGTAATGATAGAATCATAGAAGAGAGAAGAGTATAAAGGTGTATCTTTTTGTTTTTGTGGATTTAGGTTGTGGGACTTACAGTAACTATAGCGTAAAAAATGAACCACCTCTGATTAAGCATCACATAACATCAAAAAATGCCTACTTAAATGCTCAACCAAACATGTAAGGAAATAGGGGGAAGTATAAGGCTCTTATCTTGTTTATAGGGAAGCCTGTTGTAAATCTGTTTTTGCAATCTGAACTTCGAAATGTGCACCTGAAGCTGCAATGACTGTCACACTGAAATCCTGAAATGAGCTGAGATGACTGCCAGGACCATACAAATGCTCATGACAGCCTGTCAGGACCATACATACGCTTCTGGTTAGAGACTTTTGGGTCACTTCGCTTGCTTCTACTCTTTCGCTTCCTTTCCCTAATTTTGTGCAATGTGACTCCTGTCCTCCTACAATGAGCTAATTCTGTTTGACCCAGTGTGTTTAGGAAAACAAAGTTTGGGTGGATATTGCAAAGTATCTAGCCCTTTAATAGTTAGACACCTTGGATTGGATCAAAGATGTGACAAATGTAAAATTCTTAACAGAAATAGAATATGCCATACATGTATCCAATAAGTGCTAGAAGTGTTGTGTGTGTCCCTTGCTCCTTCCAAATGAACCATTTCCCTTGTCTATATATAGAGGGTTGAATTCAAATTTTGGCAACATTGGATAAAAGCGGAAAAGAGGTGAATGTCCCCAATTAGCTCAGAAAAGGGCACAAACAACAGTGTCAGGACCTTACACACAGTCGTAGCATGGGACCAGGGGATCATGATTTAAGATAGGGGAACCACGGGGGAGCGTGAAGGGGGTTTGTGCCATTGGAAGTCAACAAATGTGTCAATAATGCCTATTTTGGAAATTTGGACCAATCACCCATATATAGAAAAATTAACATAAATAACACTAAATGAATGCCAAGGGCCCATTTTTAGGTGTCTACAGTAACGAGTCTAATTGTGCAAGCTAATACTTGTCTAAGGTGCAATACTGATGCTGGACTGTTTGCTAAAATTTAATACCAGGGATCATGCTTGCCTTGGTTGTAACAATAATACTGGAATGTTCACTGAAATTGAACTTTAGCAGTAATAATGCTGAAATGTTTTCCAGGGGATCATGCTTGTATTGGTTGTAACAATAATACTGGAATGTTCACTGAAATTGAACTTTAGCAGTAATGACGCTGAAATGTTTTCCAGGGTCTCATATTTAACTGTACTTTCACCATTTTGTGATTAAATTTACTTATAAAGTACTGTTACTGTATTTTAACTTTGTAATGACCTCAAAGTTGAACATTTGTTTTTCGATAAGAACCCTATTATAACTCAGTTTTAAAATCAGTCAAGTCTATTTGCTTTGGCAATCAGGTCCTGTTGCTTCTTAGTGCCACATAACTCAACATTATGATATAAGTTTGATCATGCTCCTTTAAAGTGACTTGCGCTTTAATAGTTTCATTTAAGATGTTGGCTTTATTGCCTCATTTTCTAATATCGATAAAAGCATGTTACAACATACAATTTGTTTGAAGCCAGATAGTTTTGTAAGTAGGTTATTTGTCCCAAAGTTCTTTTAAGGTTATTTAATCCCTTACACAGTCATAGCATGGGACCAAGGGATCATGATTTAAGATAAGGGAAGCATGGGGGAGCATGAAGGGGGTTTCTGGCCATTGGAAGTCAATAAATGTGTCAATAATGCCTATTTTGGACCAATCACACATATATAGAAAAATTAACATAAATAACACTAAATGAATGCCAAGGGCCCATTTTTAGGTGTCTACAGTAACGAGTCGAATTGTGCAAGCTAATGCTTTTCTAAAGTGCAGTACTGATGCTGGACTGTTTGCTAAAATTTAATACCAGGGATCATCCTTGCCTTGGTTGCAGCAATAGTACTGGAATGTTCACTGAAATTGAACTTTAGCAGTAATAATGCTGAAATGTTTCCCATGATCTCATATTTAACCTTATTTTCACCATTTTGTGATTAAATTTACTTATAAGTTACCGTTACTGTATTTTAACTTTGTAATGACCTCAAAGCTGAACATTTTTTTTTTTGATAAGAACCCTATTATAACTCAGTGTCAAAGTCAGTTAAGTCTATTTGCTTTGGCAGATTAGGTGCTGTTGCTTCTCAGTGCCACATAAGTCAACAATATGATATAAGTTTGAACATGCTCCTTTAAAGTGACTTGTGCTTTAATAGTTTCATTTAAGACATTGGCTTTATTGCCACATTTTCTCATATCGATAAAAGCATGTTACAACATACGATTTGTTTGAAGCCAGATAGTTTGCTAAGTAGGTAATTTGTCTCAAAGTTCTTTTAAGGTTATTTAATCCCTTACACACAGTCGTAGCATTGGACCAGGGGATCGTGATTTAATATAGGGAAAGCAAGGGGGAGCAAGAAGGGGGTTTCTGGCCATTGGAAGTTAACAAATGTGTCAGTAATACCTATTTTGGACCAGTCACCCATATATAGAACAATTAACATAAATAACACTAAATAAATGCTAAGGGCCCATTTTTAGGTGCCTACAGTAACAAGTTGAATTGTGCAAGCTAATGCTTGTCTAAGGCGCAGTACCGATGCTGGATTGTGTGTTAAAATTTAATACCAGGGATCATGCTTGCCTTGGTTGCAAGTTGCAACAATAATACCGGAATGTTCACTGAAATTGAACTCCTGCAGTAATAATGCTGAAATGTTTTCCAGGGTCTCATATTTAACCTTATTTTCACCACTTTATGATTAAATTTACTTATAAGCTACTGCATTTTAACTTTGTAATGACCTGAAAGCTGAACATTTGTTTTTTGATAAGAACCCTATTATAACTCAGTTTCAAAATCAGTTAAGTCTATTTGCTTTGGCAGATTAGGTTCTGTTGCTTCTTAGTGCCACTTAAGTCAACATTATGATATAAGTTTGACCATGCTCCTTTAAAGTGACTTGCGCTTTATAGTTTCATTTAAGACATTGGCTTTATTGCCTCATTTTCTCATATTGATAAAAGCATGTTACAACATACGATTTGTTTGAAGCCAGATAGTTTGCTAAGTAGGTAATTTGTCCCGAAGGTCTTTTAAGGTTATTTAATCCCTTACACACAGTTGTAGCATGGGACCAGGGGATTGTGATTTAAGATATGGGAAAGCAAGGGGGAGTGAGAAGGGGGTTTCTGGCTGTTGGAAGTCAACAAATGTGCCAATAATGCCTATTTTGGACCAATCACTCATATATAGAAAAATTAACATAAATAACACTAAATGAATGCCAAGGGCACATTTTTTAGGTGTCTACAGTAACGAGTTGAATTGTGCAAGCTTATGCTTGTCTAAGGTGCAGTACTGATGCTGGACTGCTTGTTAAAATTTAATACCGGGGATCATGCTTGCCTTTGTTGCTACAATAATACTGGAATGTTCACTGAAACTGAACTCCAGCAGTAATAATACTGAAATGTTTTACAGGGTCTCATATTTAACCTTATTTTCACCATTTTGTGATTAAATTTACTTATTACTGTTACTGTATTTTAACTTTGTAACGACCTCAAAGCTGATTATTTGTTTTTCGATAAGAACCCTATTATAACTCAGTTTCAAAATCAGTTAAGTCTATTTGCTTTGGCAGATTAGGTCCTGTTGCTTCTTAGTGCCACATAAGTCAACTTTATGATATAAGTTTGACCATGCTCCTTTAAAGTGACTCGTGCTTTAATAGTTTCATTTATGACGTTGGCTTTATTGCCTCATTTTCTCATATCGATAAAAGCATGTTACAACATACGATTTGTTTAGAGCCAGATATTTTACTAAGTAGGTCATTTGTCCTGAAGTTCTTTTAAGATTATTAATCCCTTGGCATATTCACAATGAGTTTTGACATTTGTATTTGCCAAGTCAACATTCAAATTTGGCAGATTGATTTCCACAATCAATCACAAGTCACTCAACGAAACAAATAGTTCCAATCTCATTCTGTAGATAAGCCTCTATTTTTTTTATTGTTACCAATTCATTCTCTTCGAATACTAAAAGTACTATTCAAATTTCACAAATTTTAGCCTACCTTATTTAAACTCAAGAATCATCTAAACAAGCCTTAACACTAAGTCAGCTCAAATGCGAATAAGCTTGATACAAACATATCTCACTTACATTTAATAAATCAATCATAAGGGTTTAAATAAAAAAAGGTACGACCTTACCCTATAAAGTTCCATCAATTTGTCAAACTCGGATTGTACCTCTAATCCCCAAGCATGTTTCAAAGGATATGAACATAATATGATCTTAAAACAGTGCCATTTCAACTTTGCAAAAAGGACAACCATTCACACGATTTCTTAGAAAAATACAACTGTAACGTATGAATCTGATTACAAGGTTTCAGCGGGGGTCATTCATGCACCTTTACAATATAGCATGACCATTACATTAGAACTCCTCGCACTTACATATTGCATATGCATAAAACTAAGTGTAAGCGCCGCAGGTACTTAAAACAATTTATAAAAGCGTGCAAATACAACATTGCATTCTCAACTGGAATATTCCATCCGCTGCAGCAGTCACAGTAAGGAGTGGGTTGGATGGCCCCATCCATGGTGGCTACATTCCACCTCAACCTTCTGCTCCATACTTTATAAATTCATCTTACATCCATTTGCCAACATCAAAGGCTTAGACACAACTTACTACAGCCTGTTTTCTCGTGTTCACCTCAACAAATCATTACTAAAGTACAATATACATAACACAGAAGGATACTTGTTTATCTAGAAGAGAAGTAGAATGACCTACTTCATATGGCCTTGTTTATTCAGAACAAAAGTAGAATGACCTCCTTCATATGGTCAGGTCACATGATTGTAGTGAGATTTATTTTCGAAGAACATGAACTTAGATTTGTCGGAGAACATAAGCTTATGTGTTGCTTATAATAAGGCATAGATATGTAATACAATATTAGGGTTTTATTCCTAATTATATGTACTTTGGAATAATGATAATTCAAAGCCAAAATAAACAATCTAAATAGTTTATAATTAGGCTACTGTTGCATATGACAACAAATTTGCCTAAGTTAATAAATGAAAGTGCAATTAGGGTTTAGGGTTTAGAGAGAATTGTTCTACCATGTTCAGACGGTGTGATAGATTGCTCAAAATGTGCTTAGAAGCAGATTAAGGTGTTGTCAAGCTGTTTGTAAAATACCAATATATGAAACGCAACATAGGATAGGTTTGTGGGTGCCTGGACACTTTTGTGGCCGAACTTGTCCCTAGGGCTACGAACTTGTTTTCTTTACTTGCACATTGAATCTGAATTATGAAATCGAGTTTTCCTGTCTTTGGAGGTTGTGCGATCACTGTTCTATACTGAGATATAGCTTCTCCTTGCTTGTAACCCTAAAAGGGGGTACTAACGATTGGGTTGGACTGCCTCACCACACCCCATTGATGTGATTATATCCGCTTTGCATACCACTACTCCGAAGAGGGATCAAGCTACACGTAGTTCTCCCAACCCTATGTTGAGATGCATGTGATATAGATTAAAACAATAGAAGATGTAACTTGATTTGACCCTCACACTTGGCAACATGCACTTGATTCTTCAATTTTGGCTCATGATTGATCTAGGGCAGCGATATAAATATATTTAGAATTTCAGTAGCTTGCTGTTGTGATAGTCCTCTAAGGAATTGGATGCTTCAATGCTTTGGCTCATCCTTCTTAGAGTGGGTGAAATAAAGAATCCCTAGATGTCCCCATTGCTTAGGGTAGATCTGTTTATTATGTTGAGAGGCCTTCCTAGAATGGCAGCCGGGGCTGTAAGGGAGTGAGTTCAATTTTATTCTTGACATTAAATTTTACGTCCATTTAACTATCATGTGACAATTCATCCATAAATTAAACTTCCATTAGACTGTTGCTTATATGTTTTTTTCCTTTTTTCTTGGAGAAGTCAATCAAAAAAGGTAATATCTAGCATAGCTAAATAAGTGCCTTTATATTGATATCTTTCGGTGTTTTTTAGATAGATGTTTTAAATATATCTATGCTAGCATTTATGACCATTCAAATGATTTACTACTCAACCAACCCAAAAGTACCACCTAGGCTGGCTAAGCGAAGTTGTGCATTTGAAAAGATAATCGTTAAAAGTGCAAGGGATCATGGCCGAACCTATTATGGACCTATGAACTTGTCTAGGGTGTATAAGGAATCAATTATGAGACAAGTATAAGTTTGTAGATGTTTTTTGTAGTAAGTGCAGTGGTTTCCAAGGACTTGAGTTGGAGACTAGCCGAGGTCTGGTGGATTTAGGACACAAGAAAGAGTAGGAGGGTATGATATCTTAATTGGTCATTTGTGTATATATGGTATTAATATCAAAATAAGTGCTAAATGTCATATTGCTCCCTTTTAATTTTATATTGGCAAATGCTTGATTAAAATATAATGCAAACCTCATGTCTCGATCATAGGCTAATTGTTGTCAACTCTTTGGTGCCAATGTGCCAATCCATATGAAACATGTAATCACATGGCAAAGACGTGCAAATCAATGCTCGATAATTGTGTATGAAACTTTGTAAACTGAATTTTGAAAAATTCTGTATTTGAAATGCTTGAAATAAAGTGAAATGTGCACAAGAATGCGACCACACTTGAGTGGTCATGCCAAATCATGCCCCCAATTTGTTAAACGTGAAGAGTGCCATGGGACTTGCCCCCGTGCAAAGCGAGTGTTGTCAACTTGTTAATAATCTTACCTTGCTAGTAGCATGAAACATCTTGTTGATTTTTGCACCTTCCCTTTCTCGTAGCACAATCTAGCCTTTCCGGTAGCATTAAATATTTTGGAAATACATTCTTACCTTGCTTGTAGTTCAATCCATCCTTGCCGGTAGCATTAACCTTTTGAGAATATAACCTTGCCTTGTTTGTAGCTCAATGTAGCCTTGCCGGTAGCATGACATGTCATAGAAGACCAAATTTTTGGGTTATTGAGGCTGATTGTGAATCGTGTGTGTGATAAGAGTGTTGAAACTTTGTGAAATGTGATAAGTTTGATTTGAACAGTGTGAAATGCCATCAATCGTCCTTGAGTTTTGTTAAAATTTGTGTCAACTTCTGAACAACCCCACTATATGTCCTGTTTGAGGTGAGGGATGCCTTTGTGTCACTTAAAAGAGAAAAGTGGTCAATTGTATCATGTGTAAAAAACATAGAGTGATAAACCATATAAAACATATGTTCAAACATGGTTGCATAAATTAGTGTGCATAGGATATGATCATTAGAGAACAAGCATGATGCGTGTTGTCTCAAGAGTAGGCATATTATAAACATTGTTAGAAATTTGTATAAATTAGTAGCAAAAGTGTACATTGTAAGTGAAAGAAGTATGCTAGTATACACACGACTCAACATTAAAGGATCGTTTGGGACTCATGACATGACACATGACAACACGACACAACGGGCCCACCACAAGACATTTGACAACACAACCTAACATTGTTACATGACACAACTCGATCGATACTAATGTTAGTAACAATCACGTAAGAAGCATAAAATCATGAAACATGTGGTGAACAGTTGTCATATGCGTAGAATCATAGAGCCCAGGGCATAAAAGTGCCATACAATATATAGTTGAAGCTTGTGTCAAACAATATAGAGCGGGAATGCCATAGAGTAGTCACGCCAGGTAGTAAGCATAGAACATTCACACTAGATAGTAAGCATAGAATGACCGCACCAAATATTAAGCACGTCATAGAGTAAGCATCATAAAATAACAAACATGGAAGCACTGAAGCACTGGAGCATCAAATTCTAAGCCTAGGGCCTATGTTAATTAACACATCCTAAATAGTAACAAGCAAACATGGAGCATTCGAAGTCAGTACATAGAAACAAGCAATGTAGTCAACTAGTGAAACACAATACATTATCTAGAGTAAAACACATGTCATGAAGTATAAGTCAGCACAAGACATCTAGTAAATGGCTTTGTATTGCCAGTGAATAAGAGTGCAAATGATATGAGCTAAAAATGCTTTGTGTAAGATGCTCGAGTGCAGGCATGCCCCCCAATATGGAAGGTTACCCCCGGATACAAGACTTAGGAAGTTGCGAAGCATATGTGTATGTGTCCATGGAAAAGGTCTATCCTGACTAACTCATGTATACCATTAACAACAAGTGTGTAGAGAAGTAGATATGTAAGGTGTTAAACCCTTATAAGAATGTCTAAATCCATGTGATAAACACAACAAGTCACATGTAGGTCTTGGTTTTGTATTTTTGGTTTAGGTTAAGCAATCACATTATCTGTGAGTGTTTCCGAGTTGAGTACTGCTACAATGTTATCATCAATGATATTTTGAATCTTATGTCATAGTTTTAGGTGTCAATTAGTTGTATGTTTGATGAATTGATGGTCATCACAATATGTGTTGCTATCAAAGTTTGGATGTTGCAACTTATGTCAATCTTGGTAGGTAGAGATACGATTATCATATCGTGTTTGAGTAGTAATCGTAATACTATATGAGTATTGTACATGTCCATTGCTGATGTGGGGGAGTGGGAAGAGGTGGGGGTTTAAAGTTAGGCAGGTGTTTATTAGGTCATAAATATCTAAAGTGGTTAATTTGCTCAAGCAATTGCGTTATATACAACTCAAAGAATTGGATGGGATTTGATAAGACAAGTTTTTGAACCTCATCCATTAATTGTTTCTCAATTTCATCAAAATCCATGGGAGAAGACGCATCAATACTGACCATTTTGTAATGTAAAGTGTACACAAGTAAGGGAGAGTTGTGAATAAAAAGCCCTAGAATTAGAAAAATCAGGTGGAAATTCGAAACCCTAAGGGTGAAGGATGAAACTCTAGGTTTGCGTAATTTGATAGGTAAGTGGGTTCACTAAAATATGGTATGAAACTAGGGTTTTGGTTTTAATTTATTACACAATGCAACAATGATAATTCACAACTAGATCAAACAATCCTAAATTATGCTACTCTTGATTTTTGCCAAAGGTGTGCCGATTACAAATTAATAAAATACTAGGGTTTTAGGATTAAAGAGAGTAACTGGATTGTGTAGACACACTGCGTGATAGAGTGCTCAAAATGATTGTACAAAAGCAAATTAGGGTGTTGTCAAGTCGCTCAAATAATATCTTGATCTAAAATTTAGTGTAGGACATGTTCGTGGGAAGTAGGGCACCTTCGGCAACAAACTTGTCTCAAGGGCTACGAACTTGCCTTGCAGGGATGCATACTTAACTTGACTGATGTGATGTTGTTCACTTGTGTTTGGGGATCTGATTTTTGGGTTTGAAATTGTGTGATGACTATGTTGTGATGAGATATGGCTTCTCCTTAACATGAAACCCTAGCCCTTGTGCTTCAAACTTAAAAGGGGTTGACAACAATTGGGATAGACTGCCTCACTATATCTCCATTGATGTGGTGAGCACTGCATTGCATACCACTACTTTGAAAAGAGATCAAGCCACATTTAGGTCTCCCAAACCCAAGATGAGATGCATGTCATATAGAATAAACATTAAAGATGGAGCCCTTGATTCGACTCTCACACTTAGCAACACACACTTGTATTTTAGATTTGGCTTATGATTGATCTAGAGTAACAATATAGATTTAGACCTCAAATTTCAATAGCTTGCATACCACTACTTTGAAAAGGGATCAAGCCACATTTAGGTCTCCCAAACCCAAGATGAGATGCATGTCATATAGAATAAACAATAAAGATGGAGCCCTTGATTCGACTCTCACACTTGGCAACATACACTTGTACTTTAGATTTGGCTCATGATGGATCTAGATAAGATGAGATAAATGTATTAAATGTCCAACACGTGACCGAAAAAGTAGGTCAATGGGACTGGGCCAAATCAAAGTGAAGAGAACCCAGCCAGAGAACCAAAAGGTCCTTGAAAACAACTAGAAAAGAGAGGAAGAAGAAGTAGGAGGAAAAGGAAAATGGGCGGAAAGAGAAGGGCCCGCAAAAAGCCCGCAGAGATCAGCAGAACCTGAACATGTAGGAGAGAAAAAGGAAGAAAGAGGAGGCAGGAAGGAGACCCCCTCAATTACGATCCAAGGCCGAATGAAACTTTAGTTTTAGCTAATGTGCCGAATCTAGGACAGGAATACAGAGGCAAATTTGGACACACACACACATATACATACATACATATAAGAATATTAGTAGCTTGCTATTGTGATACTGCACTAAGGAATTAGATGCTTTAATGCTTTTGCCTCTTGTCCTTCTTAGAGTGGCTGAAATAGAGAATTCCTAGATGCACCTAATAACTTAGGGTAGATGTGTTTATATATGTGACCATTCGAATGAGTTCCTGCTCAACAAACCCCAAAGTACCACCTAGGCCGACCAAGCCTAAGCTAAGTTGTACATTTGAAAAAACTGTTAGAAGTACACGGGACAGGTTTTTTGGCCAAACCTATCTTGAACCCATGAACCTGTCTAGGATGTGCAAAGAATCAATCATGAGGCAAGTATAAGTTTGTAGACGTGTTCTGTAGTAAGTTCAATGGTTATCAAGGAGCTGATTTGGAGAATAGTTGAGGTCTAGTGGACTTAAGACACGGGAAAGAGCAGGTGGGTGCCTTAATTGGTCATTCACATATAAATGAGATTGCTACCAAGATAAGTGCAAAATGTCATATTGCCAAGTGCTTGAACTAGATTTTAGGCACTACAATATCACTCGTAATTGCGAGTATCCTGCAATTATGCACGAGCCAGTTATGTTTTAGAATGAGTCTCTTGTGTATTTTTACAGTCACTTGCAAGTGCATGTCATTCACATGATTACACGAGTCCCTCTTGGTTTTACAAGAGTCACTTGTGAGTTAATGCAAGTCTCACAATTAAAACTACTGGGGACAATTTACCCCAATGGGCAATTTACTCATTATAACAAAATCAAAAGCTCTTTTTAATCGATTCCTACACATACCCGAAGATTTAATTAAAAATCACTAAACAACTTGTATGTAGAAGACACATCTGAAAAACCATTATTTTACGGAATCAATAGAACTTAATAAACCTGTAATGCCCCCTTTCCCTCGCTATAGGCCTGAGGGCCAGTACGGGTCCTAACCCTAGTCATGCCCAAGGGGTTACGGACGCTGTGAGCTATTGGGTATGAATATCTAGTCTAGTTATGATTTTCTGTTGATAGGTTTATAAAGTGCTTTCGAAGGGACTAGATGTTATGTTTTATCATTGGAAGGGGCCACTTAACTCCTAGTGTTCTAATTTTGCGTTGGGGTCACCTTTTTGGACCATGGCGACTTGAAAAGGAAAAAGTAACTTTAAGTTACTTTATTATTTTGGTCTTCCTTAGGGGAAAATGCGACTTGGGCTTTTTAGGGTTCCTTGGCATGGGAAAAGTTATAAAAGGAGAAGAGGGGTGAAAGGAAGATCATTCATGCACACACTTATATTTTCTTTCATGTGCAACTGATGTTTGCAAATATCCAACTTGTGGAGTAAGGTCCCACGGGAACCCAAGCTTCGGTGGTGAAAGATCCATCCCTAGCTAGTAGGGCACTCTTCGGTGGTGAAAGATCCACCCTAGTTTGTTATTTTGGAGCTGAAACTAGGGTTGTTCTTCAGAGATATTTTCAAAGGGTTTCAGTGAAAGGTTTTGGAGGTTTTTGTGCATTCTTGGAGGAGAGATTTCTGGGTTTTTCAGGGTAGAAATACGGCAACCTCTTTGGCAAGGTCTAGCATCAGTTTGAAGGCATTAGCAAGGGTTTCCAGCCATCTCCTAGGTGGGGCGACTTGTTTTGAAGATTACAGATCTGTTTTGGAGGGTTTCCACTTCCTCAAATTCTGATTTGAAGGTTGGGATATCATCTTTTATATTTATAGATAATATTTACAAGGTTTCATAATTTTTGCATCTATATTCCGGAAGATATTAATTTTAGAAGTTTTCAGTTGTTTAGGGCACGCTGTAATTTTCTGGCAGCATTATGTTATTCGAAAAATTCCAAAAACAGTTCTATAATATCTGTTATTGTATTAGCAAGCTCCATTTAAAATTTCAAGAGATTTGAGCAAGTATGATTGGCGTTATCCAATATTTTCTGTTCGCTGCCCTAGATTTAATTTTCTGCAAAAATCAGATTTCTGTTTGGCTGCAATTTGTCTGTATTTTGCATATTTTAAAGTATTATCCTACAAGGGATATTTCAAAACCTTATTAAGTCTTGAGACTCGACTCTAGGCTGAAAAATGGTACCAAGAAAACTAACTCAGCATTTTGAAGGATAAGAAAAGTGCAGGTCGGACATAAGACCGCAAGCCTTTATGCTAGTCACAAAATACCACACTAGGCAGAAACCAAACAACCACAGACCATTTAAAGGTCGAGATTTGAGTAGATCAAGTTGACTTGCAAGGTTAAGGCTTATTGCCTTTGCTAACACTAATACACACACACACACACTGTCCATATAAGACGTATATAGGTCCAGGCTTAGGCCATGTACACTATAATTTGTGCAGGTTGTATAGGGCCTTGAAAAAACAAGTAGCATATCTACAGCTAAAAGTCCAGCATTCAAGTACAAAGCCTCAATGGATAAAACAACAAAACAAAATTCAGAGACATTTGCCCACAACCAGCTTATATACCTGGTTTGGTTCCCATAAGCAGCCAATTTCTATTTCTTGGTATTTGCAGTTATAAGACAAAGAGGAGAGAAATAAGCATTCATGGAGTATTCAACAAGACAAATGCCACAGACATCTCAGAAACCGTCTTCCATTCTCTTTCCACATTTCTACCTCTTTTTTCCCCATGTCTTGTAGCTCTTTAGATTTGCCACAATATGGTCATAAATAGTCGAGCTCAAAGTGAGCAACAACTGTCTCATTCAGACTCTTGTACAAGATGTGGCGGCTGGAGTGGTAATCTCCATGGATGCACCCACCAAAAAAGGCGAAGTTGAAGACTAGAACTTCTTAAAACTTCCACAAACCCCTCATAATTGAAACATGGCATAAGGATTGTACACATCCAGAATTCTTCGGAACCCTAACTCATTTTCAATCTACTCCACTTTCATCACACAAAACCAAAAAAAAGGTCATCAGTCATTCCAAGAGATTAGGTCAAATGCTTAATGAGTAGTCTAATTGTGGATGAAGGCGATTGTGATTCCAAAGACCATGGTAAGCTTACTGTACACTTTTCATTGAATGCAAATTACTTCAAACTACCCCTTATGCCCTTTGCCATCACTTCATGGCAGGCTCCCAAGTGATGGCAAAGAAACAGAAAATCAATGCGAAGGCCCTTAAAGGTTTAGAAACTATTTTATAAAGCTAAAACCGAAGGTCTGAAACATATAACATGCATCCTAGGAACTCAATGCCTTAATTAGCAAGTGGGACAATCTCCAAAGGCGAAAGTGAGCATGACAACCACAAAGGCAAGTGTGACCAAGACTTAAGAATCACCTACATGGAAACCTGAGATAAAGTGATAACAAACTCAATCAAGTCAATCTGCAAGACAAAAGTGATTAAGAATCACCTACATGGAAACCTGAGATAAAGTGATAACAAACTCAATCAAGTCAATCTGCAGACAAATAAAATGCAAGGTCAGAAAAGTGATCAAGATGACCCAAGGCAAACCCAAGACGATCTATATGTAACCTAATCCAAATGTGTGATGTATGGCATAGCTGCAGGGCGCTGTTAACTCTCCCTCGGCATAACTGTTCAGCTCCTGCAGACACAAACTGGAAATCCATCAATAGCATCTGCCAGGAAACAAATATACAACATCAAGTAACAAATGCCATAGACTGCAACATCAATTAAAACAGAATTAGATGTGCCAACATTCATTCATAATCAAATTGATAAAACAACATTTATCCATAATAATCTATGAAAATCAAATATCTCATAATCTTGTATCACAAAAGCAATAATGAAAGTCAATCAATATCTGCCATTTCCAATATCTGCCGTATTCAATATCTGCCATTTTCAATGAGTTTTACAATTCAATTAAACTTGCCAATGTCCTTGAGTGCGCTATTCAAGGCATGCCCACATCAAGGAGTCCAAAATATGTGCTTAGATTTTTTTTCAATCAACATCCCAGCTGCTTTACAAACTGGGGCAACATCTGTGATGACTTCAGCTCATGTGATGGCCCCACCTCTTCAATGGCCACACATAGCTGGACCTTCAAAATATATGCTTGTTTTTCTTGGCCTAAAGTTTGAATGATCTATTGCCTTCAAGAAATAAGGCCCTGCTGCGGAAGTTACCATAATATTTAGAAGGGGTCAGTTTTGGGTATCGGTCCAACTGTTTATCACAATGCTACACACTTCATTCAGCCATTAAGAGTTTATTGGTGCTTCTTGCTCCAGTTGTGTTTTTTCTTGTCAATCGAAACCATGCAGAGTTTCTTAGACCCGGATGTTTTATGTCCGGTTGGTGCAGTGCTTATAGCACAAATCATCTTCTCAACGTGTAAGGGTGATACTGAACCATGAGAGCTCTAAGGTGGTAATTTCCCATCAGTCCTTTCCTCCTCCCTCACAGTTTCCAACCACTTTTCTTCATCTACAGTGCAGGGCCCAACACCTTTCCTTGGTGGTTTGTAAAAGCAGACTCTCACCCTTGGGTAAGTTCCCTGCCAAGGCCTCTTATGCAGCTTGCATACAATGGTTGCCGTACTCCTAGTACCCTTGGTCACAATACTTCCACTAAGGAATAGGGCTTCATTTCTGCTTCCAGGCATTGTTGTTGACAAATTACAAATTTGTTATTGACAAGTAAAAAAATAAACGGTCTGCAGCCTATATGAAGTTCAAATAAGAAATTAAGAAATCAGAATTTATAAAACTACACCGTACAGAAATGACAAACTCAACAATTAGAAACTATAAACAAAAACACCAGAAGTTCATTGCGAAAAAACCAACTATATGAAATAAATAAAATCAGCCAGCTCATATCTCAAAAC
Source organism: Taxus chinensis (assembly GCA_019776745.2). Classification (NCBI taxonomy): domain Eukaryota; kingdom Viridiplantae; phylum Streptophyta; class Pinopsida; order Cupressales; family Taxaceae; genus Taxus; species Taxus chinensis. Next base: position 336,762,846 of record CM034150.1, read on the forward strand.
AGTGAAAAACCATTTAAAAAATTCTAAATACCACCACAGGGCCCTCAACAATGGAAAAATCTGAGCTTTGCTTTCCAAATTATGTTCATAATGATGATTCGGCATCTGCAAATGCATGCTGTTCTACATGGTGGCCGGATTCTACAAATGGGTTCTGCTGTAAATGGTGGCTAGGCTGTGTGAAATGGCTGCTGCTCACAAGCTTTGTAAATGGCCAATTCTAAATTCAAAACCTCTGCAAATGGATGTAACCCTAGCATTTCAAATAAATTTAATCCTCAAACTGGACGCTGCTGTTGACAATGGTTTCCCTTGCTGGCAATGATGATCGTTTCTGCAGCAAATGGTTGCCTGTACGCTTAAAAATGGTTGTCCCTGCTATGAAAATGGATGCTCCCGCTGAAAATGAATGCTGCAAATAATCCCGTTGCAAAGGATGAAATTAAGTGTTAACATAGGTTTTAGGTTTAACCTTTTCTTTTTTACTTTAAACCTTTTAAATATTTTATTAAGTTTTAATATTTTTAAATTCAACATTAAGTTTAATTTTTAAAGTTTTTTTCTCATAATATTAATTTTTTATAATTTTTTAAGGTAGGAGATGCTGATGTTTTTAGGAAACATCGACAGGAGATGTGGGGGACTTCAAATGAAGTCTTTCAGATGCGTTTCCTTACCGGAAAAGTTTCCCAGGTATCCATAGACACATCTCCCGATTTCTATGATAAATTGTTGCCTTTGTGTGGTCTTTTGGGAGATTGAACTAGTATGCTAACGTTGGTGATCATGTATTTTACTGATGCTTTTGAAGGCTGAAAATATTGAAATGATGAGACAAGTACTGGATATGTGCGTATGTCATTTGTTGAGCATATTCCTCATATGCCGAATTAATCTTCTACATGCTGAAAAAAGAAGCAATAAGATGATCACTAACTGGGATTTGTGAGTAAAGCCATTGTTGAATTTTTTTTCATGCTTTGAGATAGCTTTCAAACAAACATTGCTACACATCTTTGATCTTCATAAACTATCAGAGCTATAAAGAATCCTTTCTACCTCTGAAGAGATAGCTATATTTATCTTCAGTCTCCCAATAGATTGAAGACTTGAAGATGAAACAAACCTCTGTCTCTTGTTCCATGTTGCAGAGTTTGCAACTCTGTTGGTATATAGGAATATTATTGGTCTCAACTTGGAGTGGTGAGCAGAATCGTAATTGGTTTAGAGGAAATCTTGGTCAATGGGATAAGTACTGTTGTAGCTTGAGGTGGTGTTACTGTTATGTCTATTTCTAAACTGGGGATAGAAAATGAAGTTGTTAAGTCGGTTTTCTGATAAAAGTATCATGATTCATGTGTATTATTCAGTAGGCTTTATAGATCTCACAAATATCCTTGCAAATGTCTCTTTCAGATCTGGGGTATAAATATTGAATGTTGCAGTAGGATATCCTCTCAATGTCTAAATTCAAACTATAATGTAAAGCAGTAGCAAGAATGTATCAGTTTTAGCTTAGCCTGTGGGTAGCTAGCTTCATTGAATATTGGAGTGCTAAATAAGGATACATGTTTTATAATTTTTTATATTGGATTTAAAAATTTGCAAAATAGGTATATGTTCACTATCAGACATGCAAAATGATAACAAAAGTAAAGTCACAGTCTGAGCCCACAAAGGGGCACCTATATAAAAGAGTAGAGTTTATAAAGGTCTGTTGGGATGCATCTCATATCGCAAATCAAACTACAGAACAAGTTACAACCATGGGTAACTAACAAGATGAACCAGTTATGCAAAAAAAGATTATGCTGCTGTACCAGCAGTGACCCGTCATGGTCCAAATTAGATCTGTCTGCACCTAATTCAAGTCCCTCTGTCTTTTTGGAATCTACCTTCAGCTCTGCTTAGCACCAAACCTCTCAATATAACCGTTAAATTTTTCCATCATCTTGTGCATGCGATCCTTCATAAGCTTCTCCATCCACTTTAAATATAACCCCCAATAACCACAAGCAGGAAGAGGTAAACTGCAAGAGAAGAGGCAGACAAAATAGTGCTGTCTGATTCCACACCACCTGCAAGGCCACCATTACCACTGGATTCGGAAGATAGTTGATTCTTCAATACCTCACTGACTTCCCTCTGTCTATTCCCTAGACGCAAAGCAGTAGCCAGAAGGACTTCTAACACACGATCGACCTTTTTTAACCACACTTGTATCCTGACCTACAACTCACTATCATTTGATTTCTTCACAGAACATTTACCAGGTCTAGATTGCTCTTGATCAACCTGCTAAGATACATATTTTTTGCCAAGCTGGCATGTTTGTTATGAACTGAAGGTTATGGAGAACAATGTTCACATCAAATATGGCTGTGGCTAATTTGCCGGTCCTGATATTGGTATGAGTACCAATATGGTGATTTTGTTTGGCCCTGGGTATGGGTACAGCTTGGAATGGCCACATAAAAATATAGCCAAATGGTAAATACGCAAGAAAAGACACATTTTAAAATAAATTTGTCATATGTGCTGCTAAGTGGGCGTTTTTTTTTGTTAAAGCGTCGATAATAACTAACAAGATTGAAAAAACACATAAAACATAAAAATAAAAGTACTACAACAATAACATATTAAAATTCAAAAATTATAGCCAAATAAGCAGATAAAATATATATATATATATTTGTAAATTCTCTAAACCGAACTGAACCAAACCTTTTGAAAAATTCCGAACTTCCGAACTTTTTTCCCCTTTTGAACTATCTGAACTTTTCGAACATGGTAACTATGTTTAAAACTTTGCAAAACAAAACAACAAGCATGTACAAGCTTTTGCCTCCTCAATGAAGGCTCCAACTGTGAAGGTATGGTTATTGGTGGTTATTTGTGAAACTTGCTTGTGTTTTTGAATGGGGTTTTTGATAAATTTGCTAGGGCTTCTAAAAACAAAATACACGAATACTCAGATTGCACACACAATAAACTTGAAATTTTGATTCATTATTTTTTGGAATATATAGGGTAAAAGGAGGGTTTTAGAAGGTCCCACAACCTTATACAATAGAGCCCATCAGGCCAGATTTAGCAATAAAAGTAGCAAAGCAAAATTACCCGAGCAGATTCCAAAAAAGGAGGACGAAAAAACAAACAGAGATAAAGAAGAGATACATCATATGAGCTTTTTCAGCTCAGAAATTGCATTTTTTGCTCTAGGAGAGCCTGAGTCGTTAGCAAGATGTTCGGCCAGTTTGATAAGCTCCGAGCAGTCATTAGCAATGGCAGTCCTGGTAGATTCCGTGAAAGCCTCCCAAGCTTTCAGAGCCTTGAATGCGCGCTGAAGCTTGCTTAAAATAGAAGAAACCATGTCGGCTCTGCGATTATCCCTTTTAGTGTCAGCAGACTCAGGTTCAGCAGGTTTTGAGTCCATAATAGGTGAGGAATGAGAAGTGTCAGCAGCAAGAACTTTGTCGTCGAAGAGAGCATTGTTTCCCGTAGACTGGGAGATGGGATCCTCCACTGGTTGATTGATACCTAACTGCTTCGAGTCCGGGGAGTTAGGGTAAAGCTGAGCTAGGCCCAAGAGATCAGCAGCTCGAGAGTAATCAGGGTTGGAAACAGGGAAGAAGCGTGACCGCTGGCGTCAGTGCCTTCCAAGAGCAAGCAAGAGAGGGGCGTGGGGAAAGAAGGTGTGGCAGGGGGAATAGAGGCAACGCGGGGGGGACTCACAATAGCCACATCAGAGTTTGAACCAGAGGAGAGAAGCAGACGACTACGACGCCGAGAGGAGCGGAGGGAGGAGGAGGAGGGGCGAGGGGAAGGCGAGGGGGAGTGGTGGCGGTGACCCAATTTGGGGGGGAAGCGAAGAAGGTCGGAGTGAGAAGCAGTGACAGAGAAGTGTAGATATAGCAAACCCTGGTGAAGAATGACACCTTCGCCCTCACGAGCTAACTGAACCGAGTGTTCTAAGGACTGAAACAAAAAGGCCACCAGATTGATTTTCTTCCCCCATCGAAGATGAGAGAGGATGAACAGGTGGGGACCAAAAACAAGCCGATATCTACCGTTGAAGGTAAAAATTTTTGATTCATTATTCACAAAGAGGGAGGTTCCATATATAGTGTAATGATCTCCTACAAAGTAGGAGTCAACACTCATCAACTCATTCATACCTAATAATATCACGAGCCGTTACATTCTAACTATAGAATGTAACTTATCCAAGAATCTTTCTCACACTTCATTATTTTAAGCAACTAACTATTACAACACATAACATCAATGAGGTTTTATTGCAACTCATCACACCACATACAATATGTTAACACACAACATGTGAACACTATCAAGATATTTTCAATAGTTTATGAATTTTAACTAATCTAGAGATCCCTAGCAGCAAGGATTATAAAATATAGCTTGTCTAGGGTATGTCCAATCATTACTGATGCAACTAATCTAAGGATTCATGGCATATAACATTCTGTTCTTTTCCAAACATGTGGATAGGTTGAATAATGTGATATTTTCAAGTACTAGTCTCTTGAGAGGCTACTTTTCTAGTCGAGATGGTCTGGTTCTAGTACACTGTAAAGCTATAGTGCTACTTGTTTTGCTTTCCATTTCCATGCCTATGTAGTGCACAGGTGTCCCTACAGGTGACTGGACATATACTGTCTTCTGCACACTTAATGCTGAATTGCAATTTAAGGGTATGATCACTTAGAGGATGGTATAGGGTACATATACTGTTTGCACGCTTTATACATGGAAAATTCTAATACTCAATAGCCATTTTTTTGAATTTGTTTCAGGACAATAATGCATTGCTGGAATGTTTTAATCACTTGCAGGATTAGCACTTTAGTTCCTTTCCTATGCTGTGAATTCTGTGTGTGTAATTTGTTTTTAGAAATTTGTGAGTTCTTTGCTATTTGTTTGCAAATTTTAAATTTTCATAAAATATGTATATTATATTTTTTTGCATATAGGAGTCAAGCTCCATTCTATTCATTAAAATGAATCATACTCTCGCTGTTGCTTGCTGAAAGAAATAATCACTGAAGTTGCAGGCTGTTATATGCTATAATTATTAATGTAAGAGGTTCTATTGGTAACTGAGCCCACTTGAATATTTTTTCAATCATAATTAATTTAGAAATTTGAACATGCTCTGTTTATATGGATTATTTGCAACCACGTTTAGGGTATATCTTTTACGATGTTTGGTTCAATAAAGTATCTTTTTCGTATTCCGAACGACTATCTTAGCAATGTTGAAGAAAATTGGACTTCAAATTGTATTTTTTCCTTGTCCTTTTGTTGAGGAGACAGGTACTAGTTGTATTGGACCTTGACCATAAATATGAGTCAAAGACAGGGAATGCACTACAGGCCTCCCACTGCCAATGGTTCTGGTCGTCGGCGGACAGATAAAGATATTGGCAGTCGCTCTGATAAGATGGTGTATCCTGTCAGGTCTGTATCCAACATTTCTGGCAATGCAATTGGAGGACATGGTAGTTCTAACAATCTAAACAGTGACAATATTAGCCTTGCTGACAATACTAGGCTACAATGGGAAGGGTCAGTAAGTGGAAACAGAGGTGGAGAACCTGAAAGGACCCGCCATGACCGCTTTGTATTTGTTACAATGCTTCTTATTGGTCAGCCTGTTGAAGTCCAGGTGAAAGATGGGTCTATCTACTCTGGGATATTTTATACAGCAAATACTGGAAAAGATTATGGTTTGTCTTTTATGCCATTCCTTTGATTTGTTGATAGAAATTTTGCAATCAATTTATCTAACGAGAAACACATTTGAACTGAAATGTGATTTTTCGTCTTTGTTTGTTTGCCTTTACATGTTTGTTGATTCTGGTCACTCTGCTTGCTTACTCACTTTATTTATTATGGCCATCTTCCATTGGTGGTCTGGAGTGTGATGGCATTTGACCCTGCTTTGGACAGGAATTATGTTAAGGATGGCACGCCGCACTAAGGAAGGAAATGTTAAGGGAGGAACAAAGGACATATTTAAAGATTCTACAAAAAAGTCTCCTGCAAAGGAGTTCATGATCTTTGCAAACGATCTTGTTCAAGTCATTGCAAAGGTTTGTAGAATGCTTCTTGACTTATAAGGGTAGAAATCCATAGCAATATAGGTTGGGCACACAATACGATGTTGTTTATTTCATTATGTAATTCTGGTTGAGGATATAAGAAACTTATGTGTTAAAATTTATCCATTGGGGCAGGATATTCCACTTAATGGAGATGGAGCTGGAATTGGTCGTGCACGTGATAACAGGCATGACATTGTTACAGATTCGTTTTTATCGCACGGTCATCCAATCGAGTTGGAAAGAGAGTTGAAACCATGGACTCCAGATAAGGATGGTCCTGAAGATGTTGACTTGGAAAACACATTTCAGAATACACGGAACAGGTGAGTATGCATGTCTTTTGCCATACGTGCAATACATTTAGCTTCTTTTTTAGTAGCAAGTACGTTCTGATACTTTGTATTTTTGTTGTTGTGGGGAGATAAAAGCTTTAGCAGTTGCCAATAAGCGTTTGATCTTAACTATAAGAATCATGGTTCTGGTGTTGACAATTGAAATAATAAGCACATCTGTTCTGCTTGCAACACAAACTTTTCTTGTCGATCAACACGTGCATTTATTAAACATAATAAGGGGGATGCTATAAAGGTTATGATGTAGGAGCATCTATAGGTGGCTAGGTGTTGTCATATGGTCTTAGAGTGTTTAGTTCATTTTCCCTCCATTTATTTGTATTTCAAATAGTCAAAGTGTACGTAACTTCCATTTTGAAGGTAAGATGTCATGTAAATGGACATACATGAGCTCATGAGTTGTATTTCGGTGATAATTATCATGTTTGCATAATTAGTATATTGTTGAGTCAAAATAGGGAGCTAGTTGAGCATTCTAGGAAGTATGGTTGAGCTCTTATAGTGAAGACTAAGTCATTTGAGGAGCGAGAATAGGAGTTGTTTTAGTCATGGATCCAATTTCAGATCAAGAATTCGTAAGAAAAGGTCTTCGAAGAATGTAACAAAGAAGGAAAAATTATTATGAAGGGTGGAAATAAAGATTTGACGAGTTTGGAGTGAATTTTGTATGTTTTTATAGGACTGTGATAAAATCTCCATGACAGGATAGCGTGCAGAAAAGTTGCAGTTGAGTTTAATTGATATTTTTCTCATTGCTGTTAATTGGAATGCTTGAAGGACACTATTTGAAAACTATTAGAATTTATTTGGGATCTTGACAATTAATTTTGAGGTTTTTATAACAATTTGAAGACACGCTGGCCCGAACTAGGGCATCGAAATTCGAGGAAATTAATGAGCCAATCAAGCTGAAGTTTTCATTAAATCTTTGTCTCACCTAGACGCCCAAGCATGCAAAATATTAGCTCCCAAATCCACGTGTAAGGGAAGATATCGATTGCAGAAATTTTTTCAGGCCTGTGTAAAACTGTGACTAGGGAACGAATGGAAAAATGATCATATCTCGAGATTTAGCCAAGGAAAAATTCTGAATTTTTTAGAGCAGGAGCGCCTTGGAGATACGAATCCAACGAGTCTGGTCTGAAGTCGATCGGATATGTGTGGAGAAAGTTACGATCAAATTACAGACCTGCAGTTCTGAGACAGCCCAGGAAAAATCGTATTTTCAGTAAGTAAAATCATCATAAAATGAAAAATAATCAGCCAAATTGTCTAAAAATTGGTAGGCAAGGATGTTTTGATGATATCTTTGTATTGCAAGTGATTTGAAACATTTTCATTTGGTATAAGTGAAGATATTCGCGTTTTTCATAATGAAGCCCTTTAGATGAAATGCATGATATGGTAGTAGTGTGAATGAGTCCTTTTGACAAGTTTATGCATGGTTTATAGTTAAGGTTTCATTTCTAATTACAGAGTAAGATCCTCATATGCACCTTGAGTGGATATATAACGAAGGAAATATGAATGCATGAGAGATTGATTGACCAGTCAACAAGCATTCAAATTACAGCAGTATGTCAGCAAAATGTCAGCATAAATACAGCAGAAAGTCAGCAACAATGCTGCACTACTAGAGTTCGTGTTAAACAATAAGGAAGGTGCATCAGGTTAAAATGGTTGCCTTTGGAAGTCAGTTGGGTTAAATTAAACTCGAATAGAATAAAAAAAGATAATCCAGGCCAGGCAGGGGCTACACGAGTTTTATGTGACCACTGTTGTGTATCCCATATGAGGTTTCTTCAAAGTCTTATAACGTGACTGAGGCAAGAAAGATGAATATCAACTCAATTTGGATTGAGATGGACTCCCAAAAACATGCTAGCTATCTTTAAAAGGAAATTACTGATGTTTCGGATAATTGGAGACTAAGGAACTTAGTTATGGAGCTTACGGATTTGTGTGGCAGGATTATCTGTCTAAAGGTTTTCCATACCACATGCAAGCATGATACCGTTAGCGAGTCACTTGGAAAAAAGGCCTCAAACCTGAAAGCAATCACTAAGACAACGAATCAACATCAAATGTTTTTATAACCCGATTTCTATGCCTTTTTAGAGGGGCTTATAAATCAGGAGTTGCAAGATTCTAGAAAAGAAAGAAAGAAAGAAATTATTAATGTCTACGAATGACCAAAAGTAGGTCAATGGGACTTGACGTTGTTACAATTCTAAGTTGATTTGAGGGGACAAGTTGTTAGGAGAGGGCCACAACATCAGAGTTGTTAAGCCTAGTTGCAAGGAAAGGTGAATGGTTGTCATCAGCCACCATAAGTCTAGAGTCCTCCTCAATAAAAAATCGGTTAATCATTATAGTTCATAATTGCCATGTTGCCATCTTAGATCTTGTGCTCCGTGGGGATGTGTCTCTACACCTAAAGTCTCCCATCATCTTCCCCCATCCTCATCCTGATGCTATTTTCCTAATATTGGCCACCTTAGAATTTGTGTTCTATGGGGATGTGTCCCCACACCTGAAGCCCCCATCCTCCTCCCCCATTTTCGTCTCCATGCTATTTTCCTATTCAAATATCATTTCTAGGATTCTGGGTGTATTTTTAGGCATCCCCTTCTTGTGTTCCTAGTTTCCCCATCTCCCCCCAAAAAGAGATATGGTGGAAAATAGCTTAGACTTAAGTTGGTGCAACCCAAAAGGATTTTCAAGTCCCAAGATTCAGATTTCATGAAGAGTTACAAGACAGGTAATTTTTGGGAGAGCCCAGGACGTCTGCTGCTATTATGGCTCTTCCTCTTAGGAGCCACAATGGTCTTTCTATGTCACCTTTCCCACTTACCATCAATCCACTCATATAATTATTATCATTTATGACTAGTCTGCTATGTATCCATGACCAATTTTTATTACTCTAAAACATTTCTTAAAGTGATACTTAGCTTCCTGTGTTGGTATCCTCCTGACAATTTGGCATTTTGTGTTCTACTGCTTCTATTACCTTTGGCAAGAGACAACATAGCAAGAGGGGCCACTGTTTAGAGACTTCACAAAGCTAAATTTTATTAGAAGAAGCTTGAAGTGATTAAAGGACTGAAACTATGTGGTAAACAACTTACCGAGATGAACGGTGACCTTTGGCAAGAGACAACATAGCAAGAGGGGGCACTGTTTAAAGGCTTCACAAAGCTAAATTTTATAAGAAGAAGCTTGAAGTGATTAAAGGGCTGAAACTATGTGGTTAAAAACATACTGAGATGAATGGTGACCGTGATCACGAAGAAATGGTTTGGCTTATTATGGAGGATGACAATACTACAAAGGGGGGGAACAATATTTTCACTAAAGGCACAATTATTAATGAAACAATGAAATGCATTACTATAGGTACCAATAAATACGTGGTAAGCTGAAAACCCAGCTGAAACCTACTTTGAAGGTCTGGGAGACTAGTAAAGGCTTCCTTGCTACCTGAAGCAGAGATAAGGCATATAAGGCTTTTTGTGGTAGTTTGAGAGAAATAAGGCAAGTTGTCTGCGGACCTGACTCTGACGTCCAACTCCAGTCAAGCTGCCTAGTTTTCTAAACGTGAGAGCTTACCTTTCTCCTCTCCTTGCTCAAAATGCCTTTGAAGTGTTTGTATTTTCACTTTCAGTGTATATGGAAATATGGCAGAGCTTTTATTTTGGATAATAGTAATTATGAGAGGAAAGTGGAAGATGGGTGGGTTCATTGCAAGTATGCCTGTGGAAAAGATGGCCAAGTTTTCTAAAGGTGAGAACTTACCTTTCTCCTCCCCTTGCTTAAAATGCTTTTGGAGTGTTCGTGTTTTCAGTGTATTTGGAAATATGGCAGAGCTTTTAATTTGGATAATAGTAATAATGCTATTAAAGTAGAAGGTGGGTGGTTCATTGTGAGGATGCCCGTGGAAAAGATTTGTGCCTTGGAGGAGAACATTAACTCTCTGAAGGACCAACCTCATGGAGGTCAAGAATGCTCTGTAGAAAATGCTGCTAGGTTTGGGTGTGATTCTTTAGGGCTAAAGTGGTGAAAAATTCTGACCCTGGAGACTAGAATCTGGGGCTTTGAGGGATAAAAGGCTGATTGCAGAGCAGTGCAGCCTCTTAAAGAGGAATTTGGGACACCGAAAAGCTTGGGCTTAGACTAATTGGTTCAAGTAGCTCAATTGTGGTCAAGTGGTCAAGAGGTCAAATCCCCCCGTCCTCGTGGTACCGGAGGGTGTGTCGGGCCAGCACCGCTGGTCACGTTATAAAGTTTAATGGTGCACCTGGAGTTTATAGGGGTTCTCATCGATTCCTCCAAGGTTTAAACAGGGTCAGGGGCATAGACTAATTGGTTCAAGTAGTCAAATCCCCCATCCTCATGGTACCGGAGGGTGTGTCGGGCCAGCACCGCCAGTCACGTTAAAAAGTTTAATGGCGCACCTGGAGTTCATAGGGGTTCTCACCCATTCCTCCAGGGTTTAAAAAAAGAAAAAAGAAAAATCCAGTCCCGATGTTTTTAATACCATTAATCAAATGGTTAAAGAGGATAGAGATTGAAAAAGGAGGATCTGAAGGTGACTATTACCAGTTGCATGGCTCTTGCAGTCGGCCGTCCAACTAACTGATGCAGATGGGTCCTGACATTGCTGAGAGCCCTGGTAATGGCTGGCATGCTGCCAGACTTTGGGATGTTGGTTGTTCTTGAAGGTTCATACTGTGAATAGGATTGGTGAGCCCCTGCTGGAGCTGCATGTTAATCTAGTTAGTAGGAATTTTTTCTTGAAACATAGGAATCTTTCCAGTACCATTGGCAGAATTTATCAGTTAAATTTGGCTCATTATTATTATAGGGATAGATTTAATATGGATCCCAATCCTTACATTAAACCTTTTACTAGTTGTCTTTTTTTCCTTTTTCAATTTTGTGGCCGTCACGGGGAGCTTTTACATTCCATCTAGATGTATGGTATTATGAAGTTCGAGACTGCATCCTGGGTCTGGAAGTCCTCCAAATCCATGGATAATATGATTGCTTGATGTAACTTGGCCTTTTACCGCCCATCTGGGTGTATGGTGTTATGAAGTTTAAGGCTGCAAATGGGTCTGGAAGTCCTCCAGATCCAAGGATGGTTATGACTGGCAATTCTGCTGGTATTTAATATAGCTTTAGCTTTTTATTAAAAAATATATACATATAATTGAAGGAGCATTTATGCTTGCTAGCTAAGTCACAAGGTTTGAGTTCGAATTCATGTTTGGTGGGGATAAAGTTCGGTTCAAGTTCACCAAGGGATAACTGTCTTTAAGTTAGAATAAATAATTTTTTCCATCTTTTTTTATTTTCTGAACAGCTGCATATGTTAGAGGGATAGATTGGAGAGAGCTCTCTGTTTTCTGATTTCTATTGGTATGTGTATATATACACACATTTATAAAATAATGCAAAATCATGTCAACAACTTCCCATGCAAAATCATTTCAAAAACTTCCCATGCAAGACTAATGGATAAAGTTCGAGTTCATATTCGACAAGAATAAAGTTCGGTGACATTCGAACTTTTTCGATAAAATCGGCATTTCTTGTGACATAGGTTACAAGCACATGTTGGAAGACGTGCACAAGGAAAAAATAAAGAGAAGACAGATTGCACACTATGGAGATAGTGTGTCCGTCATGTAACGACCCAAAAAAAAATCACACACGAACAACACAGTAAAAGATAGGATAATTTTTTTTTTTGACACAAACACGACACAATTTGTCGTCACCAAGGTTACAACTAACTCTGGGAACCACTTATTAAGAGGATGACCACAAGGTCAACACGGAAATGTTCACACCCAAAAGGATAATACACTTTTCTTTTTGACAGAACAACATAGAAGTCCAACCACATGACACTCACAACTAGGGCAAACCACAGTGAGAATTGATTGAAGGTTATTTATTTTGATAAAACACCCTTTTACTCATGACTTATGTTTTCAGAGAGATTCAACATATGATTCGCACAAATTCATCTTACCAACTGAGTTATTTTCTTATATACTGTAGAGTAGTTCACTTAAAGTCTTCTCCTTTACGACAATTAATTGTTTAATTCCATTATTTAATAAGGGAGATAATTTAATTCCACAAGGCCATCTATCCATACTTACGTCACTAAAATTCTCTCAAAACCTTGTTACCACATGGATTCGTGATCAATATAATTAAGAGGAAATTACAAAGTACCTTGGGCAAAAGTTAAGAGAAGGAGGTCAAGTTGAATTCCTCCTTAAGACGTCATTAGATTATTACAAAGATTTTAATTGGAGCTGGAGGTTTTATCCATAATTATTAACGATTTTACTTAGGCTTCCCTGAAAGAGCTTTACAAAAGGAGATTATTTACTTTCTAAAAGGCTGAGAGATAAATTGAGTGGTTTCTAAATTTTCTTCTCCTACTTGCTAAATCTTATTATCTTCCAGAAACTAACCATTGTTTTCCCTTAAGCTTGTTTAAGAGTTCACCCAAAAGGGGTAGTGTTCACTAGTTTAGCTAGGGATATCGAATTTTAAAATTTAACTTTACAAGGATAGTTTCACCTTTGATTATTTAAGGAACCTATTGTTCTCAAGTAAGTCATCTCTACATTAATTTATCTGAATATATATATATATATTTAGTTAACTTCTATAAGGGTTAACCACTCCATTTAATTTAACTTATATCATATCATTACAAGGTGTCAGAGAGTTTTTGACTTAACACTTTATTCTCAAAATCAAGGTTTTACAATACTTATGCCAATGTAATGATTGAATATCATTTCTCACCAAGGTAAGTTACTAGTCTAACAACAAAAGGGAAAGAACACTTCACCATGTAATTTTTCCGAACATACCAAGACAAGAGATTTTCTAAACTCCTTGCAAGCAAAGTTACAAAATTTACAACGCATTGAACTTTCTACAAAGAACTTCATAATTTGAACTGATGAAACTTTTACACTCTTTTCCTTTAATCTACTCGTATAATCCATCTGCACAAATATTTACTAGAGTCAGTTCGCTAGAACTGAGCATGATAAGATATAAACCTCACCTAATAATTTATGCCATCTAGCATTTAAATAAATGAAAGTTTGCAATACTCCTTATCAAATAAATTTCTAACATACATTTAAAACTTAACTGCACATCTCATGATAATACATTTCATACTCATTAATGTTCACTTCCTTAAGATCTGCTTACATAAGAACACAATTCCAAGTGACTAGATATACAACCTTAACCGTGCAATCAATCATACTTAAATTACAGTAATAATAATAACGCTCACCTAATACCCTCGACCTACTTCACATATATAAGTATCCAACAATATTATCTTTCAATTAAATAAAAGCACCAACGACATTAAGTTTATATAATAAATACAAGTATCAATCTTATATTATTCATTGATATTACCCAAGTATCAAACCTTCATAGATAATTAGTGATATGTAAGTATAATTTGGATATTTATCTCACAATTTTAAGAATATACTTATGTTAACAAAAATTCCACCAATCCACAAGTTCATATATTATTTAGGTATCCTTTTGGTTGCTTATTCCATGTCTTTATATGTTTCTATTAGTATAAGGGTACAACTCATTGGAATGAGTTACGATCAACAATATTGTCATATTTTGCTAATATGTCAAAGATACATTTGACTAACTAAGATAAGTAAGCGCGGTCCAAGCCACTATAAATACAAGTATCAACATTATCTCAACTCCCAATTGAGACGCAAGTATCAATTTTTAGCTAACATAATAATCATCGTAAATGCCAGAAAATAATCCACTCGTTAACCAAGTATTGAAATCACATATTTATCCTTACTGGGTACCTGATAACATAATATACCTTGTTATAGAATTCAACCTCCACTTGCATACCCCATTTTATGGGTATTAATTATTGTTCTACAAAATGAAGTTAAATAATTTCAGGTCAACTTCTATCCTTACTGTCATACATGGTATGTACAGTCCCATTATGGTAGTTGTCACCTTTACTTAAGGCTGTGCATGAATCCATTTTAGGGTAGTTCTCATAACTTCCCTATTTATTTGTTTTCCTACCAAAAAGCATTTCAACAAGTTTCTAAGTCAAAGTATAGGATAAAATTATAATTTCATATTTTAAGCATTGCCTGAATTCATATGCCTGAGGGCCATCACATGTCAGTCAACTTGAAGGGTGTACACATTCATGAGAGTTCGATGTATCCAATATTACTTTAACTGATTTGAAGATCCAAGTAGTGCCTCAAACTTAAGCTATATAATTATTCACGCAAGCTAACGTCTTAAGAGCTTACCGTATTCAAAAATGTCACAAAATAAAAACCCCATTGACACATGCTTCAGGAGCGTTCCAATCTAAAAATAAGCTCATAGTAATAATAATAACAGAGGGCCTGGTGAGGGGTTTTCAAAAAAATCCCCAAAGTAAACGATAATCAAAATAGTCAGATGGTATCTAGAAAGACCAGTAAAACCAGTACGACTCCCCAAATAGAAGCCTCCAATCCTAATGGGGGGGGGTTTATATTATTATCAATCCACATTAAAAGACAAACACAGTCTTCCAAGAAAATTCCCGTTTTCAAGCCATGTTCTACATAATAAATACAATACAAGGAATATTCTAAATCTCGTTCACACACCCCAATATTTTCTATAGAAACCACTGTTCACGGGAATAATCATGGCAAAAGATAACCAACTTTATAAGATCGATAAGCGAGAATCACTGGAGAGATTTCTTCTTGTCAAATAGTAATTAAGATAAATTGGAAAGGGGAGAGAGATCAGCTCATGCAATTATGATTAAAAGTCATTTGAAACCCATCTCTTTCTGGGCATCTCTTTCTAGAAAGAGTCAATATATGTAAATACATGTTATATAATATCCAGAGTCCAAACGCTATTTACTTAGTAAAACAAAAACACATCAACATTCCAAAAGAAACCCACATCTACAACATTCGAACAAAATTGCAAAGATTGATTTACCCAAATACTAAAGGGGATAAATCGTTAAGAGAGAGGGTTAGTCTTATCATGCCTGTTTAAAACACATCCACCAGCAACACATCCAGCAGGGACTGCATAAGCCACACGTCCCACTGATCCACTTCCTTTAGCTTTGAAAAACACCACTCCAGGCTCCCCTTAAGACGGCACAGCCAAGAGGAAAGCAAAGGAGAAAATGTCGCTGTCTAACCCCTGCTAACTGCACTGGGTGCTGAGCTCCAACGGTTTCAAAATCCCCAACAACATCCTCGTGGCCAGAGGCAAGGAAGGGACAGAGCAGGGTAAAAAAAATGAGGATATATACATTGCATGCGGCCAACAAGAAAACAATGCTCCTCTCCCCCAAAACGTATCAAGAAACAACATAAACCCATGTCCATATTTTGTGTTATCAGGCCCTCATCTACGGGGCAGAGTAGAAGCAAATGGCACGCGTGGGAGGAAAGTTTGGATTCACGTTTGGTACAGGAAAGAGGGGGGAGGGAAAAACGCAGCAAGGCAAATAGTGCTTCATGAATATTCTGATATGAAACAGATCCACCTCTATGAGATTCTCTTCCATGAGTTACATCGTAAAACAAGTAAGGTCTCAATAGAGGATCTTTGCAATAAATTTCATCAGGTCTCCGGGTAACACTCTCACTGTCACATAGTCGATTTTGATAAAAAATATCTTGAAGGAGAATCCCGAATTTGAGGATGCATTCGACACTGGACAGATAACAACATAGTTGGACAACCTACTTGTTGGAAGCGCTCAAAAAGGCTTCTACTAAACTGCAACATGCCTGCCACCTGGCTAATCCCTGTTGCAGGTCGTTGCTGTGGATTCCGGACAAGAACACACCTCGCAGCACCCAATGAAAGTGGAGGTAACACGCCTGCTTCACTAGCTTGAAGCTTCATCTATAACCACCATATCAAACCCAACTGGCGAGGGCAGGATGGCAAGGAAGGGGAAACACAGCCAAGCAAAAATACCTTCACCACAACTCACGCGGCTAGGGCAGAAGACAACAGGCAAACCACGGAGGACAGCAGAAAACCCATAAAAAAAAAGAGACCTCCATCTGCAATCCCACGCGGCTAGCAACAAAGCCAAAGCAGGTAAAAGAAAAACATAGGGAAGATCAATAATAAAATTTGATTTTTGAAAGCTAAGCGGCCAGCAAGGAGGAAGACATACGGTGGGTGGGTAGTAAAATTAGTTTCATTAATTCTCAGCAACCATATGCCAAACAAGGCACCAAAAGAAATAAAAAAAGAATATGGCAGGAGGCCATACACTCTACCACGCACCCCTCTTGCCAGAAAATAAGGAAATAAAGAATCCAAGGACAACAATGTAGTCCACATCTCCTCATGTCTAGCCTGTCACATCTATAATCCAACATGGGAGGAAAAGCAATGGACGCAACAATAAGTGCACCCCGGAATTAAGAATTGCAATGAGGCGTGCGTGTGGGATCAAACGGTCAAGGTGGGAGTTGGTGGCTGGAGTTTTTCCAATAAGATAAAAAGAAACATGAACATTACTTCCTGAACAATGGAGCCACCGAGAAAACAAGCTCCTCTTTTAAGCGAATCGAGGATCGCTCTTCGGGGACGATAAAAAAAAGATGCAATAAAAGAACATTAAGATAATTAATATTAATGACGATACATTCGACAATCAAATAATAATAATAAATCGTAGATCGAAAAATAAAATAATAATAATGATAATATTGTTACTATTATTTTATATTATTTTTACTTCTCCCAAAAATTATCATCCATGTTAATAATGATCACCTGTCAAGCTCGACTACAAAATAATAACCAAAGATCGATAATGGCACAGGGAGGCAATACAGATAAGAAGAATGTTAATCCTTCACTGTGACAAGGTCACCGAGGCAAGAATTGGGAATTGGGATAACGTAACGAGGCACTACACGTCATTATATTATGAATGACGTAGTTACAAAGCGGTTGATACAGTTATAACCGGTTACAACCATCTTTTAGTTAAAT
Source organism: Taxus chinensis (assembly GCA_019776745.2). Classification (NCBI taxonomy): domain Eukaryota; kingdom Viridiplantae; phylum Streptophyta; class Pinopsida; order Cupressales; family Taxaceae; genus Taxus; species Taxus chinensis. The sequence goes on from CM034150.1 coordinate 336,780,445, forward strand.
AAAACTAATGACGTCCTTATTAATAAGCCTTACATTCTAATACCCCTTGTTAAGGCCTATCCTACATAAAGCAAAAACAAACATTCTAACAAAAACTAGAACTAAACAGAACTATTTAATCTTCATAGGCTTTCACTTCGAAAGCAGTGCTATGACTAGGTAGGGCTCCATCAAGCTGCTTCATGACCTTTGTAAAGGTGTAGCTCTCGAGCTAAATTCCCGAGCTTCCAGGTTCTACCTCCCTGAATTCCCGAATCACACATCTCCCAAATTATTAGACAACCATCCATTTTAAGCCATCCACAAGCTCCATCAAGCTGTCTCATGACCCTCGTGAGGGTATAATTCCCAATATTCACAGTCTCCCAAACTATTTGAGCAACCATCCATACCGAGCTTCATCTACCTTGTGTCCTTTACTGCCTTCAAAGTTTAAAGAATTTTTATATTACGTATTCGTCAATGTCCTCAGTCCTCACTACCTTGTGCATATGGCGGGTCTTCAACCATGGCTATATTGTCTATATTTGATATGCCTTTACCCTTAAGCACATCATTGGCTCCAACATGACAATCCCATGCTGTGTGACCTCTTTTCTTACAATAATGACATTCAATCTCCCAGTTATCTTTATTTGATCTTCTACGGAAGTTTTTGATTTTTGAATAAATTACCTTCTGCATCTTCTGCAGTTGTTCGCTTTTCTTTAGCTAGAAGAGCTGCAAGCATATCATCTAGAGATTGAGATTGAATTTGACTGAGGATAAAAACTACATTGCTGTATTTTGAAGACATACTGTTTAATAAGATAGCTTTGGCATCCTCATTCTCTATCACAACTTTGACTTTTGCTAGTTGTTTGATCAGGGACCTCAGATTATTGATGTGGCTTGACATAGAGACTTTTTCATCCATTTTGAACCTATATAACTGAAGTTCTAGGGAAAATTTGGCATTAACTGCTTTCACTCCAAATAATTTATTTAGAGCATCCCAAATTTCCTTGGATGATTTGTCTAGGTCTACATCATGAAGTTCAGAGTCGGAGAGAGCAAGGCCAATTATAGCTTTCGCTCTATCATCTCTGCTTTGCCAATCTAACAATTTAGATGCATAGGTGGGTGCTTTCTCTTTCTCGTTTACTATGCCCCACAAATTTTTATTCATAAGTTGCATTTTTATTTTCACTTACCATGTATAAAAATTTAGACCAAAATATTTTTCTACGGGAATTTCCATTTAATAAAATAAAATAAATATGACTGCGTTGTTACCGAAATACCGAAATGAGTAAACAGAGAATAAAATTCCAGTTCCAAGTGTGCCCTTTGCTGCAACTGTGATCTGCACTGTTCCATGCCCTAGATATTGGAAGAACACAACTGAAAACGTGCCCTAGTTCGTGATTTTTGGATGCTGATTTGAAAAGTATTATTTTTCATCTTGTCTCCTGAGTTTATGCCCTTGCGCCACTGTATTTTTCCCTTTTTCGAGTGTCTGAACTGCAGTATTAATGGCAGAAAATGAAGTCATTGGATTCACGAACTGTGTTTTTGTATTTGGATTCATGAACTGTATTTTCCTCTTTATTTGCACTGTATTTTTGTGACTGCAACTATATCAATTTTACTCTCGTTTCTGACAACTGTGCCCTTGGTGACTACATTAATGGTTAGAAAATGCTCTCGAAAATTTAAACGAAAAAGCTTACAAAAATCTGTGACTGCAATGACTTAAAACCTCTTTTGATTTCCTTTTCTCAAAAACCTCCTTGCATCTCGCTCTAATACCAATGTTGGAAGACGTGCACAAGGAAGAAATAAAGAGAAGGCAGATTGCACACTATGGAGATAGTGTGTTTGTCATTCTATTAGGAATGAAGTAGTTACAAAGTGGTTGATATAGTTACAACCGGTTATAACCATCTTTTAGTTAAATAACTAATGACGTCCTTATTAATAAGCCTTAAATTCTAATAGCACAAACATGAAGCTGCTGTTGTTATTTCTCTTTATGATGCTAATTTTGCTTGTAGCTGCCATCTCCCTTTGTTTTTTCCGAAGGTTCACAAAGATCCTTTCATGGTTCGTTTGGTACTTTCTTAGAGGGTACTAGGAAGTACATCATCATGCCTATCTCTCTCTCTCTCTCTCTCTCTCTCTCTCTCTCTAACAGCATGTATGGCCCCTTAAGATTTCTCATATCTGATCGTCAAAATGGTTTTGATGCCATGTTAGAATGAAAATAAAATATGTATCTACGAGTGACTTAATGAGGAAATGATCTTTCACGATCACGCTACTTTAAGGTATAAGGGAAAAGACAAACATGAACTGAAATTTTACTATTGCACTACTAGATACAAGACAACCGAATTGGGAAGGAGCTAATCCTCACACATGGCCACCCTAGATATATCAATATATATGCAAATGTTACAAGGATGAAACTTCCTTCCTTTCCCTTCTTTAGAGGAATATTCTTGATATCTGTCCTGCCTAGGTTATTGTAGAAATCCCGAGTCGACACTAATGAAATGGCAAAATGATGTGTTAGCGCCTATAGCTACTGACATTGCGTGCTGATACACAGATTTATGTGGCTAGTGCTGTATTTGGCTGTTGTGGGCAGTACACATGGATGTGCATACAGTTGGTTGATGTGGCACTGTTCTTGTAGAAATCCCGAGTCGACACTGCTGACATGGCAAGATAATGCGTTAGTGCACATGGCTACTGACATTGCATGCTGATACATTGATTTATGTGGCTAGTGATGTATTTGGCTGTTGTGGGAAGTACACATGGATGTGCATACAGTTGGTTGATTCGGCACTGTTCTTATAGAAATCCCGAGTTGACACTGCTGATATGGCAAGATGATGCGTTAGCGCGCATGGCTACTGACATTGCATGCTGATACATAGATTTATATGGCTGGTGATATATTTGTCTGTTATGGGCAGTACACATGGATGTGCATACAGTTGGTTGATGCGGTACTGTCGTGAGCCCAGCACCACATGGGCTCACACAAATACAAAAATTATATTGTACTCTAACTTTGCCCTTTTAACTTATTTACCAATGTTACCTATTTGCTTTTGGATCGAGTGTTTTTTTGAATATTTCTTGGGACGATATTAGAAGAACACTTCAGACAACTGCATCATTCATTGGATATATCCAAGTATCTTGAGATGACATTTTCACTTTTTGTCCATGCATTGCCTTCGAGATTCTCCTCTTCTAGTACACCTTTATAAGCCCCCTTACTCCCTTCATTTTCTAATTCGTTACCAACAAGGTAATTAACTAGTCCATCTCAACATGTAGATTTCTTTTGTCCTACCACTTGAATTTTATCTGTCATAGCCAACAGAAATTTGAAAATGATATTAGGCCAAGTTATCTATCTTTAAAATAAAGTGACTCGAAGACAGATTTCTTGATGAACTTCTTAGATAATGTTTTCTTTCTCATTTAACATACAAGTACATATTTTATCCATGGTATATTCTAACTTCTTGCTGAATTTTTATTATAGATCTGCTATAATTAATTATAGATTATATTATATTATGAGATAATGGACACTAGGCTCTTGGCATGCATGGCCATGGGATGGTGATAAGCTTTATGCACTAATGAGCTTTTCTACCAATTATATGGTATGAACCTTGGCAGCCCTCAACTCTTATGATTTTCCTTCACAGGGAGTGCCGGTGGACCTCCAAATCGAATGTGACTTGGTTAATATACCCAGTAAATGTGAGCTACATTATAACTCACTTTGGGGGAATTTTGATTTCCCTTGCTTGGCATTGATATAGGGTAGCATAGATATTGTGGAGTAGGTTGGAACTGTGAACCAGTCAGCCTAATTTTCAATAGGGAATTGAATTTAGACAACGAATGCTGAGTGGTGTCTATTGAGGATTACCGTGATAAGCTTGGCTATGGCCATACTCCAGTCCTCTCCCGTAGGGTTCACTAGGAAAACCTGTTTATGTCTTCTGGTGCTTGAGAAGGATATGGTTCTTGAATGTCTGGTAAATGGTAGCTTAAACTCATTGATAAACTTTTCTACCAATCCTCTGATAAGAACCTTGGCAGCCCTCATCTCTTACGATTTTCCTTCAGAGGGAATGCTGGTGAACATCTATATCAAATGCAGCTTGGTTAATATCTCCAACAGATGGTAGCTACATTTAAACTCACTTTGAGGGAATTAAAATTTTGATTGCCCTTACTCGGCTTGAATACAAGGTAATATGGATATTGTGGAGTAGGTTGGAACTATGAATTGGTCAACCTATTTTTTCGTAGGGAACTGAAACTTGATGATGAATGCTGAGTGGTGTCTATTGAGGATTACCATGAGGGGTCACTAGGAAACTTGTGTACTTATCCTTGTGGGGCTTGAGAAGGATGGAAGTCTACAGTTGAATGTCTAGTAAATAATATAGCCTGAATTCACTGTAATTACACCGAAGGTGTTTACCAAGTTGGATTTAGGGTGATTGTTTCTAACACCTGCCAGAGAGTTAGACGGATGGGATTGAGTGCGGATGTTCATTGACGTGCGACATAATCTTGGCCGTCCACGTGGCAAACTCATAGGCTTTCAGAAAATCGGAACCCTGAATTGATGGCAGTCAAGCTTGTTGTGCTACTCGGTCCTCCAAGGCACTAACTTCCATCCAGAAGACAAAGCCGAGCTTCAGAAAATAACAATAGTAACTGAAAAATTCTTCGACATGATTAAAACCTGAGCTTGTACCTCAGAATGTGAAAGGGGGCTCAATATTTGTAAAATTTCATGAGGGTTTGAAGTGGCAACCATAGTTACCAGGTTTGAAAATCCGATTAAGTTTGGAAGGGCAAAAAATTTGAAAATCCGGAGTCCTCAAAAAAATTCGAAAAAATCCAGAAAAATCTGGTTCAGAATATATATTACTTATATTATTATATTACTTATATTATTATATATTTATATTATTGTATACTTATATTATTATATATAGACAAATCATACAAAAAAGTATCCATCTACCATCATCATCATCATAAGAACATAAAATTAAAGTTTGTAGAATTGAGAAATGCAAAAGAGTTTGAAATTTTTATCAGATTAAAAGAGTGGCATGGTTTCGAGCCTAAGCTTCTACATTGAAATGAAACTTAAAAGTTTAAAACATTTGCAACATCAAAACCTAGTTTAACATCAAAGCCTTCTTCAAAATCAAAATTAGCACTAGCACTAGCACCATCATCTAATCTATGTTCATTATCACTATCAATGATTTCTTGAATTTCTTTAAAGGATGATTCTCCAAAGTGAGGCTTGCCATCTTCTTTTGCAAGATTGTTCTCAAGAAAAATGCAAATTGTTGTGGACAAACACAAGATCTGAGAGTTTTTTATCTCCTAGTCGATTCCTCTTGTTGGTGTGGATCAAATCATGTGTACTCCAATTTCTTTCGCATGCTGCAAACATTGATGCACTAGCTGTGAATATGCATGGCAAAATTTTGAAGCTTTGAAGTTGAAGAACTATAAGTCTGCCACCATAAATGGGGATCCATGCAGTGGATGTCTTCTTGTGTCTCCTTACAAGAAAACATGCCCTCTTGGATCTTGAATATAGTGTGTTGCTCTTCTCACCTTAGCCTTTCTCATCATCATCATGAGACCAACCTGTTTATAGTTTTCCAATACACCGTTCTTTACCTCCTCATCTGCATCATGATCCACCTTCTATAAGCTTAGGATTTAAATAGCACCCCGCTGCATGGATAGGGCGATGTAGCATTTCCCAATGTATGTCCACAATGTCCCATATTCGCTGAACTTTAGAATTATCAGCAAATACTTTTTTTATTTGTTCCTTTTCTTGCTCCATGCCCTCATACACAAAGATAATGCAAGGTTCCATGCTATCAACCAACCTCAACAGTTGGACAAATGGCTCAAACAACTTTAAGGCCTTCTTCAGCGTTCTCCCAAAATGAACTTCCTAAGATGATGCTCTCAACATCTTTTGTAAGGCTTTCCTTAGAAAGCTTAGATTGTGCCCGTTCTTCACTCACCACAACTTTTCTCAGAGCTGTCCTCTCCTCCACCTTTCTCAACAAAGTGATAAAATGAGATGCAAATCTTGTTTCAGCAGGGGAAAGAAGTTCACGCTTTGCAAATGACCGATACAAACTCAAGTTCAAGCGAGTGATTAAGTATGAATTTGGAAATCTATTTCTCTTGCTCTAACAACATTATTCACCCACTCTTAACTTTGCTAGATCTTCAAGCAAAAGATCTAAAACATGAGTTGTACATGGGGTCCAAAACAGATGAGGAAACCTAGCCATAAAAAGTTCACCTGTTGCTTTAGAATTTGCTGCATTATCTGAAAATAACCTAGACTACATATTCTTCTCCAATCTCTAGAATGGCAGATTCATTGCATTTAAAAATGAAATCTGCAGTCTTTACCTCCTTGCTTGTATTAATTTTGATTTGATAAACATAAAACCTTTTGGACATTGTGTTAGAATGTTTAGGAGGGGCATTCGTTTTGTATCAAACCACCCATCACTTACTACAGTGCACCCTGATTTTCTCCAATTTTTTTTCATATTATCTAGTTCGCTAGATATTGATGACACCTCCTTTTCTAGCAGAGTAGTTCTAAGGATTTCAAAAGATGACATTTTATAATTTTTCCCAAAACTCGTAATCCCCTCTATCATGGCTTTTTGTATGGGGATTTCGAACAACATTGAAAGAGATGACATTTGCATAAAAAAATGGAGACACCAATTTGTCAACATCACGCTTTTCTTGTGGCTTCCACAGCGATTTCAATGAACCCTGAGACATTCCCTGTGCACTTTTATTTCCTTGGGCAAATGCTGATGAAGGCGTTGAGCTACTAAAAGAGCCAATCTGTGACATATTGCTTTGGATTTTGGCTTTTTTTTGAAGTTGTTGCAAGTGTCTTCAATTCATATTTGCTTTGAATTCAATTAACGAATTCAACATACTTGCTTTCCTCTTTTGTTACTGGGCAAGTCTTCACATCTTTACCCCCAATATAATGACTACGAACCCTTGTTATAGTGCATGTGATATTTGAATTGCATAGAGTGCATCTCATATTTCTGGGATTAGCTTTACTATCTCGCAGGACAATGTATTTCATCTCCAACTCACAACTTGCCATGGTGCTGTTGATAAGGTACCCTTCCTGCAAAAAAAATGATAAATGTTTTCAATACATATAATTTTTATTGACGACAAATTTAAGAGATCATTATAATTAGTATTTAAAATTAAACTCTTAAAAATGAAATAATAAATTGTGGAAAATAAAATGGCATAATTTATCTAATTTATTATTTATTCAAAAAAATATTATTTATGTAATATAATAAAAATATTAAAAAGTATAGAACATAAAGATTAAAAATTATCTAAATCAATAACTAAATAATAATATATTAATTCTTGAAATAAATAAAACTAAAAAACTAATTAAAAAACTATAAAACTAATTTATTTACTTGAAATAAATAATCAATAAAATTAAATTATAAATTGATTTATTTTTAATAGATTAATTTATTTAATTATAGATCTATAAAACTAAATTATTTACTTGAAATAAATAATTAATAAAATTAAACAATAGATTAATTTATTTTTAATAAGAAAAAAAAAAATAAACAAACTAATTACTAATAATTTAAATTAAAAATAATACATACATAAATAACTGATACATACATATAATACTATAAACAAATATTATTGTATAAAGTAATTATAATATTATTTTTAAATTATATTATTATGTATGTAATATGTATTTTAGTTAGTTTATTTATTTATTTTAAAAATAATTAATAACTAAATAAACTAAAAAATAATAATATAAATTAAAAATAATACATACATAAATTAATAAATTACTAATAAAACAAAATAAGTAATAATATTTAGAAATAATTAAAAAATAAAGCATGTAAAAAAACTGAATAAACAAACTAAATAATATAATAATATTAGTAACATATTATTTATAAGTATAAAAACATATAGATTACTTATTAATAATAATATAATAAAAACCTATAAAACCTACAATAATATAACGTAATATTATAATTTTATATAAAATACTAAAAACCTAAATCTAATATAAAATCTAAGAAACCTATTAAACTAAAACATAAATAGAAAAGAATAGAATCATACCTAGAGTTGTTGCCAACATACCCGACTGAGAGCTGGAAGTTCAATTGCTGCCGACTGTCGACCATTGCTGCTTCAATAGCTCTTTGACCTGCCGACTGAGAGTGTTTTGCTTGATTCAATCTCTCGCCATCTGCCGTGTTAGACCTGCACCAACACAGTTGCCGGTATCTCATGACCTCCGCTGCTCGCCGCTGGTCATCAGTCATGACCTCCGAGCTTCGAACTGCTCAGAGCCACGAGCATCAAATCTCGACCAGCTATCTGGAGCTCCGCTGCTCCAATGGCAGACATACAATGGTGACCATATTACCTCCATTGAGCTTCGCGAATATTGGCCTCTGTTCAAGCTCTTAGACGAATGGAGAAATGCAAATGTATTTTAACAACCAATGTATCAAGGTTTGATATAGAATTTTATTTGTTGTTCAACCTAACGATTAGGGTTAGGGTTTTAACTTTTCAAATTTAAGAGTTTTTTAGGGTTTTAAAAAAAAAAAAATTTTATGTGCAAAAAGTAACGGCGAATCGAACCGGATTTATCCGGTCAGGTTCTGAAAAATGCGGTTCGAACCAGATTTCTGAAGCAGATTCGGCCGAACCTGGTAACTATGGTGGCAACTCACTCCAATCCTTAGTAGAGCCTAATCTACATGTAAAGCGAGACATATCTCCGGTGGCTTTTCATTGTGGCTTGAGGTCGAGTCTTGTAGCTGTGAGCATTTACTGATTTTTACGATGTGTAGAACTGTGGCAATTTTACTTGCACTTTACAGTTTTGTCAGGCGTTTACAAGCATTTTCCCATGGGTAGGACAAACATATTCACTACCTTAGGGTTGCATTGGTCACCGCTTATCGCTAGGTCCCGCTACCCGGTATAAGGTCTAGGGTTTTAGGTTTCGATTTATTGTTTTCTTTATTACACGGAAGGTGTTTACTATGTTCAATAAATAGTTTCACTATAATTACACCGAAGGTGTTTACTAAGTTGGATTTAGGGTGGTTGTTTCTAACACTTGTCAGAGAGTCGGATGGATGGGATTGAGTGCGGATGGTCGTTGGCGTCCGACATAATCTTGGCTGTCCATGTGGCAAACACATAGCGTTACAAAAAATTGGAAACCTGAATTGATGGCAATCAAGCCTATTGTGCTACTTGGTCCTCCAAGGCACTAACTTCCATCCAGAAGACAAAGCCGGGCTTTCAGAAAACAATAATAGTAATTGAAAAATTCTTTGACATGATAAAACCCTGACCTTGCACCTCAAAATGTGAAAGGGGGCTCAATATTTGTCAAATTTCACGAGGATTTGAAGTGGCAACTTGCTCCAATCCTTAATAGAGCCTAATCTGCATGTAAAGCGAGCCATATCTTCGATGGCTTTTCATTGTGGCTTGAACTCGAGTGTTGTAGCTATGAGCATATACTGACTTTTACGATGTGTAAAACTGTGGCAATTTTACACGCACTTTACGGTTTTGGTAGGGGTTTACAAGCATTTTCCCATAGGTAGTACAAGCAGATTCACTGCCTTAGGGTTGCATTGATCATCGCTTATTATTAGGCCCCACTATCTGGTTGAAGGTCTAGGGTTTTAGGTTTTGATTTATTGTTTTTGTTATTACGCCGAAGGCTTTTACTAAATTGGATTGAGAGTGGTTGTTTTTGGCAATTAGATGATCAGTATTGAGTGTGGATGGTTGTTGACGTCCGACATAATCTTGGTCGTTCACATGGCAAAACTAATAGCAATAGTTGCAATCCCTAATCCTCATCGACGAAGGTGGATGTACAGTTTTATTGCATTTTTATTATTAGCCAGGTAGTTTCCAATCCTGATAATGATATGCACTTCCATTCAGGGATCAGGTAGAGGACATCGAAAATGGTAGTGTGCCTCTCTTACTCATCTTATCCCCAACCAAATTTAGATCCAACATTCAACGTAATTAAGAAAACAAGGAATCTCTTTTGGACTTGGACATTACACGGTACACTTTGATGGTATTATTAGTAAAATTTCCTCGTAAATTAGAGAGCAATTTGCTCACAACAACATAAGAAATCGTGTGGAGTCTTAGTCTAAAACTTTCAATCAATAGATAAAATCTACCTTGTCCCTATATGACCAACTGGTGAAGGGGCTCAATCATCGATGATTGTTTGTGCATCGCCTGTTTTCCTACAATTATTCGAGCTTTAAATTGAAAAGGGGGTCTACAAAGTGCTATAGGAATCAAGCATTGTGATTGGGTTTCGAACCTTGAACCTATTGGATTTTCCCTATTTTTTAAATTTTAGCCCCTTTAAGCACTAATTACACTCATGTGAATAATGTGAGCGAGATCGAGATGGTAAAGTGGAGCACAAATAACAGATATTATTTGGGTAGGAACAATCTTAAGCCGTGGAATAGGTGTGGGGCATGCAAGTATTTAATTCCCAATTTTTCTTTTAAACTTTCCATTCATGTCTTCATCTTAGCTAACAGATTAAATGCCATCCAATTGAAAACCTTGACACCGTAAAAATAAAATAAAAAATATCAAAGCCAATTTCTCCATATTTTCTCAAAATTTTATGTTTCTTTCAGTTGTGTAAGGCCCGATTATTGGCGTCTTAGAATTGACAGACAAGTTAACGACGTTGATTGAACAACCCCTCCATATGGCTAAAAAAAGATGCAGTACAACGTTATTCTTAAGCTTGATACTATTTTTGATTAAGTTTACTCATGTTACTCAATACTTATTTCATTATATCTGCATAGCGCCCCTGAAAGATTCTCTCCTTGTTTTCTCCTCGATATGAAAAATATTTTAATCAGACCTTCTAGAGATATGTCAAAATATCTTCCCAAATTTGTCACCTCTCAAAAATACAAAAATTATAGAACTAAACCAATCCATCAAAGTTAGAATATTGAAAAGAGTCACAATTTTAGTTATGTTGGAAATAAGTAACCCTTTGTAAAGGCCATCCACATTTAAATAATTTCCTCTTTTGGATAAGTAGTAGTATTTTGGCTACCGTGAAAAAGGCAATGCCCAACATTAATACATTCCCCACATTTAGCTTTTTTATCTTTGCTATCTCATATTCCTGACTTGTGGAAATTGTTTCCTATTTGGTGATATAAGGATATCTCATGAACCAACTTTCTAAAATAATGCCAATACCCTGTTGTGCAAGTTCAAACATCATCTTTCATACCCAAAATATTGCAATGAATGGACCCAATATAGTATATTATTGTTGATGTTGACCTACACTCCCAACAACCTTCGAAGAAAATAAAAATCAAATTTCCTTGCATTGGGTATTCTTCTTCAATTAAGAAAATGACGATTTATGATGTCCTAACCTTACTCAATAAAGGATTTCACGCCAAGCAAAACATGTTTCGCTTCAATGTACCATGATGGAAAAGTCTAATTGTTCATTGTAACTAACAATCGCACACGAGCAGTGCATTGGGGATGTTGATAGGGAGGCTCTGAAGAAGTTAAAGTTGAAGGATTGAAGGTGAAACATTGGATAGGGGACGAGTCGTGATGAAGAAGGGGTTTGAGGGAGGAGAATTTTTAGGTTGGAAGAATCTATTGGAGGGAACATAGGTGATTCTCTTTTTTTTCCTGACAAGTGACATACGGACCGCATGTCACTTTTTCTAGCATCACCCCATCGTCTATATAATACAATGTTTGTTGAACATTAAATCTGTCTTAATAGCTGCCAACTTGAAAAGCCTTGCTTTTTATTGGATTTTCAACTTATAGGGATTTACTACAATCGTTATTATGTGTTTTAATAATGTAAGTGTGGAAGGTAAACAAAAAAATGGTAAACACAATTGAAAGCATGGTATATACTTCGTGCAAGAGCATCGATTAAAGGGCCAGGACATCCACAACTCCAACGACAAAGCTGATTGACTTTGTTCATGCAATTTTGTCTCTCAATAGAGAGGATAAGCTTGACGACAAGGATGAGTTGGAGGGCACAACGGGCAAGGGAAAAAGTGTGTCGGGCTTAAACATATGCAAGCTTCCTATCTGCGGGCAATGGTGAAAGAGACACTGCAAAGCCTTCGATGCTAGGGAAAATGTGGATGTTAGGGTCAATGACCTGATGCTTGCCCCCTTTAGGCACAAGTCATCGCGGTTAGAAATTTTAAAATTGTGTCGACTCTTCTACTAGGCTTGTGCATTGTGTGAACAACAATATACAAAATACAGATTGTAAAAGCAGACACCATCACTTATATATACACAAACAAAATAGGCCATCAATGAATCATCTACAAACAATATTGCACGATATTGTTGTTGAAATTATAATGTTAACAAGTAATTACATTGATTGACGTTTTTCCAAACTAGATTGATGCGAGCAAATTTTGGCAGTCGACAGACCAAATTATAATCTTCAAACTTAAATGTTTCCTATTTTATAACCTTGGATGAGTTGGAGGATCGAAAGAGGTCCTAGGTATGCACAATTTTTTTTTTTCTCTTTTGGCAATGTCTTAAACATTACTTACGTTGGTAGGCAATTCCAAATGCGAGTCTCAGTGGATTTTCCTGACACGTATCAGGGAAAATGGAAGGTCGAGGTTTTGTGCCGATGGTCATTGACGGATGGCATCATCAAAATTGTTGCTAAGGGGAACCCTGATCTCTACCGTAATCGCTAAAGAGATTCTAATTGCAAATGTGCATTAATTGGGCGACATAAGGAACCATAAATGCAGAGTTTTTATATATAACATATTTAGAGTTTGGGATTCAAACATATGCAAGTTTCCTTTAGAAGTATTCATCATCTTAAGTATGTTGCCTCAACGACTTGCACACCGCAACCCCTTTCTCTTTCAAATGATTGACAAAAATGGCACGTGGTTTACATGTGCCTGGTCGTAAGAAACAAGAGTTTCTCACAATGGTTTCCCCTTGCATTTTCCCCTCCAGTTTACTTCTCCCTCAACCCCTTCTTCATCGCCCCTCTTCCTCCTTGTTTTGCTCCCCCGAGTTTAACTTCTTCAATGCATCCCCTTCGATTGCAACTCGATCAATACACCTGCTAAATGGTAGCTTTGTTTAAACTCACTTTGAGGGAATTTTTATCGCTCTTCCTTAATATTGTGATATAGGGTATAACATGGATACTGTGGAATAGGTTGGAATTGTGATTCGGTCAGGCTAATTTTTGATTGGGAATTGGATTCTGATGATGAATGCCGAGTGGTGTCTATTGATGGTAACCACAATACGACTGTCTATGGTCATACTCTAGTCCTCACCCTTAGGATTACGTGGGAAAAGTTGTGTACCTACACTTGTGGTGCTTGAGAAGGATGGGAGTCTATGGTTCTTGAATTTCTTGTAACAAACCAAGGTAAATCTTGAAAAGCAAGGTAAATCTCCGTCAAGTGCAAATCGAACTTTGTATGTGCACAAACGAGGTAATTCTCTGCAGAGTGTAAATCGAACTTTTGGATTGCATGAGTAAGCAAAATGTCCACCGAAGTTTGAATCGAACTTCTGGACTATGCGAGTGAGAAAATTGTCTGCCGAGTCTTAGTCAGACTTTCAGACTTTCAAGACATTTTCACAATTTGATTGCAAATTGCACATGAAGTTCTGGATCTCCAAACTTGACTCAAGTTTGGATCAGAATTTCCATGTGTGTGATCATTTGAAAAGTTTGCAGTGTTAATTAGTCCTTTCTCGTGCCTGAGCACGTCAATGCTATGCAAAGGTCTCTGTGGACTTTCTAAGTGTGTATGCAAGTCAAATGTTCGATAGAGTAGACTTTCTAAAAACACATGCTAGTTAATTTCCCATAGTGTAAAACTCCATGATAGTGTAAATCAGACTTTTGGTTACACAAGCAAGGGAAAACCCTGCCAAAGTTTGGATAAGACTATTGAGTACAATAGTAAGGGAAAAGTCAACGATAGTGCAAATCAGACTTTTGGACTGTCGAGCAAAGGAAAACCTTGCCAAAGTTTGGATCAGACTTTTGGAGTGCAAGAGCAGGGGAAATGTCCGTGATAGTGCAAATTGTACTTTTGGACTGTGTGAATAAGGGAAAACTCTGCCAAAGCCTGAATCGTATTTTGGAGTACAAGAGCAAGGGAAAACCTCGCCAAAGTCTAGCTCGGGTTCTTAGGGCGCAAAAGCATACATTTTCTCCTAAATGGTTTGGGACGGGTTTTTCTATGTGCGAAAGCACTTTAATTCTCCGCAAAGGACTTGGGCGAAGTTTCTAAGTGCAGACGCACTTCAAATATCCACCAGGGTCTAAAAAGGAGAAAAACACAACAGCTCAAGAATTATTTAGCCAAAAATTTATCATGTAATTTGTATTCAAAACTAACAAAAACGAGATCCAATAAGAATACCATTTCCAATTTTTCAAGAGTACAAGGTAAAACAAAATCTCTTGCTTGGAAAAAGACCCAAATCTGAAAACTCTTCAAAAATCGCAAAACTGTTGTCCTGTTCTTCCGGTTTGTCAATCTTCTTCCCCCAGAACATGCTCAACCCCATGGAGTTCTATAATACTTGAATGAGGAATCCCCAAAAATATCTTTATGAAAACTTCACTTCCTAAAGATATTAGATCCAAGCAAATGCGTTTACTTGCATTAAAATTAATAACTCCCAAAAATAGATTTCACCGCCAAGCATGCAAGAGCTGCATTTTTGCATTTTAATCAACACGGCACCCTTGGGTTTCAACAATCAGTTTGCCCAAAATATCCTACATCAAGGCCGAGTTCCAGTACAACGTATTGATTTAATTTCTTGCGACTAACATAGCTGTTGTCATGCATTTTTGCAAGCCCAAAAATTCAAAACTTGAGCTATGACAACTAAGCCAAATGTGAAAACTTGCTCCAAAGCCTTCCCAAATCCCTCTGCTAGTCAGTTCGTCTTCTGTGTCTTAATCACCCCAACCTTGCAGGTCCTCCTAATATGTTTAACAAGCATGTGCAAGTGTTTGAAGTGATGTAACAAGGTCATTCCTTTCATTCAATAAAGTACAATTGAAGACTAGTTATCCGGTTGGCTTTGAAAGGCCAATTTTGGCCATTTCCAAGTAGGTGTGCTGGTGCATACTCCGGGAAGGTTCCAAAAGCTCATAATCATCCGGAGGTTTTATTGGAGAGCTACAAAGGTGTTGAAAGTGGTTTAGGAAAGTTTAGGGAAGATTTGGTGGTTTAGGGACATACTGTGCAAAAGCAGGTTTTTTGGTGTTGTAAGGAATGATTGGTCTAGATATCAACTTGAACTTTCCTAGATGATTTCGGGAGCTCCATAAGGATTTATGAGGCAAACAAATTGGCATTGGAAAGTTGAGAGAATCCTCTTCATGGTGGAAGAATCATATTTTACACAAGATTTAAGGATTTCTCAAGACAGTTCAACTTTGGCAAGTGCACCTCGTTGTCCTGATCAAAATAGGACCATTATTGGATTTGTAGGAAGAATTAGGTTCTGAAACCTATGTCATTGATCTTGGAAGGTTTCTTGGAGTTAGAATCATATAAAATTTCACCTAAAAAGACCCTTCCATACTCCAGGAATGTTGTTTTCAAGTTTCCTCTAGTGCAAAATGTGCTGATCCCATACATAGCCAATTTTTTCACTGCCACATGTCATGATTTCACTTCTGGCGCTCCTTTTTGTCCCTCTTGCCCCTTTTCCCAAGGGGACAAAAATGAGTGCCCCCCATTCGCCCCCACTTTGGTCCCTCATATGACCCTCTCCAGCTCCGCCTGGGGCTTAACTGGCTAAACTACTCTCCTTCATACTGCACTGGATCGTGCCACTTGTCAAGATCTTGCTCTAGGCGCTGTTTTCCTTTTGTCCCTTTGCACCAAGGGGACAAAGGGGACAAAAATGAGTGCCACCCCCACCAACCCCCTTTGTGGTTCTCCATGTGACTTGTTTTCAGCCCCCAAGTGCTTGTCAGGTTTTCTCCATCAACCATCACATTGCATTTTATGGCGACACTTGGCACAATCTTGCTCCAGGTGTCCATTTGTGTCCCTCCCGTCCCTTTCACCAAGGGGACAAAAATGAGCACCACACCCACCAACCTTTAAACCCAACTTTTAACCCACACTCAGCTGCTATTCAACTATGGTTAAAAACCAGTTACCAGGAAGACATAAAACAAAGTTAGCTTGTTCTAAGTTGGTTTTCTTTGCACAGTTCGACCCCTACTCCATTGTTGATGCTGAAAACCTTCAAATAACATCAAAATACAACAAAGGTGTTGCCCAACACGTTCCAGAACAACCAAAACCATGGAAACAAAAATTTCTTCATAACTCTTCATATAGAAATCCGATTGCACTGAGATTTTCACTGATTGCTCTAATCTTATCTTCTCCTAGGTGCCTTTGTGATCATTGAAGCTTAATACCAGATGATGCGTTGGTTATTTACAACAACAAACCTAAAACCCTCCATCCAAAAGTTGCCTTTTTGATTTGCAGGAGTTCCAACTGAAGGATCACAGTGAAAATTAGAGCACAAGATCCTGGTGTAGCGCTGAATCCAACAATGGTGTTTTTGTTGCAAACCGCCACCAGTATGACCAGTTTCTAAAAATAGCACATGCTATGTATAGTGACTTACTAAAAATAGTAAGTCCCTCTAAACATCAAGCTCCAATCACTTAGAACATTCAGAAACAGTGAAGAACAACAAACTAGGCAAGACATGCAATTTTCCCAAAATAACAATTTTCGAAAAAGCAACCCGCTAAATTAGAATCTTCCTAAAAATGGTAAAACATCATCAATGGAGGTGAATAAAGTGTGCTAGGAGCTTCAGAATACAAAATTTGAGCAAAAAAGCAAAAAAATCATAAAATAGCAGCTCTTGATCCTGCCTGCCAAAAATAGAAAGTTTCAGTTTTCAATGCAGAAAGTTGCCGTTGGCTCCGTTTTCACTCATATCGCGTTTTTTTTCCATCCTCACATGGTTATAAAGTTGTCTCGCAGCTCAAACAAGCAAATCAACCTTCCACAAGGATCCTAAAGCATCGTTCTAAGCACATCATGTCAAGGAGCGAGACAAAGCATACCGAGGCGCAACAGGTGAAAATCATGAACATTGTGGGGTTGGAAAAGAATTTGAAAATAGTTGAGAGACCCATCAGAATTCAAATCCATCAAAGGATGTCATCATGGTCATAAGTGAAATGGGAAAACTCTTTAGGCAGTTGGGAAGCATCATGCCTTGAATCCATTATCCTTCCTTCGAGAAGCTAGTTGAAGTGAGCTAGTCAAGTTATGAAAGTATTCAGGCCATCATATGTGAAGAATTAAAGGATCCTCCTTTCTCATCGAAAGCATATGAACATGAAGGTATGCAAGCATCCCAAGTTTGATTTCATTCAATTACTTTGGAGTAGTGAATAGGTGATTGTCATGTGTTGCATCATGACTGCAAGAACAAGAAATCATCCAAATTTCATTTGCTGCCCACCCACTTGGTAGTCTAAGGATGAGATCCTCAATGGAAAGTCATGTTTAGACACATAGTTGTAGGTAACAAAAGATGTTGAGTACACAGGATGAAAAGAAGGTGATTCACCTACTTCACAAAAGTCCAAACTTATGTGACGTAGAAGTATTCTCTATGATGCCAGGAAACGCCTGGGGGGGTCCCGTTTCCCCTTAGAAACGTTTCAGGCAAAGGAAACGGGGGGGAAACGGCAAAAACGTTTCTGGAAACGCCTGTGCCGTTTCCGGAAACGGCACAGGCGTTTCCGGAAACGTTTTTGCCTTTTCCTGCACTTTTTACTTTTAAAAACCGACTTTACTTTTTAAAAATTAAATTTTTTTTGCATTAAATGAACCCTAACCCTAATACAACTACTTAGACTTTAATTTTCGGTGCTAGTGCTGTTCATGGAGATGATTATGAGGAAATCTAGATGATATATTTTAGAATCTAGATTATTATTATGTATATGTGAATCCTTGAAATTGTAACCATGTTGAATGATGACTCTTTAGAACTTAGAGGTTCAAATTTCATTGAATTCAAAATATTTTGAGTGCTTTATCAATTATCTCTTATGGTCTACAATTATAAAATGAGTACTATGCATATATATATATATATATGTATGTATATGTATGGATGTATGTATGTATGTATATATGTATGGATGTATATGTATGGATGTATGTATGTATGGATGGATGTATGGATGTATGTATGTATGTATGGATGGATGGATGTATGTATGGATGTATGTATGTATGTATGTATGTTGTACGGACGTTTCCGTTGACGTTTAGTATCCAAGGTTTTTTGAAAATTGCCGTTTCCGCGTTTCGTACCCGTACCCGTTTCCGTTTCTGTTTAGAGTATTCTTTGTTAAGAAGGGAATCAGGTTTATATTTCTTTCATTTGGTTTTATTTCTCACTGATATATATTGGAGCTTTTGAGGTTGTTATCAGAAGCAATGCAGGGGAGTTCATGTTGAGTGGGAGCAAGCCATGAGTGTTGGTATTGCAGGTTGGACACATGCAAGTGCAGAGTGAGAGGATAGTGCTACTATTCAGAGTGGCATGAGGCACAAATTTGTTTTGGAGGACAGTCACGGTTTTATAGGTATTTTGTGTTTAGTGCATGTTGATGTCACTTTGGTTTTATTTTGTGGTGCTTGGATATCCCTATGGGATGGCAGTTGATG
Organism: Taxus chinensis; assembly: GCA_019776745.2. NCBI lineage: Eukaryota > Viridiplantae > Streptophyta > Pinopsida > Cupressales > Taxaceae > Taxus > Taxus chinensis. Next base: position 336,799,431 of record CM034150.1, read on the forward strand.
ATTGATTCAGTTGGGTGAAGAAGAAAAAGCAGGTTTTAGTGTTTGAAGGGTTGAAAAGGAAAATCTAACTATTACAGAGACCGGTGTCGGTTTGGGTTAACCGTGGTTGGTCATCTGGGAACTGTGATCGGTCAGGAGTTGACCGGTGTCGGTTGGGCAACCGTGGTCGGTTAGGCTGCAAGTTTGACAACAATGTATATTTACCATTTATGGATGGTACCCTTTGTTTGCTTTCATCTTGGTTGATTGTGTTGAGTAGGTTGGTGACATTTTTTGCTGGTATTTGCACTAATTATTAGTAGCATAGTTAGCAGGGTTGTTGTTGACATTGATGAGCACAAGATTCATATATGGCTTTGGAGTTAGTCGGTGAGAGACTTGGAGCTTCTGGAGAGCCTGATGATATGGATGAATGTACATGGTGAGTTTTGTACATGTGCATAAATTTTGTTTTGTGAGTCTATGATGATGCAGATATTTGTTTTGCACATGGATGCCTATGAGCACAGTTTAGATGCCTTGAGCATGAGTAGGGGATGTTTGTATTTCCTCTTGTTACTATGTTACTCTTTGATACATATGTTATCTATGGATGGTTGTCTTGGACATGCTAGTTGTTTATGTAGGTTTGGATTTGCAGAATGCAATATTTGGATTCTTTGAGTTGTGCAGGCGTTGTGGAGTAATTAACCACGGGTTGTATGTAAAACTTATTTGGGATGTCTTGACCCAGGATCTTGTTTTGCTTACACATTCCAGTTTTGACTTGTCTTTGGTCAGTTGCATTGGTGGTTGTATGGAGACATGGATAGATGGCTATGGTTGTGGTAGAAGCTCAATACTCAAGTTCGAGTGAGAGCTCTTGTAGGTGTGTTAGTCATGATGGCTTGGTTGCATAGGAGGCTTGGTGTTACGATTCAGTGGGAGCTTGATGTATGGATAACTCGTATATCACGAATCAGTAGTAGCTTTGTACATGTATATGGTAAGTCATGGTTTGTTATCTTTTGGGTTTTAGAAGATGGTTTAATCTTCCTAATTACTTGAGAGAATTGTTGAAGGAAAGAATAGTTGTTCTTCATGGTATGTAGAGGACAGTGATGTACAGGTACACGTATAAAGGTTCAACAATTTATCTCCAAGTGGGAGATTGTTGGGTTGTGGAGCTAGATTGCTTCACAATGAGCATGCATTACAAGTGGTTGGTTTACACAGTAACCGGCATTGGTTGGTTAACCGTCGTTCGGTAAACAGAAGAATCACCATCGGTCAGCAGATGAACCGCCATTGGTCAACAGAAGAGCCGCCATCGGTTAGCAGAGGAACCGCCATCGGTCTGGGAACCGACATTGGTTACCTGTGCATGAAAGTTTATATTTAACTCACAGCGATTAGATCTAACTTTAGCTATAAAGTGAATCTAAAGGTTGTAATGCATAGCTATGGTGCCCTAAGTTTGTATATGCATATATAAGCATGAAAGCTAGGATTAGAAGGTTAATTAAGATAAGGATTGAGTTAGATCCTTGATTCTCCTAGATTGAGAGGATGAAGAAGAAGAGAAAGAAAAAACAGGTTACATGAAGACAGAGCTTTCATGGAGAGAAGCTGGACAAAAGGAAATAATAGGTACAACTATGGCAGGTACATCTCAATGGTGAGAAGAGGGTAACATCTTCTACTATATTTCCTTTGTATAGTTATTGTCTCATTGTAATGGCTTGCATAGTATGCATAGCACATAGAGTTTCTTCTTATAGATCTACATGTTGGTGAGATCTTGTATTGTAGATCCATGAGATCATGATGTATTGTTGATCCATGTAGATCTAGTCTTATATTGTTAGATCCACAGGTTGTTGTGAGATCTTGTATTCATAGATCCATGAGATCATGTTGTATTGATGATCCATGTAGATCCAGATATAGAGGAGGTTGTCTTCATGTTTGCACATGTTGATGTAGTGATGGAGAGATAGACTTACTTCTTGGTGCACAATTATAGTTGCACATTTGGTAGACCCATGTGAGAGGTCTTGTTGTAAATCCACAGAGAGCTTGGTTGTAGTTCAGAGATGCAGTAGTTCTTGGTTATGTGAGATCTGTTGGTGGTTTGGAGGCATGGTTATAGTGCGCTCATGGAGATCCATTTGGAGATATGGCAGAGGAGATACTCTTGGAGAGATGCATTCTACTCTTGTGGGAAGAGTTGGTTTGTACTCTTGATTATTATATATATGAGATCTCTATATTTGGTGGACGTAGCCCGCATTGGGTGAACCATGGTACATGCTGTGTTCTGTGTGTGTACTTTGTTTTGATTTTGATTTTTGTAGTTTACATTTCCGCTGCTGTAGATTTTGGGGAATTGTTTCCATTTCCGTAGTACTATATTCCCAACATTCCACAACTCCACTTTACCTCTCTTCACTGCAAATTCCTCCCTTGTACCCTGTACAAGCACTTTACCGCATGTACAATGGAGTGTTCTTATGTGATCCCCGATCAATTGGCCACCCCACAACTAGTAGTTAGTTCAAGTAGTTTACATTCAATAATGGGAGCCTCCCTATACACAAGGAGGGGCTTAGCCACACTCTTGGTGAAAACTCAATAATTTGCCACACGACAAATTATTTTGCCAACAATAGCATATTGAATTTTATAAAAACTACCATTAACTGACAAGCCCACAACCATCTCCAAAAACAAGATTCAAACTATCGCATTTTTCAAACAAAAACGATTAGGCAATGCTATGCACACAAAATCGTCACAATTAAGGGTTAAGAATGATCAACAATTATTAGCCATGTTTAGGCAATGATAATCCCACAAAACCATGACTGTCAAGGGTTGTGAGTGATCAACAATCATTAACCAAGTTTAAGAAACATTAAAACAACAACCTCCAAAACCTTGTTAAAGCAAACACCATACAACACAATCAAATGCATGTCTACCACTATAATTGTAACAGACAAGGTAGACCTAAGTGCGTGTGTGTGTGTTGGTTCTCATTTACTTCTTTGTATAGTCATGTTCGCCTCAATCTACAACCTGTTCCTACATCCGTCACTTATTAAAACACATGTAGTTGGATCATAATTATAGTGAAATCATAAATTCAATAACTGAATTTAAATGTGCATTTGTTAAATCGGTAAATGCGATTAATGCTAAGAGCATATTAGATATCACTCAACTATATCATATTTTCCCATTAATCAGATTAAAGCATATGTAATATCATCGATTATAATGATTAATCCATCAAGAACAGTCGAAATCATCAATAAACAAGCCAATTATTCAAATTAATTGTTTTTTTGTCAACAAACAATTTTGGTCTGTGACATTTTCAGTAAATGTTTGCATAAGTCACTATAATGATTTTTTTGCTGATTCTTTGGAAAGGACCTTGGCAGCCCTCAACTCTTACAATTTTCTTGTAGAGGGAGTGCTTGTGAACATCTATATTGGCTGCGCTTAGTTAATACGTCACATTAAATGTTAGCCAAGTTTAAACTCACTTGAGGGAATTTTGATTGGCCTTCCAAGACATTGATAAGTTGTAGGATGGATTGTGCAGGGTAGGTTGAATCTGCAAGTCAGTCAGCCTAATTTACACTAGGGTGCTGAATCCTAGCGATGAATGCTGAATGGTGTCAAATGAGGATTGCCATATGGCAAGCTTTGCAGTGGCCATACGCTGATGCTCATCCTTAAGGTTTAATAGGTGATTTAACCTCGAAAATATAAATACGTGTGGGTAAAGGTGATGGTTTGCTATGCCCTTAGTCCTATGTCATATATCGGGATATGTATAGCTGATATGTGGCCAACATTATCTCCTTACTTGTCATATCATATTTATTTATGCTTTCATAGACTTAGTAGGTTGGCCTTGGTGCTTTACATAGCAAAGTAGGGTATATATAAGAGTTAATAAGTGGTAGATGATCATCATATTGAGCACTTGAGCCTTATTGTATTGTTTGGAGGTTGCCTTCTCGAATTGTCTATAAGTCATTGTACTTGCATATTGTGATCATTTTTCTATATTTTGGTGTTCTTGGAGTTATATTGCTGCTGATATTTCAATCTATCTAAGTAATTTTATTACAAGTGGACTCAGAGTTTCGATTTGGGCCAAAATCAAGTTGAAACCCTAATTTTAAGGACTCGCATGTATCTCGCAATAATTCACAATTTTTTTGCCATTTTTTTGCTGGAGTTGTGAAATACTAATATCAAGCTACCCATAAACTTTCAATTGATTTTGATCCATTTTGTGGAAGCTATTTCAATATTAGGGTTTTTCATAAATTCGCTCCACAAGCCGTAATTGTTGGAATTTTTCAAATTTGTTTACATTTTCGCAAAGATCTAAAAAAATAAAAGGGGGTTTATTCTTTGTATTTGCTGATTTCAAGCCATAAGAATTATGAAATTGGACACTTAAATCTTGGTTAAACGAGTTTGTTCTTGAAACCCTAATTTTTGTGCACCATAGGGAGGCAATATTTCTATGGAAATGGAGAGATTGATGCTAGAGAATGGTGGGCCAAATTTCAGAAGAATTGTTTTTTATCTAGATGGACATGGTTTTGGTTTTCATTTTGGATTGATGACACCCAGTTGACCTCAGAATGATTGGGGCCGTTTTGCAGAGTTCACACAACGGAACTAACTATAATCACAACATGAATTCCATTAATTGTAAAGGTCTTAATGACATCTACAATGGATTTTCCCGCTGATGGGGTGGTTACAAAACATGTAACAAACTCAACATGACAAGGGGCGGTGGATTTATGGATTCCAAGGCTCTCTCTTTCACTCTATCCATAAACTTACTAAAAAGATCCTATAATGAGGTGTTGGGCAGACTTTTATAGATTTTCTTTCCTGTTGAAATTTGAAATCTCTTCTAGAATCTTTTTCTGACCCTGCTCAATCTTGAAATTGAATGTTTGTGCATTAATGGCATCCAACAACTATGGTTGTTGAGATAAATCCATCTGAAAGTCCCTAGTGGCTTGCCTAGCTGGTGGTCCGAGTCTTCACCTACCACTCTTTCGTTTCTCCCTTCATTCTTTTGCGAAATCAGTCCTTGTGTGCCGATGACTTAAAAACTGAAACTGCAGGAATTTGCCTTGGTTTGCCGACTTGTGCAATCGGGAGGCCATATCTTTGCAATGCCAAAATCTTATGTAAGCCTGGTGGGTCCATTAACTATGCGCAAGGCCCTGGGACATGCACTAGATGGGATACCTCTGTCGAAGAAATGAAGTTTCAAGACCTGACGGATTTACAATTCTTGGGTCCAACACTTTGATAAGTGCTGCTATGGCCCCCCTCACCGGGGAAATGCATGAAGATCTTCGAAGTTCCCACTAGTAGCATTCGTCTGAGAGGATGGCTTGAGCCTGGTCCAACATAAGTTGAGGTCTCTCAATTGAATCAAGAGAGTTAAGGATTGGTCTTGATAATGAATATGGAACGAAAGTTTTGAAGGAAGGTGCGAAAAAAGAAGTGGACGAGAAAGAAAATAATGATGTTGTGGAAGAAGAAGAAAAAGACAGAGGAGAAGGAGAAGGAGAAGGAGAAAGAGGAGGAGGAGGAGAAGAAGAAGCTATGGGTGACACAAAAGGAAAGGAAGAGGATCAAGTTGAAAACCAAATAGATGATAAGAGTTCAGATAGTGTAGCTCCAAAGATAGAAGCTTCAATATTTCAGTTTGAAGAGTGCATCCATAGGAAAAAGAATATAAAGGAAGTTCAAGTGGATGGTAAGAAGATTCAATTTTTTGAAGATTTGAAGCTCTCTAGTCTCAAAGAGAGTTTTCCACTTTTGCATACTTGACACATTTTTGCCTTGGAGAATGTCATTCCACAAAATGTGTCAGCCCAAATAGAGTTACATGAGTTGGATAAAGAAGTCCAAATCAGTTTGTAACATGAGGAAATTCTCCAGATGCACATTAAGAGGGTGAAGAAGAGAGTAATTATTATCTAATCAAGTGGAAGAATCAAGGCAATGAAGCTGCAATGTGGGAGGAGGAAGATTTCCTGTACGGACATCTAAAGATCATCAACATTGAGGACTATGCTTGTTTGAAGAAGCCTCTTGAAATGGTCAACATTGGGGACAATGTTGATTTGAAGGGGAGGGGCATGCTATGCCCTTAGTCCTAGGTCATATATCAGGATATGTATAGCCGACATGTGGCTAACATTATCTCCTAACATGTCATATCATATTTATTTATGCTTTCATATGCTTAGTAGGTTGGCCTTGGTGCTTTACATAACATAGTAGGGTATATATAGAGTTAGTAAGTGGTAGATGATCATCATATTGAGCACTTGAGTCGTATTGTATGGTTTGGATGTTACTCTCTCGAAGTGGTTAACTCATTATACTTGCATATTCTGATTATTTCTCTATATTTTGGTGTTCTTGGAGTTATATTGCTGCTGATATTTCAAATCTATCTAAGTAATTTCACTACACGGTTCTTTTTCTTATTCAAATCCAAGTTACGATTAAAACAAAATGTATGCTTAGATTATTATTTGATCATTAACATTCAGATTTGAACATACATATAGAGCATTTTGAGGATAGATCAATAAGAATATGTGCAAAATAGAGTAAGACATGAGAAGACAAGTGCAGTTAGTTCTTTGACTGGTCTGGAAACTGATCTGGGTGTGATAGAGGGCTGAACTAGATGGAAATCTCTCGCAGATGCTTCATCTCTGATTCTAGAGCTGCACTATACATAGTAATGGAACCGTTCCTTTTGGACCAAAAACTCTCTGACTGGTCTGGAAGCTGATCAGGGTGTGACAAAGGGCTGAACCAAACGGGAATCTCCTACAGATGCCTCATCTTTGATTCTAGAGCTGCACTGTACACGGACAAAACCGTTCCTTTTGGACCAAACCATTTGGCATTTTTGTCCTGTTGGAAGGTTTGGTTAGGGCAGCAAATGATGCTCTGTAACTTTGTGAGCGTCTACAAGAGACTGATATATGCATCACTTTGTGATATTAGGTCTTGCAAATGTGTGAAACCCTTTGTAATCCATCAACTTGACCCAAAACCCTAACCTAGGGTAAAACCCCTGCAGAAAGGTTAGTGGTTGAAGTGCAATTTGTACACAATGTGCGTTGACACTACTCTGAAGAGGCGTCAAATTGCGTGTAGTTCTCCAGCTAGAAATGTGACATAATATGATATGGATGCAACTATATTTGATAACCCAATCACTTGACAATGCTTTGTGTTGGCTTGGCTTCCTTGTGCTTGATTTGGCTTGTTTGTGCTTGACTTGGCTTTTGAGGGCTCTTGATTTGGGAAGCTCGACTTGCGAACTTGGTTTGGAGTGCTTTAGACCTGTTTGGGTGCTGCTCCGAATGTCTGCTGCTGCTTTAAGAAAATTTAGGAGAGCTTTACTGCCTTTTGAGTGATATGTACTTGAGTGTGCCAGGTGAATGACAGATAAGTAAATGAGTGCATTGGACTTGCTTACATTGGGTTTTGTAGATATAATTTTGCCTTAAAGCCGACCCACAGTGAAATTACTGACCCACGAAAGTTATACAAATTGAGAAAATGACTGTTGGGTGGCCTTGGATAGGACCGTTCTGCCCAACACCAAACCATTGGACTGTTTGGTCCTACCAAACAGTTTGGTTCAAGAGGAAGATACATTACTGAAAAGTTTTGTGCACGACGATTAGGATAAGTGGATTGCTTTTGACTGGTGTGAGCATTTCTGTAGATGACTGAGCAGTGTAATGAGGAGAGCAATTCTTGCAGTTGGACTAAGGATATAACAACTAGGCTCAGAATAGGTGCACGAGTCATGATTTAAGGGATTGAGTCAATACTGACATTATCAAGTGATAAATTACAAAATTTAGGTGTCTACAGTAGGATAATTTGTGTATCCACCCTTGAGGTGCTTGAGAAGGACTGCGTTGCATGCTAAACACTTGGATGGAATCATGGAAGTCTATGGTTCTTGAATTCTTCAATGGTCCATAGCTTTTGGAATTTTTAGGACGACTTTGAAAGAGATAGTGGAACTAAAGATCTTTTTAGTTTCACAGCACATACGATCCCTTGAACTCTGCCAGAATCTCTTATCTTATGAAGAATAACCCTAAAGTTCAATGGATGAGTGTTGGGAAGCATTTTAAATTTTCTTGTGACAAAAAGTGAGGTGGTTATAAACTTGTGTTGTAACTATTAGGATATTCACTTCACTTAGTGGGGGCCATTTGGATTTTTATTTATGGGTCTATTTGGGTCTGTTTTGTGGATCCATTACAAATCATTCCACATGAAAGAGGCAAAAGATTTATAGTGGGCAAATTGTTATAAATAGACTCTTAGATTGTGGAGTAGAGCATGTTTTGAGGAAAGCAGTTCTTGTACACAAGTGTGAAGATATTGGTAAGTATGGGATAACAGGGACATAAAATAGGCATGACATGCGAAACTAAATTTGATATTTTGACTTTCTATTTTATTTGTTATCTGATGCTTCAATTGGAATGCAGGAATTGGGATCAATTTGAAACAAACAAATTCCTGTTTGGCGTGGAAAGCACATTTGATGAGGAGCTGTATACTACAAAACTTGAGAGGGGACCTCAGATGAGAGATCTAGAAAGAAAAGCTTTGATGATTGCGAGAGAAATTGAGGAGCAAGCAACTGGGAATTTCCATTTGGCAGAGGTAGCTTCCACTCCATATTCTTTGTTTGTCTTTCCTTTCAAAATTTTTCTCTTTGTTTTAATTAATATGCTGGTATTCTCTCATTTCAGTATTGTCGATTCTTTTTCAATTTGTAGCATCTCTGATTGGGCTCATGATTCACAGTTTAAATTTTTCTGTTTCAAAGGAAAGGGGCATTCATTTTACAAATGAGTCAGAAACATTTGATGAAGAAAGCAAGTATTCATCCGTTCTGCGGTCGGAAGATGTTGGGGAAGATAATGAAGATAATTACATTGATAGTCACAATGAAGAAACATTTGGCAGCGATTTTCCTTGCTCTGAGGAGCTGCCATCTTTAAAAAATGACAGTAATAAAAACCCTTCCATAGCAGGTGAACCTGATATGAAAGCTGGCCATGCTTTCCAAACCTCATCAGCAGATTCTTCAGGGGTATTTTCTTACTTTGGTATCTTTTTTTCCCTGTTTGCGTTTGACAATTACAAAGAAACGCCTATTCAGCTGTATGATCTTTATCTATTTGTTTATAATTATATTTTCTTGGAGTATTCATCTTTAATAACATCAGAACACAGTTGGGGAACGTTATATCTCAAAAATAATATTGTTTATGTACTTCATTCCTGTGCTTCTAACATCTTTGTTATTGCAACCCTTGCTTATACAGTTTTGTATATCTTCAACAACAATATGGAAATATAATGACGTGAAGATGGATGTATACTTGGGTTGATATGAAAATATGTGGGAGGGTAATGTTGTTATATAAAATATTTACCCTAGTAGATGGAACATTAACTAGTCATTATAAATTTATAAACTAATGAAGTGTATTAAAAAGTAATATAAGGATCTTTTTGGTTAACTTTAATATAAGGGGGAGCAGGGAAAATTCTCTGGGACTACATTCGAAGTTTGCACTTACTCCGTTCAAACTTGAGTGTGTGATGGTTGGTATGCATGAGGTATAGTGTACATTTGTGTTTTGCATCATATGTATGCATACATTCATATATATCTGTGTGTGTGTGTGTGTGTGTGTGTGTGTGTGTGTGTGTGTGTTCAGTCGTGTGTGAGACCATTAAATGCACAGAGAGAAATTAAAATTTAATAAAGCTGTAGTTTAATCAAACATAAACCCAAATATAAAAGTTTAGGATGCTTTGTTCTATGGTTCTCTTGGAGGATTGTCATGAGACATTTATCTCTACACGTGCTGCACATGAATTTTACAACTAAAATAAAGAAATTTAACAGCTTATCACAAGTAAGCAGCTTTTTCTTCCATGTGAAGGCTCCATATTGTCACGTTTATTCATTTTGTAAAGAGAGCTCTTTCTTAATGTCCATGAGGTTATACGTTTAATGGTTATAGCTACATGAAAAAGAAAACATGCTATGAACACTTATTTACATTCTAAATGCAAGATTAATTGTATAATATAAAAACTTAAGCTGACTTATTGTTTGTATTTATGAGAATGGAAGCAAAGGTCCCGATGACATGTCTCTTTTTCTAGATGAATATTTATAGGGAGGAGGAGCCTATATTTATAGGTTAAAAATCTTTACCCAAACATTTAGTATTTTCAACTCCCAACTACCAGCTATCCACATTTATTTCTATCTTCCCTTTTAATAATTGCCCTATTGTTAATTGCGTTTAGATTTGACTGATTAGATAACTATTTTTAACATATTAAATATTATCAATCACCTCATTATTTCCTTCCCGCTTAGAAGAAATTTCATTCAATATCTACATGAGATTTGGATACTTCTCTAGAAAAGTTGGCTCAAAGAACGAATTGACTTGCATCGACAGTGTGCCTTTGCGACTAACAAGGTAAGTAGTTGTGTGGCCCTTGCAGATTGTGCGTGTTCAGACATCGAACAAAGTATCTTCAGCCAATAGTTGTTTAAAATATGGAATGATGCTTATTGATTAATGCTTCCACTGATATATCGTCAAGACATTCGTTTACAAGGCATGCTGTTGGCTTCATAGAAACACTAGGTCAAAACAATGAACATGGCTCATGTGCCATTACAATATATTAAAATATAGACCGAGACATCAACCCTAGCACGCTCTCACTTCTGCTCCAAAATGTCCCTATTATCTATGATGCTCCAAATGAGGGCCTACGGGTGGTATATATGGTATTTTGCAGGCCAATGGCCAAGCCAGCCAGAGTGCGAATATTCTTGTAATCTGTCCTAAATTCTTGTAGAAGATGTCTGGTGCTCTCTCATCTAGCACGCACTTTATATTTTTAAGAAGGTTCTCATCCATGTGCTTCTGCTTCCTTGCATGACCCCACAAAATTCACAACTCCTTGTTTATGTGTGTGACATGTGAACAAAATCCCCTTACTCCTGCATTGACCCTACATACTGTGTATGCCTATCTCACTCATGTGTGTAGTGTGCAAGTCTATAGATGATGCACCTTTTCCTGGTGCCAATAGCAAACAAGTGATTTGATCGAACATGCTGTGAGCTCCGTGACTTCCTCCAAGATGAAGTTCAGAATCCAATTTTTGCAACTGTCTTTTACCAATTTTTCCAATGATAGCTTGAGCATCCCCTTCCAACAAGAGGACCACTTTGAGGCCATGAACAAGACCAATAACCTCAATGCGATTGTTGGTATCAGTGCCTAAATTTATCAGGTACACAAATACATGAGCCTAATGAGCATCTTAGAACATATTTTGCTTCACAGGGATGAGATTACCTTGGGTCACAGTGTCGAAATTGAACATGTCAGGGGTGAGCCAACATCCCCCATCTCTTCTGTTAATAAGCTAAGTAGTATATATGTCAGCGTGTAGGGTCAAATAAAGGTGCATTTTTGTATCGAATACCGATACATAGGTAAATGTCCAGGTTAAGTCCTGGATGGTTTGGATACGCCCGGATACGCTAGGGGACATATCCAAACAATTAGGGGCGTATCTGGGGTAAAAAGTATTTTTAATTATTATTACTTTTTTAACATGAAAACATAAAGTGACCAAAAGAAATATAAGGAAAACCCTAAAAAGTAAAAAGACAACATAAAACAATGCAAAACACAAAAGCAAAACACTCACCTCTCATTCCTCTCATTGCACACTTACCTCTCTTCGCGTTTGGTTGGCATCATATAGATTATCAATATTTGTTGTCGTTATTTTATTTTTTACAGCATACTATGTGGTTATGTCCTATTTATTAGGCTAAAATATATATGTATTTTATATTTGTTTTGCGCTGCCATATCCGAGGCAAAAAACAAAATCACTGTATCTGCATATTGGATCCTTCATATCGGTACCTATATCCGAAATGTATCAGCTACTTAAGTCCTGATAGATTCTTTAGCCTAAGCCATGGAGTCATAAAGGTGGATTGGGGGCTTCTATTCATTACCAAATTTGAGAATCTTTACCAAAGATTCATTCATTGAACAAACCTTCTGTAGTTATTTCGAAAAAGTATCTTGAATGAAGAACAACAATTGCAATCCCTTCAGCTTTGCTGCTGAAAGAAGAAGCACCTGCTGCTCTGACACAAATATCCTCCTAAAATGATCATATGATTACATATGGATTTGAAGAGGAATGGAGATTTTAGCAAAACGAGTGGTGGCAATCTTTACAAACTATGTTGCTGGTGAACGTCCATATCTGGATAAGTATTGAGGCACGATTGTAAATGCATTTTGTTAGTTTCTTAGGGCTCTCAACCATCTTATTCAATCTCTATTTACCCAATTTTCTCCAACACTAGATTTGATCATCTACAATAGCTTGTACATTGAGACCAAAATAAAGTAGGGCATGTTTCCATTAGCATATTATCAATTGCCATATAACTGATTGCATTATCAATTTCTATTTGCACAACAAGGTGCACATCAATTTCAATAACATTCTGCCAACAAAAAACATAGAAGTCCATCTTTCACACGAACTGAACCGCAAATTAAATAAACATCCTTCCTTTGGGACAAGAAACTAAAACATTTAGTAGGGTTTTTATCTTTCCTATCATTTCCACCCATTTGACATCATCATGCAACTTGTCCATTCCCATGGTTTGTTCAAGTTCTGCAATCTGTTAATAGAATCAGATTTTACCAGAAAAATGTGAAGGCTATTGAGGAAAGCTCAGAAATTATACCTATTACCAGACATCATTTGCATAGACTGAAATGCAAATCTGTAAGTAGAATTATTGTGATCTGAACTCACTGCATATTTTTCCAGTCGCTTTTGTGTCTGAATTAGTTTCTATTATCCACCAAACACTGAAATTAATTATATAGTACATGCCTCGTTAGTTGCATATTGTAAATGGATATGTCAAACATACAGTTTGTAATTCTCTACAAGATAAATATTATCATAAATAACATATCATTGTGGGATTTCAAGAAAAGTTTCGAGGGTAAAGGTAGTGCAGATGGCCTATGATGCTTAATATACGTCCTGGTATTTGGAGTTATGACACAATCATAAATTCTTAGTATCACCTTCCATGCTTATATAAGTATTGCGGTCATATCTGACAGATGCATTAATAATTTGCCATCTGATCACATAATATCTTGATGTCGAACTGGTATCTTATCTTTTTGATTGACATAAATCTAAATCTACACTACTCTTTGCAAAATCATCAAAATCCATTTGGTAGAATGGGCTGTTCTTCTGCAAGATAAATGTTATGTAATGTTGTTATGATTAGGAGGTCCAAGGACGGACAATCTTAAGACTGTGCAACAAATTTACACACAGTCAGTTGTGTGCAGCATATAGCATCAGGATTTCATTGTATTAACTTCAAAACTAAGTAGCCGATACGTTTTGAATATGGGCACAGATACGAATGATCCGATATGTGATTACAATGATTTTGTTTGCCCCGGAGACGGAGGTACAAAAACGATATACAATACACAAATTCTTGACTAACAAGTAGGAATTGAAATCATAGTATGCATATAAAGAACAAAATAACCACAAAACACCCGAGTTGCCAATATGTTTCGTATACAGGGTACTGATACGGCAATTGTTTTTGGTTTTGGATATGGCTGTACAAAAAATATGTAAAAATTAAAAAAGAAATAAATTCTAGCCTAAAAAATAGGAATTAACCACATATTATGCATATAGAAAACAAAATAAGTTAAATAACCACAAAACACTACTCATAATTTGTATAGCAGTCAAATGCCAAACGACAAGTTACAAATGTAAAAAGAGAGCTTAGAGAGGTAAGTATGCAATGAGGGAATGAGAGGTAAGCGTTTTTGCTTTTGTTTATGTTATCTTTTGATTTTTGAGGGTTTTCATTGTGTTTGTTTTTGGTGCATCATGTTTTTAATGTTGAGAAAAATAAATATAAAAATAAAAAACCGCTTTTTTAGCTAGGACATGACATGGATATGGCTTGGGTACAGAGTTGGCAGTCCTGCAGATGCATTTGGGTGTATCCGAACTTCCAATGCTTTACCTTTCTTGTATCCATAGGTGTATGCGGTATGTATCCATATCAGATATGTACCCTACCCGTATCTGGGACCTGCAAGGGGCATATCAGTATCTGAGCAAAACACAACAAATAATTTATATAATGCCAACTGATTGCCAAATCACAAGCCACAAATGCCATGATAAATTTCAAATTTTAATTGTTACATCACAATTAGTATTCAATATTCATCATATTCATCGTCTTCATTGAGGGCATCAACATCAACACCGACATCATGATATACTTCATTAGAATCACATGGACCTTGAGCACTCTCGCTACCACTCCCATGTGGGTCTTGTGATGCCAAAGAAGTATCCAGTAACGATTGTTAGGAAACGAAAGCATCCAAGTGAACATTATCCTTGTCTACATCCCAATGCTTCATCGCCCCTTCATTGTACTCCGGCCTGTGGGATGGAAGACACGCGTTCTATGTTTTTTGGTGACTTTTTAGGGTTTTAATCGTGTTTTAAATTTTTTGTGGTCACTTTATGCTTAAATGTTGAGACAAATTTAAAGATGACCAAAATGACGTTTTTTGCTCTAGATGCTACCCAAACGATTCAAATGCGACCTAGATATGGCCCAAATACTTCCTAGATGGTGTGTTAGAAGATGTAATCAAACAACAAATGAAGAGGAATTGGAATGCACACATCGTGGATTGTGTCTGTTATTTTATCATGCAAGAAATAGTTATAAGATGGTTGAGGAGGTTACAACTGAACATTAGTCAATACATAATAAATAGTAACTTATAATAAAAGGTAAGCCTTATATTCTAATACCACTTCTTAAGGCTTACAATACAAAATGGAAAAACAAACACATTGATAGAAAATTAAAACAATAGAACCAAAATGAGGCACACATTTTTTATAGGCTTTCTTTCTAAAAAAGTTATCGGACTAGGTAGAACTCCATCAAGTTGCCTCGTAACCCTTATAAAGATGTAGTTCCTGAGCTGAATTCCCGAGTTCCCAAATTCCACCTTCCTAAATTCCCAAATTACGAACCTCTTGAATTATTGGACAACTATCCATGTTGAATGACATTCAATTCTCCATCAAGTTGTCGCATGACCCTTGTAAGCGTACAATTCCCAAGATTCACAAACTCCCGAACTAACTGGGCAGCCATCCATGCTGAGGTTCATCTACACTAGACGCCTTCCTGTCTTCAATGTGTGGGCTTCTTAAAATCTTTATTCTTCATTAGCGATTTCTTCAGCACTATCAACATCTAGTGGATTTTCAACAATGGCTATATTAACTTCATTTGGTGTATCTTTAAGTTTTCTCTTGAGAATACCATTTGCCAAATTCAACAGTTCTACTGTGTGACCTCTTTTCTTGCAGTAATAACATTTAACAAGACCAATAATGACTTTGGTTTTATCATCTTTGCTTTTGCCAATCCAGGAATTTATTTGCATTTGTAGGTGGTTTCTCATTCCCATTTACTATTCTCCACAATTTTATTGTAAATCAGCTGCATCTGGATTTTTACTTTCCAAGTGTGAAAGTTGAGGCCAAAATATTTGTTGAATGAATTTCCTTTCTCGGAAAAAATACCTCATAAATCTATGCAGCAGTGCTGACCTGAAAATCAATGGAGTCTTGACCATCAAATTAACAAACAAATCTACACAGAGAAATAACCAGAGGAATGTTGACAATTCTGTTGGGAGTTTAATGCCTTACAAAAGAAATTAAATACCAGGTCAATTCATGACTGTTTACAGATTTTCGTGACCTTGCTTGTGCCTTGGACATCTATCTCTCATGCCCTCATATTTGCATACTAGAACAGGCCATAACTTGTGCCTTTGACGTCTGTATTTCATTGCAGAAATGGCTGGAACTGCCCTCGTCATGTTTATGACTGAAACATAGGTGTTTCGTGATTGTATGTCCATGTCTTTACTCGAGCCACAATAGTGACAAAACAGAACGGCAAATGCCCTTGAAAATGCTGTCTTCTGGACGCAACTGTTAACTTAAAAAATGCTGTCTTCTGTTCTTTGGTGTTCACGATTTTAATGTTTTATTGCCCTAGTGACTCTAATTTTTCAGTACCACTTGGTTGCCACTGTTTTTCATATCTCAAATTCTTAGTAAATCAATGGCGTTATTGCATTGACAGTCTCCTTTACTAGAGCTTTCTTGAGCTCCGCACCTATTTGAACACCAAAGGCTTTGATACCAATGTTAGATGTAAACAGAGAAAGAATGGAGAGGAACTGGAATGTACACATCAAAGATTGCGTGTCTATCATTTTATCAGGTGAGAAATAGTTACAAAATGGTTGAGGAGGTTACAACCGAACATTAGGTAATACATAACTAATAGTGACATAATAATAAAAGCTAAGCCTTATATTCTAATACGGTTCAGATATGTATGGATATGTCTGCAGATGTATCCAACTGTGTCCAGAACATATCCAAAGGTGTATTTGAGACGTATTTGTACCATTTACGTATCATTCCTGTATCCTGCCTTGTTTTCTGCGATATCGGTGTCACGACTCCAAAAGAAAATGAGAATCTAAGCATACACTCTCCTAACGGACCATAAAGATATGTGGTGCCACAATACCCCCGTCCCCTCATGGACGTGATTCAATCCTACAGTTCTCCTCAAATCTGTGCTCTATAACAGATCTCTGCTCACAACCCTCTCATGGCTGCACTCTGTGAATTGGCTCTCCCCTTTGGATCGAACCCCTACAATGAACGAGTCCGTCCCCTTAAAATACATGCTCCAAGAACAGTTAATGAAGGTGGAAGGGTTCATCTTCCAACTGGTAGATAACCACCATCTTCATTGATCCTTAGACTTCCTTCAGTTATGCTCCACATGCTGTCAGGGATGTGTATCTTCGTCTTTCATTGACACATGGCACTGAAGCATATTTTGAATCTGACTGACGCATGTCAGATCATCAAGTCACTCAGCAGAAATGACTATCTTTCAGTTTTCATTGTGTATGAAGAAGCTCAAGTATACATAGGCTGTGTAAGGATCCTCGTTCAATTATGTAGGCTTAATCATGTATCACCGAAGTTCATGGGAATTCTGTGCACCAAAGATGATGCCTCAACCTCGGAGACTGAAACTGCATGTTGTAGACTTGCAGTTCTCGCAGATAGGGTGGATCACATACATCTCGCAAAGAAGACGAGGCACAAATTCTGTGCGAGACGTCTCCAACAAAATGCTGCACATGAGTTCATCCTCAACATATTCATGCAGGGCTGAGCAGGCAACTCAAAGATTGCACAGGACCTGTCCAGACGCACAGAATCTGGCACAAACTATATGGACGACTTTAAGTATTGTGCAGAACCTTACAATCACCCTCTAGAGTGCATCTTGCGAGATGCACACATGAACCAAGGAACCTGAACACTATTATTGAACTTTTGTTTTTGGTTGATGCAACATTGTTTGAGGACTTGGATGCTCCTGCATCATTATGCCACCTTAGAAAGAACACATACTCAATATCTTACTTGAGTTCATGACACAAACACTGGGATACTGCACAAGGACTAAGCGTAATAGAAGAATAGCACATTTCAATTTTTCTTTCCCTCGAGGATGTACTAAATCCTTGTAGTACATTCCTGCACTGCAATTTCTGTTGCAAGTGCTTGTTTCTCAAAATTTCAGCTGTTTGAAACTGCTTAAAGAGCAGCCTTTGCTTTCTATTATTTTTGCGGTCACATTATAACAGGTTGTAACCATAGTCACTTGGAGATGGGGACACCAATTTTCAGATGTTGTGTATGGGGGTACTTAGAAACAGAAAATGAAATAAAATAATAATATTTGCATATTTAAATTTCTGAAAAATAAAAATAAAAATACATTAGATTCTGATTTCATAAACATTGAATAGGATTCATTTTAGTTTTAACATTTTAGATTTTAATTTCAAGGTTTAACTTTAAGTTCTTATTTTCTATGTTGCATGGAAACACTCCCCCTGTCCCTACCCCAGTAGAAATGTTTTGGAAACGGGGCCGAAATGGCTCCAAAATACCAATATTCTTAGGGTACGGCTCTGTCGTAACTGGAGCGTTTCCGGGGCCATACCCTCGACAGTATGTATTTTAAAAAGCAAAAAAAAAAACTTTTTTTTTTGCATTTATTGTTTCTATCCCTACTCTACCCACCCAACCTTCCTTAAAACACTTCCTCAAAGCTATATAATCATGTATATATGAAATTGTAACCATGTTGAATCTCTTGAACTTCAATGAATAAAAAATATTTCGAGTGCTTTCTGTTAAGGAGTAAAATTTTAAAATGAGTATATATATATATATTTGATTTTTTATAATATATCGTACAAACCTTTCGTACGCAAGTTTTTTTTTTTTTAATTGAAAATCGGTGTTTCTGGGTTTCGGATCTGAACCTGTACCTGTACCCTTTCCCTGGCAACATAGCTTATTTTTAACTTATACTTTTTATTAAATTTTTATTTCAACATCACCTTTAAGTTTTTAAGTTTTAACTTCCAAATTTAAAAACAAACAAAAAATTAAATTTTAAGACAGGGGGGGGGAGTTTTTTATGAGATGCCCACAGGAGACTTTGGGAGACTTTAAATGAAGTCTCTGAGACCTAAGAGACGTCTCTGTCTTGTGTCCCAAGTACACGAGCCGCATCTCCTGGTTTATATGGTTGTAACAATTTTGTTGTTCTAATGCTAAAATTTAGTATGCCCATACCTCAACATCATAACTCAATTTGTTTTTTGTAGTGTGTGCTAATGATTTGCTTTCTATTCATGCAGACACTTTATGACTTAGCTTAATGTCTTTCAGTTCACACTAGGTTTTTGTTTCTAGATTTCTGTGACAGACTTATGACATTCAACTTTTATTGTCTTCTAGGTGAGAGCATCTCCTTTTCATAATCACATTGTGAGAGATTCACTTTTGATTTCGTCAAATATTAGTGACCAGACCACAGGTGAGGTACAGGGTTCTGATCCAATTGCTTCAACGACTAAAGGTGTTAATAGGTATGCATCTTATCCTAAGTTCTATTATCATGTTGACATCTTGGTAATCATGCAGTACCCAATTTCTGATCACATTCTTTAGTGTGGAGACTTGTAATGCCATGATTAGGTGAACTTCTGGGTTTACTCTTTCAGGGATTTAAATGAGTCAAACATACGTGAAAATGTAAAGAATAGCAAACAACATGTGGAAAACCACACCAATCGGCAGCCAACATTTTCTGAGGGTGTGAAAGACAATTTTGTAAGTAGAATCAAATTTATATGCGTTGGTTCTATGTATTTTGCTTGTTGCTTTAGTGTCTATTTATAAATAAGGTTAATTTTCTTTGAATTAATTATATAGACTGGTCCGTGTTTGTGACAAGTTGCAATATAATGGTCACTGTTGAACAGTAGAATGCGCGCCTTCTTTGTCTACAATCTTTCATAGATGATAAGTGACATATGATACAGGGGTCAATTTTTTTTAAGGGGCCAATCTCATCCCATAGGACTATGATGATTAATTTGTTGGCTACTGTCTGTCATCATCAAGAAATAAATTTTTTGTATTGCTGCACTTGTTGGACATGCAGACGATGCTTAAGTGATATGGATAATAACTTATCATCTGGTCCCATAATATGTTGATGTCGAATTAGTATCTTAATTGTTCAATTGATATCATTTAAACCTGCAATATGCTAATCAATATCATTTGTTTACATAATTACGGAAAATACTTTCTTTGCCTACACAGTTAATCACTGAAATCTTTATGGAACTGCTAAGCATGCGGGAAAATCAATCTGGGTCAAGCTCCATTGATACATATATCGCTTTATCTGATTAATTTTTTAAAGTCATTTATCTTGACATTCATTCACATTATTTTAATTTATGTCTGCAGAAGGAACTGGAAGTTTTACCACCAGAAGCAAGTGCATGTGAGAGTTTTCTCCTCATGCCTCTAATAAACATAGTGTTGCTCCACTGCTTGACTTTTTGCATGAGTCATTTTGATAAGAAATTCAGGCCAACAGTTGTCTTTCGCCCTTACCTGAAAATTAATTTTTTGTTTTAAGGAAGCCTTTTCAATAATTTTAATGTTTTGCATTCAGAAGCAGATAATTACTAACTTTTTTCTAATCTTGAATACTTTTAAAAAAAATAAATGCAGCTGATGGAGGAAAACCGCCACCAGTTGATGGATCAGAAATACTGCAAAAGACGGAGTGTTCAGGTGCGCTCAATAATGAGAAAATAGATGCTTTTTATAAAAAGAATTATTCGTTCCTCTTATCCACTTTGGCTCTCTGCAGGTGCTAGTCCTTCATCAGCCCTATCTGCTATTGCTGGAGGCTCTTTGAGTTCAGGGTCATCTGAGCCTGTTGTTATTGCAGAACCATCAAAACCCATCTCTTCCAGCAAAGGGCTACTGGCTAATCAATCTGTTTCCCCACGAGAGCAATTTCCATTGACAACTAGAGCAGGAAACTTAGGCTTCTTAGTTTCAGAGTTGCCAGCATCCACCTCTGCATCATCTGCATTGACATTTTCATCCAATTCATCTACAGTAAAAGCTTCTTTAAGGACGTTGTCCCTTAATCCTAATGCAAAGGTGAGAGATCAAGTTGTCATTTACCTTTTTAAATCTCAACAGTCTTCTGGAAGTTTATTCAAGCAATGCTCATGTTAGGTTCTCCTGTGTTTGGTTGCCTCGTCTTCCAGGAATTTAAGCTGAATCCAAATGCCAAGAGCTATACTCCCTGTTTCACAACACCTAGACAAACATCTTCAGTAGTTCAGAGTCCAGTGTATGTGCCAGGGAGTATGCCACCTATTCAAACCTTGCCAGTGGGACTTGGAGTAAACTCATCAATGCAACAAGCTTCTCAGCCTGTCAAGTTTGCTCAATATAACACTGCATTAGCAGCAGCTGGACCAAATGGATCATATCACCAACCTCCAGCTACTTTTGTTCCACGTGTATCAGGAACTGCTGTACCAGCAACTTTGCCTGCACCGCCACCAATCAAAATTTCACCTCCTGGACAGCAGGCAAGTTTCATGGAAGATGCTATTTCTCTTGTTATATATTCATTTAAATCTCTGTACTGTGAGGATAAGTTGCCTTAATATAATTAGCTGTCTATTTTCTGATTTACAAGTGTGAAATCTTTTTATAAAATGCACATAGTAGTGTTGCAGTCTGAAAGTTAGAGAAGATAACTTTTTCATGCTAAGACTCTGTAAGACAGCCTGCCTGTCTAGATTTATCCAGTCAATCATAAATACAGCATTGTTACCAACTCTATCTGCATGTCAACTTTGAAATAATCATCATTGCAATAAGTATCATGCTATCCTTCCTTGACGAAAGTTTAAACTTGAGGGTTCAAGACAACAGAAGAAGATGACAATATGACAATATGAGATATAACTCTCTTGCTATCCTTCTGTGAATATATCATTGTGGGTCTCCAGATGGTGGGTTGCCTTTAAACAATTGTGTGTACATAAGAAGGCCTTTGTTATAGCATTACCTTTAAAATTCACCATTGTTATGAGTGCACAGAAACTTAATTTTCAAACTAGATTCAACCTTCTCAGCAACTTTAAACTAATTCAGTTTCTCAAACAAACTCTTGTGTATGAGAAACCACTTCCACATCCTCCTCCTGTAATCATCAACAAATAGTAGGAAGTTATAGAGCACCATATATTGATTTTTCCTGTATCGAACTTCTAGATGTTTCTATCTTCATTTGGCCGTTAGCATCTCTGTATGCACCAATTGGAGACGAGTGGCCTTTCATACCACTTTTTTCAAGAATGTTTTTCTGCTCTGTTTTCCCTTCATACATGCTGAACATACCTGTTTCTGAGTCTGAAATGAAGGCAAAGCAGAAACATTTTTTGACAGCATAAATTGTCTCAAAATTCCAGAAGGCAAGATAGTGAGAAATTTGGATGAAATCCATCAACTAGTGGCCAACTATTGCATGAATCCCAGTTCAGCTCTTCCACCAGAGTTTTCTTTTCCCTTCGGATGCATGTAAAAAACTGAAATATTCTAAGAGGCGGCCGTGTATGATTTCAATGCTTGCAGGGCATATAAATTTACCATATTCCAACACAAAAGTGAAGTCCCATTTTTTTATAAAACTGGTAATGGGGTTGATGGCTGTCCCAACACCCGAAGAGTGTATGATGGGGCTCCATTTTCCAAGGAACAAAGGGAGGCTGATAGACCAAAAGAAAGATGATCTCAACTATCAATCAATACCTTTGGCGACCAATGTACAACCAATAATTGTGCAGGAAGCTAAGAAAAGAAGACAAGTACAAAAAGCAACACAGCCAAACACAACTAGGCCTGATAAAATCCTTTTGATATTGGTGGAAGGAAAGAAACTGCAGGAATGTAGCAAGCCCATTTTTTTCTGTTAAATTTCATGTGATGATTTCGGTCTCCCCATTGGATTGACACCAAGTTGGCTATTAAAACTGCTCCTCAAGGCTATAAGGGCCTAGATTAAGAAAAAAACTCAAATCTCTTTGTTCTCACTAGAGAGGAAACTAGTTAAATAGAGATCCAAATTCAATTATCTTGGAGTAATACATGGATTTCTTGTGTGTCAGATTGGTGACGGATTAAAGGCATATGCCATTGATCAGCATTATCCACTCATCACCAAATGGTGCCATGTTTTTGAGGGCTAGAGGTTCTTCATGTTAAAGCAGAGATATCCTTTTCATTCATGAAATAATGATTATTGTCATAGAGTGTGTTGGGCCTTTGAAGGTGGTAAAAGTTATCACACATTGCACACCAGTTTGTAAATCTGCAAGACTCATAGTGAAGAACAAGTTGGGTCATGTGTTTTGGAAATTTGGACAATCTGTGTAGTTCATCACTTGAACCTCATTTTGGAGGAGTGCGAGGTTCGATTTGGAAGGATAAAGGAGCTTCCTAGCAGATTGCAAAGGCATTATCGTATTCGTCACTAACCATCACCACTCTCTACCAATTGTCTTGTAAATTTTCAAGTTAAAGTTGCGTAGTCAAAGCATTATCTACCTGAAACTTTTTTAATGTTAAAGCGCTTTATACAAGTAAATTTTGCATTATTAATGATGGCTGTGACTGAGGTTTGGTGCATTCGGAGACAGTTAAGAATCAGAGAGGGGTATGCCAATTTCTAGGACTGGTAATATAAAATTGGGTCCTTGACCAAATTTATAGAATCTCTAATCGGCTTTCTTCAGAGAACAAAAACAGACAAGCCCTTTTTAATGAAGTGTATGACGGCACGGACTCCAGGGGTGAGAAAGAAATTATATTATTGTTACGAACTCCAAGTGCTGAGAAAGAAACTAATGCTAACACTGCCTAGAAGGGTAGAGAGCCACTGATACTGTTTTAAAGGAGATGTTTAGGAGAACCATGAATTTCGTTGACCTGGGTTTTTAGAGATTTGTGAGGAACTTTCTTGCTAACAAGTCTAACTAGTTTAATACCTATTTGAACAGTTTGGCCCATGCTTTAGATTTTAAGTTTTATGAGGAGGATGTGTAAATATAGGTGACTATGGGAGTAAAGTCAGCAATCATTTCCATTTTTCAATTTAGAATAATGAGATTACAATTTGCTGCTGTATGAGTTGATTGTGCAGATATAACACCCATTGATAATAAGAAGGTTTTGGAACCTGTTTAGTGGTCGACATACACGGAATGAGAGCTGAGGAATTACAAACACTTTCCCGTTGTATTCTTTAGCAGTTTGCAACACCTTTTTGGAAGCAGAGATGACCAAGAGCACCTATTTGTTATTGGGATCAAAGAGAGAAGGATTTAGACTTTTAGTATATCTAAATTATTGTCTTCATCTTTTATCTTTCAAGAAGGATGAATTCTAAAATGGGCCTACAAAAGATTGTGATGTGGATCATACTAATTCTTTGCTGCTCTACCTCTTGAAGGAGAGTTAGGAGATTCATCTTCTGCACAGGCATGTATAGACAATGGCTATAGGTGTGCCCTGTTCGAGTTTTGTAAGGACAAAAAACTCTGATTTTGAAGATCTTTTGAACAACTTTATTTTTGTAGTTCATTTTGAGCTTTGGCAATTAAATAATATGTTTGAGCTCAAGCTAATTTGTTACTTTACCATATATTGTTATATACATATAATTTTCACGGTAATTTGTTATTTTTTTTTTTTGAGTATTATAACTATGCCGAGAAGCATGCCTACAATGGCAGCCAACTAGTGTAATGTCGTGATCTGTTCACTTTTATCGTTGACATTAAATTTGACGTCCAATTGAATGTCACTTAAATGTTATTTCTTTTCTCTTGGAGAAGTCAATTGAAAAACAGTAATATCCTGGCCGTATGGTAATGGTTGGGCCCATTATTTACCTGAACAGATTTTTACGAGACCGACACAATGGTGCAGCTCTGATGCCATTTGCCACAACTCATTGGGAAATTGGGAGAGAATGTAATGAAATTACTAATCAATGTGGTATGTGAAAAATATGAGATAAAAACCTTGAAATTGATATCTATGTGCATATTTCACAAGGAAAATTCAACCTTAAATTTGACGTCCATCTGACCATCATTTAATTTTTTTTTTCTTTTTGCTTGGAGAAGCCCACCAATAAATCATAATGTTTTGGCCATACAGTGGAGTTTGGAGGCCTTTGTTACGCTGAGAGGCGTTACTACAATGGAAGCTAGGTAGTGTAATGGCATGAGTTCACTTTTATCGTGGTCATTAAATTTGACAGCCATTTGACCGTCAAATGGTTATTCATCCTTAAATTTGACGTCCATTTGGCTGTCACTTAAATGTTATTTCTTTTTTCTTGGAGAAGTTAATCGAAAAACAGTAATTTCTTGGCCACATGGTATGTTTGGACACATTATTTTCCCTAACAAATTTTTATGACATTGACACAATAGTGCAGCTAAATTCTATGTTGTCAAGAAACGGAAACAGAAAAGGGAACAAAAACGGAAACAGAAATGGGTACAAAATGCAGAAACGACAATTTTCAAAAAACCTTGGATACGAAACGTTACGGGAAACATCCGTACAATATATATATATATATGCATAGTACTCATTTTATAATTGTAGAGCATAAGAGATAATTGATAAAGCACTCAAAATATGTTGTATTCATTTAAATTTGAACTTCTAAAGAGTCATCATTCAACATGGTTACAATTTCATTGATTCACATATACATGATAATAATCTAGATTCTAGAATATATCATCCAAATTTTCCTCATAATCATCTCCATGAACACCACTGACAGCTCCACTCCCACTAGCTCCATTCTCCATCCCTCGTGCAAAAGATCGCGATTCTTCTTCATTAATACCAAGCAGTGAAAGTTGGCTAAGAGTAGCAGCAGAAGCATCAAAGTTACTACTCTCAGGATCAATATCCCAAAGTTTGTTGGGACCTCTAATATAGCTTTTAGTCTTGTGTGAGAGGATGCGCAAATTGGAATGTACATACACTAAATCCTCAACCTTCTTGGATGCTAACTTGTTCCATTTGGCTGAGTGGATGAAGCTATATGTACTCTAATTCCGCTATGCTGAAGAATTGCCAGCCACCTGTTACAAAAAAGAAGTTAGAAATTTTCAATTAGTAATAAAATTAATTTACTAAGAACATACATTTTTAATTTTTAATTAATAAACAAACTTTTGATTTCATTTTAATAGTTTATATCTATGAGAGGACTTTAATGGCAACAGGTCATAGGTACTTGGCATCACGGCCATGTACATACCACCACATGAATGGGTTCATGTTATACTTGTCAGTTAATGCATCTAATTCACCCATGCTACCATTAGATGAAGAGACAAAGCATGCCATTTCATAGCGGACCGCAGTAGCTACAGTTGGATCAGAAAAAAGCCTTTGGAATGCCGTCTTATTTCTAGTTGCAACTTCATGTTCATTGTATGGTAGCCCAAGTATTTCACAGCTATAATATTTGGGATTCAGGGCATAGGCAAGAAGATGCAACGGGGTGGTCATTTTATTCCACCTTCTCATGATCACAGTCTTAACTTCATTGTAGAAGTTTTCTCCAGGATCCTGCTTTTTTTTGTATGATGTCTCTAATTTTTTTAAGCATAGAGTCAATGTCATCATAGATATCCCCTATGCAAGCATTATCTGTGTCTGCATATCTAATTATGGATAAAATAGGCTCAGTAAAACTGAGCAAGTATACAACCTTTGCCCACCAATAATCATCAAGTATTAATGATTTTATTTTGGTGGCTTGTTCTGTGTTTGCTTGCCTCCACACGAACCAAACATCATCAATCACCATACTGCATAAGGCTTGTTTTACCTTCACAAGTCGTCTCAAGACGAGCGTGTGAGAGGCAAATCTTGTTTCAACAACATATTAAAATAAATTAAAACAAGTTAATAAAATATAAAATTAAATTTAAAAGAAATTCAAATGATAATTTGATATTTCATAAAATGTTAGCAAATAAAAGTTTGAAACTAGAAATTTTTTTCGTTACCTTCAGCAACTCCAACTTTGAGAACCTCCTAAAGATAGCCTGAGACATGATGATTTGTGACAAACATTTGAATCTCATTTGCCTCTGTATAAATTTCTTCTATCCATGGTATTTTGCCAATCTTTTGCAGCATCAAATTCAAGGAGTGTACTGCACAAGGTGTCCAAAAAATGTGCTCATATATCCCCTCAACAATCGGCTCTATTGCTCTACAATTTTTGGCATTCTCTGTGATGACTTAGACAACGTTTTGAGGACCCACTGACTCAATAGCCTCAATAAAAAATATTAGCAATAAATTGAGCATCTTTCACTTCACCCTCACAATCAGCAACCCTTAAGAACATTGCCCCTTTAGGGCACACTGCAACAATGTTGATTAGAGGTCTATTTCGGGCATATTTCCATCCATTTGAAATGATAGATGCCCCTAAGTCCTTCCCTGAATCCCTAATTCACTGCAAAGAAGTATATACATGGGCCACTTCTTTCACCAACAATGATGTTCTCACCTTCTCATAACTAGGGCGTTTATACCCTTGTGGTGCATCATTAATTCCTCTCACCATTTGTTGCCAATATGGTGACCGCAACACATTGAAAGGCAACCCACATGCATAAACACATCGAGCAACCAACTCATCAACAATTTCCATCTTCTCATTTGCAAATGCTTGCTCTAATGGACCTTTGAAACTTATCTTTCGTGGCAAGCTCTCTTCCTCTATGGGAGTTATACCAAATTCACCCCTTGGGCCAATTTGGATAAATCACCATAAGTGGACTTAGCCATTCATATTTCGGAGACATGCGAACGACCATCAAATCTGGCTCGGGTTTCAGGAGAGAAAGGAACCTCAGGATGGCTCGGCCGAGTCAGAACCGAGATGGTACGAGTTGTATGGCGAGTAGGTTCGGGCCGGCTAGCGGGAAAAAAGCGGCGGATGAATAGCCGTCGGTAGCATTTCAAGATACTAGCAAGTAGTATTTTATATGCTACTGACCGATAACATGTACGGATGCTATCGGTCAGTAGCAGGATCGACATGTCGCAGACGGAGAAATGGCGCAGAGGCGTCAGTAGCATTTTTGGTGCTACCGACCGGTTACATAGAGGTGATGATGGAGCAGTTGATTGACAACAGGGTCGTCGGTAGTATTTGTACGGATGCTAGTGGCCGATAGTAGATTGTAAGCTACTAGCCAGGAGCGGGGAAAGCATGTTACCGGCCAGTTGCATTTATGCTACCGGCCGACACCAGAGATGATTATGCTATTGTTCGGGAGCAGAAAATACGTGCAACCGGCCAAGCACATGAACGAACTCGACATAATAGAAGTAGTACAAAGTAGTTCAACTATTAGCTTAATGAGGTATGACGCCCATGACTGCCTGTGTAAGCAAAGTACCAAATTCGTATTGCCTCCCATACCTCTTTAATGAAATCTGTTGGTTGGTGAGGCAATTTCGAGGATCTTCTTCTATATATTGTAAAATTCACCTCATTTTGAGGAGAGACATTCTGGGAGCTGGGGAAACTCTCATAAATTTTTTCCCTCAACTCCATTTGAGCTGTAAGCCTTCTCCTACCTCTAGCAAGTGTATTTATACTTCTGTGCATCAATGAAAATGGTCTGTGCATGTTTTGAAGCAATAAAAAAATGTGTTTTGTGGTGTTTCTTCAACCCGTGCTCATTTTATTGTTTTTCCCTTGCCTCTCTATTTTGTGGTTGCATTCTGTGCATGTATTTCTCGGTTGCAGGTGTGGGATGTTGTGTTTCATGGAGGTTTGATGGCGAGTGGAGATTTGGGTCCGTGTCATTGCTGTTTTGACCTCTCCCAGCTTGATTTTCCCTCTTCTTCCTCCCTCAACAGAGTATCTCACCCCCTTTCTCTGGTGCTATCACCACTCTTAGTGTAGAATTTCCCTTTTTATTTCCTTTCTCTCTCCTTGTCTCCTTGGAAGTTTTAGGATAGGTGTATTCAGGAGTTTTTCTTCCATTAGGAGTAGTTAAGCATTAGGATTAGGAAGAGGAAGCCGACCTTCTCTGGAGGGTTATCTCAAGTTTGTAAGTCCCACAGCTTGAGGAATAATCCCATGTTAGCAAAATTGCATCGATTGCCCCACACACGCAGGACAAATCGGGGGGTGTTGTAATTTTGCACTAACTGGAGTTTCAACTTCAACTTGAATAAAAGGATGGTTTGATGGGGTGGGTGGTTTTTGTGAACCCCTATTTTGTAAAGGAGCGGTTTTAAATCTAGCTTTTGAAGCTTACAAATCAGCCTCTTGCTCTTTCATATATGCCAAAATATGTTTCCTTTCAACCTTGGAACATTTTCTAATCCCCGTTTTTGATTGCCCTATTAAATGAGCTTTGAGTCGGGTATATGAGGCTTTGAATTCAATATTGCAATGATTGCATATCCAAACTCGAGAGCCACCGCCATATTCTCCAACACTTGCACATGTCTCCAAAGAGGAGCTTTAGGATCCACAGATTGCACACCCCCACCTTGGCTTGCTTCCCCATGCCCTCCCACTGAAGCTGAATTGGATGCCATTTATGTTTTTAAATTTTATATCTCAAAGAATCAAACCTACATTGAAAAATAAAAACATAAACTTAGATAACAATAAATATAACTACACCCTACATATCCTATTCTGCTTTTGATCACCAAGTTCACCATTTAGGCGCGAGGTGAGAGCATACACAGTGTTCGAATTTTTTAATTAAAAAGAACAAAAAAAACTTTTTAAAAAAACAAAAAGAATTAAAGTTTTAAACCCTACACATCCTATTCTGCTTTTGATCACCAAGTTCACCGTATAGATGCGAGGTGAGAGCATACACAAATTTCGGATTTTTTAATTTTAATTATAAAAAGTGAAATAAATGCTTTGTTTTAAAATTAGGAAAAAGAATAAAATTATTAAACCCTATGTATCCTATTCTGCTTTTGATCAACAAGTTCACCATATAGGTGCGAGGTGAGAGCATACATAGAGTTCAGATTTTTTAATTTAAAAAAACAAAAAAACTCTTAAAATAGCAAAAAAATAAAACCCTACGCATCCTATTCTGCTTTTGATCACCAAGTTCACCGTATAGGTGCGAGGTGAGAGCATACACAAAGTTTGGACGATATTTATAATTTAAAAAAACATCTGCTTTTTATTTAAAAAACGAAAAGGTAATGTTACATTTTTAATTTTTTTTTAGCATAGAGTTTAAAAATTACTAAATTAAAACTACATATTGATATCATGATCAATGATTATAAATGATGTGTGCATTATGCACACATCATTCATGATCATTGATCACATTAACATTTTCTTTAAAAAATAAAAAAAAAACTAGAAAAATACCTGGTTTTACCTCCTTGAAGTTGATCCCTCCTTCCAAATTTGCTTTGAAATTCCTCCTTGATGCTCTTAGTTCTTAGCAGCACCTCCTAAACTCTTCCTTCAAGTTGATCTTTGATGTCTCTTTGCTCTTCACAATGCTAAATGTTAGTTTAGTGAAAACTGAATTTAGTAAGATAAAAATGAGAGTGATTTAGAACGGACCCAAGATATCATTATATAGCTTTTAGGAAGTGTTTTTAGCAAGTCCAAATAGGTAGATTAGGTTTAGGTTCATTAAATGAAGTTATTTTTTATTTTTTAAAAAGTTATGATGCTTAAAATTTTGGAAAGTGGTGGAAACATGCCATACGTTTTGATGGCGTTTCGTGCAACGCTTCTGTTTCCGAAACGTTTCAGGGATGAAACGAGGCCCAGTATGGCATTTCTTGGCTTCACAGGCTAAATTGATGCCGTTTGCCACAAATTAGTGGGAAATTGGGAGAGAATGTAATGAAGTTACTAATCAATGTGGTACATGAAAAATCTAAGAGAAGAACCTTGGAATTGTTATCTATTGGCATATTTCCTAGGGAAAATTCAACCTTAAATTTGACGTCCATTTGACCATCATTTAGAGGTTTTTTCTTTTTGCTTGGAGAAGTCTGCCAATAAATCGTAATGTCTTGGCCATATGGTGGAGTTTGGGGTCTGTTGTTTATTTCCCTCAATGATTTTTTCAATCCTAACACAGTAGTATTGCTAGATGGATGCCATTTTACAATGTAGTGGAGTTATTAAAATGTGTTATGTGAGAAATCCATGGTAAGAACTTTGAGATTGATATTTCCCAACGTATGTCAGAAAGATGTATTTAAGATATCTGTACTAGTTTTTTTCCTGAAATGTTTTTTTCGAGTCTGACACAGTAGTTTCACTAGATGGATGCCATTTTAGAAGCTAGTGGAGTTATTAAAATGTGGTACGTGAGAAATCTAAGATAAGAACCTTGAGATTGATATCTCTTGGTGTATTTCTGTTAGATGTATTTAAGATATGTGTACTAGTAATTTTTAATATTCCCATTTCCCTGTTTCCCAGATTTGGAGGGTTGTGTGTTTGACACTGTTGACGTATTCAATTTTGTATCCGTTTCCCTATATAACACAACACAGGGTTTCTTAAATGCTATTAATCCTGTAGTATCTCATTCAGAGTTATGATGTCTGGCTTGAAAAAAAGAAAAGTGGCTAAGTAAAGATCCCTGCATTTAAGATTGCAGCTTTTAGCATCTTGACTTTTTTGTTTTATGTCCAATATAGCAGGTCATTGCACATTCTTTCAATGCACAGCAGCCCATCAGATATACTTCACAGGCTGCTCCACTACACCAGGGACCAGCTTATGTCCATCCTGGGGGTCAAATGGTAAACAAAATTATGATAAGAACTTGAATTTTTCTCTTTGAAATAATTAATCTTACAGAGATCTAAAAATACACTAGAGAAGGCTTACTTTGCTTTTGTCAAATCTTTGTGGTTAATCTATGTTAGGTTATTGGAAATAATTTGGACACTTGGGGATTATAAGGTTTAATTTTTAGCGCTATTAAAAGCATATTGTATTAAATATACTATCCTGAATTCCTATGCTTTTTTGGTGTATATGGCAGTATTCACAACCGATGGTATATGGGCAGCCAGGGCAAGTGTTGTATATCCAACCTTATCCCAATGTAAGGAAAATTTGTTTGAAGGCTAGATAAAATCTTCTTTAAGCTTGTAGAAATCATGTTGTTATCCTATAACATCACTATGACTCTTGTATACTTCTTTTCTAAAGAGTCCTTTTTCCTTGACTCTTGTATAATTCTTTTTAAAAGATCACTTGATAGAATCTGCGAAACAACGATGTGATCAGCTTCTATTAACGTAGAGACCCGGGTTCAAACACAACATGGGCACGGATGTAAATAGATCTTGTATATATATATATATATGAGCCATATTTCAAAAATAAACCACTCGACCTAGAGTAAAAGTGTTTTCTTCATACCCATATACCTTTTTGTTTTCTGCACTTAAATCCGTCATTTCAAATTAGCTTCTTGTTTGTTGGAATCCTTCATGTTAAAACATATGTATCAATAATGCACTGCTTGAAAAGATATTAATGCATTTATTTATAATTTCAAAATATGCTTTGAGGGGAAATACATTGCTTTCATGTATAACTTGACTTGCATTGTTTCATATGTTGTAAATAGATGGTCATGTCACTGAAATTTGAAACAGAATGAGATTACAAGAGAACGACCGTGTTGGATGGGGGTGGAGAGGGCAGAGAGAGATATGCCCAGTGTAAAGCCATGTGAAGTCTAAATTACTACTTGCGTGATTGATCAGATAGGGCAGGCAATAAACAGCTAAACATTGCTGCATCTTGAGTTCATCTTGCTCAGTTTCAAAGAGATTTTGAATACTCACAGGCACTCTTCCTTCTCAACCGTGCCGTCTGAACTACGGCAGCCTCAGCATCACAGAACTTGCATCCTGAGTTCACTATAATTGTAAATTCAGCTGTCTTCAGTTTTTTTTTTTCTGCTTCTTCTTTTCCTTGACACTGGAAGAATTCTACATGAGTAAACAACCCATATTACCTATGAGAGTGCTGGACAACAAAATGATGCATTTCATACATTAAAGCAGTCACTTGAGTTCATTATTAGTTGGGCTTTGTTGACCTCCAAAAGTTGGGACCGAAAAAATATAATACTAGGCTTGGCCATTGGATTTCTCCTTAGCTGTCAACTTATATAACCTTCTAAAACTTATATCTCATCCTATTTACCAATCAGCTCTGCATTTCCCCTTCATTCCTCAAATTTATCCCTATGTTGACAAAGAAATCAGCTGCCATGTTTTGACACCTATAGCAGTGACCAAACGAGATTGAAGTGATTATATCCTTGATCTGATAAGTTTTTTAGTAATGCTATATAGCTCCTAAATTTCCAATAATTTGAAATTGCTTTCTATGGGTAACAAGTACTTTGACAGGGCCCTTTTTTTCTGCTATAATTTTGCTGGCATAAAAAACCATTGCTTCACCTCCCTGAATCTCAGAAACATTCTTTGGTAGTTTAGAAATTCATTTCAAAGTTTCTGAAATGCTTCTGCATCTCAGAAAACTGTAGACTTAATAATGAGGGGCTGGAAACTTCCAGAAGCACTTCCGACCGGGAGTGTCCAGCTGTTTTCCAGGATTTTCGGTATGTTTTATGTGTTGAAACCCAACTTTTCAGAATATTCATCAAGTTTCCAATACCATCTCTCCGGAGCCAAATTTTTTTGATACCCAACTCCGAGAGACTAGAGTTCTAAAAAGTTCACTTAATTTCTGATTTTATTCTGTCCTGATTCGCTGGCCTTTCCTTAAATGTCTACCCCAAAGTTTCTGCCATTTCCTGGCCTATCCATTGCCGCTTCCAGTACTCTCATTTCTGAAGTTTCCAAGTATCTGTTTCTGATTCTTAGTGCAACATAGCTTCCCCACCTTTGTTTCCGTTCTCTCCCTGCGGGGCTACTATTTGCTTTGGCCACCCCATCAAAATTTAGTTTCATACAGCCCTCTTTAAGAGGACTAATACATTCTTCAAGATTTTTGCTACTATACCATTTATCATAGGTTATTTCTATTTTCTTTATTTTAAGTCGCCTTTTCTTTTGCAGCTTTTTTTATATGATTGCCCTGACATTAATGATTTTATGTTTGACAAGAACTATATGTACTAACCTTTTTTGGCTTCTTTTCTTATTGAAGGACATGATGCAAGGGCCACAACTTCCCCAGGGATCAGTTTCAGCTCAGGCAGCATCTCACCAGGCTCAACAGTCAAAACATCGTGGTATGTTTGAGACAGAAATTTAGATCAGTTTCTGTTAATGAACAGAATTCTATGTATGAAAAATGAAACAAATCCACAAGTGGGAAATTAAAAGGTTATGTGAAGGGCAAGATCATTAGGTGACTATCATTTTTTCTTCGATTATATTGACGAACAGAAAGCATTGTAGTTGTGTAATGTATATTTAGAGACATTAGTTGGAGATCTGTAAAGATTCATAAGATTCAGGTGCATTAATAATATGAAATTACCATTGGACATTCTTCCCTTCTTTACTCCATCTGTAATTATACTTCCAAAGCACTTGTAATTTAATATTTAGTTTGTTTCTTAGAGTAATTATTTCTTCTGAAGGAGGACAGTAGTAACTAGTAATCCTATAAAAGATGGTGTTGGCTGTTGCCTACATATTTGTTCCAGTAGGGTTTCTTTATATGCTGATATTTGTTTCTATAATACCAGAGGCTTCTTACCTCAAAGAAAGAAAGAACAGTAAATATGCCAATTCCATTGTGTGTTAAATGGACAATGAGACTGGAGTTCATTAGGCAGGCTAAATGCATTAGACGATTAAACTAATCCTACAAGTTTCTGCACTCACTTAGATGATAGATTCACAGACTTATAAGTGTTTAATATCAATAAGTTGATTTTGTGCGTTGTAGGTCATGGATTCTTTGAAAAATAAGGTAATATGCTGATTTTAGTGTTTGCCATGAGTTCCCCGCCCAGTGAGGAAACAGAATGTAATCCAACAGGGTTTCTGCCATTTTACCCACAGTAAGGATCGAGTTTTTTGCAGGCTCCTACAATGGGTGGGTTTGGGGTTGAGGTTTTGATGTAGTCTGTTTTTTCATAAAAATAGTTTTTATTGGAGTCAAATATTTCACAAAAGCTTGTTATAGTCAAGCCACGCAGCTCAATGACCCACCACAGTGCTCAGCTCTATGACCACAACAAATCTTAGATGCCACCATTGCAGATACCCAAATGACTTCCCCCCCCCCCCACTCAGCACGAAATCTGTATGAACTATGGCAATTTTCAACGATTTTTTGGTGGCTGTATTGAATTCACCAAATTTTGATTTATTTCTGAAAATTGTGGTGAACCTTGTGACTTAGTACCAAAGTATTAGATTCCAGCGCTTATTTTTATCCCATAAACTTTACTTTCCAGCTCACGTACATGACAAATCTCATTTCTAGCTCATCATCAGCTGTGTACTTCAAAAATCATGAGAAACATATAGATATAGAATCTAAATTCGTTGAAGTTGTAATGCAGATGCATAGGTCAGAAAATTGACATTTTTTGTATTAATGATCTTGAATAGTACCATGTAGCAGATTTTGATTTTATATATGTTTAAATTTTAGATTTGAGGTTTCCACAGTCCATGAATATTGTGAAAAAGTCTTTGGCAAGAAACTAGATTTTTGATTCGATGTTTCAAACCACATTTTGTTGTCCATCCAGAAAGTAAAAATAGATCAATGGTTACAAACTTATAGCTTCTTCTATAGACAACTCCATTCATAAACACGAGGCGAGGTAACACCGTCCAACTGCCAATTCATTAAATGCTTGGGGCCACCTTATAAGAATTAAATATTATAGCATTAAAAACCCAAAAATCAATTAATTGAACATAACCTCGATGAAAGAAGCACAAATTTCTTGCATAAAGGACACATGAACTCATTGATGCCGTCGACCATTTCCCTAAGACCTTTTGGTGGCATTAAAAGCCCCAAAATTAATTAATTAATCTAACCTCGACAAAAGAAGCGCCAGTTTCTTGCATAAAGGAGGCATGCTCTCATTGATGCCCTCGATCATTCCCCGAAGACCTTTTGGCATACCTTCCTCCTGAGGAAAACTCATACTTCTATCATTGATTTTCATCCTTGGATTTCATATGCCAGCTCTCTTTATGATACTCCAGATCAGTCCCTCGTTAGTATCTCCTCTCTCCCTTCTCCTCTCTCCCTTCTTTTCACTTATTTTCTGTTGGTGATGTCAGGAGGGCAAATCTGGAAGCTTTGTACCAGCAGAGCTGCAGATTGTGAGGGTCTGCAAGCTGAGTTTCTCAGGTTTGGCATGGATTCGGTAGTGCCCCGTGTTGCAAAGCTCTTTAACGAGGTTGTTTGTTTGTGCTTCTCACAACACTATCCATCCCATAAACAAACCAGGGGAGTTTTGATCTCTTTATGACATTCTAGATCATCCCAGCACTAGTGTCTCCTCTACCCTTTCCCCTTGTCACTTCTTTTCTGTTGGTGACGTCAGGAGGGCAATCTGGAAGCTTCGTACCAATAGAGCTGCAGATTGTGAGGGGCTTCAGACTGAGATTCTCAAGTGTGACATGGATTCACTAGTTTCCCCTATTGGAAAGCTCTTTAATGAGGTTATTTTTTTGGGCTTCACCCCCTCTTGGTCACAACACTTTATCCACCCTATTCACAAACAAGGGAGGTTTCTGACCCAAACAACAACATGACTATTATGATTGGACATACATTTGACAAATTATATACCACTATTTTGGACGCAAAGCTTTCTGAGGACCCAGAGAATAGGCAGCAGAGGGTGGCGGGGGGCCAAACAGGCTTCAAGAAAGAATTCCAAACCACCAACCACATTTTAACACTTCGGGCTATTATTGAGGAGACTTGTCATTGGTCCTCTATGGGCTTTTGTTGCTTTATAGATTTCAGGAAGGCTTTTGCATTTGTTCTGAAATTTCTATTTGTACATAAGTTGCGTGATGTCAGAGTTTTAGATAATCTTATTATTGCTGCCATGAGATTATGAGACAATTATTGGTCACTTTCATACTTCTCACGGTCTTTCTAGCTTTGTGAAGAGTACTATCGAGGTCAAGCAGGGGTGCCCTCTCGCGCCGACCCTCTTTGGCATCTACAATAATGAGCTACAGGATTTTTTTCGACATCATCCTCATGTTGATGATGGTTGCATTTTACATGATGTGGCAATAGCCATATTTCTTTTTGCTGATGACGATGTCATCTCACACTCTGCTAAACCAGAGGTTGGGGAGGAAGCAAATTCAGGTGCCAAGAAGGATTTATTCCTGATTTTCTATACCCACTATAATAAGAAGCAGGTAGTCATTTGGACAAGCGAACTGCCCACAAAAGAGAACTACCGTAGAAATTTCAAATAAAAAAGGATGATTAGAAAGTATGAATTGGAAAGAAGGAATTTGATGTTTAAAATGCAAAAGTGAAGGACACAAAGAAGAAGAATGTCCTATCAAATATTGTGGAACCTGTAATATAAGGGCTCACAATATAAGTGAGTGTCAATGTTAAAAGTAATAATGCTAATAAGCAAAGCATGATGATGCAGATAATGCAATCAAGTGGAGGTTATAGGAACCAAAGAAATCAACAATCCCTGTGTAGTAGTAGTATTAAAATACAATGTCCAAGAACCCCAATCTCGAGGGATTAAAAGCATAAGCCTGTTATTCAAGGCCAACTATGTAATGAATGGGAACACTCTGCTAATGAATGCGCAAATACACCTGCAAAGGTCTCCAAATTATGCATTAAATGTGGTCCTAGTGACCATAATGATGAGGACTGTACTAAAACAAAATCTGCCAACATAGTTGAAATTGAAAGAGAGAGAAGATAAGTACCTATTGGATGTCACTAGAGCAGAAAGGCAAAATGAACTAGACACACAAGTAGATAACCAATGCATGCAAGATGACATAAAGGCTGTAAAAGATAAAAAATACTTAAGCAGGTAATGTGAGGTGATTTTATGCAATTTCACCACTGAAAACGTGAACTGGACAACCATGCACAAAACAAGAAAGAAACATGCAGAAAAGGAAAATAATCCCATACAACAACTAGTATCATTGAATTCGTGGAACCATAGTCACAGTGATGGTTAATTTTTTAATGGAACCATAGGTAGCACAAGTCCAAATTGTTAAACCGCTGGAAGATATAGAACAGCCACAAGAGGATTGAGATGTGTTATTACTAGGAAAATATGGGTGTTCTGAAGATATCTATAGAAATTGGGGAAATGGTTCTCTTGAATGCCTTAATAGATGGTGTATCAGATGTAAATATATTACTAGAAAAAAGTATGAAAGTTGTGAAAACCACTGCAAATACTAGCAGATTTGAGACTCAAATCGGCAAATCAAACAAAAATTGCTTCATTAGGCGTGTTATTTGAGCAAGAAATAACAACAATAGGAACAATGTTAAATGCAGTATTTGTAACCATATGAATGGAAAGCCTATTAATACATTATGATGCAATAGTAGGACATGCATGGCATGAACAAGTAAAACCATCAATGACTGGGAGCTTGAAACTATTGCAGTTAAAATTGATAGAGTACGGTTGACAATGGATACCTTAAGAGACCAAATATTTGGAGATAAATAGTCTAGTTCTAAACTTCTAATGGTCATGTTAATGATGAATTTGAACATGACAATGAAAGTGTGTCACACTCAGTTGAATGTTATGAAGATGTTAGATATACTGATGGGGGTCTATTACATTCGCAAATGGGAGAGTATAATATTTTGAAATTGTCATATTCAGATAGAGCCACTTGAAGAAACCACAACTGGCAACTGCCATACAACAATGATGATCGATGTCTTTTGAACAACTTGCAAAGTTGATGCAGGGGCATTCAAGTCAATTGGCAATCTTGCATCAAACAAAAAGAGAGTTGAGTGTTGTTGTTAGCTTTCCGCTGTCCAGTTTGTTTTTGTCTTGCAGTGCGAAGAATGATTCGAAAGGATTCATGAAACATTTCCAGACCTAGTTAGACTCAGGAAGTAGGGAGAAAGTGGTTTGAGTCACGAAACAGTGGAAAAACGCGCTGTTTTGTGTCTTATGATGAAACTGCCAATTATGTAAATGCCCGTCAGAACCACCGTAGAGTAACGATCCAAAAAGTTTTTTGTTTTTCCAGTTTGGAACGTTTTTAAGAAAAAAGGAGTTCGAAGAGACACTCTAGGAATCAGGGAAATGGGAGGAGCATTAGCTGGAGGGAGATTCAGAGGGAGTTCATCCTTGCAAGGAAGTAGGACTGATTTAGAGAGTAGAGAGGTGTAGCGAGAGAGGAAAAGTGTAGAACATGATTGATATTGTATGACACTTTCATGATTGTAGTTCTGGAAAAACTAGTGATATATTTGTTTTTTGAAGGTTGCAATTTGGTCATCAACAACGAATAAATTTGTAATCTTTGGTCTCGTCTTGTGTACATATGTGTGTAGGTGCCCATTGGTGAGTGAATTGGGCCATGGCTACAAGGAACGGGTTGTTCAGTTGACACCCCATCCTTGATTGCATCAGTTGGTATCTGAGCTGGTTTTGAATCCAGTTCATAAGAGTGTACCTTACCTATATATGATTTTAACAAGAGGGACAGCAGGAGTAGGTTGTGATCGACAAGAGCGTCAAGATGCCTCCAAACGACTAGATGAAGTAGCTCGAATGCTAAGAGCAACGAAAGCAAGATTGAATGCTGTGGAAGTGGACAAAAGAAGAGGCTGTGCTCATTAGATCTATATCAAGGATTGGGTAGAGGAACCAAAATGGAAATTCCTAGCTCTTTAGGAATTTTGGATTCCAAGGAGTTGATAGATAGGCTTACAGAGATAGAATTGTACTTCGAGTTTGATGATGTAGAGAATTTAAGAGAGTGAAGGTGGCTTAGACCATGTTAAAAGGTCAGACAGCCATATGGTGGAAGTATAAATTGGAAGGAATAGAAGGGGCAAAGAAAAGATTACCCGGTGGGATAGAATTGTTGCCAAATTAAAAAAAAGGTTTGATATAAGAAACCTTGAGCCCTTGTGCAGTTCTAGCAATGTTGTCACCCAAGAGAGGTGGAGAATGGCATATGTGCACGGATTTTAGAGCCTTAAACAAGATAACAATAAATTGTAGACACTCCATTGCCTTAAATGGATGACTTGATGGATTGTTTGAGTGGAGCTAAGTTCTTCAAGATTGATTTGAAGAGTGGGTATCAAAAATCAGAATTTGGGAATGTGAGGAATGTAGGACGGCATTAAGACAAAGGAAGGTTGTACGAGTGGGGCTGGTTATGCCATTGGTTTGAAAAACACACCAAGTACATTCAGGAGGCTTATGATTGAAGTGTTGAAGCCATTCTTTGGGAAGTTTGTCATTGTTTGTTTGGTGCATGTTTTGATTTTTAGTATGCTAAAATAGGAACATTTAATATATTTGAGGCAGGGGTTCCAAAGGTTGAAAGAAGAGAAGTTTGAGGTCAACTGTTTAGTTATATGAAGACTGGCATGGTTTACCTTGGTTTTGTTATCCACAAGGACGGATTATGGATGTGGAAAAGGTATGAGAGATTTTGGAGTGGTCAACACCAAAAAACTATGACAACAAAAGGTGATAGAAAAAAATTCAAATGCAAATTTGCAGCGGAGAAAAGTTTTTAGTTGTTGAAGAAAGAGGTCACCGAACAGTCCTTAGCATTGCCGGATTTCAACAAAGTGTTCCTAGTTGATTGAGATGCTGGTCGGACAGTGATAGGTGTTGTTTTGAGTCAAGAGAGCTAACCCATTGCATATTTCAATGAGAAGTTGAATGATGCTAAGAAAAAATATTCAGTTTATGACCAAGAGTTATATGCAATTGTGCAAGCACTAAGAAATGGAGGCTTATTCTGCTATCAGGTTTGTTTTGTACATAGATCACCAAGTACTTTAGTTCATAAATAGCCAAGGTAAGTTGAACTGAAAGCATATGAAGTGGTTTGAGTTTCTCCAAAGTTACTCATCTGTTTTGAAGCATGGAAGTGGGAAATCGGATATGGTTGCAAATGCATTGAGTAGAAGATGTCTCTTGTTGAATGAATTGAGAGTAGAAGTGATTGGATCTGATTCCATGTAGGATTTATATGAAGATGATTTAGATTTTAGTCCACGAAGGATTTGTATGAAAATGATATAGATTTCAGAGATGCATGGACAACATGCAAGAGCCCAACCAGCACGGATAGAAATCTACGGTTAGATTTCCTTTTGCATGATGGATTACTGTTCAGAGGATAACAATTGTGCATACCACAAGGATCAATATAGGGGGATTTGATCAATAAGAAACATAGTGGTGTAATGTCTGGACATTTTGGCATAGATACGTGATTTGAGGAGCGATTTGAGTGGAAAAAGTGCTGAAGCGGAAGATTATGCAAAGTATATGCAAGAAGCGCATCGATAAATAAGGGAACGTTTGGAGCAAAGCACCATGAGATACAAGCAACATGTTGATCTCAAGCATAGAACAAAAGTGTTTCAGGATGGAGACTTGGTTTTGGCACATATGAGGAAGGAGAGGTTCCCAAGGGGAACATACAACAAGTTGAAGTGGAAGAATGATGGATTCTGTAGTTTTGGACTGTTTTAAGAAAAGAGGAGTTCAAAGAGACATTCCATGAGTCAGAGAAATGGGAGGAGCATCAGTTGAAGGGAGACTCAAAGGGAGTTCATTCTTGCAAGGAAGTAAGCTGGTTCAGAGAGGTGTAGGAAAGAGATAATGTTCAGAACATGACTGATAACTGTATGATTTCTTCATTACTGTTGTGCAAGGACAAACTAGTTTTGTATGAGCCTGCAGTTTTGTCATCAATAGTGTTTAAAGTGGTAATCTTTGCACTTGTCTTGCGTTTCTATGCCTGATGCACATTGGTGAGTGAATTGAGCCTTGTTTGCAAGGAATGAGTTGTTGTTCAGTTGACACTTCATCCTTGACTACATCAAAACTAATCACCGCATCTACAACCTAGACCCCAATGTAGCAAGTTGCTATGTGCAGCAACCACCGGATAATGTAACACAATGGCGATTGCTGAACAACCGGTGACTAATAAACAAACTGCACACGAACTGGCGAGCGCTGAACAAATAGAATAATGAGTGACCACTGAAAACAATAATCAAGTAATGAAGTGGATAATACAACTGCAGAAAATGAAACTTATGAATAGATTGCATGTATTGAATGAACGCAACTATTGATGATGGTTTGCAAGACAATTAATTAATTAAACATAACACCCAATTTATTGAATGCTGACCATCGACAGATGAGCGCATCCGACAATCACTGATCAATGGACTTGATCTTTGATCACTGATCGACATGCTTTTAGTACACACTTTTATAGACATAAACAAAGCATCAATGGCGCTGCATGACAGAATTAATACAAGTCAAGTAAAGGAAAGAGTGAAGAGTAATGAATTTTCACACTGACATTGCCAAAGGACAGTATTAACAACTTCTGTAGTGCTAAAAAATGTTGATACAAGGCAAAATAAGGTGATGATCTGATTAGCCCTAGACAAGTAAACTGGCAATGGTGTTGCTGATGCTTCATTGTAAGGTGTTGAGATGATTAATCTTGGACAAATGAATGGGCATCAGTGGTGGTTGATACTGCGTATTGCACTGATTATCCCTAAACAGATGAACTAGTAATGGTGGTACTGGTCATTAATACCACATTGCGTAAGCAAACATTTGTAGAAAAGATTAATGTTTTCAGCAATCTTTTCACAATTTGGACAATTGATAGGTCCAATCCATTCTCTTTTCTGTAAGTTTCCTGCTCTTAGGGATTTTCCATGCATGGTGAGCCATATAAAAGCTATGATTTTTTGCCACATTTGCAGTTTTTGACACATTCGCAATGACCATAATTGACTCCATTGTCTTTCCTTAGGATTAGAACACGATATGCTGGGGCAGCTGTGGATTCCCTCTTTTGAATACTGGCCCAACTGTTGGAATGAAATATTGGCATGTTCACTAGCTTTTTTAGATCATTCAAAATTAGATCTTCTTTCAATGCTTCAACTTGTGTTTTAGATAGTGGAGATTCTTAATGAATTTGTACATTTGTTATCTGTTTCAACTTTCATCCCATCATTATTCTATCTTCTGAGTCTGAAACCCGGGTGCGAAAGCCACATTCATTCAAACTTGAATTGAGTTTTATTTTTTTGCACTTAGGATTTGGTTGTAATGATCAGAGAGATAGGCCAAGAATCAGAGTGTGAATCACTCACTCTTGCCATTACCTGTCTATTCACAATAACCCATTGGTTTGAAATCCAAATTCTGTCTAGTTTTTCTGCAATATAATTTCTTCTCTTTTTTCAATTGCTCCATGTAAACAGCCCTTGTGCGACTTCAAGATCAACCATGGTTGT
This sequence comes from Taxus chinensis, assembly GCA_019776745.2. Classification (NCBI taxonomy): domain Eukaryota; kingdom Viridiplantae; phylum Streptophyta; class Pinopsida; order Cupressales; family Taxaceae; genus Taxus; species Taxus chinensis. The sequence goes on from CM034150.1 coordinate 336,842,860, forward strand.
GCCCATTTCTAGTTGAATAAGTGTTGATGTTTAGTGATTAAATTCCACACCTCCCCTTTGGTTTTCTTGTGTGTTTATCATGTAAAATTCCCCACTTAGATTGATATTTTAGGGGTTGTTGAGGATATATGTTGTAAGCTGCTCTATAAGAGTAATGTGATTACTCCCACAAGGAAGTATATATACCCTGGTCACAGAACAACATTTTTAGGAATTCATAGTAAAAGAAATTTACTAAAACCTCCATGGGAATGATAGATGTGAGTTGATAACATACCTAGGAGGATCCCATTGAATCATGGTTCAATTGGTTTGGTATCAAAGGATCTGCTTGCTACCTCAAATGCCTGAGAATCTAATCTTTCTTAGTTATCCTGCTCGGGAAGTTTCTTGGGGAAGGAACATGTCTATTCTTTCTGCTTTTACTTTGAATATGAGATATCAGCATTTGTTGGGTACACCTAAACCTCTTATATTCCATGAGAGTATCCACATTATGCGAATTATGCAGAATCTAAGCCTTGTTCTTCCTGAGACATATGTTGGTTGGGAACCCAGATCTGCGATATTGGTTGTGGTCTGGGGCTCCCAAATCAGCAGATTTGTTGGTATAAGGCATCTTGGAAATTGTTGGTAACTTTTGACCTTATTGTTCCTTGTTATTTATTTGGACGTACCAACCAACGAAATGAATTTGATTTAGTCTTGGACCTTACCTTTATGCTTTGCCATAGTTTCTATAGGTTCCATGAGGTGTCCTCGATGGGAGTGTCGGTATATAGTTTGTTGGACATGTTCCGTATTGTCTACCTGTGTCTGCTAGTGCTGCAAAAGATATTACTTGCAAGATTTGATTTGTTCAAGGTGACCATTTTCTTCTTCGTGAGTATGTTCTTTGAATTTTGGTCTCCGCCTGTTGGTCACTTTTGTTGTGCTGGTTGGGACCTTGGTTGCTCTGTTTCTTAGTCTAATGTTCCACAGCAGTGGGTTGGTTGTTTTTCTCTTGATGCTTCTGTTGGGTGTTCAGACCGTTGAGAGTTTCGGCCAGTTTTTCATCTGTTCCTTAGGAAGGGAAAACCTCGACTACATGACCATGTTCATGGCATATTCTGCACTTGAAGGGGATATTGTTGTAGTATATTAGTTTCTCCTATTCCATTCTATCCCTCCCATCTCCAAGATTATAATGTATGAATCATGAAATAAGATTGAATCAACACGCGATTAAGCCAAGTGAGTCAATGGAAAAGCTGGATTTATTTGAGGAATATAAAAAATCTGTCCCAGATTTAACAAAAAGAACGACAATAAAATAAACACTCAATATTTTTTTTTGAGACGAAAACAATTAATTTCAGAATTTGTTATTCCATTCTTGATTTTCTTTGAAGTTAATCAATATATAAAATCATCAAATAGAGTCTTTATTTTACTGTTTCTTTCAGGCAAAGGCGTGAACAGCTCCAAATTGACACAAATCCTTGCATAGTTGAGCACTTCTGGGTTTGTAGTGAATTCAAAGGCAACAATGTGTTCTCCAACGTCATTTCCTATCTTCTTTTGGGAAATTTCTTGGAAGTATTCGTTCGGGAGTAGCTTTAACCCAAGCCAGGATTGTGCTTGGGAGTTACTTTTTTTGGGCTAAAGGCTAGAGACAATTAGTTTTTTAAAGAGACCTGATTTTTTTCATGAAGCGTGGCCCTCTTTGAAAAGCTTGGTCCCTTTCATGTTTATGGGAGAAGACGTCCATGAAGTAACCTTTAGGCATCATTAAGATCTCCACAAATCCAAATGGCTGGGACATGGCAAGTCAATTTTGGACTTGGATCTGAACTTGGTGAAAATCTCAGGAAATTTAAATACCATAAAAATTACAACATTCAGGGTAAAAAGCTATTAAAATGCACTCCATATCAGATCATCTTCAAATACACTCAAAACTAATCAATTACAACTTACCATACACGTATACACAAAAAAGTAAATAATGTGATGATGAAACTTGAACTTGAAAAGTGTTTTGAAAGAGGGGAGTTCTTTTGGTATATTATAAAATTGTTTAGATGTACAAAAAGTGGATTCTGAAATCCATGGCAATGGTATCAATGAAGCTTAATACAAAAGACCAAATCAAGTTTATAGATGTATTTGCAAACATTACAATCATGCTCCATAGTTTGCTTGACGGAGTCCATTTTGGCTATATCATCCAGCAACAAATCAATACAATAGTGAAATATCCCTTGTTGGGATCTTACAAAAAATTGACAAAATACAGAAATTTGCAGCGAATACTAAATCTGATTTTTTTCTGATTTTATGCAGAAAATTACAGCTAGGGCAGCAAACAGTAAAATATGAATAACTCCCAAAATATCCGCTCAAATCACTTGAAATTTTAAAGAGAACTAGATAATAATATAAAGAACACAAGGGAAATATTTTTGGAATTTTTCAGTCAATATAACGCTGCCAGAAATTTACAGCGTGCCTAAAATAGCCGAAAACTTCTAAAATTATATCTTTTGCTAAAGAAGTCCAAATGAGCTGAAATTTTGGATCTTGGGCCACAAAAATATGAAGAATAATATTCCAAAATTAGTTTTCGCACAGCAAACACGAAACCCTAATTTTGCCCTAAAAAGTAGGTCGCCCAACACATTTAGGGCATCAATTCAGCTCCAAACTTCTAAAATTCATATCTTTCCGATTACAAGTGCAAAAAATATGAAACTTGGGAAATAACATATATAAATATAGTAGATGACTTTCCAACCTTCAGATCTGAAAACGGCCAACTGGAAACCCTAAAAATTAGGGCTGCAATCTCCCAAACAAGTCGCCCTCCTTGGTAGATGACCAAAACCCTTGTGAAAAGTTCTGTAGATGATGCCAAACCCTTCCTTTATTGCTGCCGTAGGTCTGATCCGAAAACCAGCTGAAAATCTCCACCCAAACTCACCAAAACTTTCAAAACCCTATCTCTGAAAACCCTGAAAATACCTCTGTAAAACAGCCCTGAAATCAGCTTCAAATGACAAGCTAGGGTAGATCTCTCACTACCGAAGAATGCCCTGCTAGCTAGGGATGGATCTCTCACCACCGAAGCTAGGGTTCCCGTGGGATCTTACTCCACAAGCTAAAAAGTTGCAAACAACAGTTGCACATGAAAGAAAATATAAGTGTATGCATGAGTGATCTCCCACTACACCCTCCATCTCCTTATATAGCTTTTTATGAGCCCCAATGAAGAAATATAACATTTAATGCAATACATATCCCCTCAAGTCGCCAAAAAGGGACTTTAAGTGGCCCCAACGAAGAAACATAACATTAAATGCCAAAAGTGTCCACTTAAGTGATCCCAACGACAAAATAGAACACAAAGGGCCCATTAGACCCTCCCAACGCCCAAAATATAACAAAAACATAGTAGGAAATCAGACAACCATCCCCAATAACCTCCAAAGTCGTTAGTCCCTTGGGAATGACCAGGGCTAAGACCAAAATAGGGCCCTTAGGCCAACTGCTCGGAATTGGGGACATTACAATCCTCCCCTCCCAAAAAATGCTTGACCCCAAGCATTATCCTCTTGTGCTGTAGAAACTAAATACCACAAAGTAAGTGCCTCCATCTCACCCTGCAGTCAACCGAAGATCGGTGTGATCCGAAGTGACCAAAACACCACATATAGTCATCATGCTCTCCATGCAGTGTAGATAACAATGTTGTCCCTGAAGTAGAATAATGCCCACATCGATTCTCTACTGGTACCCATACTGAAACTGTCAATCTGTCCAATCCCTGCCACTGCAAAACTGTCATCATGTGATCACTCACTGCATCTCCTGTCGACTCCGTCCCTCGGCTAGCTAGCACATGCTCGTCATCCTCATAAGCATTAAAACATATAGGAGTGTTATCCCCTATCAACTCCAGAAATAAGGAACATGCATACTCCGATTTGTCACCATGACAAACTACACATCCCTGCACAAAGTTGAGGATATCCTCCCTCAACCCATGCCATCTGACCCTTTCCCATATGAAGTTGAAGGTCTCATCAAAGCTCAAGTGTCCAGACATGGAAGAATAATGCACATGTCGCAGTATCTCCATCCTCAACCATGAATCCGACACGAGGTACAATCTGTCCTGATAGAAGATCATCTCATCCTCCAATCTGTAGTTGTCATCCTGTATGTGACCATCCAGAATCTCACAAGTGTGTCGGTTCTTGGAGTACTCAACAAGCAAATGAGATCTCCAGTCTACCGAAACCTCAGACAACCAACATAATGATAAACTCGGATGATCTAAACCTGTAATCCCGATCTCTGTAACTGCCTTATGTGCAACACTATTGGTCACACCCGCATCCATCATACTCCACATCGATCCGCAATAATAAAACCCCTCATTATGCTGGAAAGTCCTCTCCATCCCCTCAGCTGCAACCACCCTAGGTGCTCCTGCCGATAATCCCCTCAAAATCACATTCCTGCCTTTCGGACTTAAACTTCAGCTCCATCGTCTGGAAGTTAGTCCGAAACTCACCAAGAGAATGGAGCCACTGTACTCCCAAGCATTATGTTGGTCACTCACCAACACCAACAATATAGAAAACATCGGTAACTGTATAGTTACCCATCGTGATGCTCAATCAGTGGAACCCACCATGTGCATCTCATAGAATCTCCATTGGCTACAACCACGTTGAAGCCCTCAAACTCCTCTGTCTGTAAACCTTCGCCTCTCCACCAATGAGGCATCAATAAAGTTGTGGGTTGCCCCACTATCAATGAGTACCACTAACTCGTTGTCCCTGCAAAACTCCCCTAACTCCTGAAATGCCTTGTACCTCAGGAGTACTAGACAAAGTGGCTGATAGTCTCCTAGGGAAAAGTCTCCGTTATCCTGCTCAACACCTGCACTATCTAATCGCAACTCCGTCACCATCATCCTCTAATCTCCTGTGTGTCCAACTCCTCACCTCTGTCATCCATCACTCTCCTCAAAGACCTCTATGAATTGGGCCTTCCCTCTACCCCTGCAATCATGTCCTGGAACCCAAGGTGTGCGGCAATCGAAACATAGTTTCTTTCGCCTCAACTCATCTTTGTCCTCTCTAGATACGAATGGTCTCCTGGTTGCCACCTCCTGCCTAGGTGGAGGCTACCTTCGGCTACGAAGTTCATCGGATCTAGAAGGGAGGTTCTCTTAGGCTGCACTCGAGGTGGAAAACTGCAACTTAGGAGTGGATAACTCCAAGTCACGAGCTCTCCTAATAGCCTCATGCAAAGAAGAAGGCTCAAATGCCTTCACAAATCCAGCGAGAGGCGTCTGTCAAACCTGCTATGAACAGGGAAATCAACCTCATCTCTGTAACATCAAGATACCATGACTAATAGTCTCTGAAAATCTGCGATATATTGATCCAAGAGAACCGGTCTGCCTCAAATGAGTCAACTCTCTGAAATACCTGTCGGGGTCCCTCCTATCAAATCTGCTCACTCAGCCTTTGCGTGAACTCTACATAAGTAGTGATATGCATGTGCCCCTGTGTGATCAATCCATGATGAGCATGAGCATCTCCCTCAAGATGTAAAATTGCAAACTTAATTGCATCCTCCTCACGAATAAGATTCAAGTCGAAGTATAGTCTTCAACTTCTGAACCCAAGACTGTGCAGTACACTTCTTAGAACCATCGAAGTGTGGAATAGAAATCTGTCCCAATCTCCTTTGCAACTCTAGGTACCTGTACCTGGATAATCTCTTCTAGGCTTGCTGCCAATCTTCATTTTACAATATTCCTGAAATGGCATATTGTCACGGAAAGTCGTCACTCAAGGTCTGGTATTTTTCCCAACAAGACTCCTCATCTACAATATCCACCGGTTGCCATACCTGTGAAACTTTTAGATCCTTCAAGAAAGAAGGTTCGTGAAGTCCCAAAGGTCTGGTAGAAGAATGAGGGAGACCGCTTACCCTGAATGTCCACCCTCACCTCTATTGACCATGTTGTCCCATATTGCTATTTTCTCCTCTTCTCCGTATGAGCATCAATCCTGCCCTGTGCTAATCTCTTAGTGAACTGGCTCAAATAGAGATTGGTAGTCTCTTGCTACTTTACCATGTTGGTGAACAATTGTTTCATCAGATCCACACCCATACTCCTCATTGTCTCTGTCTCTGTCTTTCATCTTTCAACCCCAACAGGCTGGAAAAACAACTGCTCTGATACCACTGAAATATCCCTTGTTGGGATACCACAAAAAATTGCACAAAATACAAAAATTTGCAGCCAAATACTAAATCTGATTTTTTTCTGATTTTATGCAGAAAATTACAGCTAGGGCAGCGAACAATAAAATATGAATAACTCCCAAAATATCCGCTCAAATCACTTGAAATTTTAAAGAGAACTAGATAATAATATAAAGAACACAAGGGAAATATTTTTGGAATTTTTCAGTCAATATAACGCTGCCAGAAATTTACAGCGTGCCTAAAATAGCCGAATCTTTTGCTAAAGAAGTCCAAATGAGCTGAAATTTTGGATCTTGGGCCACAAAAATATGAAGAATAATACAAAATTAGTTTTCGCACAGCAAACACGAAACCCTAATTTTGCCCTAAAAAGTAGGTCGCCCAACACATTTAGGGCATCAATTAGCTCCAAACTTCTAAAATTCATATCTTTTCGATTACAAGTGCAAAAAATATGAAACTTGGGAAATAACATATATAAATATAGTAGATGACTTTCCAACCTTCAGATCTGAAAACGTACCAACTGGAAACCCTAAAAATTAGGGCTGCAATCTTCCAAACAAGTCGCCCTAGCTTGGTAAATGACCAAAACCCTTGTGAAAAGTTCTGTAGATGATGCCAAACCCTTCCTTTATGGCTGTCGTAGGTCTGATCTGAAAACCAGCTGAAAATCTCCACCAAACTGTCTCTCAAAACCCTATCCTCTGAAAACCCTGAAAATATCTCTGTAAAACAGCCCTGAAATCAGCTCCAAATGACAAGCTAGGGTAGATCTCTCACTACTGAAGAATGCCCTGCTAGCTAGGGATGGATCTCTCACCACCGAAGCTAGGGTTCCCGTGGGATCTTACTCCACAAGCTAAAAAGTTGCAAACAACAGTTGCACATGAAAGAAAATATAAGTGTATGCATGAATGATCTCCCACTACACCCTCCATCTCCTTATATAGCTTTTTATGAGCCCCAATGAAGAAATATAACATTTAATGCAATACATATCCCCTCAAGAAGGGCCAAAAAGGGACTTAAAAGTGGCCCCAACGAAGAAACTTTAACCTTTTAAGTCGCCAAAAGTGTCCACTTAAGTGACCCCCCAACGACAAAATTAGAACATTAAAGTGGCCCATTCTTAACGACAAAACCATCTAGTCCCTCCAACGCACCCAAAATATAACAAAAACAAAGTAGGAAATCAGACAACCATCCCCAATAACCTCCAAAGTCCGTTAGTCCCTTGGGAATGACCAGGGCTAAGACCAAAATAGGGCCCTTAGGCCAACTGGCTAGGAATTGGGGACATTACAACTTTATTCAATCAACATCCCCAAAAATCTGATTTTGGAACTCTGGAGATTGTGTTGAACATCTTAGCCAACAATGATTCATTACCAATCAATGAGTCACTCAATGAACACTCGGTGGACAAATTGTTATATCATATGTCCACACGTAACAGATCTTTGTTTTGTTGCCAGTTGTCTTTTTCGGTCTTCAATCTACACCGAAGCTCCTACATTGGACAGCAGCAAAATATCATAGGACTGCAGCTTTCAGCGTACTATCTAAGAAGCAGCTTATAGAGATAATGACTCAACTTCTTCATCCCATCTTGTTTGTAAAATTTCGGGACAAACTGAGTTATTTCCAATTTAGTCATTAAGGGGAGGTATTGAATATAATGAGTATATTTATACACATACATGTTAGTTAATAGTTTTCTAACTAAAATCAGTTATGAACTGTCTCGGCACTGTTCCAACTACATTGTAACTACTCCCAAATAAAATTAAGGACACACATTCATTTGTTGTCCAGTCCAATTCCTCCTCATTCTTTGTCTGATAACCTCTTCTGACAATAACAAAAAAAATATGTTGTGGAATTGTTCTAACCAATTTGTGCACTGCTGTTTGCTGCGAAATAAGCCAAAATGTAAACCATCTTAAAGGGAAAATAAAGGGAATTTTACTTTAGAAACACATACCTCACAAACTTTTCTCGCTGACCACCCATGCGCTGAGATTTACTATCAAGTTCAAAAATAGCCATGGTAATATTGAAAAGGTACTGTAAAAACAGCAGATGAATGATGACTGAAGCTCAAAAGATGTTCTCATCAAAACAGAAACTGCCATGTAAGAAACCATCCTTTTGAAAGAGTATCTGATATATTAGTCAGAAAGGGATCCATTTCTAGAACTTAAGCTACAATTCACCTGCATCAACCAAAAAAATAAAGTCAGACAAAATAAACTTCACAGGATCACAACAGTAGACGCATACACTGATTCAAGTAGTAGTAAACTGCTTTCACATTTAAAAAATTGGACTTACTAAATAAGAGAATAGATAGCACACTGCAGAAAATATTCATCAGTAAAACTCAATGCTTTACATAAACAAATCCCAGAGTAATTCTCATTATAGAAAGCTAGGGAGATATGTATTAGACTTGCCTTTCCTTAAGAAATTGATGAGCCTATCAAGGTTAATTTATCAAAATGCAACTGCAATTTGAAAATGAATAAATTTATAAAACCAATTATAAATACCTGCCAGCCAAAAGCATAATTTAAAAAAAAAATGAAAGATGCCTCATATATATACAAGATCTATTTACAGCCATACCCACATTGGGTTTGAACTTGGGCCTCTACGTTGATACAAGCCTGATCACCTCACTGCTTGCCAATAGGCAAAAGCATAATTCTAAGGAAATTATAATACCAATACTCTGAATATGCAGATGACTTCATTATTTACTAAACAAAATTGCCATACAAAAGAATTAAAGAGGTACTGTCAGCACCTAAAGGCAATCAATCTCACTCCTCTAGATTAAAACTATTTTTAAATTTTTGTATATCTCTAGCTAACCAGTACCATTGCAGAACAATTACTAGATTTTTTTGGCAAAAGATGAACAAAGGCATACATGAAGATGAAGATTGGAATGCACACTGTCAGAGATTGAACAAAGGGTGAAGTGAACTGGATGCACACTTTTGGCGTAGATTTTCAATGCAAGAAATGGTTACAAAATGGTTGAGGAGGTTACAACCGAACAATAGTTGATACATAAATAATAGTTCATTATGAGTTCATTATTATATTAAGATTATATTTTAATACCCCCCTAATGACTAAACCGGAGACAAGTTTGTCCCGAAATTTTACAGATACAATAAAACCAAGAAGTATAGTCATTAACCCTATAGGCTGCTCCTGAGATATTACTTTGAAAGCTACAGTTCTTTGATGTTTTGTTGTTGTCCAATGTAGGAGCTTCGGTGTAGACAAAGACCGAAAAAAACAGCTGTCAGCTAAACAGAGTTCCGATCGTGCGGACATAGGATATAGCAGGTTGTGCACCAAGTGTTCATTGAGTGACTCATTGATCAGGAATGAATCATCATTGGTTGAGAAGTTCAGTGCAATCTCCAAAGTTCAGAAATCAAATTCTTGGAAATGTTCATTGAATAGCGTGTACCAAGCTTTGGAACCTACTTGAGTCCATGCAATGACTCAATAAATCTAAAATCCAAATGATCACCTTCAGGAAACACCATGTAGACCTTCCCATCCAGCTCTTTGTTCAAGAAAGCACTTTGAGATACCCTCTAACCAAACTAAGCTACTATGGAAAGAAACAACTGAGTGACCATCTTTGCAATAGGAGAAACAACCAACTCCGTAGTAGGAGAAATACCCATCTCCGCAATGGTGAGGGAAATAATTGCATCCTATTGTTGCTCATCTACCCCCCTATTGGGAAAAAATGTTCCAAAAATGTTTCGCAACAAAATGAGCAAAGTTTCCATGCTCTACCATGCTTTAAGGCAATGCTTGTGAATGTGTGGTATGTTAGCCATCTCACCATATGCCTACAACACTCCTCGACAAGGAGTTTCCCTCCTCTGCATAGTGGATATTCCCTCCACAATGAGTGCACATAAGTTGACCGAAGTAGGGTTAATGAGCCTATGAGGAATGGCATCCTCCAGTGCATCATGAATGGTAGAGTCTCACTCCACGCAAACTTCTAAGTTGACTTTACGAGAGTCAACTAACCCATATTGGTCACCTTGCCCAATGTCGAGGGAAATCACCCATCCTTGTTTCACATCTAACAAAAGACACTTCTCCCCAAAGAAATTTATAGCAATATTAGGATACTATGTTAACTAGCGAACAAATAAGAGATTCTTATGCAAGCTAGGAACGTACCTAACATTTTTTCCTAATAGTTTTAGAGCATTATTCAAAACAATGTGTACATCTCCTATCCACTCTATTGTAAATGATTGTCCATCAGCTGATAAAATTAAATTAGAAATCGTAGTAAATGTTACATACCAATCCTTTCGACATGAAAAATGTCTGGATGCGCCGGAATCAATGATCCAACAACTGGTGGCAATGTTGTTCAAGCATGATGTTGTAAGAGCATAAAGAGAACACTCTTCATCATAATTTCTTTCCATTGTGATTGTTGCCACATTTACCTCATCCCGTGGCTTCCTGTTTTGTTGAAAAAGATCATACTATCGCTTCTGGAAATCCGTTTTTAGATGCCCATCCTTATGACAGTAATGGCATTTTATTTGGTATCTGGAAGATTCACTAGAGTTCCATTTCCACTTCCCCTTTGACCAAGCAGTCAATGCACTATTTGATTGTCTAGAACTGGACTCAATTGCTTGTCTTCCTGTCTTCCTTCTGTAGCAAATAGGAACTGACTTGATCGAAAGTCAAGGTCTGGCTTTCTGCCATCAAGTGTAAGGCCTTCACGAATGTCTCTTAGGAAGGTGGTAAATCGTTCAGATCAAGCGCAACTAGGTCATCATCATCCACCTTTTTATTGATGGCACCGAGCTGGTCTCAGAGATCTTTCATCTGAAGATGTTCTGAGAGGGAACAACCCTCATGCATCTTTGCTGAAAACATCAAATTCTGTAGGTATGATACCCAAATTTGCTCCAATGTTTGATACTTTGTTCTTCAGACTTGTCTTAAGCACACTTGCCTTAGTGGCATTTCAAACATTAGGCATCAAATCATCCAACGCAAACAACTTCAATAACAAGGACTCCTTAAGATGTTTGTCATGATTCTCAAAGTTTGCAGTAGGCATTCCTTCAGTGTCAAGAATGATTTTATCAGCTGTGATACTCCGCAATTGTTAAAATTGACTACAAACACTATAATTATGACCAGTTAATTTCCGCATTTCTGGCAGAATTAGAATTTGAATATTGGCCATGATGCAAATTGAAATTTGACTTCTGACCCACAAATCAATGTAAAAAGGAAATGCAGTCTGCAAAGTCTACAGTGGAATATGAATTTGTATACGATTTGTTTATGTCAAATCACTTACAAATCATTGCACTCAAATTGAATATCTGGAAACTCTAACATGCACGAAATTTCTGTATGTGTTTTATCTTCGTCTCTTTTCTGTGCCATTGCGTGATTGTTCACTGCAAATATGTCTTTTAATCTGTAATTTCCTGCCTTCAGGTTTGGAAGATTTATGGTCTGGAAATAATGACTATAGATGCAGTAAAGAACGTGAATGTATATGAATAAAATACAGTTTTGGTCCGTGTATACATCCCCTAGCAGAGTCTTTTCCTCATACCCTGGAAGGAACCCATCCACTGAAAGTCGCGACTGGTTTCCTTTGGCCTGTCGGCCACAACTTTATACTGTCAGCCGCAGAGCTGGTATGCTGGCCCACAAAAATCACAAAACCTTCGTCCATTGATGTATTCCTCTGTTTAAAAGAATGCCCCTTCACATCTTCAAATGACTGCAAATCATGAGTTTCTAGCCGTGTGCCATACTTTGCTGATTGTACCCGTATTTCCTTCTTTCATCTTCAAAACTCGTCTTTTAACAGTCTACAACTTGTTTCTAGTGATTTTTACTTCTTCTGATCTGGGTCTTAGCCAGCTGGCATTTTATCTCTTCAACTCACGTTTTCCTCATGCTGTGAACAAATCATTATTTCAAAATCTCTGATCTGATTTCTACAAAATTGCACTGTTCTGATCACACATGACGTCCTTTTTCCCTTGATTTGGTCGCTAGGTCTGTACGACCTCAAAGTCACCAAATAGTGGTGATTTTTGCGTTCGAATTTTCAGGAAACCGTGATAATTGACCATGATTGCCTGTATCCGCATGTATACTTCTCCTAGGGCTTCCTCAAATAGGTCTAAACCTCTCTTCATCTTCTCCAGTAGTTTTTACCCTCTTCTAGGACTAACTAGATCTTTGAGATTGCTGTTCGTACCCTTCTCGTAGGGATTCCTCGAATAGTGGCTTTGATACCAATGTTAGAAAATGATGAGAGTGAGAATGAAGAGAATATGGTATGTGACACACTTAGATATGTGTGTTCATCATTTTATTATGCTAGAAATAGTTACATTGTAGTTGGGGAATTTCATAACTGAGCATTAATTGATAGTTAAGTAATGGTTCATTAAGTGTTAGCCAAATATATTTTAATAGATCACAGAAGAGGATAAGGAGAAGACAACATTTGTGATGAAGTGGGGATCTTTTGCTTAGAATGTGATGTCATTTGGGTTGAAGAATGTGCCTTTTGCGTTTCTGTGCATTGTGGTCGAAGTGTTCAAAGGTTTTATATACAAGCTTTCGCAGTTGTATCTGGATGATTGGATAATGTATGGTCTAGTGAAGTATTATCATGAAAACCTGCACCTGATTTTTGAAAGGTGCCGGCAGTTACAAATTTTCTTGAATTTGAAGAAGTGCACTTTTGTGGTACCGTATGGGACTCTTCTGGGACATGTCATTTGTAAGGAACACATGTTAATTGATCCTGCATAAGTGGTGGTTATTCAATAGTTAGAAGTTTGGTGCACTGAAAGATAGGTCCATGCATTTCTCAGTCATTGTGGATACTATTGCAAATTTATATGGAATTATGCACATATCATCAGATTGTTGGAGGAACTGTTGAGGAAAGGTCCATTTCATTGGACTTGTATGCATCAAGGGGCATTTGATCATTGGAAAACTGTCGAGTGCACCAATATTATAGTTTCTTGATTGGAAGAGGCCTTTTCATGCTCATGTAGATGCTTACGGAATGACAATTCTTGTGTAGCTAGGTGAAGGCAAGATTGATCACCCAATTTATTTTTCTAGTATAAAATTGTCAAACGTAGAAAAGAACTATACAGTGAGAGGGAAGCATTGAGATTTGTTTATGTGCCAAAGAAGTTCAAACAATATGTTTTGGCCACTCTGTTTGTATTTTTATGGATCATGAAGCGGTAAAGTATGCGGTTAACAAGTCGGTATCGTGTGGCAGAATATGTCGGTGGATGGTATTATTTCAAGAGGTTCAGTACTAGGTGGTTGTGAAGCGTGGAAGATCACAGAGGAGACTGGATCACCTGCCAAGGAGTAATACAGGTGAATTTGTGCGACCTATTGAAGATGATTTGCTAGATGCACAACTATTTTGGATTCTGCTGGTACTTGAGGAAATGGTGGAGGTCGCTGCATTTTTGACTTTGGGGTGGCACTTGAAGGTTTGTCGACGATACAAAAGACAATTAAGGAAACCAAGAGTACCAAACATGGAAGAGCTTGGGATATCTCCAACGAAGGGCGATTTTTTGTCTCCTCACATCCAGAGCACTAAGCTCCTCCCTTTTCATTCATGAATCTCATCACACCATAGTATTTGAAAAACATATGCCTTTTCTTTGGCACCGGATTGCCATGCTTCCATGTAGGGTTTTTCCTTTTCAGTTACGACATTAAAATTGAAATACCTCATCCTAGAGGAAGAAGCAGCGACAGGGTTGATTTACGGATTTAAGCCATAGAATAGAGGAAATAAACTGTGGTAGAGAAAAATAAAACTAAATAAAATTCAAAACAGGGAAAAAGGTTTATATATCTTTTTTTTTCATTTTAGATGAATTTTAAAAATTTAAATAGAATCAATGGAGAAGAATGAAAGAGGAGAAATAAAGATTGAAGAACAAGAGAAAGAAAGAGAAGGATTTAGGTTGTGATCCATTTATTTCTTGTAGATGACTGAAAAATTGTTAAAAAGCAAGCTCATTCAGCTCTACATATGTATGCAATCAACAATAATTGCCTCATATCTAGTAGCCACCACACATGAACAATTGGCTCCTTTGAAGCAAAAGCATAAAATTAGTATGAGTGTCGTAGAGTGAGGGAGTGAAAAATGGAATGAGCAAGTGAAAAATCAAGCTATTTTAGTGTTGAGTGTGATCGTGTTCGAGTAATATTCATGTTTAGTTTTGAGTGTTTTTTCTTACTCTAATGTATGTTTTTAATTTGACTCATCTGAATCCAACAGCTGGACTGGCGAGTCCTGTTGCTGGACAACACGAGCCATTGAATCTATTCTGCAGCCTTGCAAGTTGTGCCTCGGACTCAGATCACGCCGATGCACGAATCTCTGTTTTAGTATTCATGAACCCATATTTCGAGGATTTTTATTCCAGGGAATTAACCCATAAATCTGCATATCAGAGCTTTCTCCTTGAAGAGCCAAACTATGTTCCATTTCATCCATAGAAAAAGAGGGTTTAGACGTAGTTTCTAGCCCAAAGTATTAGCCTTTTTCCATTTTTGTGTGGAAATTAGGCCTTGTGATGGTCCTACATGTATGGTATTGAACGAAGTGCTGTGGTTCTTCCTTTTCAGATTTGCATTTTTTCATTAGGGACTGCAGACCTGAAGTTTTGGTTTGGATTGTGGGAGGAGGGGCATGAGCTTGTGATTGATTATGGGACAGTTTTACTGGTCTGAAGATAGGAGCGGCATTGCCTGGTCCGAAGATAGGAGCGGCATAGCTATCCACACTAACATAGAGACGATTCTGTTCCTAATCTAACCAAAGGATATTTGACAATTTTTGTTAAAAAATATCATAGGACAACATAGATGAAATTGCATGCACACTGGACATTAGAATCTGTTTGTATTTTATTTGTGATTTATATCAATGGACGTTAGAATGTTGCATGAATTTTGCAATTCTGATTTCTGATTTACCAATTTTTTTAAACCTTGTAATTATTGTTTATGGTACTGATTTGAAAGAACTAGTTTTTCAACAGTTCACAAATACCCTTTTGGAAGTGTTATTATCTTAAAAGTGAAGGATTTTCTTAACTAGAGAGTTTCTATTCAACTATAGTGTTTTTATTTTTGGTATTTGTGAATATAAATCTTATTCTATGTGTTTGGATTGCAGGAACTCCTGTTCATGGGATGCAATATTGTCTAGCTGCTCCCTTTGTTCCTGGACAACAGCCTTATATACCTGCCCCTGTTTCACATCTTCCCAATACTTTACAGCCATCACCAGGTGTGCTTACTCCATCATCATTGCCTGGAATTCAAATTCCCCAGGGTATTGTTGCAGGACTGGGACCAAATGTTCAGAATGGTAATGGGTTAAATAGCAGTAATGGTATTTGGGTAGGTGGGAAAGGTACAACTGGAAATTTCCAACAGTAAGGAGATGGATGATTGCCTAACAGCTCAACTGCTAATTCTTAAATCATTGTTTTCATCTGTAAATATTTATACAAAGAGAACTTGTAATGTGTTTGTGTTGTGTTAGTTTTGGAACCATATTTATTGTATTGTTCTCTATTCTTTTCTTAATTGAATGAGTATATATATTATATATAAATGGTGTTGAGACCATGGTTGGTGTCTATAGCTAGTTTATAATTTTAAAACACTAACACAAAATTCATTCTGCACGATCAATTATTTTTCTATGAACATTAATCATTAATAGTATGAGAAAAGTTACATACTACGCATATTTGTAGTGCAATACTATGTTTACGTTTTTGTTTTATCTGTATTCATGGAGGTAGGATTCAAGGCACACATCTTGAAATATTTGATTGGACTGTAATAAAGTATAGAGGCAAGATAAATTAGAAATCTGTGTAAACAACAATATTGAATCAACTCCTCTACAAGCAAAGAGTTGTCAGTCAGCAGGGAATGACAGATTGTAGGTAATTAATTACTGATGATGTCTTTTTGCAGTGAGTTGCTTAGTTATGAATTTTATACGTCATATTCACTGCATCTTGTTGTATGGTAGCATATAAAGGAGAGGTTCAGCAAACATCATGTTTTCTCATTGTATTCAATAGCTATGCTACTAGGAATGAAAGTTTACAAATCTTCTCAGGTTATTCTTCTTGGAAGAACCGAGTTTTAGTACCAATGTCTATCATCTTGCATTATTCTTCACATTTTCTGCTATCATTTCTTTAGTGTTTTATAACCATAAAATTATATGCTTCACATTTTATGTAATCATTTCTTCACCGTTTTACATCCATAGAGTTATATGCTTCACATTTTTTGCTATCATGCCTTCAATGTGCTATAACAATAAAGTAAAATGCTTACATTTTTTTGGTATCATTTCTTCGGTGTTTTGTAACCATAAAGTTATGTGCTTCACATTTTTTGGGGTCATATTTTTGTTGTGTTTTATAATGATAAAGTTCCATACGTTACTTTTTCCGCCCCTTGATACTAATTGAAACATGCGAATGTTATAGATATAGGCATGTATTGTGAAGAAATAATGAGATGATTTGGCATTTTAACATAAAATTCATGGTTCTACTAGACAGGGATTTAATGCATTCTATTCCATTTTACACCAATCTCGAAATAAATAAAATTGCTTTTAACTTTCAATATTGAGAGGAACATCAATTAGTATTGAAATGGAATAACACAATGAAGTTGTGCATTAATAGTATGAAGGTCGGATTAACAGGTTTAATCTTGCAGCAGTGGAGTGCAGATATATAGATAGTAGAGGCAGTCCTTGATTAATAATTGCAGCAGTGGAGTGCCCCATGATATATAGATATATCCAGGGGGCTCCTGCAGATATATAGATAGTAGAGGCAGTCCTTGATTGATAATTAAATCAAGTGCCCCATGATACTGATATATCCAGGGGGCTCCTATCCCCTTGGTCTGAATTGCATTCTATCTATATGACCATTTTTGAGTGAATGTAAAGGTCCACAAGGTTAAACATGATGTCTGCTAATCCCAGACAAACCTTTTAATCTACAGGGGTGCTTGAATGTTATAGATATAGGCATGTTCTTGATATGATAATAAAAGTAGATAGGAGATCATTTTTTGTAACTGCCAAGTTTCCATTTGCAATTGCTAGACACTTTTCTTACATATATAAACCAGCACTTGCATTGAAAGGAGATGCAATGGTTATGTCAATAGTAAAATATGAAGATTTGTAGAGTTATAGAATGAATTCCAAGATACACTAAATAGACATATTTGACTTGAATAGTAAGGCTTGTACAAGAAGTAAATTTTCAGGATGTTTTTGGGTTTTTTGAAACTGCAAAGGAGAGGGAAAGGTCGAGCAAACATATATACTGATCTTGCAACCAATCAACCATTATGTTCGTGAGGGGGCACTTCCATTGCGGCGACACTCCTATTGGCATAATGATCATTATATGTTAGGGTTTATATGTTATTGTAGATTAGGCCAACCAATCGGTATGTGATATATTTTTTGATTGAATGATAATTTTTCAGAGTCGTATATGCAATTCCAAAATGCACTGAAGAGGCATATCCAACTTGGGTAGTAATGCATGTCTTTAGAGGCTATTTTACAGTACACTTTTTGATTTTTTGGAACCATTGAGGATAGGGGAAGGCTAAGCAAACAAACATACTGATTCCACAACCTTTTTTTAATACATCTTGCTTACATGGAATTGATAGAGCTACTAGGAAAGAACTTGAAGATTAAGAGGTGGTGTTATTTTAGGCTTTTGAGTCATCTGCTAGCTTCAAAGAAGTGTGCATGGCATTAGAAGTACAACTATAGCCATTGCATATACAACATAAATGGAAATGATGTTGTAGAGGTGTCAATAATGTACTGTGTTATGTATACTAAGCATTTACTAGCGGTAAAAAAACTTGACAAAACTCCTAGTCCCATCTTTTATTTTGAGGAAGCATGAATCACCTTTGAATGAGGAGTTTTCATTTGTTTTTGGTGTCTATTGATATGTTGTAGAGAAGGTGATAGTTTTGAGAGAAAGTTGTAGCAAAATAATTGGTAAAAAGAAAAAAACCCAAATATAGTAAAATAAAAATGAACAAAATCAGTGATTTAAATAACATCTAAAGTGCCTCCTTACTCAATTCTTTCCCCATTGTTTCTTTTGTTGCACTGTAACACAATATAAAAGGGAGTGCTACACGTATTTTTCCTATAAAAAAGATTCATCCAAAAGAGAAGGCAAGATAAAGGTAATAAGAAGGTGGAGAGTTGGGAACATGTGGTTTCCAAGATGATGGGTCATGATGTGTAGTCAATAATGCAAGAGGATCGATTATATGAGACTTGAGCATAATGAGAAGAAGATTTCCTCTAGAGTCAATGCGAGAGTGAAGTTACCATGTGAACAACTCAAGTATATTTTGAAAAATAGCAAAAGATAGAAGGAAGTGAGAGATTATCCCAGATGGTGTTGTGGAGAGTGAAGAGAAGAAGGTGTTTTTGAAAGGAAATAAGAGATTGAGGTTTTCATGTGGGAAACCCAAGTTTGTTTTGAAGAACAAAAATAAAGAAAGAAGGTTACGAGTAGCCCATAGAAGAAGAAATCCTCATGGAGGAGGATATGGAGGTGATGGTTTTTTTGAAGACCCATTTTTGAATGGTGGATGAGAGTTTTTCATATTCCCTAAGTGGGAAGAGACAAATATATCATTGAAAAAGAATATGAGCGAGTTTTCATTTTCATCTTTGTAGGGGAGGACAATTGAAGAAAAATGAGAAGAATTATAAGTTTCCATTAAGGAAACCATAAAAGGGAATGAAATAGATTACAAAGTAGAGTTTCACGTTTCCACGAAGGAAACAATGAAGATGAAAGAAGTGATAGTTAATAATGGAGAATGTAGTTGAAGACCCTTAATGTGAAGCAGGGGAAAAAGAATGCACTTGAAGACCCTTAATGCAAAGTAGGGGCAAAACAATGCAGTTGAAGATCCTTAATGTGAAGAAGAGACATAGAATTAAGTAGATAATGTTGATATGGCCACAATAGAGGTTGTTGATAATGAATATTTTATATTCCGTTATATGACTACAAGCTACAAGAAGATTGCATGTAATTGTGAAGAGTTGGACAACGTGCTTATGGGGAATGGAGAAGAGATGAAAGGAATGTTTGTAGGATATTTTGATTTCCATAATATGTTTAATATATGTGCAAGTCCAACAATGAAGAATATATAACTAATGGAGAGGAAGTCATTTTAAAGGGATGTCTCTACAAGCTTTAGAAATACACGAAAATGGAGAGATGAGACAAGAGGAAGAGTTTCACTCATGTGGTATAGATGCAAAGGAGATAAATATGGTATATATGTTTCCATCAAGAAGGAATGAAGAACATAGTGGTACATGTGTGGGAATAACCCACAAATTAGTTGAAGAAGAAGCTCTTATAAGTCAAAAGCTACATTGTTTTGATATGGACAAGGAGAGTACACGTTTCTTTGCATATGGCATGCTAGTGACGCTTAAGAAGATGAAGAGAGAGAAAATGAGGATAAGAGAATGGTATGGACAATTTGATTTTGCTATCAACCAAACATGTATGGAAAAAGATGACGTTATAGTTGAAGCACATATTTTGGAGTACACAAAGATGGCGAAGGATGTTCAAGTGAATGCACATGATGCTGATTTGAATGAAGAATTGAGAGGACAAGAGGATAATTATGTTGCAACAAAGGTTCCACAGGAGGAGATGAATATGATAATGCTGAATTCTCATGATACTATGTATGTTGAGTTTATTGCAACAATTGAGTAATAGAGAGAGGTTGAGACAAGTTGCAACAAAATATTTTTTGAAGTGTGATGTTGTTGAGGTGGTAGTGTTGAATGGGATAGTGCCCATGAGAATGATTGATTCTTTAAATTCTTGGTTCGTTGATTTTGTTTTATGTATGAATGAATGCATAGACGAAGAGGAGAGCGAAGTGAATAAGAGTTAAAATGAACGTGCTTTTGGATTCCAAGCATGTGATATGTTTGCAGGTATGATGAGGAGTCCATATGATGAATTATTTGAAAAGAAATCCATGAGAGGAGAAGTGGAGGATGAGACATACTATCAGGAGAAAGAAGTATTTTGACATAGTTTAGGGTGAAGTGGACTCGAATTAAGAACTGCCCAACAAAGAAACAAAGTAGAAGACGCCATAGACTAACTCAAAATAATGCACAATGCACACAAATAACAAAACATTCATTCTTAATAATCATTTTCATAAAGTGAAATCCATACAACATCTACAAGATCACAATAAAATGCATTGAAATATAAATAATATATTCCTTCTAATGTGTCTCTCTATATTCTTCCTCGAGTTCTCTAACTCTTTCCACTCTCTTTTCTCATGATGTGCTCTTAGCTTCTTGGTGCTCCTTGCTCCCCAATTATCTCTCTGCCACCTTATGCTATTTACATAATATGATCTCTTTTGGCACAATCTATTTATTATGATCTCTCCTTCGACACTTTTTTGTTATTTCTAGGTACTTCCCTAAGTTTTGTCCCCTTGGAACACACTTTTTTCTTCTCCTTTGCACTCTTAACACTTTTTGCTTCTTCCCTTAATATCCCTTGAAACTTCCATGCTTCTTGGCACTATCTCCACTCTCCACATCTTCATTATCTCCAAGCCAATACATAAAGTACCATATGTTTTCCTTTTGGTTAGCATGAATAAAGGAATCACAAACAAATATGCTCTCCATTTCCTTTGTGTTCAATGTGCTCCATGAACTTTGGAACCCATTTGAATCAATGTGAATAATTTAAATTACTCCATGTATTTTTGAATGCTTATTGGGTCCCAAATGATTTTATGAAAATATTGAGCTCATTTCCATTTGAAAGCTCTAGTAACTAGATTGGGCACTATGCCCATTGTGTTAACCTTGTGCTTTCAAAAGGCTAAGCTCTCCAAGCACTTTCCTTTGTTGTTCGTGACACCTTTTTTTTGTATCGTGTCCCACAAAAATCTCTAGTTTGTTGCATTGTTTCCTCGCACTATCTCATGAGCCACACATCACTAAAAATACTTAGCCCATCCTTCTAGGATAATTTGAGGTTACGTAATGCCAAAAATCATTATTCTGGTTCATATAATGCTAACACATCATCCCCGCATGTTTCTTTCCCTTATCCTACTCAGTTCCAACATATTCTTTCCTTACCATCCCTCACTTCTCATCACATCATGTTGTCAACCTACAGACTTCCACAAAGTGTAACCAAATCCGTGTATGATTTCTCGAAGCCGTGCTGCTCTAACTCAGTTGCAAGACATTGTTCAAAGTCATGGAATGCTATTTATAGCCACGATTGTCTTCTTGAGCCACACACTACCATGTAGAGCTATGCCACATTGCCTTCACCATGATATTTCTTCCCATGCCACAAAACACTATGTTGAAATGTGATGTTTCTACCAGACATCCCAAAAATTGCAACAACCCACGCTCGACTGTTTTGGTCATATGTTGTTGCAACGACATATTTTCCACATTATTTTGCATGTTTTCATGATCTACAAATATTTTCTTCATCTTGTGGTGCCTTCTCCTAGTTGTAGTATTCATAGAATGGTTTTCCCACTTATTTTATGTTGTGGATCACTACCACATATCATTGTCATATTACATTAATGTTCCAAGCTACCCCCACATCACAAGAACATTGTGATGGTTATAGATATTGCTTTCCCATATCGAATGGTCGAAAAATATAATACCCAACCTAATACGATGCAAGTGGGATGATGATATAGACCTTTCAGATGTAAGACATCCCTATCTGATAATATATTTAGATGGCTTCTTGTAGCCTTTAGATGCACTGTTCACTTCTAGGACATCTGATTGCCACTCAAGTTAAATCTCAATGTCACTTTAGGATCTATATTTTCTTCAGTGAGGGAGGATCCACCGTCCTTCACTCATGGATTCTTTGAATCCTTCCTCAAGTATTTTCCCCATGATTTTCTTCTATAAAGAGAAAAGTTTGTTATGTTCCAAGGAATGTTTTGGCTGGGTCTTCTCCCTTTATGGAATTCATTTGAAGTATGATATTATTTGTATGCTATTTTAGCCTCTATATTAATGAATGTAATGTATGCATGAACTACTTTGTAGTATAATACATTTGTGTTTACTTGAGTAATGGTTAGGTTATGGCTTATATCTACCCTACTCTTTTCTTGTCTCCTCAATATTTAGTTGATCAACCTTACCTATTGTTATGTTGTAATGTGTGTGTGGACTATACCTACATTTTTTTTAATATACCATGTTATCCTCAAACAAAAAGTGGAAGGAAGATACCTATTTCTCTCCTTGTGTCTTGCCCCCCATTGTCTTCTACCCTTTTCCCTTATTTTACTTTTCCCTTTCCCCTGACAATTGTTAGATGATGTAGTTAGCAGAAACATTATGAGTAGAAGTATATGAGAACCATCTCTATGGAGGTTTTATGTAAGTTTCAAGTCTAACACTTGAGAAGCAATCCCATGTTATCTTTTAGTGAAACAATGTTTCACAGTGGAAGCTTTCAACCATCAATAGTTATGGGACGGTTGGTGGGACATTTTTGATTGTTGTGAATTTTTTTAACAATTTTTGATTCAAGAATATTGTTTTGAAAATATAGCTAAGTTTTTGTGTTATTATCTCATTTGGCTTCTAAACCATATTCAAACACTTTGCCACTCCTATCCACTATGTTTGTGGAAGATGTAGTGACTACAACACATGAGAATAATAGTGATGTGATGTAATGCTTGAAAAGAGGGGAATTTTGAGTTCTTGAAACTCTCCCCACGAAGAAGAAGTAGACCTATTCAAAGGGTTCCTTCCCCCATCCATAAAACTCAATATAACCCTCCACCAAATAGGCCCGCCCTTACTTTTCAAAAATCTCCACCCTATAATCTCCATGACTCCAAAAATAAATAGTCCCTTTGTTACCTTTAATGGAGGTTAATATTTTGCCTTAACTATGTGGAATTCCATCCCGATATACCCTTTTAATATCCTTCTAGACCTTACTGGTGAAAACAAAAGCTCCCATGTTGAACGTATCCAATACATTTCCAATCCTTGTTCAATGCATCATGTTATTCAAGATAATGTTGCTATGAGGTTGGTAGTTTATTCACTCAAAGGGAAAGCTCTTGAATGACATAGAAGTATTCTCCCTAATTTAGTGCATGAATGGGATGATATGAGAGAAATATTTTCTAAGAAATTTCAAGAAAAAGGTGAGAACCTATCTCTTATGAAGAAATTAATCAGTATCAAGGTGGCTCCTACTGAAGCACTATTTGACTTTAACTACATATTTCAAAAGATTTGTGATAAAATTCCGCCTTAGGTATGTACTTCACCCCATACATATTTCTATACTTCCTTAGAGCATTGAATGTTGATAATTTAGTCATGATTTAGTCTATGGGTGGCATTGTGTTACCCGATGCTTATGATCTTTCAATCCTAGCTAAAAATAGCCTGAATGAAGAAGCTTCACTGGCTCTTAGGTCCCTAATTCCTCTATTTCATGAAATGCTAAATTCTAGTGCCACTGTAGCACAACCTTTGGACATCATACATAGACTTGAGAATTTCAAGTTGTCTCCAAGGCCTTTAACGAACTAGACGAACTCAAATCTATATGAAAAAATATAGAAAATGATATAATCACTATTAAAAGGAAATAAGCTCAATGGGACTCTAGGCCATTCCAACTGTATAACTTGAATTTCCACTTAAACACATTACAAAATCAAGGTCAAATTGTCTATGCAAAGATGCTACAACAACAATAATTTCTTGTGTCTGATCCAAACAAAGCCTTGGTACCCATTTAAAACAACATGGACAAAGAGATGAAATGGTGATATCTGTGCCAATTGTCGCATGATTCAAACAAACATGCCTAACATTGATGGTAATAAGATTTGCAAGACAAAAAATCTCACAACTTGAACCAAGTTAGCCTCTAATGCCATCACTTGATGGGATAAATTTTTTTATTTATTTAATAAATGGTAACACTTCTAGCACATCAAGGCCTCAAGTTCATTTAGAGTACAACACAAGGGCCAAGAAAATGACATTGGAGTAACGTCTTTAGAACACAATACCTTCTGTAATCCCTTACAACCCACTACATTTTTTAAAAATCTAAATAAGAAATCTAAACGAGGCAACTCCACCATCTAAAGAGTCTCCCTTTATAGCCGCGTGGATTGGAAAAACTTCATATCCTCTGATAGAGAAGTTGAAAAAATACTCATCTTCATACAACTAGTAGAAGTCCCAACTTTCCCCCTTGATTATGGTTGATCAAATGAAGACTAGTGTGCCATAATGTAGGATGATATGGACCTCTTGTAGGAAGCTTTGATTCAAGCATAACACAACTTTAAGCCAAAAATGAAGGCAACTCCAGAAGTTACTAACCTCTATCACTCTAGCCTGACCAAGGAAGGTACACAAGGAAAACCTCTCATTTTCACCTCTACTTGATTATTGTGAAATGTATTGTCCATAATTACATGATCGAATATGGAGCAAGTACCTATGTGATATCCAAACAAGTGGATTAAAATTTGGATATTAGTTACACCTCTATAATCAAAGGTATCATCCAATTGCATGACACAAAGATCACTACAATAGGTGTTATAAATGATCTGAGCTTGACCCTACATTCTTGCCCATGCATAACAATGCTTCAAGACATAAAAACCATCAATCTCCCATCATGTTTTCCATCTTCTTATCTAAATATTTCATCACCAAATTAAGAGGGTAATTTTCATTGAATTGATCTCACATGCTCTTTAGAAACAAATATGAAACCAGGATAACTATTGATAATGGGTCTGTCACCTAGTTCCATATGGAAACCTTTTCTCTGTGGCATTTAAAGGTGAATTGTGCCATCTAAGATGAAGAAACTGAATAATATTCCATTCTTGTTGAGTCGTATAAGGTGATACCTGATGAATATTCAGACTAATGGGTCAAGAAAGATGAGAGTATGATCCCTATGATGTTTTTGAATAACGTGACAATGGGAATATGATGTATCTAAGGAGAAATCACCAATATTCCATGAGTACTCAAAGAAGAAGACTTAAGTTGCAGTATAAGGAAAATGTTCTTTGATAGTTGTAAATCCAAGATTGGTGTTGGTGTGAGTGTTGTACTAATCTCTCCAGGTGAGGAAAATATATTCTACTCCCAAATGTTATAGTTCAAATGCAAAAATGATGGCACAAAATATGAAACAATGATCCAAGGATTTATGATTTCTGAGAAGAGAGGTTTTACACAACTAAAATGTTAGATATGTGCCAACAAAGTTACATTTTGGATCCCTTTGTGGCATGGTTTGTACCTCACTAATTAAAGGGGGGTGGGGGGGCTTGCCCCCCCACTCTTGTCGTATGGAGGTCTAGGGGGGGCGAAGACATGTTATGGAGCCCACCCTAGTGGGGGTTTGGGGGTGAAGACCCCGAAGTAATAATTAAGGAGTCAATCCCTTGTTTCTAGAAAGATGAATTCAACCAAATTATCTTTTTAGAAAGGAAAATCCTAATGGCATTTTTCCACTCTATTTTTATGATGAATCCTAACTGTACTTTTGTAATTAGGTGTATATATTTTTGTGGAGATCTAAATGTTCTCATATCGAGTTTGCATGTAATTTGTTCATATTGAGTTAATAAAGCTTGATATCTTGCACCGTGGAAGTTTCCCTAAGCAATCAGTTGGTGTTTTTCCATATAAATCTAATGTTTGCTTCTTGCATATTTGGTATTTGGTATATTTTAATTTGCTCTATCTCTATAAATTCTTAATTTTCTATTCTAATTTTAACTTATTCATGCATAATCCGTGGTTTCATAACATAATCTGTGGCATACATAGGTGAATTGTGCCATCTAAGATGAAGAAACTGTAGAATATTCCATTCTTGATGAGTCATATAAGGTGATACCTGATGAATATTCAGACCAATGGGCTCAAGAAAGATGAGAGTAGGATCCCTACGATATTTTTGAATAACGTGATAGTGGGAACATAATGTATCTAAGGCGAAATCACCAATATTCCACGAGTGCTCAAAGAAGAAGACTTAAGTTACGGTATAAGGAAAATGTTCTTTGATAGTTGTAAATCCAAGATTGGTGTTGGTGCGAGTGTTGTTGTAATCTCTCCAAGTGAGGAAAACATCTTCTACTCCCACATGATATAGTTCAATTGCAAAAATGATGCCACAAAATATGAAACAATGATTCAAGGACTTCAAATTTTTGAGAAGAGAGGTGTTACACAACTAAAAATGTATGAAGATACAAAGGTGATCATTAGGAAATTAAGATCATAGTGTCTTGCCAAAAATTCCCTGTTGAAATCATATAGACATAAAGTGTGTGATCTTATTAAAGGATTACATGCCTTTAATTTCTAGATGGTACCCAAAAGATAAAATGTATAAGACATGACATGATGGTTGTTCTTGGTGCTTATTTTGATCCACCCAAGGACCTTATGGAAGATGGAGAACAAGTGAATATCTAGAACATTATTTCTATTCATGAAAATGTTTTCCAATAGATTTTTTAAGAAAGTGAAAGTTACATTGTCATTTTTATTTGACAAGAAGATGAATTCTGAGTAGAGTTGCAACCTAAATTGTAACAAGCTTATGACAAACAAGTAATTTAGGTAAAGACAAAAAAAATTCCTAAGGGAATTGTGACTCAATAAATTTTAATTTAGATGATCAATAAAAGGGATAAAATAGGAACATATTGATTACAGATTAAGATTACCGAGAAATCACAGTCAACTCTGACAAGTCTCTCAAGTTGGGAAATTATGTATTCCTAATAATTAAGAAACATTTATGAGGCAATGAAAAGAGTATGAAGATATAATCACATAGAAATATCATTATCTCAAATGCTATGATCAAAATGTCATCTACCATACCATAAATCTCACATAAAATTCCAAGCTAGTAAGTTAGAAACAAAGGCTTGTCAATTCAAAATCCGCGCCTTTGATGATGAAGAAGATGATTGAATCAAACATCATATTTTCTATCAAATTATTAGTGGTTAAAATTATATGTGTTTTGAGTTAAGATCACTTTCAACACAACATGGGAATGCTTTATAAGTTTGATTCTTGTGCAAGTGAAACAAACCTCTATAGAGTTAGTTATCATCTATCTATGCTCATAATGCTATTAATAATCTAGTTATTATAACATTTATAGAAGAAAAGTGAGAAGAAAACAACTTGTAAGGAAACAAGGTGATGTTCCAAGAGAGAATCAAGGATCTTCTTACATATGTGCTTGAAAATAATGTAATAAACTAGACAAATGCAAGTTTAATCCACACACACATTAATCACAAATTAAATAGAGAGAAAGAAAACACAAGAAAGAGGAAGGGCATATATAATCCACATCAACTCAACCAAAATATAAACATGCAATCCACACACATTAACTAAAAATTAAAGAGAAGGACATAAAAAAAAATCAAGAGAAAGGGAAGATATAAGTCACATCAACTCAGCCAAAATATAAATATGCACAACTGTATTAAATGTGAAAGAGGTGTGATGCCCGGTTAAAACAACCCACTTGAGAACCATGAACAACCTAGGTTTAGTTAGAAAATTATGGAATAATTTTTTTTGATAGGGAGTTAACGACCAAAGTCTTAAAGACAATTAAATTCAACAGATAACTTTTACCATTATAATAATTACTAATTCCACATTAAAAGCAACAAGAGCAATAAGTCCAAACCTAGCTCAAATCTCTCTAGGGATTAATTTAATTACTGATTACACTGACATTTAGCTAAATATTTCTTGATTAGAAAAGTCAGGGTTAAGGGTCCCAAAATAATTAAATACCCAAGATATTTAATTCCACAAGATCAAGACAAGAGCAAGGTTTAATTATACTGAAAAAAGGGAATACATAATCAAAATCAACAGAGTGAGGTCTCACTTACCCATTCCCAGAACTCGATTGAGAGAGTCTACAACTAGGTTACAAGGCACCAACTACCACTAACGGGTTTTGGAACAACTCAAATCCACAAGAACAAACTTCTCTTTTATTAAAAATTCTCAAAGGTCACAAGGTCCAAAACTTAGGGCTAGAAGTTTTAGATAGGTTCAGGGAGTAGTTTTACTCGCATACCCACTCTTAACAGGCTCAAAGTTTCAACTTGATTTTTTTCATACTTAATGCTTCCAAAATTTCCCTAAACCATTCCCAATGGATAGAAAATTTTCTCACCTTTCTGGTGATATAAAGAAGTCCTCCTAACTCCTTAAAGAGCTCAAGATATGAGCGGGCAGAGTTTTTAGGTCACATTTTCCCCAAGGGGACACGTGTCAAGCAGGGGTGAAAAACCCTTGGTCGGGTTGGTGGGTCACGGGGTGGTTTAAGGAAATTTTCCTTGCGTGGGGGAAATTTACCAAATGCACCTGCACCTCCATGGGTCCTATAGGGACACGTGGCGGCCTCAGAGACATTACTGGGGAAAAAGGAGAAAGGCGGAGTGGCGAAAGCATTTGGCGCATTTCTCCCAAAGACGAAGAAAAACCAAACAATGCTCCCGCACCCTGCAGGTCTGCTTGGGGACATGGTAGCGCTCCATGGTTGGCTGCGGGGAGAAGAGAGAAGAGGGGCATGGAGTGGTGGGGAGATGTGCGCAAATCTTGCCAAAAGGAAAAAGGGTAAAAGGGCGAACACAGGTGGGTCCGCACATGTCTGCGGAATAGAAAACCCCAAGGCGAGGGCGGGGATGTGGGACTGCGGGGAAGTTTGTCAAAAATTTCCCAAGGCCAAGAAAACCAAAAAAAATAATGGTCTGCCCCACCCACTGCCACCTTTAGGTGCCATGAGGCACGTTCTCATTGGCTATGGGCCGGTGGGGATAAGATGAAAATTTTTCCCCAAAATTTTCAAAAAGGCTAAGGGTAAAAGAAAATGCCATGCCTCCGCCGCTGCCCCATGAGGACACGTGGTAGCCTCTGATTGGTTGTGGGATGGCGGAGGAAAGGGTAAAAATTTTCTTGAGCCAAAATTTTTAGAATTTTTCCTAAGGATTTTTAAATGGGAATTTTCAGGGTTGTGGGCCCGCTAGAGAAATTTTTCCCAAATTTTAGCGCCAAGGCCCAAAAAACTTCAAAGTGCCATAACTTGAGCTAGAAAGCTCAGTTTTGGGAAAACAAGGACTTTTTGGAAATCTCTCGATGTCCTCTTTGTACAAGAAACATAAATTTTACTTTTTGATAAGTTTTAAAGGGTAAATTTTTACAAAAATAATATGCAGGCTTTTAATTAGTGAACTGACTGTTTTCAACTTCTCAAATTTGGTTAAATTCGGTCTCCTTCTTCACTCAATATGTCAAAACAGACATGGAGGATTGATCTAGGAAGGGTTTAAAGTGTTTTAGATAATTTAATTTGTTCAATTGATTCAAAATTGAATTTTTCCAACAAATGACAGAAAATGGTTGAGGAAGAGATTAAGCTCAATTTTGCAATGGTTCAAGATATTCTCTTAAATCTTCTTTGTCAATTGAGTACATTGCTAATATATCATGGTAAATTTTAAGGTTTCCAAGTTTATTGTTAAGTTCTGGTCCAAACTATGCATTTTTATTAAAATTAATTGCCAGTATAGGGTTTATAACAAAGATCTATTTCTTGAAGTTTGTTTATAAAATTCATCCTACAAATATGACACTTCATTCCTAAACTAGTCCAATGCATTTCATTGTTTAGAAACAAACCATTTCAAAGCTAAATTACAATTTTGATTTCCACTTTAATAATTTTCAAAAGAGAACCAATACAATATAATTCCCTCATACGTATTTCTTCTTCTTTTAAAAAATTTTCCAATCAACATTTGATTCCAATCACCAACAATTAATGAGAGATGAACTTCAATCTTTAATTCACCCAACAGATGCAATTGAGAGATTGAACTTGCATAGTTCTATTTCTTTTCAAATCAATACAGGAGATACATCTTTACACTATTCCAATATCCTTCAAATGCAAGTTTCACAGATTTCTTATTTGATACTTTTCCACAACAAGTGGGAAAGGATTACAAGAATGTCTACAAGGGATGTCAAAGTGCAATTTTCTTTTGCTCCAAAACACAACATGCATATTTATTCTAATTTGATCACAACAAAAGATAAATCAAGCTCTTCACCCAACAAAGACATCTAATTCCTTCCACATCATTGGCCCCTAACCATGATACAATGAAAGGTTCATTCAACCACAACAAGTGGGACACAACATTCTTTCACATGACATTTCTTGTCTGCAACACAAGGGACTGTCAACACTTCACAACTGCATTTAGAAACATTTTACTCTCAGGCTTGATAGCAACAAAGGAGCAAGGACTATGGGGGAAGCTACTTATGCCTCCCATTGGGAATTGGGCATCCACCCATAATCATACTGCCAATATAACATATCATATCCCATAAACCTTATGCCTCCCAACACCTCCTTATGCCCCCCACAAGTTTTCCCTTATGCCCCCCCACAAGTAAGAAATGCAAGCTATTTCTTTTCCATGGTGGATCCCAAACCCAAAACTCGCTCCACAACGAAACTGATGCCAATGACATTCCCTTATGCCACCCCAAGAGAATTCCCCATATCCTTCTCCTACACCTTCCCTAAAGTGGCCTACCCAACGAAGAAACAAATAAAAAAAAGCTTGCATTTCCACACAACATAGCAAGAAAATAACAAAAATGGAAGAGAGTTAAATTCCTACCTCTCCATGGTTATTTGGTCTCCAGAACAACAAGCTTCAAATGCCAAACACATCCCAAAATATCAAGCTTTCCAAGACAATAACACAGCTCCAAACAACAAGCTTTCCAAGCATGCAAAGCTATCTCCAAAACTTTCTTCAAAAAACTAGAGCTCCCACAAGAAAAATGTACCCCCAAGGAAGAATGCAAAAATGTTTCAACAACTCAAAACAAGAAGATAGTTTCAAACATAAAGAAGGGGGAAAGAAGAGGATGATGTGGATCCATGGAGGATGCCACATCATACATCCTCACAATCAAATACAAAATACAAACTCCAAACTCCAAGGCTCAATAAAGAGGTGGTTGAAGAATGACATGTTACTTGCACACTCAAAAACAACCCTCACTCAAAGGGGACAACCATTCAATTAAAATGTAAGAAAGTGCAATTAAAAACATGCACAAGATGAATAAAATACATTATAAAAATCACCAATCAAGTCCCCAAACATAAGTATGGTTGCTAACCTAAATTTAGAGGTATGGGACAAGTTTTACTTGTCCCACAAGTCTCCAAAAAAATAGCCCCAAAGGTCAAATTCGAATTTCCATGGAGGTGGAGTATTTCTTACTCCAAAATATGACTTACAAAAGCTCTTACACAACTTACACATCCCTTACATAATTAAATACAATCAGCCAACAACTCCTATGATTACTTTCCCATATCCCAATTTAATTTATTTAAATTTTAATCATATGATTCTCACATTAATTCTATCACAACATTAATAAATTAAAGGAACACATTACTAATAAAATACATACAACAATAATAAAAGAAACAAATTAATAAAATACACAAACCCATGGTCACATGTAAAGATGATTCTCCCCATGGGAATCTCTAACAAAACAACACACAACACAATAAAACAGGTTGCCATGGTGACCGTGTTGAATTCACCTAGAATTCCATTTTGGTTGGTCTCTGATCCCCCGATGTTTTTTGTGATATTTTAAACCCGCAAAACACAAATACCTCCTTTGGCCTCGTGGCCATATAATAATGTCCAAAATGAATATATAATAAAATCACAAAATCATCTATACATATGAATCACAATAGTCACCAAGGCAATCAACGAAATCATTTACAATTTATATCGACAACTATATCATCATCAAATAATTTTCCTTTTCTAGGTTTACTCAAAATCTCCAAAATCACATGTCTTAATAACTTCCATTAAACATCCATGTTAATAGTATATCATCATCCACATATGAGTGTCTCTAATAATCACCATGCATTATATATATAATCAGATTCAACAATAATCTAGGATCTGCCATCTAACACCATACTAAATCAAAACTATTTAAAATGTTGGTCATATAGTCTACAATATCATGATCAGTAATAAAAAGGTGCCAAAGGGAGGTGGGCACTACATCCCCCTCCCCTTACACTCGACTTCCTCCCGGAAGTCACAGGAAAGAGAGAGATAGGAATAAATGTAACAAAAAAAGGATCACTCCCATTATGGAATTGTTTGCTTTAACAAGTGTGGGTCTACAAAACTCAGTTTGGTCCAATATAATTCAGCAGAAGAAGGGAGATTGCAAGGGATGAGTTCTAAAATTTCTGCATACAAGGCTATGAGTAGTTATATCTAAGGGGTAACTTTACGCTATTAAACAAGATACAATACATAAAAATATAACATGAAGAATTCCAAAAGATTAATAAGAGTAGCCACCAAGTAAGAGAATTTCAGGGAGAATTTCCATAACTTGAGATGACCACACAGTTTCCTCATGATACACATACCACATTCATAGAAGTTAAGGTTCCTACACATCTAAGCCATTATTTCAAGGTTCGTTGTTTAGACAAGGCTAGCAAAATAAATTATGACCAAATTTGTACGAGAAACAAGTCTACTCAAGGTCCCACAAATTGAGATCACACAAGATGAGGTTAACAACCAAGGACACCTAAATCAATAGGCATTTAAAAAAAAAGAACTATTTAAGGAAAACACTTCTATAACTCGAGAGGGCACAATTATCTTTTCATGGTAATGCAAGCTAAGTCAAGACCATAAGGTTTTCCGATAGTCTGATATTTAAACTTTTGTTTTAAGAATCGAACACACCAAACAACCAAACTAAAGAAGTCAAGTGTTTAGCAAAAGAAAAATATATACATACACATTTATATCTCCCCTAACAACTAAGATAACAATACAAGTACCATACCTTATATCACAATGAGATTTATTTATATTATTTCCTACTAAAGCTCGGAATAACCATAAAGAGAGCATAAGGAACACTAAGGACAATTCAAGGTTGCTAGGGAGAAGAGAAAGTAACACGGGGTCCAATCAAATCCAAGGGTGAATAAAATCATCTTGCACTTTCCATCCTAATGGGAAAAAGGGCTACAACAACAAGGTGGCCCAAGAAATATGAAGTAAAGAAGAATTCCCAAAGTTATTTTATATCCTTAACATATGTTGCCTTAAAATTTCAATACTTAGGTCTCTAAGGTCAAGACAGAAGGCACGGAGGTTACTTCTCAAACACCAAATAAGTCTCAATCCCAAAAGGACCACAACTCACATCTGTCCAGTTGTGGGACAATAAGGGTGTGATGACCCAAAACTCCCACAAGAAAGGCACATACATCCACGGACAAGAAGTAATAAACAACTAGAACACATTACTATCCACCAGGTGTTTCACAATTTCAGGTAGGCGACATAACTACAAGTTCAACTATATATTTCACTCAATACACATAAATTTTACCCATTTTATAAATCAACTTGTTAAGTAAAAATTTATAGCTTTGCTTGATAAGAACATTCCTTTAATGCTTCCTTAGTTACAAATTTCTTTCTTTTATGACATCATCAATTTACGTTATAAAGAGCACCACTGAGGTGGGCATGATGTCTCACCATTATGTATAGGCAAAGATCATTTAGTTTACTTGTAAGGAAGGTGGATGGACAAGATTTCCCTTCTATTCTTCTACATGGTTTTTATTTCTTCTATTAATCTACCAAGGGTATAACAAGGATCACTTCCATTTTCTATGCTCGAATTTATTTGTTAAGTTCCAAGGTCAAATCTCCTTAATTATAGTTTTATGGTGTTTTGGCTGAGTCGTCATATCAATCAACTTTTGATGAGAAGGAAGGTTCAAACACATTACAAAATTACTTTTATGGGAAGGAGATACAAATAAACACACCACATTTTGATTCTAAAGTGACAAGAGACATTCAACATAGAAAACACATTACTAATTTTTTTGTAAGAACTAGGAAACAATGAACCAACATGAATCACACCAAGATTTCAAAAATTCACTGAATAATTTCTAGCATCATTAAACATTCTAAGTGTGTCTCCACAAGTTAACACCAGCCAAGCAACCAGATGGCAATGCAACTTTACCCCAAGGAACCACATCCACACTAAAAGGCATCCAATGCAATGGGGCAACCAAATAATTTATCAAATGATGAACTTAATAGCCAAGAGTTACATTAAAAAATAAATAGGAAGTACCATATAAACACCATTGAGATTAACTATTAAGATCTACCCAACTAACATCTCTAAGAGAAAGGTCCAAAATACCCAAAGCATCCCTAAATGTTTCCAAGTAACCCAAAGATTAATAGGTCATAGAATGTTATTCATAGTAAAGGAAATTTAAGGTAAGGGTAAACTTATTTATAAGTCAAGAGAGTAAAAAAAGTACCCTTACACAAACACATTGCCTGAAAGACTTAAATCTATCCATAATTACCAAGATGCATACATTCCACGAGTCAAAACTTTCCATGATGCAACCAAAAACCCATGATACAATTTAACATGCCATGGATGAAAAGTCACTATCAAAATGAACACTTTTCCAGTAACATTTATATTCAACTAAAGGGAATCCAATCCTAACAAAATCTAAAAGCCCATAAATAAAAACTTCTAGTCTGACAAGGGTCAAGCTCTTACCAGATTGAAATATAATCACCACTACCACACTTAGACTGCCCTCTAGACCACACTACACAACAAGCTTTCTTTTTAACAAGGTCAAGTAACAAAAAAGGTCGCTCTAGGATGTTAGACCCACTCAAAGTTCCGTGCATCCATAACCAAGGAATGACTTTGAGCACCTAAAAAAACCTTCAAGACACCTAGGTTATACCCCCATACAAGAATTTTCACTGTACATGAAGCATAGAACCAACTCAACAACATGCAAGAAGGAAACCACGTAACATTTAGCCAAGTAGCCAACAACATCATGAGCTCTGAGTCATTAATCAAATAAAGTGCAAGAAATATTGGCAATCAATAAAAGTGGCTAAGTAGCTGCATTGCAAAGTTTGAAAATTCTTGCAAGAATTATAAATAACTAAAAGATTCTCAGAGCTTCTCAATCTAATTATAAAATAAGATGCTGGTCCTTGATAAAATACACAGGATTACGAAAGTGAAACAAAAAATTTGACACCACATTCACTCCGCAACCTTTCATGGCTGCCAATAGGGGTACTCTGCCTTGAGGTTAGTTCCAAGAACACATACTTGGGATTGGGTCCTAGACGACACCCAGACTTAGTGTCCACCCTCTCATATGGGTAACAACATGGAAAAATGACAACAAGACCCTCTTTCTTAACCACTCAAGGAAGGAAGCTCTAAACAACTTCTAATTAACTCTTCCCGACCTAGAAAACAACCACTACTGTCCAACCACAAGGATCACATCATACAATTCATCATTTCAACAACTCCAATAAGGAAGGATCTCAACAAAGGGATTAATGCATCATACAATTAAATCAAGTTTTAGGACTTGTAAAATAACACATTTTAAAAGGGCAACCAAGTTTCCATTATACTAGAAGTTCATCAAAAATCAATCTAATCTTACATTCTTAGTTACCCTGGGTTTAGAAAAAATGTCACTAAGCAAGCACAACAACTCAAACAACTTATTATTTTATTATGATTTTAATTCTGGTAGTTCAAATGAACAAAGTAATGTAATATTTCTTCATGCTTATATTTTTCTTCAATTTTCAAACAAGTTTGTTTTCTTAGATTGAAAAGTGTGCTAGGTTTACAGTTCATGTCTCAAGTTTTCTAGTGTGCCCAATGGTCCCAGCTTTTGAACCACCATTCTGATACCAAGTGTGATGCCCGGTTAAAATAACCCACTTGAGAACCAAGAACAACATAGGTTTAGTTAGAAAATTATGGAATAATTTTTTTTGATAGGGAGTTAACGACCAAAGTCTCAAAGATAATCAAACTCAAAAGATAACTTTTCCCATTATAATAATTACTAATTCCACATTAAAATCAACAAGAGCAATAAGTCCACACCTAGCTCAAATCTCTCTAGGGATTAATTTAATTAGTGATTACACTGAAATTTAGCTAAATATTTCATGATTAGAAAAGTCAGGGCTAAGGGTCCCAAAATAATTAAATACCCAAGATATTTAATTCCACAAGATCAAGACAAGAGCAGGGTTTAATTATACTAAAAAAAGGGGAATACATAATCAAAATCAATAGAGTGAGGTCTCACTTACCCATTCCCAGAACTCGATTGAGAGAGTCTACAACTAGGTTACAAGGCAACAACTGCCACTAACGGGTTCTGGAACAACTCAAATCCACAAGAACAAAATTCTCTTTTATTAACAATTCTCAAAGGTCATAAGGTCCAAAACTTAGGGCTAGAAGTTTTAGATAGGTTCAGGGAGCAATTTTACTCCCATACACTTTCTTAACAGGCTCATATTTTTAACTTGATTTTTTTCATACTTAATGCTTCCAAAATTTCCCTAAACCATTCCCAATGGATAAGGAAATTTTCTCACCTTTTCGGTGATATAAAGAAGTCCTCCTAACTCCTTACAGAGCTTAAGATATGAGCGGGCAGAGTTTTTAGGTCACATTTTCCCCAAGGGGACACGTGTCAAGCAGGGGTGAAAAACCATTGGTTGGGTTGGTGGGTCACAAGGAAATTTAAGGAAATATTCCTTGTGTGGGAGAAATTTCCCAAATGTGACTGTGCCTCTACATGGGTCCTCTAGGGATATGTGGTAGCCTCAGAGACATCACTGGGGATAAAGGAGAAAGGCGGAGCGGCGGAAGGATTTGGGGCATTTTCCCCAAAGACAAAGAAAAACCAAACAGTGCTCCTGCCCTCGCAGGTCCACTTGGGGACATGTGGAGCTCCGTGGTTTGCTGCGAGGAGAATAGAAAAGGAGGGGTGTGGAGCGGGAGGGAGATGCGACAAATCTCGCCAAAAGGAAAAAGGGGAAAAGGGTGCGCGCTTGTCCGTGCATCCGCGGAAGAGAAAACCCCAAGGCGAGGGTGGGGATGCGGGATCACGGGGAAGTTTGTCCAAAATTTCCCAAGGTTAAGAAAACCAAAAAAACAAAGGGTCTACCCACCCACTGCCACCTCCAGGTGCCATGTGGCATGTTCTTATTGGCTGCGGGCCGGCGGGGTTAAGATGAAAATTTTTCCCCAAAATTTTCAAAAAGGCTAAGGGTAAAAGAAAATGCCGCGCCTCCGCCGCTGCCCCGTGAGGAAATGTGGTAGCCTATGATTGGCTTCGGGCCAGCGAAGTAAAGGGTGAAAATTTTCCCGAGCCAAAATTTTCAAAATTTTTCCTAAGGATTTTTAAATCAGAACTTTTTGGGTTAAAGGCCCGCCAGGGAAAATTTTCGCAAATTTTACCGCCAAGGCCCAAAAAACTTCAAAGTGCCATAACTTGAGCTAGAAAGCTCAGTTTTGGGAAAACAAGGACTTTTTGGAAATCTCTCGATGTCCTCTTTATAAAAGAAACATAAATTTTACTTTTTGATAAGTTTTAAAGGGTCAATTTTTACAAAAAGAATATACAGGCTTTTAATTAGTGAACTGACTGTTTTCAACTTCTCAAATTTGGTTAAATTCGGTCTCCTCTTTCACTCAACATGTCAAATAGACATGGAGGATTGATATAGGGAGGGTTTAGAGTGTTTTAGGAAATTTAATTTGTTTAATTGATTCAAAATTGAATTTGTCCAACAAATGATAGAAAATGGTTGAGGAAAATATTAAGCTCAATTTTGCAATGGTTCAAGATATTATCTTAAATATTCTTTGTCAATTGAGTATATTGCTAATATATCATGGTAAATTTTAAGGTTTACAAGTTGATTGTTAAGTGCTAGTTCAAATTGTGCATTTTTATTAAAATTAATTGCCAGTATAAGGTTTATAGCAGAGATCTATTTCTTGAAGTTTGTTTATCAAATTCATCCTACAAATATGGCACTTCATTCCTAAACTAGTCCAATACATTCCGTTGTTTAGAAACAAACCATTTCAAAGATAAATTGCAAATTTGATTTCCACTTTAATAATATTCAAAATAGAACCAATACAATATAATTCCTTCATACGTATTTCTTCTTCTTGCATTTTCCAAAACAGTGATTCCAATCACAATTTAACATTCCAATTCACCTACAACAATGCAATGAGAGATGAACTTGTAATCATTTATTAAATCAAAAGGAGATACATCTTTACCTATTCCATTCCTTGAATGCAACTACAAATTTCTATTTCTTTCCAACAATACAAAAATATACAATCTGTCACATGTCCTTTTTTTTAAAAACAGAGAAGAGATTCTAACTCTCTACACTTCACATTTCAATTAAACTTTCCACATCAATACCTTCAACTTCACATTACAAATTGCTATATAATTTCATCCACTTCAAAGTGGGAAAGGATTACAATGAACTGTGTCTCACATAAGGGACTGTCAAATTGCACTTTTCTTTTTCTTCAGAACAACAACATGCAACATTCCATTTTCTTCGAAATTTGATTACAACAAAAGAGGGGGAAAGGCAACGCTCTCCACCCAACCAAGACATCCAATGAAAGGACAAGCCTTCCTTCATCATTGGCCCCCGAGCCCCAACCAAGATAGAATAAAAGGTGTAATTCAACCATGAGAACAAATTGCTTCCACAACACAACATTCTTTCACACGCACATTTCCTTATTAAAACACAATGTAACACCAAAAACAAAAAACAGTTCACAACTGCATTTAGAAACATTTCAAAGCACAACTCAGGCTTGATCTTGACAAGCCAAAGGAGCAATGACTACGGGGGAAGCTACTTATGCCTCCCAATTGGGAATTAGGCATCCACCTATAATCATACCACCAATATAACATATCATATCCCATAAACCTTATGCCTCC
Source organism: Taxus chinensis (assembly GCA_019776745.2). NCBI lineage: Eukaryota > Viridiplantae > Streptophyta > Pinopsida > Cupressales > Taxaceae > Taxus > Taxus chinensis. Next base: position 336,882,492 of record CM034150.1, read on the forward strand.
CAACCCCTCCTTATGCCCCCCCACAAATTTTCCCTTATGCTCCCCCATAAGTAAGAAATGAAAGCTATTTATTTTCCATGGTGGATCCCAAACCGAAAACTCCCTCCACAATGAAACTGATGCCAATGACATTCCCTTATGCCCCCCACAAGAATTCCCCATAGCCTTCTCCTACAACTTCTCTAAGGTAGTCTATCCAAGCAAGCAACAAATAAAACAAAGCATGCATTTTCCACACAACATAGCAAGAAAATAACAGAAATGGAAGAGAGTTAAATTCCTACCTCTCCATGGTTATTTGGTCTCTAAAACAACAAGCTTCAAATGCCAAACATAACCCAAAACAAAAATCTTTCCAAGACAATAACACAACTACAAACAACAAGCTTTCCAAGCATGCAAAGCTATCTCCAAAACTTTCTTCAAAAACCAGAGCTTCCACAAGAAAAATGTGCCCCCAAGGAAGAATTTAAAAGGTTTCAACAACCCAAGACAAGAAGAGAGTTTGAATTAAATAGAAGAGGGAGAGAAGAGGATGATGTGGATCCATGTGGGATGCCACATCGAACATCCACCAATTCAACACAAAAGACAAATCCATTCCAAGGCTCAATAAAGAGGTGGGTGAAGAATGACAGGTTACTTGCACACTCAAAAACAGCCCACACCACAAGGGACAACCATTTAATTAAAATGTAAGAAAGTGTAATTAAAAACATGCACAAGATGAATAAAATGCATTATAAAAATCACCAATCACTTCCCCAACCATAAGTATGGTTGCTAACATAAATTTAGAGGCATGGGACTAAGTTTTACTTGTCCCACAAGTCTGCAAAAAAATAGCCCCCAAGGTCAAATTCAAATTTCCATGGAGGTGGAGTATTTCTTACTCCAAAATATGACTTACACAAGCTCTTACACAACTTACACATCCCTTACATAATTAAATACAATCAGCCAACAACTCTTATGATTACTTTCCCATATCCCAATTTAATTTATTTAAATTTTAATCATATGATTCTCACATTAATTCTATCACAACATTAATAAATTAAAGGAACACATTACTAATAAAATACATACAACAATAATAAAAGAAACAAATTAATAAAATACACAACCCATGGTCACATGTAAAGATGATTCTCCCCATGGGAATCTCTAACAAAACAACACACAACACAATAAAACGGGTTGCCATGGTGACCGTGTTGAATTCACCTAGAATTCCATTTTGGTTGGTCTCCGATCTCCCGATGTTTGTTGTGATATTTTAAACCTGCAAAAGACAAATACCTCCTTCAGCCTCGTGGCCATATTAGAATGTCTAAAATGAATATATAATAAAATCACAAAATCATCTATACATATGAATCACAATAGTCACCAAGGCAATCAACGAAATCATTTACAATTTATATCGACAACTATATCATCATCAAATAATTTTCCTTTTCTAGGTTTACTCATAATCTCCAAAATCACATGTCCGAATAACTTCCATTAAACATCCATGTCAATAGTATATCATCATCCACATATGAGTGTCTCTAATAATCACCATGCATTATATATATAATCAGATTCAACAATAATTCAGGATTTGCCATCTAACACCATACTAAATCAAAACTATTTAAAATGTCGGTCATATAGTCTACAGTATCATGATCAATAATAAAAAGGTTGCCAAAGGGAAGTGGGCACTACAAGGAGGAAGAAATATGTGGGAAGGAGAAGTTTGAAATATGTGAATAAGACTTGAGAGGCAAGTCATGATCTATCAAAATAGGTGGCAGAATGTTCCTTGATTGGTAAAAATATGGTATCCTGGATGAAACACTTACTCCTGAATGAGTGGCAAATGGTCCTTCTAGTCAATGTATTTCTCAATTTTCATCCATTTGCATGTTAGGGGATGAAAACATTATTTTCTCCAATTACCCACATTATAAAAAACAAGTACCAACAAGTACTAGGTCCATCACTAAGCTCATGTAGCATAGGAGTGACTCAAGTCATTAATCAATCAACAACAACTAGCAATAATCCTTTTTCTTTCAAAGAATGGTGAAACAAGTTCAAGTGAATGGTGGTATGGAAGATTCCTTTGAGTGGTGGTGAAACAAGTTCAAGTTCAAGTGCATGGTTATACAGAATAATGCAATGAAGTAAAATATTGCACCAAAATAAAACCAAGGAAGTAAGGCATGAATCGTCTCACTAATGGAGGAATTGAGATAATTTACCAAAATAAAACACAACGTTTCACAATATGATAAAAAATAGGGTGGGAAAAAAGGAAAGGAGGCATAGATTAATTGAACACTTCGTAGGCAGAGATGAAAATTTTTGGGGTCCATATGAAGGTTCACAAGTGATTTGCGACCGTGAGAAGTTAAAGGTGTCTTTGGAGTAATCTCGCATAAGAGTGCTGTATACCAAGGTGTAGAATAATATTTTTAGGTATTCTACAAGCATCCATGACATAAATAGAGTATCACAACATCCACAGGATAAAGGAAAGTTGTGAAAGGATGAATGTAGAGAGTGAGAGTTGGATGGAGGAAGCATGACTTAACATAAATGAGGCAAGGTAAAGGTTCACAAGAATTTGTGGCATGTAATTTGACCTTAGAGGGTGGATAATATTTTCAAGTATTGCATGGCTTAGATGAATGTATCTTGAGCTATGTTATAAAGGAAAACTATAAAAACACAAAAATTGACAAGTGCTTGAGGGGTGCAGGATGATAAGACACAAGGTTGATAAAAATGGACAAGGGGTTCATTTTGGTTAACATTTTTGAGGAATTTATGAGACACTTTCCTGCCAAGTGTTGGGAATCAGTAGCCTTTAACATCCATTGGTCATAAATTCTTATTGATTTGGCATATAAAATCAAATAATTATCAAATTTTCAAAAGGAGAAAGCAAAATAAAATCTCACAAAAAAATAGAGAAAAAGGAAATCAAAATTAAGGAAATGAAGAAAGGAAAGGGAAATGGCTATGTATAGAGTGCACTAAGAAATCATGGATATTAATTAAGGAAAATCACATTAACTAAGATGTTCAAATGTTTACTATTGAGATTTGATAGATCAAAGACATTCATTTCTTTTCATGAGGTGATCTGATAAGGGCCACTCCAGATGGTATCAAACTTGGAATTTCTCCCAGGTTTAACATGGACATCATCTCACTTTAGCAATAGGTTAGAAAGTTTAAACCTTTGGTTGGTGGACCACTTGTCAAAGAACCTCTTGATTAGTTATTCTTAGGTTTGTCCATGATTTCCTCAAGGTGCAGTAATTCAACAATCTGACCATTCTAAAATCATGATACTCCAATTCTAGTTGAAGAGCATATTCTAAAGTGGGAATTTCCAATGAGATTGGAATCCTTGCTTTAATTCCATACACGAGCATAAGAGGAGAATTGGAAATTGAGTGTTTAGTACTAATCATGTTGGATCATGAGGCTGATTATACCTTGGTATGCCATGATATTTGATTCTACTCAATTGTCTACTTCATAATCTAGGTCAGGTTCTTATTTGTGGACTTTACAAGTTCATTTCCCTACAGATAGTAGTTGGAGGAAGTCTCAAGGTATATGCCATACCTAAGGGAAATTTTTGTGATTTTGGACCCCATAAATGGCTTGAAATTTTTTGATATGATTGTGTGAGGGATACTAAATCTTGTGATGATAGTCTTAAGAAAGTCCATTATGATATCTTTAGTTTCTTCTTTAAGAGGGACCGCTTCAGTCCACATGGTGAAGTAGTATATGGTGGTGAGAATCCACCTGTCATTGGTACTAGAAGGTAAATTTATCATGCCAATGAAGTCCAACCCCCATCATGTGAAAGGTTGATCTACCATGATAGGACGCAAAGGGAGCATGAATCCACATTTTGTGCCTGTGAAGAACATGCATTTGTGGAATTTACTTACCCATATGAAGGAATATGAAAATAGAATAACCTAGTAATGGTCAACCCACATCATCTTTTTTGCATTTATTTGCTACATGAAGTGACCACCGAAGAATATTTAATGAAAATATTAGATTATCTTCTCAACATTATTGAGCTCAATGCATCTTAGAAACATGTCATTTAAGTTTCTTCTAAATATTACTCTACCTATTAGCTCATAGGGAATGGTATGGAGTCTGAAATGTATTCTTATCATTCTATCCATGAATGTGGGATCTTCTCTAGTGGAAAATACTATCTTTTGAGTCCAAACAAGATCACTATCTTTTGAGTCCAAACAAGATCACTTTCTTCTTTAGATGGTTGGTCATCATGGCTGTGCATAACATCAAGCGAGATCTCAAGATCTTTAAATATGTTTTAGAAAAGTGTTCTCCATCAAATCATCTAAGTTTATCTGATTTTAATATCAAACTCCATGTTTTTGGTGATCTAGCTGGATATTTTTTCACTGACCTCTCCTTCGAAGATGTGGTCTTTGACACTGGAATTAATGTAAAAAATCAACTTGTTTTTTTGCGAGGAGGTGCTTGAATATCTTTAAGGCCTTGAGTACTACAAAGTTTTTCTTCTCAATGAAGTTGTATTTGTCTTCATAATCCTTGAGCATTTTAATTATGAAAGTGATGGGATGCTAAGTTCTTGGTAATTTCAATGAATGGGAATCTCAGTTATACTATGTGGGTTGTTAGAACAATAATAATAAGTGGGTTTTATCCCTTAAACTATTATTACACTATTATATTTGGTTATATATTAAATATAAGCTATAAAACTTAGTTTAAATTTATTTTATATTAATCAAAGTGGAAAGGTGTGTCACAGGAAGTCACACCCGATCACTCCCCTTAAATACGACACTCGCAGCCCAGTAAATCATATATTGAATACATGAAATAATGTGATGTAAAAATGGAGAGAATTGAGGTGGGGAAAGGTTCCTGGACATGTACTATTGAAAGTTTCTCAATAAAACGAAATTTCTATTGGTTGTGGGGTTTTTACCTCGCATGAGGTTTTCCCACGTAAATCTTATATTATATTTGTGTTACTTTACATTAAATTTATTTTACATGTTTAATTTATGGTTAGTTGAATATGGTTAATAATTACCTCCATCATCCAATATGGTATCAGATATGGTTATATTAGTGGACCCCCCTCATTTAATTTGTTACAAGGTAAGTGTAATCCTCTCTTAATTTATTAAATTACAATTTTAATAAGGTGTTGGGGTAAATTATAACCTACCCCATTGGTGTGGACAATTAAGTTTGGACCCCCCACCCCAGCCACCTCCTCATTTAATTACAACCTAGGGAACATTCTCTAGTTCCATCATTGTTATGTTAAAATGGATTCACTTCTATCCATTTCTAAATAGCTCTTAGTTGGAGTAGAGGGCTAACATGTGCAGGATCCCAAATAAATTATGAGGGTTTAATAGAGATGTTCTTTGTAGCCCTCAAGATCATCCAACCAAGCCCTCTTCCAATTTTATAGGACTCGATTTTTTTCATTGGACCATGACTCATGCAACATGTCGAAAATGGGAACCATGCTTGAAGATGAATAGGTTTATAACTATTTTTTACCATGATCTAAGACTATGGTTGAGAAAATAATTTGCATCTTGTTAAAAACATCAGTCTCTCTAATATTCTTTGGTAACAAGATCTGGGATGTTGGTCAATAAACCACTGTGGTGGTATTAAATATTAATAAGGAAACTAAGTGTCAGTGCAATGAAATACTTTGTTGCAATCCCTTTAATCATACTTAACCATCCAATTCAATGTGATTTATGGCTATCAACAATTATATATATCCTTGGTCTAGATAGACTACTTTACATTTAACATTAATGGAACTTATTTAGGAGATTGGCCCACATTGACCACCTAAATTATTTGCATGTGCGGCATACATGTTGCCTTGGATGCTTTCCAGTATGATTTTATTTGGGTCTAAATGTACCACATACCAAAGGGCATAAATAGTATGTTCTTTGTCTAATTGATTTCTTAGAGCATATGTGGTTGGCTCCATTGGTGGTTCTAGAAGTAGGATTTGGAACTATTACAGGCTGCTCTATTTTGAATGGTCTTTGAGTACGTTTACCAATTTGAAACCATTTAAAATAGTGTTTTAATTGATCTACCACTGCTTTAGGACATACGGTAATGCCATCCTTTCACCTAAATCTATTTCGAATGTTATCCTTTTGTACTACTGACTTATAGTAATCAGACACTTTGACAATATATTATTCAAGTGGGTTTTGAATAGCTCTGGAGTTCTACCTTCGAAACACATGTAAGAAGTTATATTTTTGCCGTGAGTACTTTTAGGACTTAAATTATTATTTCTAAATAATAACAAGGCATAATTATGAGTGTGGGATTTTATATTTTAATATTCTTGGAGCCTCAATTGAAACAAATATGTTGACCTGCTTATAGTATTAACAATTAGAAATAAACTATTGACTATGTTTCGTTGCTCTCCACATAGATTTTCGATAACACATATACGAAGTACATTTCCTCTTTATGTTGAATGATTTTAGGAGAAACATAATTTTCTAAAATGACAAAATTATGAGTGTTGGACACTATATTTTCATATTTTGGACTACAACGATTTAAACAACTATGATGCTCATTGGGTTATCAATATTAAAAATTGAAATAAACTATTGTCATTGTGTGTTTTAATGTAGCTCTCCACATCTACCCTCGTAACACATATAAGAGGCTATAATTTAACCATGCAGTATGTAGATCAAAATTGTGTTTTCTATATTAGTGGAACTATATTTTCATATCCATTAGATCTGTGCCCATGTTATACCAGTGGCTTATGCTTCTATAAAATACCCTCACATGTATGTTATGATTCTCAATAATTAAATGGTCCATTGTGCAAAGTTAGTAAATATAGGCTTCAACATAATGACCCGTGTCCAGAACGCATTATTATGTTTGATATTATTTTTTGAAACCCTGCAACTCGCATGTTGAAATTTTTAAAAACTTGGAGATTGCTATATTGGAAATAAGATCTGTTATAATCGGTCAGAGGGTATACTAAGATTGAACTATCTAAAAATATTCCTTTTAGTTGAATACTCCATGGCTCACAAAGTATGCTTGTATTTTATGCATGCCAAATGTCTCATGAGCATGCTTCACGAATTTTATCTCCATTGGAACAGTTTTATCTCAAATTTTATGCATTACTGATTAACATATGAAATTTATTAATCATTTGATTTTGCACTATTTATAACATGTGGTATATGACCACATCTTGGCTTATATTTTGTTGTCATATGACATACCAAGTTATCTCATACTACAGATTCCTCTTACATATTCATGAATTTTCTAGCTCTTGAAAAAATAAGTCGGTCTATGAGCTTGCCCATTAGCTTGCTCAAATGGTCACCCAGTTGCTAGCATATTTGATCCAAAGCTTATGCATTGTATATTTTGTCCGGAGCTAACAATATATTTGGTCTAGAGAATAATTGGTTAAGAAATTCTAGTTTAAATGGTCCATGAGCAATGAAGTATATTTGGTACGGAGTTGACTAATATATTTGGTCTAGAGCTAGCAATATATTTGGTCTGGAGCTAGCTAGTATGATTTGGTCTAGAGCTAGAAATATAAATGGTTTGGAGTTGTAAGTATAAATATTTTTAATTAAATATCTTAAGAAGTGTACATAAGGACATTTATAATACCTATTGTATACATCATTTTTTTGAGGAAATAAGGATCTAAATTATGACAAGAAGTTTATCATGTAGTCCAAAATGCATGATCATCATCTTGGCATATATTTTATCCTTGTGGAATTTTTAAATGAAAAAGTTAAAAAAACCCATGAATATAAACATATACCTAGCCAATGTTATTATTAATGTCAAGTTATATGATTGGTACTATAATCTAACATAGTAGAGTTTTTACTCTTTGAACCAATAGTAGGTTTTGGAGCCCAAAAAAATAGAAATCAATTATCACATAATTTAGAGCTTTCTTCTTTATATCTCTAATTTTTTTATGAAAATGGCAGATAATCAATTTATTTTCAATGTTGTATATAGACTGAGATGAATGATCTCTGCATTGCTTCATCATTTTGTAGGCATAATTATTTTTTAAGATAAGCATTCTATGGTTGTATCTCAATCACAATATGTTGCTAATTTTACTTAAAATAGTCAATATGATGGATTGTAAACTAGTTGCTATTCCTATTGAAATTGGTTGTAAACTTAATTCTAAACTATGCATGTGAGAAAGTCTGACCCTACTCTTTATTGGTAGCTTGTAGGTAGTTTAGTATATTTAACAATCACTAGACCTAATATTGAAAATGCTATCGGTATTGCATCCAGATTCATACAAGAACCATACTAGGATCATTGAAAGTTAGCAAAAAATAATGTTAAGATATATTACAGGAACAATTAATTTTAGTTTACATTACACTTCTTTTGATAATGCATGTTTATATGGATATCATGATTCTGACCATGATGGTGTTGTAATAGATAGATAATATACGAATGGATGTTTTTAAGTTTGGTACAGATGCCATTACATGGAGTAGAAAGAAGAAACCATCAGTTTCCCTCTCTTCTAATGAGGAAAATTATAGAAGTGCAATGGAGGTAGAAAAAAAACCATGCGACTAAAGCGGTTGTTGGAAAAAGTTCACATGGAAGTTAAAGGAAGTACTCCTCCTTTATGTTCTAGCTAGAGTTGTATTTCTCTAGATAATAATCTAGTTCAACACTAGATAAAAAATACATAGAGATTCATATGAATTTTATCCGATAGAAGGATCTATGTAGTGATATAGATCTCCAGTTATTTTTACTGAAGACCAAGTTTCATATGCATTCAAAAATCCATTGTGTGTTGTGAAGTTTTACAAGTTTCGTGTAATGCTTGAACTTTCAGAGTTTCCATTAAGGGGGAGTGTGCATGACAATGCCACATCCTAACGATCAACCACATGTTTTTTTCTTCACCTCTATACTTCTGCTCCATAAAAACATTGTAAAATATATTTTCATGATCTAAGTAAACTTATCACTCTAATTTTATTGTGTAGTCTAATAACAAAACATCATTTTTAGAAAGAGATCCTGTAGAAACAAAATCATGCACTTTGAGTCATTATCTAGTCTCAATCACATACTACTATTTACATGATTCCTAAGTAAGAAAAGTACTAATCAACCCATCTCTTTGGCCACCTTTATTTTCTTTATGCTTCTCCTTTCAGTCTTACAATTGTACTTTCTCAATATTTCTTTTCACATTTTAGCATTTTTCATTTTGGACACCAACGGTCAGACTAGATCACCAGTGCCAATTGCCCTCATCCAATCTGGGTGCTCTTTTACTTTTGTACTTTTGTTGGAATTTTTGGGTCCTTTTTAGCCATTTAATTATCTTATCTTTTTGGTAGTCAGCATTTTCGGGGTTAATTATGAAATCCAAGCAAAGGAATCATATAAATATAAAGTTATGTGATGACAATAAGGGACCAAACACTAAGCATCTACTATCTCCACCTAAGGTTGCATCTATAAAAGGAATCTATAACTCCATTTACATCCATTTATCTTGATCACAAGGGACAAAAGGCTGGTTCATCTACATCACACTTCATAAGAGGGAGTCTATTGTGTCCATGCATAAATTTATTACTTCATCTAGCTGGTTCATCTAGCTACTTCATCTAGCTGGTTCATCTAGCTACTTGCTTGCTATCCACGTGTGACTGGCACAAGAGCAACCTAGGGAACAATTCCACACACACACAAAACTACATTAGGTTTGAGATGTAGTGCAATGCTAACTGATAAGTCCATCATTTTAGAAACTGAGGACAGTCCAAACCCTTCATTTGAATTTTATTTTGTAGGGGTTTAATGATTTATTCGGGGTTTTACAGGTGATTCATTCATTCTAGATATACAAATACATTTAGTGGAATTCAATGACATACACACGATAAAAGGTGAACAAGTGTGAACCTCTTGCAAAACCTCAGAGGAGTATTTATGAGAATTTATGTAGACCAGGGAACCCAAAATCTAGACCAAGGTGCCCATAAGTGCCCCTATCCTTCTCCAGGTGCCATGGTCTACTCAAATTAACTAGATCTACATTTTTCTAAGATTCTGTGTGATGGTTCTCTATCTCTATTTAGCTGGTCTCCACTACGACACAATCTAACAACCTCTGTGAATCAAACAAGAATCTTCTAACCCTCTTTTTACATCAGGGTTTAATATATTTATTGCGTAGTTGCTTGGGTTAATTTTTATATTTCATTGTTTCATTTATTTACTGCAAACTTGCATTAGATTAGGCTAGTGCATTTAAATTTTAGCATAATAATTTTGGTGAACCCCACTCATGATTGTTCTTTCAGATCCTTCTTTGGCATATCATTTTCATTATCCTAGATCCTAAAATTCCTCAAATTTCCTCGTCTGATTTACTCCAAATGAATCCTAATTGCCAAGTTGTTCTTAAAAATTCCCTAAACACCATGTATCTTCCCCGAGATATGCCTCCACATCAAGTAAGTGCTATTTTTGATCATTTATTTGATGAACTTAGTCTTCTTGATCCTCCATTTGATTAACCCATGTTGGAATAAATTCAAGCTTTGTAGTATTTATTTTAAGAAAAATTTAAGGCTATACAATCCATGATTAAATATCTCAAAATAGAAATCCAACATCTTAAGGAAGCTTCTTAGGCTCATGTTTGTTACCCTTCCACATCTCATCTTCATTTTATTTCTACTACATGTGTTCATATTAGTGAGCCTCAAGTCATACCATTACCAGATCCTCTCACCTTTGATCACAATACTAAACAACATGACATTCTTACCGAGATCCTTATTCATCAATTGATCACTTTACCACCTACTAATTACTATCCTACTTATTGGATAACAAAATATCAAGGTAATCCATATTGTAATTATCATCAAATCAATGGAAATTATGAATGTGATTCAGATGCTTTACAATGGAGAATCAAACATCTTGAGCGTTAGGGATTTATCTCATTCACTGCACAAAATTTTCTTGCATGCCCATCTACACACACTACATCTCAATGGGATCCTAAATATGAATAGTCTGTCTAATGAGAATCACACCATCACTTGTAATGGTCATTCTATGGAAAGTCAAGCACTGCTTAAGCAACCACCTCTCAAAATTAATATAGCACCTCCTCCTCTCAAGACATCTACATCATTACCAAGTCCAAGTACACAACCACATCTCAAAATAAATCAACATTATTCTCCTATAAAGTATTATGCTGCAACATAAATACCACCAAAGCTACCGCCATTCAAGCTTTCTCCCCATCCCACTCCACTTCCATTTCCAATTCATTTTGTCAAATAAACCACTCCTTCTAATAATGTTTAAGACACATTTCAAATCCACCACCGTCACATGGTCATGATGTTGATTCCACTGCTACGTGGTCACTTAATCTTTGGTAGGTTATTTTTTCTCACCTCATTACTTGATGACACAATCTTGTGCTGTGGTTCACACTTGATTGTTGAGGGCATCATATAAACATGAACCTCACATATTACACAATAGACACTGCATATCACACATCTTCTCACATATTACATACATATCTCCTACATCCTAGATATTACATATTACGTCTTACATTTTCTATGCATTTACACTTCTTATATCATCTATGAATCTTGCATACATCCTACATTACACACTACACATCTCACATCAGCATGAAAATTTATCCTCACCACATCTACTACACATCCTTCTCATCTATCTATACATGCTAAACTCATTCCCCTTTGACGTAATCTAGTTTCACTGTCCATACTGGACTGTTGAGGGAATACATCATAAATGGACCACATCACATTTACACAATTGATAAATTAATATTTCTCTCATGTTGTTTCACATGATTCTTAAAAAATTAATGAAACAAATCAGGGTTGAAGGCAGAAGAGGAATACTTGTTTGTGATGTCGGTTGAAGGTTGTGCGAGTGTTCTAATTTCCTGATCTAGGTTAATTGTGAGCACTCCCTTTTGGCTAGGAGGAACTACCTATAAATGCAAAATAATGCCACTAGATAGAGTTAAACAAGACATTGAGTGGACTACCTAGCAGGAGCTAGATCTGGGAAGCATGATGCTTCCTAAATAGATTATCAATCCACTTTTATATAATAGTATTAATGCTATTCAAATCATTCATGAAGTAAAGATCCTATTGAAATTGAAATGATTTAGGTATCTCGAACAAAATAATAAGAAAGATTAGATAAAAGATGATTGAGGTCAAAATGGGTCAGGTAATTAGCTGGCATTGCATTGTAGGTCTTGTATAAGCTCTGTGCAAGGTATGGTAAAGATTAGAAAGGGTTCTAGGCTATTGGGAAGTG